>JAUPFN010000015.1:30577459-31268709 GCA_036924255.1 Apodemia mormo | reverse complement strand
AATTTACGGATCGACACCATTCATTCTCATTACTAACGCGTCAGCTATTTGTTTAAATGATGGAATGTCTAAACTCAGAATATATTTAACAAAGATGTTATATGAAATTAACCCATTTACTAAAAAAATTTTAACATTTTTTTACTTTTTACTAAAATAATAACACCTTTACAATTTTTGGAGTCATTCCTTTCAATTTTCTGAGAAATTATGGAACTGAATTATGAGATTTTTGTTAGGTCAACGCAGTCGCTTTAACAAAAGTCACTGATGATGTTACATGCTCACATTTCAAATTTATTAATGCTTACCAAATCTATAATGTGCTATTTTCTACATTATTTGTGCTATATATCAATGAGATGTAGCAAATGCGATGTAGCGATGTTCATTGTACTGTAAAAAGCAAATACTTTTTATTCTATCTGCGCCAATATTGCCTAATACTCACATTATAAAGACGATAATGAATGAAAAAATCAAAAGTTTAATTACAATATAGTCAATTTTAGACACAAATCTGTATCAATTTGTGTGTTAAGTTAACTATATTATAATTAAACTTTTAAAGTAAAATTTGTCTAATCTATACATATAATCCGGGGTAAACTCAAAAAGTACTGCATGGATTTACTTCAAATTTTGCATGAATATTACTAACAGGTTGGGTCAACATATAGCCTACATATTATTACGCTATTACATACGGGAGAGGAGCAGTGCGGAGTAAACGAAGTCCACGCGGACGACGTCGCAGGCAACAGCTAGTTTATCAATAAAAATCATCGCCAATGCTTGTGATTGTCATATTCCGGTTAGGAGGGTAAGGTAGCCGGTAGACTTATGCATGTGGAATTGTTTTCCCACCACACGGATCTTCACAGGGAACAGGGAACATCTTTGGTGTCTATAAGCATTGGTTTCTTTCCAGATATCTTATCTTCCAAACCGAAAATAGAAATTGACAAGTAGTGACGCTATTGTAGCAGGAATGGATAAGGTGGTGGTACTAGATCCTGGCATGACAATGCAGAACTGTACCATCTGCCAGGATATTAGTAACTCACATAACTAGTCGTTCGCCTCTTTATGAAATGCCTGGCAGAACGGTAGATAGTCTATTCTTCAAAAGGAGCCCGGAGCGACACGGGCTTTATACCGAATAAAAAGGCGAAAACTATTTTCTCGTACTTTTTACTGTTCATATTTTTCACACTACCAAGCCTTTTGCAAGAGCAATATGCAAAAATTGCATACATGGCAACCTGACTCAAATCTTTGAAAACTGTTGCCTAGTTGTAACGCTTTGCATCTTTTATTGCATGTGTGTTATGTTTACTATTATAGTTATAAGCATGTAATTATAGTATGGATATTATTAATAACGAATTTTCTTCGGATCAAAATGGATATTTCATTTCGCGTATTCACATTTTTATATAATCACTAGCTGCAGCGTGCAGCCCGCTGCATTATAAGAGTTTTTGGCGAATCCCGCGGGATCACCTAATTTTCCGGGATAAAAAGTAGCCTATGTGCTATTTCAGGTCATTATCTACCTGTGTGCCAAATTTCATTCAAATCCGTTCAGTAATTTTTGCGTGATTGAGTAACAAACATCCATCCAAACATCCATCCAAACATCCAATTAAACATCCAAACTTTCGCATTTATAATATTAATATAGATTTTACAAGATGTTAGAGTTTCGCAACATCTCGCCGGGTATATAGGACTACCGCCTTTCTTATTCCTACCACAATACCGTTAGTGCTCGTCGTTTGGAAGGTACGTTAGCCGGTAAACTTACGCAAGTGGCATAACCATCCCATCAAATAGATAGATAGCTACACCATTAAAATTTTTGGTGTTTATAAGCGACAGTTGCCTGAGAGCCATTTGCTTGTTTACTATCTTATGCTATAAAAAATATTTTGTGTATTTTGAAGAAATAACAAAAAAATACACTATATTATTTTTTATACGTTTTTTTTGATAACTTTTTAAAGACTAGAGGACTAATTTTGGAAAATAACAGCAATCATACGTATAAACTAAAACTATGATTTAAATTTAATTAGCTGTAGTTAAATTAAAATCATGTTTTAAATACTTATTACACGCAACAAAAAATACATGTAGTCTTAGTGAAAAAGCTGACACGGATGCAGCCAAAAGATAAAAAATCATTTCATTATTTTTTAGATAATTTTCACGACCTTCCTGCTCCTTTTGAGTAGGACAAGATTGTTTTACTATAATGAGAAACAGCTAAAATTCATCTTTAAAATCACGTTGAAGTTTTCCACTTATGTCACGTCATTGTCCAGCTAAAATCTTGAAGTCTACTACAAATTAATTAGATCACTTTTTCTCATATACACATACTGTGAAACCAATCCCAGCGAAGTCTTTTTCCGAATCGATGTAACGTGGAGTTTTTAAGGAGTAAATCTTTCATTTAAAAACTGGCAATGTGCTTTTAAGCCCTATACCATTGCAGGTGAGTAAATGACTTAATATTTGCTAGCATATAACACTTGTACTGTTTCACAATAAGATAATTATGTTTAATTTCCGACCGGTTTCACTGACACAAGCATCCTCAGGGTATATAATAAGGGTATATAATACCCTGAGGATTCTTGTGTAAGCAAAACCGGTCGGAAATTAAATATAATTATCTTATTGTGAAACAGTACAAGTGTTATATGCTAGCAATTTTTGTGTTAAAATGGAGTTTCACCAAGTGCCGACGATAAAAAGTGTAGAGTAAATGACTTACCTATTCCTACTAAAACTACGTAAACTAATGACTTAGTAGCTAAATATCTATATTGTGGTAATATGCTCTTTCTGTATATAGGTTCATACATTTATATAGACCTAACATTTGTATATAGATTGCAAGCCAAGTCACTTCTATAAATTATATAGAACGTGAACCCTTTTTAATACTATAGAATACCATAATATAAGCAGATGATTCCCTTAATGGGAAGAGAATTATCACCTAGACACTAGGCATGTTAATGATGCGTTATTATCCATGTAACTGTAATACCCCATACATAAGGGTGGATACTGGATACAGAATTGCGAGGTATTCGTAGCGCATGGTTACTCATCGCATGTTTCGAAATGTGTGGACGTTCACAGTTATTGCGAGGCATGTGCAAATTCATATCTAAGCGTGCGTTGCGAGGAGTATGCAGTGCATGCCTCGTAATGTCCGTATCCATTCTAATTTTATTGGGTACCTTACTAACAGGGCTTGTTAACCGGTTAATTTTCAAATCAAAATCAGCGCAAGTACGTAAGGAGAGTTTTTTAAAAGTTTAGCTCTACCTAAACCTCAAAAATGCCGCTTTCCTTAAAGAATTCCTCTTAAAAGAGAAGAGAGGCAAAATGAAGGAAAGATGGGTAAGGCCAAAAGAGGGAATAATATGGGAGGAAGAAAAGTAACGGAAGAATTGGAAATATGACGAAAGAGGTGGAAGGAAGGGGAATAATGATAAGATTTATTATTATTACTTAGGTCAAAAGTACAGTACAATAGCTTATATTTCTGTTGGAATTTTTAGTGGATTATTCTAGTGGACACCATGCAGTGATTTCCGTAGATACAATAAACAAAAAATTTACGGGAAGTAATAAAATTATACAATAAAACAAGAAGGAAAGAAAAATTAAAAAGAAAAAATTTAATAATATCAGGTACAATAATATATTAATTTTAGTTTGCTGACTGCTTTGCGTGACTTACGTATCAGTAAGTGAATGTTTTATTTGTGCACGAGTTATTGTATGTGTGTGTGTTTGCGTGTGTGTGTATCACGGATTAAATGGATGCGCCTTTCAAGAAAATTTCTCAGTTTGACAGTAGCTTGCAATTACATACGGACATACAGAGTTATACTACTTACCAATGAAATAAAATCATTTCAAGGATATTTTTAACCTTGTCATCTTTTCGTTACAATAAAACAGTACAACAACACAAACAGTTTTGTTACAATACAATATAACCTATATATATGTATAAAATTTTTGACAGTAATAGGAGCTCCACGATAACCGATGAACTGATTTTGATGCCATTCGTGCGTTGAACGCAGTTTTAGAAATAGGTCTGATTAGATTTTGTACATAATCGGTATATAAATTTGGAAGTTATATTTAAAAAAACTATTTCGCCAATTTTTTTGAGGTTTTTTCAGATATTTTCAAAATCTCCTAGACCGAATTGGTTCAAATTTTCAGGAAGTCGAAGTTGAGCAGAATCCAATCGAAGCTGTTCAAAAGCTAGGGGATGTTTACATACGCCACACACACACACGCACATACTGACATCATCGTGAAAATAGTCGAAAAAGTTTTCTGGGACTTTAAAACGTGGAGATACAGTGCAAACTCTTTTTTTTCGAAAATCGGGGCAAATCAGTAACTTCCTTATCCACATAAGTACGGAAAGTTAAAAATGAAGAAAACTAAATACGATAAAGAGAAAAAAAAATTCTTTCTTCTTTTTAGGATTCCGTACCTAAAAGGTTAATCGGAAACATATTACTAAACCTCCGCTGCCTGTCTGTCTGTCACCAGGCTGGTTCTCATAAACCATGAAATAAATTCATAAAGTATGTATTTCCGTTGCCGCTATAACAAGTACTAAAAATTTAAAAAAAATGGAAATATCAACTGGTATCCCAATACAAAATAGGTGCTTTTTTCGTATTTTTTGCCCAATATTAATAACGGTATCAGGTAGACGCTTATAATTTTCACAGAATATTTAGTTGTATATCACCTTTCAAAATAAATAATTAAAAAAAAATACATAAATATTAAAGGGGGCACCCATACAAGAAACATAATTTTTAAGCAATTATTTTCAAAAAAACGTAAATATTTGAAAATATATTAACAATAAAACTAAATTCATAATCTATACATATAATAAAATCGTAGGAAAGTCAAAACTGTACATGGAATATTTTTTTAAAAGAACACTTGGGGCATGATCTACAATCGATATCGAAGCCAAAAATATCGTTTTTGGAATTTTTGTCTGTTTGTCTGTATGTATGTCCGGGGTAAACTCAAATAGTACTGCATGGATTTACTTCAAATTTTGCATGAATATTACTAACAGGTCGGGTTAACATATATGCTACATATTATCACGCTATCACTTACGGGGGAGGAGCTGTGCGGAGTAAACGAAGTCCGCGCGGACGAAGTCGCAGGCAACATGTAGTATGTACATAAAATATATATTTAAGTATACATACAACAAACGTGATTTTCTTTTATAGATGATAGTACGGAACTTCGTGCGCGAGTCCGCCTCGCATTTGGCCGGTTTTTTTATTATATTTTTTTTATGGTTACATAATATGACCATTAACTACCTTTTCGTTCCCTTCAATATGTACAGTTTTTTTCGAGTCAACCGCTATAAATATCCTTTCCAGTTAACATTAGCTGAGTACTAATAATAATTATTCTACTTATACGCAAGACATTAACGTTAATATTCTACAATTAATTGACGGATCGCAGATGTCATTAGTGACACACCAGCTATTTGTTTGATAGATGGGAAGAACTCGGAGAATAATTGTATCTCTGTAGTTAACAGCCGAATAATGACTAGGTATATATATCTTTTGTTTTAAGGGTCTTATCATCTTCAAGACTTTATGTAATGTATGAAGAAGAGAAATGAATCTGAAGAATTTACGATAACGATCCCGAATAAAGCAAAACGATTTTGATCCAATTTGCGGAATTCGATCCAGTTTTTCGATAGAGCTGATTCAATCTTGGAATAATAGGCCTGCGCATCAATCTGCAATTTTTGACAAAAAAAATTGTTTGTGGGATTTTTTTCAGGATTTTTTGGCATTACATTATATCTGCAGGACCAAAGGTTAGATATATACACGGACGTCTGCACTAACGCACACACGTACACGCGCGCACGCGCGCACACGTGAACACAAGCACAAGCGCACGCACTCGCACGCGCGCACACACGCACGCATGTACGCACACACACACACACACTTCGCGACGAGGAGCTTCAAAACTTCATACCGTTGAGCTCTGATGCAAACTCGACGTTTTAAAAATCTTAATGAAATCAGTTACCTAAGTGCTTCTTTTAGCAAAAAGTCAAATCATTGTTTAAGGTTTGATAATGTAAATATTTAAAATTAGTCCAAAAATATTAACTCTAATGATAAATTTAAAATTACCTACCATCCCAAACTTGATTTCTAGTTTTTAAGTATTTAATTTTGTAAGCTAAAATTCCTTAAGTAGGCAAGTTGATAATTATTGTTTAGTCATAAAACGGGGCGCTTTGTTTTTGGATTTAAAAAATAAGTTATCGCTTTAATTTGTATAGCACGGACCGTTTCCATTGTTTTAATTTCCTTTTTCGAGATATTTAAAGACTTCTCGGCTCTTTTAACTCCTTAATAATCAAAAACAAAGAACTTATTTTCTTTTGTTTGAAATAAAATCAAATATCATAATAGTATTGATTTTTACAGAATGGTTTTCTTATTAGTCTAGTGTCATAAGACTTGGATTAACATGTCACTACCACGAAGTATTAGGTATAAGTGTAGCTACCACTCGTCTTAATCAATTGAAACAAATATTTAAGTTATATCTCTATGAGGTCTTGCTATCTCTTTTTATACAACAGTGTTAGAAAGAGAGGGTAAGACCTCAGAAGATGACAGCAGTATTTAAAAGGAGATTGATGAGGCCCCATATAAATTTGGCCTAAAACGCAACAGATGATGATGGTTGCTTACCGTATTGTAATACATTATTAATTTCTTCTGGAATGTAAATTGTATCATGGACACTTTTTATAATACTAAAATTCACGAAACTCCTTCAAAGGTTAATAATACTTGATTTCACAATTGTTACATTCCATTTTAAACCACTCACACCGCAATATATCATCAACACAAATATAATTCATTTTTGTATTACTTATCGTGAAGATTATTTGATTTTAACCACTTAAATGTTGAAAAACGATAAAACTTTTGTTTACATAAAATGTTTATTATTCGCTCACAGCGTAAATAGATAGATGGCACTTGTGTTGTTTTTTTTTTTGTTTCTTTCGGATGATACAAGAGTACTTATTTATACGGCCTTGTATGTTGTAGGTTTCGATTATAACAATAAATATTTTCATTTTTGTTGCATTTTATACAATAGTTTGTTTAAAATTTTGCGTCTTATCTATCCAAATTTTTTATAATTTGTTTGGTTGGTCAGAAATAAAAGAAAATGTTAACTTTATGGCAGAATAGAAAAATCTTTGCTTGAATTAGAAATAAGAAAAAGCGTACAAGTTTGATTAGTTTCATGACTTTCCGACTAAAATCCTTTTAAAATTAAGTTTCTATTAAAAAGTGTCCGTTGAATTCTAATATTGACTTATTGTGAATAAAATTAATTTAATAATTTCGGCTGACGCTATATTCTTGTAGTCCATTTAGGCCGATCTCATCACTCTCCTTTGGTTTCAATTCGGTATTAGGAGTGTTGCCTTGTACTATTATGTATTTTGTGGTGTTGCCTCCAGATATAATAGAACTTCATGGTCACTACTATGGAGACGTGTGTATGACCGTACAATATATTTATCCACTGCAATAGGCTAATCATTAGAACGAGATGAGGACCGTCTGTCGTATTCCAGCTAAGTAATGTAGTTAGTACGGTGCTTCGATCAAAAATAACAAGATTCAGCATTGCTTACCAACGCAAAAAATAGCATAAAGAATACAGAAACACAAATAAATTGGTAAAGTGCGTTTCGAACTACGCAAAGTTACCCATCGCAATAATGCGGCCTAAAAAGAGGGCTCTTATTGTTTCATACTATGTACATTTAACCTATTTAACGCCAGTGACGAATATATGCGTATTACAGGTTCACTACTTATGAAAAATTCTCCATGTACATTTTCGACATGGTATATTTCGATAGAAGACATGGTCGACTATTGCTCAAAATTTTGTAAAGCCTGCTAAGCCGTGATAGTTTTCCATTTAACTTCATTACCTATATTTACTATTTATTACCTTGAATTTTTTCCCACCCTATAACCAAGTTTGCAGAGAAGAGGGGTGGAGTGAGCGCCTGTAGAGGGGGGATGGACACTTGACTCTAACAAAAATTAGTACTTTAAAGCGTGATATTTTACAAACGTGACCCTTAATCGAAAAAGTGTTTTCACAAACCTACAATATTTTTTTAAAACCTATCCAACGATACCTCACATTATTACCCCATGAGAAAAAAAATGAACATCTTTACATGTACAGGGGCTACCCTAAAAACAAATATTTTTCAAATTTTTATGCTAACACTTTTGTCACGACTAATATATATATTCATGCAAAATTACAGCTTAATAGTACTATATAAGTAATATATAAGGATCTTTGCGCTAGACTGTGGATAGACGGGCATTTTTTTATAGAAGAGGGTACAAACGAGCAGGTGGTGCACCTGATGGTAAGTGATCACCGCCGCTCATGAACATCTGCAATACCGGGGGTCTTGCAGCTGCATTGCCGGCCTAACATAGCGAAACTATAAAGGTTCCTAGTTTACTTCGGAACCCTAAAAATACCGGAACTTCATAAGAGTATCTTAATATTATCAAGATACTTTTATAACGTTCCGGTATTTATAGAGTTATATTAATTAACCTTATTTCTGTACGTTATGGTTTAGTTTCGACTACTGCTCCGCTTTAGCGACGAAGCAGTAAAATAGATTAGTTTTTTAGAAAATTTAACTTTAAATTCATAACTTTAACGTTCAAATTCTACTCATAAGATATTCATTTTTGTGACGTGACGCGTCCATATGTCTGCTGTAATTGGATGAAATAAGACCATAATATATCCATTTGTGCTGTTATTTCCTTAGCCACTTTTAAGGTTGCGATCTTGAATCTGATTATATTTGAGCGAAGGTTCGGTAACCTAACTTTCAACATTACATCAATAATCAATAAACTCATGATTTTGCTAAAAAAAATTTAATGAACCTCGATAACCCATGCACCTGTAAGTGGAGCTGTTTGTTTGATTTTTTAATCAAGATCTTATTATCTATGTGCGTCTCTCCCGACACTGTTTGCCTCACACTACTCTGTTGTGGAATCAATTACTGGCAGGGGTATTTCCGAACGGATACGACATAGGGACCTTCAAGAAAAGAGCTTACTCATTCTTAAAAGGCCGGCAACGCAACTGCAAGACCTCTAGTATTGCAGATGCCCATGAGCGGCGGTGATCACTTACCATCAGGTGCACCTCTTGCTCGTTTGTCCCCTATTCTATAAAAAAAATCTATATCTATATATTATATAAAAATCAATTGCTGTTCGTTAGTCTCGCTAAAACTCGATAACGGCTGAACCGATTTAGCTAATTTTTGGTTTTGAATTAATTGTTGAAGTCCAGGGAAGGTTTAAAAGGTGAGAAAATATAAAAAAATAAGAGTAGTTAAAAAGGCAGAACAACGTTTGCCGGGTCAGCTAGTAAATTATATATATATACAAGATAAGGTAAAGAAACAATTCTTTTAGAAATGTTATTTGATAGAATATATAACCGGGCGAGCTAAGGGAAGCCCCACCTTACATTCCAGAGATGCGTCAAGTTAACGTGACCGCGTTGTACAACTGTATGATTAGATATTTTTTTGTTATAGTCTATACTTATATTAAGTTTAAATAAATAAATAAATATATTTAGTTTTTTACATATATATTTAGTTTATCTAACTAAATATATTTTATAAATATATATATATATATATATATATATATATATATATATATATATATATATATATATATATATATATATATATATATATATATATATATATATATATATATATATATATAAAAATCAATCCCTATTTTCCTTGGTCACGACATCACGCCTGAATGGCTGGACCAATTTCGGTAATTTTTTTTTTGTTGTGTTTGTAATTGTAAGGAGAAGGTTCTTATAAAAGAAAATATTAAGAAAATTGCGCGAAAAATTAGAAAATTTAAGAATACTTAACCACCATATAAAGTTTAATGCCATTTTGGCTGCGTGGAAGGACAATCCCGTAGGGCGTACTTATATAAATTACGTGTCACGTTGTTTGTCCGCTATGGATTCCTAATATGAATGGCAAAACAACGTTTGCCGGGTCAGCTAATATTTTATAAATATATATCTAACTAAATATATTTTATAAATATATTTAGTTAGATCGATTTGTGTAATTTGTCCAGTATTATAATTATTATTATTATTGGGAACCCGAAACATCGCAATCAAAAGAAAAACGATGCATGGATCCGTATATCAACTAGTATGGGATTTTGCGAAATTTTCATTTTTACGCAGGAACTCTAAATAATGGGGAATGGGGAATAAGAATGGGGAAACTCAGTTGATTTAATTAGGATTTTCAGAATTCAAAAGAAATGTATACGTGCAATATGTAATGTTAATCAACTACATTCATGTAAACCCCTATTTAAAACTCTTAAAATACTACCTTTACCTTGTCTTTACATACTGTCGGTATGCGTATTTGTAAAAAAACATCAACATTTGTTTAAAACAAATGCTCAAGTATTAGGGAACTCATATTTTAGAAACAGTGAGAAGCTACATGTGCCAAGCCAAAGACTAAATATTTATAAAAAAAATGCATATTGTATGGCAATTAATATATACAATCATATTCCTGATAGTCTAAAATTATTACCTATAAATATATTTCGCAAAAAATTGTTTGATTTACTGTTAAATAAAACATACTATGATATTAGAGAATTTTTAGCAGATAAGATTAAATGTTAATAAACAGAAATATAAGCTTGTACAATTTACCTTGAAATTTAAATGTAATAAAAACTGAACGGCAAATTTTGTAAAATGGTAAATTTTTTGTAAATTGTAAAAATTTGGATTGAGCATAAGATCATATTTTGTAAATTGTAAAAACAACTTTTGATGTGAAATAATTCTAGTAAATTGTAATACATACAATTGTAATACGTGAAATAGAAAAAAAGCCCGCTGAGTTTCTTCCGCCGGATCTTCTCAGTGTGTGGCCGCGTTCCGATCCGGTAGTAATTATAAAGAAATCGACCTAAATTAAAATGTTTGCACGCCATATTATGGTAGAATATGATGGTAATTTAATTTATTTTAATAACTTGTGACACCCATATTCTTGCAAATAAATATTTTTCATTTCATTTTCATTTCATTTCATAATTGTATATAGATGTAGCGCTCATGCCACCATTATTTTTACGTCCTCCATACTCGTCTGCGAATGTCAAAATAATTGTGGTAAAAACCCACGGATGTGTGAACAATACTCGTTACGAATGTTTCGTCGAATGGTTCGTCAAGTGACGAGGCGAATAGCGAACATGAATGTGTAAATGCGGGGTCAAATATTGCACTAGTGATAGCTGTATAGCATATAACATGCATCTATGCTAAATTCCAGACTAGCGTGACAAGAAGCCCTTTTGTTTTGAATGTAAATGAAATGGTGCGGTTTGACTATTTGTATGGAAATTTTTCTTCCGTTGTTTGCATGAATATTATAAAAAAAGAAACATTTGTCTATTATATCTTTAAACTTAAGCAGGCCAAAACCTTTAATTTAAACTTTAATATATTAAAAAATGGGTGTTCAGTCTGCACACGATAAAAATGAAACTTACAGAACACTAAATTTCGAAAGAATGAGATAAATGCAGGGTAGTACAAGTAATTTAATGTGTATTTTACACATTCAACTACAACAATCGGACTAGAGCTGTTTTTAAAGCACTTATATAGTAACTTTACTCACTATGTTACTCCCTTTTCCTCGGTTTAACTTGGCGTACTCAGTTCTGTACAAATACAAATCCAAATACTTTATTTGCACAAAATAGGGTTGGAAAAGATCTGTTGCAAATACAGGCACACAAACACACATGCGTATATCAGTTAATAGACAAGAGTGGAGAGCTATGAAGAATCGCACAAATAGGAGACCAAATAATATTAAACAATGTATTTTGTTTTATTCTTTCACTAGCTGTTGCCAGCGACTTCGTCCGCGCGGACTTCATTTACTCCGCACAGCACCTGGCCGCTAGGTGATAGCGTGATAATATGTAGCCTATATGTTGACCCGACCTGTTAGTAATATTCATGCAAAATTTGAAGTAAATCCATGCAGTACTTTTTGAGTTTATCCCGGACATACATACAGACAAACAGATAAACAGACAAACAGACAAAAATTCTAAAAACTATATTTTTGGCTTCGATATCGATTGTAGATCACGCCCCAAGTATTCTTTTAAAAAAATATTCAATGTACAGTTAATATATATATATATATATATATATATATATATATATATATATATATATATATATATATATATATATATATATATATATATATATATATATATATATATATATATATATATATATATATATATATATATATATATATATATATATATATATATATATATATATATATATATATATATATATATATATAACAGTATATATATATATATATATATATATATAAGTTATTTTATAGTATCACAGTTTTACAATAATTAAAAGTAGGGTATATTGAAAAATGTCAACTGGATAGGATTCCACGATGTTGCGAAGGTGGCGCCACTGTGGTGCAGTATTTTGATAACAATATATTCTAATTATGCGCAATAATTGCTATAAACAAATATTAATATTACATTGGAGCACTATTTACAATATTATTCATATTACATATAAATATACCCAACAGTATATACTGAACGTAGCCAGAAAATTTTAAATTTAAAAAATATGTTTGACAATATCTGTGCTACCCGCGCATCAGAATTATACTTTTAAATAGGGAACTTTTATATAGTAATTTAATAATTCAATATTATTATGTTTAATTTTTTTTTTCTTGTTGAAGAATTACTCTGTCTTACCAAATTAAATTATTTCTTAAGTTTAAGAGTTTAATTTAATAACATTTTAAACTACGCTCACTTCATTTTTTATCAGTGATTATTAAAGTTATTGTATTCCTTGCCCCTATCGCCTGAAACAGAGGTCAACCTAGTTCAGGCAGTTAGATCATAAGATAGTTTTCCGGTATTTTATAACTCAGTGTAATGCACAATTTATTTATCTGAATAAATATATTTTGATTTGATATTATGTATATCAATAGAAATGTCAATAGTACAAATGAATTAATTAATCTGTTACAGCTTAATTAATTGTTCCATTTACACTCGATTCTCCCTGCCTTCCCCGTAAGGGATCTAGCGTCAAGATATGTTGAGATGATGAAGATGAAACATGTATAAGCATAAATCAAAGATCATAATCCATTTTAGACTGATACCGAACATTTTAGTATTTCAATCCGGACTTAGTGTATGGATTGTCTCATCCAATGCTCTTGGATGTCGTCTAATTGGATCAGTGTTAGAAACCCTAGGATTTACCCAAGATTATATTGCATGCTCCAACGCGAACCGTCAATATAGTGCGCTACTGCCGCTTAATCGAAATCAAGCATCTTTTTGAAGTAAAAATATCTCGAAATTATTTATATTGCACTTTTGATATAATATTAATACATACTGTATTTCCATATTTCAAAAAACACTCCTTTTAACGTATTTGATATGTTTAAAAGATATTGATTGTATATGAAAAAACTTCTTTAACTAGTATACTATATATGTACGTATATACATATCTTGTATGAGTACAATCAACGGAATCGATCACAAAGCAAAGAAGAATTGTGCTTCTTTGAACTAGTAGACAATGGCTCAGTCGGTTAGAGCGTTCCAGCTAGAGTTCCCTCTAGGTCGCTAAATCGTAGGTACACGTCCCGGTATGTCGAAATTTTTCTTTGTTGTTTTTAAGTTTTTTAAGTTTTCCGAAGCACGGGGTGAGTGCTAAAACACATAAAGTTAGAAACACGAAAGTGTTCATCAATATTATAAATGTGAACATCTGTAATGATGTACTCATCTAAGGGGGCACCGAACTTTTATAGGAAATCAATATTTGTCATTTTATGTGCTGTATATATTTATGTGTGAGAGGCACACCAGCCGGTGCGGCTTAGTGACACCGCGTACATCGGGTTGCCCCTCCTCCAGCAAATTACAATTGTCACGTTTTTCACAACGCTGGGAAAAACGCCATGAAAGTTTTAACATACGATGTGGAAAACTTGATTATGAAAGTTTATGCTGAATTTTTGAATACACCAGAGAATTGTAAACATTTTTTGAAGAGTTCCAAATTGAATACAGGAAAGTTTTATGACATGGGCTAACTAGATGGTTAAGTTTGGGAAGAGTCGTTGACCGATTGATATTGTCATGGCCTGTTACATTACCGTATTTTAAAAGTTGTGGTCGAGCAGTATGCTATAAAATAATAGTATGAAAAGTCGTAAAATCCGATGATATAGATATGTCAATTTTTTATTAATTATTATAGATAGAAATTTATCTACGAAGACCACATTACAGGAATGTTATTTGTATTTCATTAATCATTACATAAATATGCTGACAGAAGCCATAATAATGCTTGAAAAAAACAGCACAAAAATAGATTGGTGCTGAGTTGCACCAATTATGAATAACGTAAAAGATGCTATGATGCTATGGAAGCTATCGAATCACTTGATTCAATATTTTACGAATACCGATTGGAAATAGATGGATTAATTGTCAAGGAAGATTTAATATAAGATTTAATAATTCAAGCTCTTACCTCACCAGCCAGCTTTGCAGAATCACTACTGAAGCAATGTGTACCGGCATGTAAAAAATCTTTTGAATTATTTTTATGGAAATTAAGGAAATACTTAAGCTTTTAAACATTAGAAATTAAAAAATCTTCCGACTTCCATAATGGGTCCCCATGGGTCACTCCTTAAAAATCACTGCTTCAGTAATAAATGTAATCTCACCATACCTAGCTGAAATATTTAATAGTTGTATAACATTATTGTGTTTTCCCTGATTTGAAGAAATTAAGCAAAGTTATTCCTATTCTTAAATCTGGTTGTAAATCTGAGCCAACTAACTACCGATCTGTTTTGGTTCTGTCTACCCTGAGTAAAATATTTGGAAAAATCTTTCTCGGTCAAATATTAAGATATTTTAATAGGTTTAAATTATTTCATGATAAACAGTTTGATTTTACAAAGGGTCGCTCACTACAGATGCTAGTGTAGAATTATTAAAGAATATTTTTGAATCCTGGGAAGAGTCACAAGATGCGATTGGGATATTTTGTGATTTATCAAAGGCTTTTGACTGTTTTCGTTATAACATATTAATCAGGAATAATACCATTATGGAATTAGAAATAAAGTTCTTGATCTTTTGATTTCTTATTTAAATGGAAGAATTGAGAAGGTCGAAGTTAGTGGAATAAGATCTTTTGGTGCTGCTGTCACAATGGGTGTCCCACAAGGATCCATCCTTGGTCCATTTCTGTTTCTTATAAACATAAATGACTTGCCTTACTGTGTGAGTGATTAGCATGGAATTGTATTGTTTGTGAATGACACTTCACTTTTATTTAAAGTGAAACAAAAATTGGTAAGCATGACGAAGTAAACAACATGATTTCAAAAGTTGTAGACTGGTTCAGTGTTAATAATCAGCTTCTAAATGGTAACAAAACCAAGTGTATTACATTTTCGATGCAATTTCAACAACGCAACACGCAAAGGAAAATGATAAGCATATTTGTAAATATAGCTTTTTAAAATAAATTTCATTTCTCACTAAAATACATGTTCCACCCCCACGTTGATTATCACGAGAAAAATGAAATGCCGTAGTGTAACCGTCAAGTTTAAAGTTTGTTTCAGAACCTTGTTTCAGAAAAAAAAATAACATCAATTATACCTGGTATGTCGCTAAACTCTCTAACAGCTACTTGCAAATAATCTCTGCTAATAGCACCTGCTATGTTTTGGTGAAGTAACTTAAATTGATGATTATTGACGAAAAAGCTAGTTTTTGATGTTCATAATTTCTTAGTTTTTGCTTTTCAAAGTAAGATATTATGGTATTGTACCCTTCCTAACCGTTTTATTACAAAAAGATTATTTGAAATGTTTTCCAGTTTAAGTCTTCGTTTAATGCTAAAAAATATGGTGAAGTACCTTTTTGCCTTTTGTGTAGATTTGTCACTAATTTTTATATTAATCCTATTAAACACCAACTTTTCCAAATTTTCTTTATTTTCACTGCATATCATTTTTATAATGTTTAATAATTTCTTCTCAGTCTCATTGTTATTTAGTTGATTAATTTTTAACTTTGAAAATGACAAAAAAATATTTTTATATACCTGATAATTTATCCCAATTTTTAATTTTGTATACAAGCAGCAAGAAAGTATACAAACAGCAGCAAGTATATTATATTTGTGTCTGTGTAACGATTATATCTAGTTAAATAGGTATCCAAGTCAATAAAAGTACAATTATTATATTGATTTACAATTAAGTTCATTTTATAATTAAGAAGTCCTATATTTAAATACCTATTTGACTGGAATTTTAATAAGAACAATTCTTTACAATGCCTAAGTTTATCTAAGGTATTACTTAAATTAGTAAAAATAGAATAAGGATCGGGATCATGAGTACCAATTCCAAAAATAACATAGTCTTTGTTACTTAAACTAGAAACTATAACTATGTAATATTTCCATTGAAGTTGCATTAAGCTTAATTGTAGACACAATTCCAGTAATTTGGTAGATTAGCCACGTAGTTTTTGGTCTCCTAATACTATGATTTTATTTTTATGGTTATACTCGAGATCTATATTACAATTTGTAGAAGAATGTTTTGCTGTCGTACAAAAATTTTCTAGATTTTGAGACAGTTCAATATTAATCTTTGATTTATTCTTTAAATTTTCTTCGTAGTCTAAATTTTATATTTTAGTCTCACTGACACTATCTTTATTATTATTTGATTTCTTACTTTTTGGTGTAGAACATTTGTAATTTTTATTTTTAGTAGAACTCTTACACGGTATGGTTTTTAGCTACTTGTTTTAGTGTTGCAATATTTTTAGATTGTTGTTCATTTATTTTACGTAGAGAATTGTTTTCTAATATTAAGTTCTGGATTTTTTTGTGGGCATTTTCTAATTAATGCCTAAGAGAGTTTATTTCTTCCTGCAATTCCTTATTGACACTGTCGCTTACAGCTGATAAATCCGACAAACTTCTGGCCAAGTAGTCTGAGGTAGTCGTTTTAAACGTTTTAAACGTGAGGTAGTCGATTAACGTGTTCGACATCGATACATTTTTCTTTCTCAAAGTGACATTTTCAATGGTAAAATCCATTGTAATGTTTATCAGTACTAAAAAAATATTTTAAAGGTGATTAATACTACGAAAGTGTAATAAAGAGAAAAAAAATAAACTAATATATTCTACACTTTTTATCGTTGGCACTTGGTGAAACTCCATTTTAACACAATATTTGCTAGTTGATAACACTTGTACTGTTTCACAGGGTAAATACCCTGAGGATGCTTGTGTAAGCGAAACCGGTCAAAAATTATATATAATTATCTTATTATGAAACAGTACAAGTGTTATCAGCTAGCAAATATTGTGTTAATAAAACTAATACTTCCCCGGATTCCCGTATAAGAATTTGTAACTTTCTTCTTACTGTCGATCAATATTATAAACTTTTTTCTTTAATTTTTGATAATAATTATTAAAATCTATTATATCACAACTCAGTCAATTTTCATATTTTTTTTTAGAATATTACTTTTTTTTAGAATTAATTAAATACGTCTTATATTTATAATGGTGCGTTGCTGTCCGTGTGTCTGGGTAGCAATGCCACATGCATAAGTCTACCGGCTACCTCACCCGTCAAATCAGAACACGACAATGACCAGCACTGATGCTATTGCGGCGGGAAGAGAAGCTGCGGCGATGTTATTTAATACCCGGACAAGATGTTGCGGCATTTTACCACCTAGTGGTGATGATGGTAGTGACACGTATCAATCGGTCATCTTTTACGACCTGCCTGGTAGAACGACAGTTGATTTATTCTTTAAAAGGGACCCAGACCAACACAGTGAGGAGGACTTATATAACAGAGAGAAAGGTAGCTATTGATTTAAAATTAAATAGATTGACTGATTGATAGAGATTTAAAAGGATATTAAAACGATATAAAATCGCGTTTAATCTCATTCTTTCACAGTCTAAGCCCTGTAAATACATTTGTAGTGTCTCTTTGTCGTAATACTTTCGCATTTCATTAATTGTAATTCACATTCACACATAAAAAGAAGTTTCTTTTCAAAGACTGTTTATATATTTACATTTTACAATGTTTATAAGAGGTTTAATTAAAAACATTGGTTAGAATATCATGAACTTTGACGGATATTGCAAGGTAGAAGAGAGAAATATACTTACATTTAATTTAATCAATTATTAATATAATAGTGGTAGTGATTAATGAGAATTATTTAATTAGAATGAAATTAACATTTTTATTTTATTGGAATTATAGCAAGATAGGAGAGAGCCATATACTTATATCATATTTCATTTAATTAATTATGAATATAATAACGGTAATAATTCATGGAGTAAACACTTAATTAATATAGAATTAAATTACATTTTTATAGAAATTTATCGGTTAAATATTCATTGTGTTAATAGATTTTATTCATATAATCACGAATAGGTTAAATTTTGAGACATTCTTAATTAGTTCGGCTATATTAATTGATTTTACATAGTACTTGAAGAGTGAACTTCTTCTTCTTTATTGTAATTATATGTCTGACTGTTTGTCTCCTCTTTTTGTGTACTAATCGAACTGGTTTCGTACAAATATGCATATTTCTAAAACGTTAATGCGTGGTAGCATTAGTATTTTGTGTTATTGAAAATAGAACTTACAACAGACGGTTTCATCTTTATTTGTTAAAATTATAATTTGGTTTTTCGAAGAAAGTGCGAGGCGTGTGTGGCACAACATGTTTCGCAACATTAGTCAATGGCGTCAAGTTCTTGGCAACTCATATATTAAAAAGTATCATTACAGATAGGGTAAATTTCACTTCACATTTTTTCCATTATAAAAATAAGGCAAGCCTTCGGAATACAAGATTATATTTCTCAGTGATTTAAATAATTCATGTTACGCTCTGATTTGATTATTACATACGACAAAGCAACCCATATAAATTTCCTTTTCATATGGGACAAATTTCTTTTGGGTGTACTACAGCCAAAATAAGATTTTTATTTGATCAACTTTGAAATTATATTGTGAATTTTATTTATCAACGCGTATATATTAGTTGAAATTGATAGTTAAGAAATTTCAGGGAAAAAATATGTGAACATATATAATTTTTACCGCAGTACAATTGCAGTAATTAACTTCCCATTACCTATATTTCTGAAACTTTGCATCAGATTTTCACCAAAATTGAATGAGACCACACGAGGAGTAGACCTCTCTCTCTCTCAACTTCCCTCAAACAAAAAAAAGAATTTTCAAAATCGGCTTGTAAAAGACCGAGTGTTGAGGTAACAAACAAAAAAACATACAGCCGAATTGATTACCACCTCAAATTGAAAAGTCGGTTGAAAATTAAGAAAAAAAAATGCCGACATGATAATCCATATGTGAATATATATATTGTGAATATATTTACACAATACATAAAAATAAGGTATTGTGTACAAAATTAATAAATTACAAGTTACCAGCACACCGGTTTAAGCAATAAAAAATCAATTTCCACCCGCCAATTTAAGTCAATTTTTGAAACTTAAAAAAAAACTAAAAACGTACAAAAAATTTTTTTTAACCGCACAGTTAAGATATGTTAACGAAAAATTGAAATAGTAAAAGGAAATAATAAAAAATCAATTTTTCTCCGCCAACTTAAGAGTAAATTGTTGAAAATTAAAAAAAAATAAATAAACTAAAAACGTAAAAAAAATGTTTGATCGCACAGTTAAGAACAGTTACTGAACAATTGAAATAGCAAATAAAAGTATTAAAAAATCAATTTCTCCCCGCCAATTTAAAACAGCCTAATGCTGCTGCTACAGTTTAAAAATAATGCTGTCATAGTTTTAGAACTTCTTTAATAGGAGAAAACTTGAACTTCACTATACACGTAAAAAAAATATATTTTGCTAGGTTGATTGTGTGTCTTTTAAACACCTTTTTTCCGGAACGGGGAAACGTATACTACATTTTTAATTCTAGGTTAACAGATACTTTGCAGGTTTTTGAGCAATAAACTTATAATTTAATACTTTATGTCAACAAAAAATTGTGAGATTTGGTGAAAAGCAAGGTTTAATAGTAGAAGTGATGGAATAATATCAAAAAATAAAATTAAAGTGATTTTTTACAATTCAAAATGTTTCTTGATACGCCAATATGAATTACACTTCACTATTTTTTATAATTTACTACAGTTTTATTGCTTAGTTTTTTTACAGTGTTATTTACTTTAGTAACTAATAAACCTAGCTCGTCTGGAAGATCTCTTTGCCGAAGCAAAATGAAACTTGAAATTTTATCGTAATCGAGTTCAACGAGCTATTTACATGCGAATTTATCTAAATTTAATAATTAGGTTTTTAATTTGTCACAAGAAACCTCAAAATTTCCATCTGTATAATTTTAACACCATATAAAGCAAAAGTCTGTAACTATTATCCAACGCCCACCTGGCGACAAACAGATACGGTACGGTAATGTTCTTTTAGGATTATGAACAAATATTAATTTAATTAACTAACGTGTTTTAATGGAAATTTTAAATTCGAAATGGGCAACCATTTGAGCATTTAGTTTTTTTTTTAGTATAAGATAGCAAACAAGCAGATGGGTCTCCTAATGGAAAGAGTCAACCATTGCCTATAGACACCAAAGGTGTTAATGGTGCGTTGCTTTCTTGTGGCGAGGTCTTATGCCACATGCATAAGCTTACCGGCTACCTTACCCTTACGACAGTGACAAGCACTGACGCTATTGCGGCAGGAACAGGTAAGGCGGTGGTATCAGACCCGGGCGAGACAATGCAGAACTCTACCACCTCGTAGCCACGATGTTAGTGACTTGCATAGCCAATCGGTCACCTTTAACGACCTGCCTGGCAGAACGGCAGTTGGCCTATTCTTCAAAGAAGGCCGGAACCAACACGGGGTCACGTTTCTATTTCAATAGCCTTTTATAATTCCTGCACACTTTTATAATAAAAATCGTTATTTTATTAGCCTGAACTCTCAATCTTGACAGCATATAATTATAATCAATGAACCTAGTAATTGGCGACAGAATCTCATGAAAGCACCACATTGAAAACATTGCCTTAAAATTACATAGTAATAATGCAAAATTATCGGTATAAAGTTACAAACTCCTCTTTGAAATTCTCCAAATAATATAGGTATATTATCTCGCTTTAGCAATCTATCATCAAATTATGAACTCAGTCGCTATGCCAACACTTTCAAATCTTATAGGAAATTTATCAATTATAAACAAAATTATTACAATTCATGATAATGATAATGATTGATAAATTATTAAAATTTCCAAACATATATTAAATAGATATAAAACAAATCCAAATTTATTTCGTATTTTGTCACTTAATACCATTTTATGGTAGATTAAAATATTTGGAAAACCAAAAAATGCACG
Organism: Apodemia mormo; assembly: GCA_036924255.1. Taxonomy (NCBI): domain Eukaryota; kingdom Metazoa; phylum Arthropoda; class Insecta; order Lepidoptera; family Riodinidae; genus Apodemia; species Apodemia mormo. The sequence continues at coordinate 31,246,826 of JAUPFN010000015.1, read as the reverse complement.
GCTCATGCTCATTTGATAGTATAAAAAGAAAAAGAAAAGAGTAGGTAAACGCATAAACAATAATAGCCAAAAAGAGATGAAAATATGAACAAACTGCACAAGCGCATTTGGTAAGATAAATTTCTATTTTATTATTTATACTGAAAATAAAGGAAAATACCCCTTTCGTTTTTGAATAAATATAATTAAACAATCCTAAGTTACACAGCTATTTAAAAAAGATGTATTTAAAAAACAATAAGATTTTTTTCTCAAGATATCGTGTTTCCAAGCTACAATTCTTTTTAATGCTTGACGATTTTTTTTAGCATTCTAATAATTTTTTCGTTCCTATTATTGCATTAAAATAATTTTTGACAATTACAAAATTAATCTTCGTTGAATTGAACTGAATGAGTTTCTGTCTACTAGAAATATATTAATTAACAATTGAAACAGGCGCAAAAAAGGAGTCGTTTTTTTTTCTCTAATATATTAGTCATATATAAGCCTAGTTATCAAATTTATAACAAATTTCCTAGCTTTTTACGTAACATCGAAATAGATAAATATCTTTTCCCTGAGGTAATCTTTGTATGGTAATAGAGATTGATGAAATAGGCCTAAAGTGCTACGAGAATATAATTTCAGCCGAAACTATCAAATTAATTTAATGTACAATAAGCCCATAATATTAGAATTTAATATATACTTTTTAATAGTAAGTAAAAATTATTAAAAAGGAATGTACTTAGAAGTCATGAAACTAACCAAACTTGTTCGTTTTTTCTTATTTCTAGATTAAGAAAAATGTTTGCTTGATTAAGCAAAGATTTTTCTTTTCTGGCATAAAGTTCACACTTTCTTGTATTTATGACCAACCAGACAAGATGAAAATATGTCGGATAGATAAGATTCAGAATGTTAAGGCTGGATACAGAATGCTGTATAAAAAAACTACTCTTAGTATCATCCTAAAGAAACAAAAAGGAAGAAGTGTCGTCTATTCAAACTGTGTTATTTTAAACAAACGTTTTCATCTTGTAACTTTTAAGTGGTCCAAATTAAATAATCTTCATGATAAGAGATACAAAAACGAATCACGTCTATGTTGACGATATATTGCGACGTAAATAAATGGCTTAAAATATTGTGTAATAATTGTGAATTCAAGTAATATTAATCCTTAAAGTTTTTTTTTTTGAATTTCAGCATTATAAGAAATATCCGTATTACAATTTACACATCAGAAGAAATTAATAATAAAAACAAGTATCTTCACGCCCATATCCCCGAAGGACTAGGCAGAGGTGCAACGAGTGCACCCACGATTAGCCGAAGACACTTGGTCCCACAAATGTGATAGGTGGCAAGCCTATCACCAATCGGGCACTTTCCAATCCCGGGCAACTTTGTATTTCTCAGAAAAACTGAAAAATCACTTTTTATGTGCCCGACCCGGGAATCGAACCCGGGACCTCATGTGGAACAAACGCCAACGCTGGACCACTAGACCACAGAGGCGACTTAATAATTAATTAATTACAGGCGACAAATTAATAATATATTACAGTAATATAAGCGTCTATCAACATGCGTTGCGTTTTAGGCAAATTTTGTATAGACCTTTATTAATAAACGAATAAACTATCAACTGATTCGTAAGACACACAAGTAAAATTCAAAGCACAAACTCAAAAATGTTTTTATTCAAGAAAACCATATATGTATATGTGGATATGTGGTATATGTGGAGTTATCACATATGTATTTATAATATTAAGCGACTTTAATTTACCCAATGTTAACTGGACATCAGTTACCTATGATAGTTACCTGAGTCCCGATAGCCTCTAGGGTGAAATGTAACTGGAATTTATAGACATTTTGAAATTATGTAGTTTGTTCCAGTAGGTACGTGAAAATTTTTAAAGATAGAATCTTGGACTTAGTTTTCTGTAAAATTGATGTATCAGTTAAAGGGTGCAATGACCTCTAATACCTGAGAATCCTTACCATAAATCTTTGATTTTATCCGCTAACTTTGTTCAACTTCACTCTTTGTGCCCAACATCGTACAAAGTTTTTATATACGTACGGTGACTACAAATCAATGTCAGACAAATGAAATCTAATCTATTGGGAATTAGAACTTAATGATCGCCTAAAACCTCCATTAGGCGATTATTAAGCTCTAATTCCCTTAATTAGAGTTAGAACTTAATAATTCCCTAATGGAGGATGCCATCGATTATTTTTATAACTTGCTTTATGATCTACGAACGCAATACATTCCATCCAAAGTATTCAAGTAGACATAAAATTCCCCACCATGTTACAAATCACATTAAATTAAACTGCAAGAAAACCTAATTTTTTTATATTATAAGATAGCAAACAAGCGAAGGGGGCTCCTGATGGCAAAAGTCAACCATCACCTATAGACACCGAGGATATTAATGGTGCGTTGCTACCTTGTTGCTATCAAATACCACACTAAGTTTAAAAAATATAAAAAATAATGTAGACACGGACTCATTTATTGTCCACTAGCTGTTGCCCGCAACTTCGTCCGCGCGGGCTTCGTTTACTCCGCACAGCTCCTCCGTCGTAGGTGGGTAGGTATGTAGCCTATATGTTGACCCAACCTGTTAGTAATATTCATGCAAAAGAAGTAAATCCGTGCAGTACTTTTTGAATTCACCCCGTACATACGTACAGACAAACAGACAAAAATTCTAAAACTATATTTTCTAAACTATATTTTCTAAAACTATAGACCTCGCCACAAGATAGCAAGGCACCATTAACACCTTTGGTGTCTATAGGCGATGGTTGACTCTTTCCATCAGGAGACCTATCTGCTTCTTTGCTATCTTATGATATAAAAAAAAGGTGGTAATACCAAATGCCTGGGTGGGACGTTACATAATTGTACCACCTAGAAGTCACGATGGTAGTGACGCGTATATCCAATCGGTCATCTTTTAAAACCTATTTGACAGAACGGCAATTGGTCTATTCTTTAATGGAGTCCGGACTAACACGAGGGAAATTTTTGTAAATGGCATCTCAGAATGCTTCACTTTCTGTAAAATCTTACTTTATGCCAACGTTATGAAAAATTTTAATTGACGTTTTTTATTCGTTCAATCGACGACCCACTCAATCCCCACAAAGACATTAATTTCTTTTCGCGACTATTGTCGAAGTTAGAAATTAACATATCAAAATGTGTTATATGTACGTATACACGGAAATTAGATGAAATAAAATTTTATTCTGAAATCCCCCGTGTTGGTCCCGAGCTCCTTTGAAGAATAGGCCAACTGCCATGTAGCCAGGCAGGTCGTAAAAGGTGACCGAGATACGAGTCACTAACATCGTGGTTACTAGGTGATAGAGTTCTGCATTGTCTCGCCCGGATCCGGTATCACCGCATTACCTATTCCTGCCGCAATAGCTTCAGAATTTGTCACTGTTGTGTTCCGGTTTGGAGGGTAAGGTAGCCGGTAAACTTATGCATGTTGCATAAGACCTCGCCACAAGACAGCAACGCACCATTAACACCTTTGGTGTCTATAGACGATGGTTGACTCTTTCCATCAGGAGACCCATCTGCTTGTTTGCTATCTTATAATATATAAAAAAAAAACTTATTTGACGAAAGTAAACACTAAAAGAGATCTTAGGTTAACATTCAATAACAAACTTATGTTTGATGCGCAAATACGAACAAAACGGCGAAATCCTATCCTATTTATATGGTATTTGTTTCATATTACGTATCCTCTAAATTTAAAAATATTGAAACATTTAAAAAATTTTACGGCACTTTTATCTGTAGTCACCTTGAATTGCATCACAGATATGGAATCCAATTTATGACGTGTGCTATGTGTATCAATCGCATTGAACGGATTCAGAAATGATTCCTCAGATTTTTTAAACATCGTAACAAAAACTTTAACAGTCTTACACTAATCAATATCAAAGGCACCATTCATTATCTCTTCATGAAAGGAGATGAATTGCTCATTTCGTTTTTCTGTCTAAGATCTTAAATTCTAATATTTACTCTCCAGAACGTTTGAGTGAACACCAGAACACCTAGTTTAAGTACCACGTTCATTTAGAATACAAGCGCCTCTGTATGTGCCAGTTGTTAAGACAAAGTACAGGACAACCTATTTTTTATAAGAATGAGCAAGCAGGTCTCTTAACATTGTCTTTCGTAACTTAGACATAGATTTATTTGACACCAACGTATGCTAGCTTAAGCACAAACAAAGCCTGAACTTTTTAAACGTGTAGCTATTAATTTAATGCAAGAATGTATTCTTTCTATAACACTTTTTATGTAAATGTAATAAATAAAATAAATAAATCCACACAATAAGTTAATGTTTATAAAGTTATGTATGCGCTTCTGTAATAACTTTTCTGATGCTATTACAGATTTATCAACTAAAGATTTTGAAAACGTAATTTAAAATATTTGTACGACAAGTAAGCTTGAGATTAATTGCACCCTATACCAAGCTCTTATTATTATGATACGAGTCTGGTGCCACCGCCTTACCTATTCCTGCCGCAACAACATCCGTGTTTGATACTGTCGTGTTCCGGTTTGGAGGGTTAGGTAGCCGGTAAACTTATGCTGTGTTTTGCCTTTCATTAAGACCAAGGCCCTTCAATTATGGGACTAATTGCTCTCCACACTCTTTCTTTCTTTTGCTGAAGTAAAGATACGTATTCTAAGCTAAAGCGATGCCATATCTTTTCAATTCTTTGGTATTTTTAAGGCAAGTAATGTTTTCTTCTAAAAGTGGCGGATGTGGAGTCAATAACAATGAGCGCCCAATGAGGAAGTGGGAAAGAATAAGAGCAGAATAATCTAAGTGATCAGATAAAAGAGGGGTAAGGGGACAAGAATTTATAACAGCCTCAATTTGAACCAAACATGTAGCCATCTCTTCGTAAGTAAAGTGAGTGAGCTGCAAAAGTTGTTTCAAGTGATGTTTAGTCGATTTAACAGCTGACTCCGCTACACCATTAAAATGAGGAGAATAGGCTGGTGGGAATATAAACTCAATTCACTCCTGCGCTAGATGCTGCTGCTTCTGCAGCTGCTGCTGCTAGAATGTTTGATTTCTTTAAAAATGATTTAAGGTCATTATAAGTGCCTATGAAAGTAATGGTGTTGTCTGACAACAATCTTCGAGGTTTAACGCGACGTGAAATAAATAATATATTAAGAGTAGAGTCACTCTTTGGTGAGATCTGTAACGAGCTCCAAGTGCACTACCTTAATAGAGAGACATACAAAACTGCAAATATAAGCTTTGATAAGCTTATAGCCTCGACCTTTGCTATTAACACCGGGCCCGCATAGTCGACAGAGCATTACGAAATGGATACTCAAGACTACTTCTAGACGAAAGGAGTTACCTTATTATAGGTTGCGCATTTTATGCTCTATATCTAAAACACTTAATGCATTTATTCACAATATGTTTAAGTTTTTACCACCTAAAGGCCAGTAAAGTTGACGTATATGAGCTAATAATAGTTGTGGTTTAATATAGAGTCACAAAAATTATTTTTGTTAAATGATGTTTACTTTACAGAACTATAGCATGTTTAATATTATACTCGTAAGGCGAACGTGCTAAATCACAACAGTTGTATATATTTATGTATATATTGTTATATGTATATATGATTTAAAAATATTACTAAAATTTTACAACTCTGTGCGATTTTCTGGTTAGCCGTATGATTAGTTGGTAGAGAATGCTTTATGCAATAAACTCGCCATTTCTACCTGACACATGTTGTATGTCGTTCAATAAAGATAAATAAATAAAAATAATAGCTTATTATTGTCATGTTCCAGTTAGGATGATAAGGTAGCCGATAATCTAAGTCATGTGGTATTGCCATTCCGCCACACGAATAGCAACGCACTTCTAACAAAATTGGTGGCTATAGACGATGGTTTCTATTTACATCAGGAGAGCTATATACTTGTTTATAATTTAATGATATAAAACATATTGTGTTACAGCACTACCGAACTGTTAGTGGATTGAAAATTATTGATAAGTCAAAAAATGTGTAAAAAATTTAATTAATTTTAGTTAACGGTATACATTTAAAATTGAAGCCCTAAAAGCAAACGCATTCAGCATTTCCATAAAACGATAGATATCTGATAGATATCTAATATTACAAAATTTATAGTTACCTAAGCGGTCAACTTTTATTGAAATTCAAATTGATCACCCACTCTCCGCAATTCAAGTCGAAAGTCCCTTTCGTGACCTTTCATAGGGTCTTTTATAGACAATTTTATCCTTGGTATAAAGCAATTGATGTACCTAACAATTTCTAAGGCTTAAATGTTATCACATTTTTATTGCTTAGGGCAAGAGAGTATTAAACTATATATAAAATTTAAAAGTCAAATATTAAATTTACGTAAGGATAAAGAAATAAAACCCTTCATAATAATTTTAATATTATTTCATAACTAGGTATTAAATTATGAAAACGCTGAATATATTGCTATTAGAAAATTATCAAAGGCCGAGCTATGTATCTTTTGTACATACTCGTAATTTATAAAAAAAATATCACTGTACCGGTTCCCTTAACGGGTAGGCAGATGAGTCGAACTTCTATAGAACTTTCGGGTTTATTACGGCTCATACCATCTCCGTAAATTTTATGTTCTGATAACAATTTTTCGCTTTACTTGCTAATCTGAGATACTCGGATGAACAACACACCAGTTACTACCACGAGACTCCGAGCTACTAAATTTTTGGAAATCCCGATTAATTACACTTTTACCCATCACGTTGATGGCGGCATGACCTGAACGGAATATGTCAACCCCTAGTCCACAAGGCATCATTTATTCAGTAATTAACAAAAAATCTATTCACATATTAAGGGGCGTATTACATTAGCAAGAACGGTATTGAAATGATTCTATTTATAAAAAGTAATGCGTTTATATAGTCAAATATACTATCTTATTTTAAAATAGTCGTTTTTATTCTTTAACTAGCTGTTGCCAGCGACTTCGTCCGCGTGAACTTCGTTTACTTCGCACAGCTCCTCCCCCGTAGGTGATAGCGTGATAATATGTAGCCTATATGTTGACCCGACCTGTTAGTAATATTCATGCAAAATTTGAAGTAAATCCCTGCAGTGCTTTTTGAATTTACCCCGGACAGACAAACAGACAAACAGACAAACAGACAGACCGACCGACCGACAGACCGACCGACCAACAGACAGACCTACAGACCGATAGACCAACAGACCGGCAGACCGACAGACCAACAGACAAACAGACAAAAATTCTAAAAAATATATTTTTGGCTTCGATATCGATTGTAGATCACGCCCCAAGTATTCTTTCAAAATAATATTCAATGTACAGTTTTGACTTTCCTACGATTTTATTATATGTATAGATTACCATAAATATAGGTAATAAACACGGATCATCACGTCAAATCAACGGCCTTATATAGACATGGTATGATTCAGACATCAATCGGACCAACCTTTTTTTGATCAATCAGGAAACTTATTGCAAGTTCGACGCCTTCCAGCATTTTTTGGTCAAATATTTGTTGCCACTACATGGCCATGCCACATCTGTTAAGTGCCCGATTGGCGACAGGCTTTTCACCTATCGCTATTTTTCTTTCAGGCAATTTTTGTTCTTTCTAGAGTCTAGACTAAAAGGTACTTGCAATGAGTTACCTGATTGAAGTAATCGACCTTATACATGGGGCACACTAAAAGTTTTGCACTTCTAGCCAATCGGAACTATTTGAATTTCGAATGTTATATTTTTAAAACGTTGCAACCTTCTTGAATGGTGCTCACAGATGAAAAGTTTTAAGATTCACACATGTGCACTTTTTAAAATTACATAATCAAAAAGTAATATGAGATATGAGAGGAAATACAAAGCTAAAGCTATAGTAGCTTAAAATACAAATAAAATAGCGGCAAATTAGTCACTATCTGACTCGTTACCTTTTTTAATAAGACTGCAAAGAAGCAGATGACTCTCCTGATGAAAGAGAAAGACGTTAGCAGTGTGTTGTTGTCCCAGTCGCTCATATGTTAAGTCGCTCATATGCCGTGCGTAAGTTTATCGGCTACTTTACACTCCAAACTGGAATACGACAATAGCAAGCATTGACGCTATTGCGGCAGAAATAGATATGACGGTGGTACCTAATACCCAGGCTAGTTGTTGCAGATCTTTACCACCTAATACCACAGAATACTTAGAGACTACCAGAAGTCAATGTTACATACAAGTATTATTCGAGCATAGCACACGTAGACGCCTCTCACGGACGCGATATCTCCGACTGGTGCGGTACAAACTGTACCGAACCATTCCGAGATATCGCGTCCGTGAGAGGTGTCTATGTGTGCGTTGCTCGAATATCATATGTATATAGAATGACTACTGTTAGTCTCCAGTATACTGTGCTAATACGTAGTTTCGATGGTAGTGTTGATATAATAATTATAGTTAAATTAGATTAACAGTGCGGTTCTTAAATCCAGCTTTGCATTAACAGTTATTTTTATTAAATAACAGTACAAAAACACAGAAGCGTTGGTCTGCGCTGAAGAGGTAAAAAAACAAGGTCACTGTTACCAAGTGAAATAATGATTTTATTTATGTCTTTTTGGACATTTACCGTCCATAATTACAAATTATAGTAACGAAAATATTACGTATTTTGCATTCTACCATCCATATTAATATCGTGAACTAAACACATAAAATCACGTAAATATTTAATTTACGACAAATACAAATATTCTCGTTGACACTGTAAGTATATTATATTTTGCCCTGAAATGTCCTGTGACTTTATTCAAAATAGTTTCAGATCCTATGATAAAAACATGGTCAAAAGCTTGCCATATCAAACGAGTTTAAAAGAAAAATTAAGCCTGAGAAAGTTACGTTTAATTCGGCGTAAATAGTATGTAGGTACTAAGTTATGCCCTTAGAGACAAGATTTCATTCCATATACACTATATATTAGATGGCTAATTTGTTTATAATAAAACTGTCGTCAGATCTTGCTCTAATTTAGATTTATATATTTATATTTATTATTTATTCAAAATTTAAGCACAAACATGTACAGAGGTGGAATTAATGCTACATGACATTCTCTACCAGTCAACCTTAAACAAATATAAAGTGTTTACGATGGGGTGCACTGAGAAACTTATTACAATCGTTTTGCTATTGACATACATTCGCAATTATTATTAAAATAAATTAAAATTAAACAAAACAATAAGACAATATGATATTACAATATACTTAGATACAAGTAATATATGACATATACAAGGTGTCTTTTACTTAATACGAAAGCTGAAACTAGTTTGTTCAGAATCAGCAGTAGAATCGAATGCTAATGAAAATAGTGTTTGAAGTGTGTTATATTTTATTACAAAAATTTATAAAATAATTGTTTATGTGGACACACTAGTTTGTTGGTAAAATTTTATTTATTAACCTAATTATTCTTCACTTGAATCACCTATATTCTTAACCCTGATAGTCAAACGCCTGTAAGTATGATGGGTAATGTTATCATCATATGTGTAATAGTACCTACCGGGTGTAGGCGATCGGTCCGGTTCATTTACGCATAGGGTGACCTTACATTTGGGACATCACTGATACAACTAAGTCTATCGATAACTCAAAGAGTATTTGTTATTTCCGTTTTATTTAATGTTTTATTAATTGTTCATATAAAAATACGGTTGACGTATTGCAGCTTTTGTATCAAGTAAAAGACACCGTGTATAATACATTATAAATATACCTACATAAATACCTAGAAATATACAAGTACGTATTTTTTATATAGTTATATAAATACATATATACATACATATTATACTGCCATAGCGCGTTATGTTACACCATTCGCGTTAGATCCCAGTATGTTAAGAAGACATGATTTTTAAAGAACTTTGCCTTATTTTACATAACTATTTTTGAAGAGATAATTATAATTAGTAACATAAGAACGAATATTTAAATGTTAAAGTCGACAAAAACTGTTCAACCGACAAATATAAGGTATAATTTCTGATCTGTAACACTATTTTATTCGAACTTGTAAACGTTAACTCATTCAGGAGCTAACAAAATATACTTCTAAATATAAACCTACCTATTGTATTTTCTGTATCCGTGTTCAGAAGCAATTTTATCGAAAAAAACATTCAAAATACACTTTCTACTTTGGTAAAATATCCACTGCATTTTATCCATTGTTTGCATTCGCAAGCGAGTGTTCTATTCGAGTGTGAAAATAATCTGCTAGCGAAACGGAGCGTATTGCTTCATAATGGCGGGTTGCAACGATTATTAAGAATGATTTATTAATACAAATTTGGATTCCCTAGTTCCATCTGATTATTTGAAACACAGGTGTAATAAAAATAGCTAGATCACTAACCCATTTGATTGATATTTGGTATCTGTTATCACCTATAATGCTAAATTGATCAAACTAATTGCTGTATTCTATATATTTATATCTAAATAGTTATATCTATATAGTTTTATCTATATGTGAATCTTTCTGAATACCACTACTTCGGATACCACCGTTACAAGACAGGTATTACAGTATTCCACGGATGTAATATTATATGGGACCACCCATGAACTTCGTAACACGTTAAGGGGGAGAGTGGGGGTCGACGATGTGTGACAAGGGGAGGAGTGGGGTCCCAAATTTTGTGACATCACATTTTTTTCAAAATAAATATTTTATATCTAAGTATTAGTTAGGTCAGTTTCCTACATTTGTTTTCGCTCGTCGCGCCGCAATTCACGTCGCCGGTCGCGCCGCGCGAGCTGTGGCCGGGCGGTAACAGTGAATTTAAAAAGCCACCTGTTTAGATAAAAAGCTGTGACAAGGACGGGGGGAGGAGTCAAAAACTTTTCAGTTTCAGTTAGACATCACTTTTTTATATCAATAGATAGCAAACAAGCAGATGGCTCTCCTGACGGAAAAGAGAAACCACTGCCTATATATATAGACACCAACTATGTTAATAGTGCGTTGCTATCCTTGCGGCGAGGTCTTTATGTCACAAGCATAAGTTTACCGGCTACCTCCAAACCGGAATATGACAATGACTGCATCGACATTTTAGCGACAGGAATAAGTAAGGTGGTGGTACCAATATCTGGGAGAGACGTTGTGGAATTCTACCACCTAGTATTCTAGGTAGAGACATGTTAACTAATCGGTTGCCTTTTATGCCTGGCAGAACAGCAGTGGGTCTATTTAATAACACAGTGGCAAATTAATCATTTACTGACACAGACTCAGAGTACCTTCAAAGGCAGCATTCTGAGACGATACATACATATCTCCAAAATATTAATTGCATTATTTAAACTCACTTTCAGGGCTCGTCAAAATCTATCAGTGATATCAACAAGATCATAATCGCCCGCTTAGCGGAAACCATAGTTTAATTTTTTTCAATTCGAAAATATTTGTAAAGATAAAATAGTGTGGTCTAGTGGTCCAGCGTTGGAGTTGACCACATGAGGTCCCGGGTTCGATTCCTGGGTCGGGCACTTTAAAAAAAAGTGTTTTTTCAGTTTTCTGAGAAACACAAAAGTTGCCCGGGATTGGAAAGTGCCCGGTTGGCGATAGGCTTGCCACCTATCACATTTGTGGGACCAAGTATCTTCGGCTAATCGTGGGTGCACTTGTTGTACCTCTGCCTACCCCTTCGGGGATATGGGCGTGAAGATACTTTTTTTTTTTTTTAAATAAACTAGCTGCAATTTAACTCATTCTTATAACAGAGTGCTAAGTGTGAGTTTTTCTTTTCGCATTCGATCGTGAGCGCGTTTGAAGTTTAATAGGAATTTGTATGTGATTTGTACAGCGCCACCTAGTGGTAAACGTGAGAGACCAGTTTACCACTAGGTGGCGCTGTACAAATCACATACAAATTCCTAGTAAACTCGAGACGCGCTTACGATCAAATGCAAAAAGGAAAACTCACACTTAGCACTCGGTTGATGTTAGAACAAGAGTATAAAACGAGCAAACCACGGATCAATTGATTATCTATATCTAATCGTAATATTATAGAAATATGATTATAAACGTATATTTAAGCACACTGAATAAAGAAGATTATATACTATACAGTACAGGAAGTATAAATAAAAAGCATATTATGAACTTCTTTTTTACTAGCGCAAGCCATCCAACATTAACTTTTTTTAAAGAAAACGAATATTTCTATCATCATTTAATTTATGGACAATACCCTACAATACGTTAAACGCACATATCAGAGCATCTGTATCGTGAACATGAATTTAACGACCGGCCTTATACTCCATTTAAATGACGCTACTGAATTGGGCAGCCCTAGATATTCATTTTTATGATCAACAATTCCGTTCAAAATCTTTTGTTGCCATTTGCAAGATATTTTGCAAGACTTGGGAATTTGTTCTTATCCTCTTATCGAGAATATTATCAAAAGTTGTTGGACCGACCTTAAACCGAATACACAGACTACTATAGATGCTAACGCATCAGACAGAGCACTCCCGTTCAGTGACGTTGTATCGTAGAATATTGACGTGCAGCTATCTTGATTGACAGTTGTTTTTTTTTCCCGCGATAATAATCTTTATCGGTAAAGATTCATAGGCTATACAGCCCATTTATTGTTTTTTTTAAGATCCATCTACAGTATACTATCATTTTATTTAAATCCACTTTCTTTAATTCATATAAACCAAGCCATTTTACAGTTGCAAATTTTGACTGTATGGACAATGCTAAGGAATTTTTAGAATAAAAAACAAAAAGTATTTTTAATACTTTTATTTTTCAACTTAGATTTAAATTTATTTATTATTATTGTTTGCACGTTTGTGAGCTTTTTAAGTCTAAAGACATCTGTCCCTTTTAAAATTTTATCATATTGCACCAATTAAATATTGCTAACTTAGGGTTAGAAAGTGTTTTGTAAGAACGCCCATGTGTATTTCGCATTTCAAGTCAAATAAATACCTTGATTTAATTATATTTTTCATTGCTTCCTTTATATTATGTGACACTTCATTTATATACGTTTTGGCACACGAAATTCTTACGAAGTTCAGCTGGACTGATACTTTGCAATTTATCACTGTTAATTCACTGTAACCACTGGTTGCGTACTATCTCAATCTTTAGAAAACAGTGAAAAGTAACGTCCTTTCGTTCACTCACACATTTTTTTAAGCAGCAATCTCGAAAAATATTGCAAAGGAATTCGAGTTGTTGAGTATCAATTTCAAATTGAGAAAACTACCCTGACATATTGACAGTTGACACATGTCACATAAGTGATTTGACAACTTGTGTGACGTCATTTTAAAGAGGGGAGTATGAGGGGAGTAAGGGGGTGGAAACAACTGTCATTTAAAATAGCTGCATCCATAGACTATACGGTCTATATTTTTTGGCTTATGATTGTTGCCTGTGACCGAATATCTGTTTAATCAATTTTCAAGGGACACAATTTAAAAGTTGTATAATACTTTATCGTGACTACCTTCATTTACCTAAAATTGTATTTGGTAAAGTGACGTAATACTTTCTTCATTGTATTTATTAATTTATCAATTGTAAATTTCTACTCGGACGTGATTTGAAAAACATTTTTTTGTTTGAATGAACATTTTTATTACAGTTGTTTTATCATCTATTTCAATAAACAAACTGAACGCGAAGCCGTAAGTAACTATGAAACTATTTCATTATATTCCTGTTTGGTACCATAGGCCTGTTTAGGGGTGACAATTATCAAGGTGACGTTACACAATACAAGGGCGGAAAACGAAAAACTATCCCAGCCAATCATAATTGAACTCATATTTAACTTTATATATTGTAACATTGTTTATATAGCTTGGCTGCTGCAGGACGGTAAGTGTGTATTATATTATTCTCTTGATAGACACCATCCAAGTTGTTACAGGAAGCCGACCCTGCAGGCCACTCCTGAAACTTCCCGCTAAATTTTGTTATTTTCAGCTCAAAGGAACAAAACATATATACCTTACCATAGTTCAAAGTACAAAATTCTAATTTAAAAAAATTAGAATTTTGTGGTCTGAAAAAAATCTATTGACTTACATGTGTGAATTTATAAAATATAATGAATGACAGTAATTTCATTTTTGAAACGTATATTTTGGAAACGATGGTCGATTTAGATCTTATGAATGGCATTCAACGCAATTTTCTGCCTCTAAGATGTTTTCTTAGCTACCTAAATCTATAGACTGAAAAATATACAACTGATATAAAAAAAATGTTTTCGTTATTGATAAATCAGAAATATATCAATCGACGTTGATCCAATTTACGTTATTTGACACAAAATTTTAGAGTGAAAAGCTGATGCAATTATTAAGTCAATCGCTATATTTGCCTGAAAGTTATTTTAAAGTAAATAAAATTTACCGTAAACAACAAAATATTAATGTTTAAAAAGCTATAACTTTAAAAAAGTTGATTCGATTTGATTTATAAGTCTGTATTTAACGTAGTTTTTAAGTACTAAAATATTCTAGAAGTCTGAAAAATATTTGGTTAAAAAGAAAATCTCGAAGTTATGTCAAAATAACACTTTTTTCAAATTTTTTCATCAACGATTACTCCTGAATGGATGAACCGATTTTGATACAATTTATGCATTTGACGCAGGTTTTTCAGGAAAAGAGCAGATTGGATTTTGTACTCAATCGGTACATTAATCTTGTGGACGAATTGGTATAATTTCTTTTATTTATTGAAAGCGCTATATTGAATTTAATATAAGTGCTCATTCTGTATCCAACAAACTATAAAGAAGCTTCTATCTTACCATTTTGTTAATTTATGATAAGTATAAAGCAAGTAGAGTACCCACGATTAGTCAACAGCCAATCTATTGATGGTACATATTGTACTTATCTAGAACGGATTTGAATTTTGAACCTAATATGCGACTATTACCAAAGTCAGTATCACAAAATCATTAAGGCGGCCTCATAGTTGAAATCAAGCCGATTGGGGATTGAAACAAACAAATAAATGATTAAATATTGCGACCATCTTGAACAAATTGGTTATTATATTTCATCATAAACTTAACAGCGCACAAAATATTCGACACTGTTTTCACTGAATATATTAATTTGGAGTACAATTTGAAATGTTTAATAATTAATTTAATAAAGCGCTAACTCACTATCGGAATCTTAAAACTTTCATCTTAATTTATAGATACGTAAAGTGAAAACTTTGTCCACCTTGTAATTAAATCTTATACGTGACTTCTAGAGTCCAGAGTCACTAAAGCAAAAATTGGGGTAAAAATGGAACAAATTTATGGAAGGTCTTAAAATCGTAGAAGAGTAAAGACCCCAGTAGCACAATAGTCTTACCTCGTCCACCAATCTTCCCCACGTCAGTACCATAAACAGAAACACACGCTTTATATTCATCGTACGTTTCACTTCGTAAACGAAGACTCGTCAGGAGACTACTCCTGGTATTTTTACCGTGACTACACATTGATTATTATGATTATGATTTATGTGTTTATTTTTGTGATATTGTAACACCTTGAAGGCTGATTTTGTCCAAAATAATTAAATATAAATATTCCTTGACGAATCATAGAATTGATTTAGCCCTTTGAGGTTGGATCAATTCATCTAATAAGCAAATTATTTTCTTGTGATATGGGTTTTAGTTAACGATATTAATACAAAGAACTACATATACAATCATTACATCGTATAAAACAAAGTCGCTTTCTCTGTCTGTCCCTATGTCCCTACGTATGCTGAAATCTTTAAAACTACGCAACGGATTATGATACGGTTTTTTTTTAATAGATAGAGTGATTAAAGAGGAAGGTTTATGTGTATAATAACATACAATATATTGTAGAGAAATACTGCAATTTTTGAGTTTTCTGATGTCATGTCGTAAATAATTATATTTTTTTTCGCTTACATTGCAAACGCAGGCTAAACCCTACGAAATTTATAAAAATAATGTACTAAGAGTTTGTACACCTTGAAAGGGTCTACAGAAAACTCCGCGATGGTATATGTCTATCTCTTATGGATAACCCACAATAGCATTTTTTTGTCATTTACTTTTTACGAGAAATAATCGCTTTTTTTCGAAGCAATTTTAAGCAATACAGCACTAATCCTTATTCAATTAAATAACTTAAATATATTGTTGATTTAATATAGATCAATATGGTCGTTTACAGCATGTAATTTAAATGAATATTTTCGCAGATAGCGGGCATAGCGGTTCCGGATTTACATGACCTGTGGCGGAGCGCGCACGGTATGTTCTGTTAAACCGCCGCGCTGGGAAACGTGATAAATATATAGACTGCAG
Organism: Apodemia mormo; assembly: GCA_036924255.1. NCBI lineage: Eukaryota > Metazoa > Arthropoda > Insecta > Lepidoptera > Riodinidae > Apodemia > Apodemia mormo. Next base: position 31,230,315 of record JAUPFN010000015.1, on the reverse strand, counting down.
CTGAAAACCAAAATTTAGTACATTCTTTTTTTAATATAAATATCACCATATAAAAATCATGTCGAAGATTAGAAATAGTACTAACAAATTATTTGTTTTAGAGATTTTTTTAGCCTGTTTTCGGAATTTTATATGATCAAGTAAAGTACATTCTATCATGTAATAAGTAAACACATTCCTTAGATAATATCTTACGGTATATCGTATAATTTTTGTAAAATTGTTATTTAACAATTAATGTAAAAAACTATGTATGTAGATAAGGAAGTTACTGATTTTACCCCGATTTTCGAAAATCGAGTTTTCACCAGATGTCCATGTTTTGAGGTCCTAGGAATCTTTTCCGACTATTTTCACGATGACGTCAGTATGTCCGTGTGTATGTGTGTGTGTGTGTGTGTGTGTGTATGTGTTTATGTAAACATTTTATAACTTTTTAACGGCTAGACCAAGCAAAACGCGGTTGATGGCATTCGATTGGATTCCGCTCAGCTTATATTTCCTGAGAATTTGAACCGATTCGGTCCAGCAGATTTTGAGAATTTTTAAAAAAACACCAAAAAAATGTTGACGAAAGAGTATTTTTCTAATATAACTTCCAGATTTATGTACCGATTGAGTACAAAAACTAATCAGCTCTATTCCTTAAAAAACTACGTCTAATACATAAATTGCATAAAAATCTGTTTATCCGTTTGGGATTAATCGTTGACGAAAAATTTTGAAAAAAGTGTTTTTTCGACGTAGCTTCGAAATTTTTCAACCAATAATTTTTTAGTGTTCTATGATATTTTAGTACTAAAAAAATTACGTCAAATGCCGTTTCAAAAATCAAAATCGAATTTAATTCTCAAAACTTATAGTTTTTTAAATATTAAAATTACGTTGTTTTTAGCAAACTTACTTAATTTTTTTTGAATAATTTTCAAGTTAATTTACTGATTGACCTAAAAATATTATCAGCTTTTTTTCTTTAAAAACTGCGTCAAATACCGTTAATTTAATCAAAATCGGTCAATTTGTTTGGGATTTATAAAGGAAGCAAATTAAAAAAAAATATTTTTTGACATAGCATAGAAATTTTTCAACCTGTCGATTATTTAGCTAAAACAATATTTTAGATCTCAAAAATTGAGTTGAATGCCATCATCGTTTTCAATATATACAGCTTTTAAAAAATTAATAATACTGCCATTTTTAACAAAATAGATCGATGCTTATAGTTTTTACTCTTTTGAGCTTAAAATACCTTAATTTAGTGAGAAGTTTCAGGGTTTCCCGTTTGCTTTTTCTCGTTTGCTCCGATGCCTCGCCTTAATAAATCGCAGGGTCAAACCTTCAACGTTGCAGGCTTAGATGTGAGCGTTGACTGTTTTTCACATGGCAAACTATATATCGCTCTTTCAAGAGTAACCTCTAAAAAAACATGTTCGTATTGTCTAATGGCAAGAAAGCTGTACACGTTGTGTATAAAGACATTCTGTAATATATTAATTGTAAAAATAAAAGAAATAGGTAAAAATGTAAAAACTAAAAATGTAATATACATATGAATTTAGATATTTCAAATATAACAGCAAATCTTCATAGTATAGGGAAAGGGGAATTGTTTTACTCCAAATTTAACGCGTGCGGGCCACGGGCAGTAATGAATAAATCAAAACTACTGGATCGATTTTAAACATTTTTTCCCGTGCGAAGCCGGGGCGGGCCGCTAGTATATATGTATATATATATATATATATATATATATATATATATATATATATATATATATATATATATATATATATATATATATATATATATATATATATATATATATATATATATATATATATATATATATATATATATATATATATATATATATATATATATATATATATATATATGTATATATGTATATATATATGTCGCTTGTCAATACCGTTAGATTATAATCTACCTAAGTGATATTATAATTTCACTTCTAACCTAATCATCACCCAAATGTTTGTGCCTGTCTGGAATCGAACCTCGGCCCCGTCGATTGTGTTGTCAGAACGACTAACTACTCGACCAACGGGACGGTCGAACTATTTAGCTACTGTTAATTGTTTGAAATTGTTAAATGTTTTTAGCATGATTTTACGTATTTAATACAAAATAACAAAAAATGTACTTTCATTGAAGTTATATAAATAAATGATATTTGTGAATCAATGAGTTTTTTATTTGTTCGTTTGACTGCACTAGTTTTGGATTGAACAACAGATTTTTAAATTAATTTATGCGAGGTCCGAGTCACTGGAATAAAAATATTACAATTAAATCAATCCGGCAAATGGGACCGTGGTTCCAGTTAATGCGGTCCTAGTCGCTGGTCCATTCTGCAAAATAACTCGTGAGTCAATAAAACGTCTCAAAGTAAATAATACATATTATATATTAGATAAAAGAAATTTTCCACGCCTGGTTCATTTAAAGTTAAGATATTACTGAATCGAGTTTTCGCCTTGAGAATTTTCCATTGAAGAGTTGTGTAAGGCTTTAATGACCTTTTATAATTTGTAGCTCGGAAAATACCATTTAAGCTGTTTTTGTTTAAGATCAAAACCAATAAACACTTCATTGTTTTCAAGCTTTGTAATTAATAAATTTATAATATTTAAATCTAAGTGAATCTCAAAGGTTTCATTATTCAAATTCAAACATCTGTGTTTATTTATAGTTCTATACTTTTATTATTTCTATAGGTACATATAATTCTTCTCTCTCTCTCTGTGTGTGTGTGTGTGTGTGTGCGTGTGTGTGTGTGTGTGCGTGAGTGTGTATGTGGCTGAACTAGTCCTAAACGGTTGCGCCAATTGTGATGAAATTTTTCTGTTTGTTTTTGAGATCGTAGAAATCTTTTCCGACTATTTTCACGATGACGTCAGTATGTCTGTATGTATGTATGTATGAGTGTGTGGGTGTATGTGTGTGTGTGTGTGTGTGTGTAAACATCTCATATTTTAAATAAATAAATCCACAAACCACACAAATACTAATAGACATGGTGTTGGGCGCAAAATGCGTAGCCGCTCATTTTTTTTATAGAAAAAAGGGGCAAACGAGCAGGACGCTCACCTGATGGTAAGTGATTACCGCCGCCCGTGGACAGCCACATCTCCAGAGGTCTTGCAGCTGCGTTGCCGGCTTTTTAAGAAGGAGTATGCTCTTTTCTTGAAGGTGCCTAAGTCGTATCCGGTCGGAAACACCCTCGCCGGTAATTGATACCACAGAGGAGTAGTGCGTCGTAAGAAGTGCCTAGAGAATCGCACGGTTGTGGATTTCCAGACATCGAGGTGATGAAGATGGAACTTTGAGCTAGGGTATGTAAATAAAGTAATAAATATTCAAGGGACAAATTACACTTACTGATCTAACCCCAAAGTAAGCAAATTATTTGCTTGTGTTATGGGTGTTAGTCAATGATACTAATACATAGAAATACATAATATATAAATATTGGAATATATTTGATAAACACCCAAACCCGGAAATATAAACATTTATGCTCATCACACTAATGCATGTCCCCGTCGGGGATCGACCCGAGCCTGTCGATTGCGTAGTCAGGGTCGCTAACCACTCGACAAACGCTTGTAGATATATCGTAAAAAAATTGAAATATGCCATTTTGTGATATTTAATCGTGTCGAATAAAAAGCTAAGGCTTAAAGAATACCTTTGGAGTGATTTTATTTCATCGATACCTATTATAACTCTGTATTTCTCTGTTTATTGCAAGTGAAATTGACAACCTAAGAAATTGCCTTGAAAGGCGTATCCAATTTAATCCGTAAATAAATCATCTGCCATTTTGCTATACATGTCACTACTATGGTATCTACTAATAATAATATAATAATAGCATTTATTCGACGTAGGTACACTCGGTTACACTTATCGACGTCAAAACATAATATGTAAAAGCCTATACACATTAAAAAAACATATAAGAACACAAAATTTTGCAGCCAGAGATAATACATTTTTTTCTGGTTAGGATATTCAACAAATCTGCAACAACAAAAAAACTAGGTGTTAAAGTTCCACACGTCTCGCCGGGGTAGTTGGTATCACCGCCTTACTTATTCCTGTCGCAATGTCTAAGTTTGTCATTATTGTGTTCCAGTTTAAAGGGTTAAATAGCCGGTAAACTTAACGCACCATTAACAACTTTGATTTCTGACGGCGATGGTTGTCTCTTTTGGTCAGGAGAGCTATATACATGTTGGCTATCTTATAATACAAAAAACTGAAACTCCCTCCTAGATACGTTGTGTGACTAACTCTGACACTATTGTAGCCAGTGAGGTAGCTGTACCAAAACCCAGGCGAGACGTTGCCGTTATGATGTACTTAGTAAAGCTAGTATATCAAAAACTGATTGTCTTACGCGTTGACTGCCTCGTGGTCTAGGAATTATCATGAGGTTCATGAATCATGAGGTCAGATTATGAGGTCAGAACGTGAGGTCCCGTATGCGTGCCTGAAATGGGCTGAAGTGTTATTGAGTTTTTGACAGCCCGCTACGTATGTAGATAAGGAAATTACCGACTTTGCTCTGATTTTCGAAAATCAAGTTTTTACTAGATCTCCACGTTATGAGGCCCAAGGTACCTTTTCCGACTATTTTCACGATGACGTCGTTATTTTTGTGTATGTATGTGTATGTGCGTGTGTGTGTATGTGTAAACATCTAATGTCTTGTGTACGGCTGAACCGATCGAAACACGGTTGATGCTATTAGTAGAGGAGACAGTGGGAAATCGTCCTTCACCGATCTGATAACCAGATGAGACGTATATTTTATCAAATATTATTTATAAACAAATATGCCTATAAATACTTGCCTATCCAAAAGTGCTCATGGCTATTTTTAATTAAATTAACTTTAATCGTTTTTTTAATCACTTTCATACTTTTGATAACCAAATGAAATTTATTTCATTGATAATTTTTAACACACAGAATATGCCTAGGTAGGCTTGCCTACTCATTTCTGTGCATGGCTACCTGGCAAGCAGGTGTGAACAGGTAAGTCAATATAGGTGACTCCATCGATCTGCTAACTTATCGAATGTTATATCAAATTTTAGATTATTTTATTATAAAATCAGTCACATAAACTTGCCTGCAAAAAATCGTACTCAAAGTATTGTTGCCAAGCTAAAAACTTGCCATGAGCACTTTTGGATAGGCAAGTAATTATAGGCATATTTGTTTAGAAATAATATTTGATAAAATATACGTCTCATCTGGTTATCAGATCGGTGAAGGACGATCTTCACCGGCTCTTAGACCATATTAGATCGGATTACGCTCAACTTAGACTTTCTGAAAATTTGAACTAATTTGGCCCAGGAGATTTTGTGACTTTTTTTTTGATTTTTTGAATCTTATTTTCAAAAGTTACAGCTTTTCAAATATTAAAATTATATTGTTTTTAGCAAACTTACTTAACATTACTAATTGAGATAAAAACTATCAGGCTATCTTTTAAGTTGGATCAAACAGTAGATATCTACAAAATTTCATTGAAGTCGGTATAGTATTTTAGGAATCCACGGCGGACAAACAACGTGACACGTAATTTATCACTACATAGTATAAAACAAAGTCGCTTTCTCTGTCTGTCCCTATGTCCCTATGTATGCTTAAAACTACGCAACGGATTTTGATGCGGTTTTTTTAATAGATAGATTGTTTCTTGAGGAAGATTTTAATATACAAACCTTTTCGATATTCCTACGGGAGCAAAAGCTACGCGGGTGAAACTGCGGGCAGGCCGCTAGTATATTAAACTAGCGGCCTGTTACGTGCTTCGCTACGTATCGCCATTTATTATATTCATTTGTTAGAAAAAATGTGATATATGAAGAACCGCTCTACCGATTTTGTGCAAACTTCACATAAACCATCTACTAAATAGTCCAAACAAAGCCTAAACATTTGGTTTGGATAGGTGTGCCCGTTCTTGAATTATAAAATTACAACGAAAAGTGGCATTTATTTTTATGTATATAGATATGATTACAATTTTTTGTACTTACCTACATAATATAACCGTAAAACTGTAGTAATCGACTTTCAGTCTCCTACATTCTGAAACCCTAAATCAAATCTTTCTTTAATCCGTTAATCGGTTAATGGCCTTTTGAGTTAGAAACATAAAAAACAGCCGAATTGCCTGCTCTTTTTTGGAAAGACGTTTGAAAATGGTCTGCTTGTATAGATATTCGTTAAACGTTGTCTGTAACTCTTTTTGGTCAAATGTAAATAAAACAAATATTTTCCCCTTCATTACGCGTACCATCAAGAAGTACTTATATAAGTTACAAAGCTTTACATAGGTCGATATAAACCTATTGTTTCTTGTAATTGAAAGCTTCAGATATCTTGCCCGCAAATTCCTTACTAAATCACTTCAATCCAACCAGTAGCACAATTACGCTACAATGGATTCCAATTAGATCGTATTTGATGACCAAATAACTCTCCCTTATAATTTATACCTAATAGTATCTATGAGGATAGTTATCATAGGTGCATTTCTTTATTATTAATATTGTGTAATGGAAGTTATTCTTAAATGTATTTTGCCTGGTTCTTATATCTGAGATTTGATTTGTTTTAGTCGAGTAGTACGACGACATGCACAATTCACATGACACTTAACGAGATTTCTTCAAACAGGCGACATTCTTAGTACAAACAATATAAATGTATCCCAATTTTTAATATATAGTCCAGTAAAAAGTTTAACGAAACCATGATCGACCAGTTTTGGCGCAATGAGTAAAAATGTGTTCATTAATACTTAAATAATGATATTATGAAAGAAATTTTGATTAAAATTAAGGGGAAAGGGATGAAAAAAATAAAAAAAGGGTTGAAAAATGCCTTTTTTTTAAATAACTTAATAACGGTAAGAAATAGAAAAAAAAGTTTCAAGTAAAAGTTGTAAAGAAAAAAATTCTACACAAAAAGTTCCTCTTCATTTTTTTGTTATCTGCTTTAGTTTAGCTCCAAAAAATAAAAATTAAATTTGCTTTGTAATTAATTATAAAACCTTACCAGAATTATTACGGCCCTGTACCATGTAGCGCGCGCATCACATTAGTATGTACTAACACTACTACACATGTATTCCCATATTTATATATTTTTACATATTTTACTACAAATTTAATTTTTATTTTTTGTAGCTAAACTAAAGCAGATAACAAAAAAATGAAGAGGAACTTTTTGTGTAGAATTTTTTTCTCTACAGCTTTTACTTGAAACTTTTTTTTCTATTTCCTACCGTTATTAAGTTATTTAAAAAAAAGGCATTTTTCAACCCTTTTTTTATTTTTTTCATCCCTTTCCCCTTAATTTTAATCAAAATTTCTTTCATAATATCATTATTTAAGTATTAATGAACACATTTTTACTCATTGCGCCAAAACTGGTCGATCATGGTTTCGTTAAACTTTTTACTGGACTAATAAGTTTATTACTCTCCTCGTTCTAATCAAGTGGGAAGAACAACAGTATATTCTCTTAAAGTAACAAGTTCAATTATCTTTTTTAAAATAATAGTTTTAAAAAGGTATCTATGCACAAACTTCATTTTGAATTCGCATTTCGCGGATCGCATTTATGATAACTTTTTCAAGCAACCAAGCAGATGGTTACTTCTCATGGAAAAAGAAACCATCGCCCGGACACAAAAAATATAATACAGTTACTCTTTATTGTACACCAAAACATAAAGGAACATATAAATTACAAAAACAATTTGGTACATATCGCTCGTTTGTTACAAGGCGACATATCTCAAAATTTAAGATTTTTGAGTTAATGATACAGTCGTGCAGAAAAAATAGTGCATTGCTTACTGTGAAAACATCATTTCTTTAGTAAGTGGGAGACAATAATTTTAATGTTATGCCGATATAGTAGTAGTACTGCATACCACCGCGACTCTCGTTGAGTGTAGTAATGCTCGTGTCTCCTGAAAATGCTTCGGTTACGAAGTGAAACGTGCTTTGAGTACGTAAATTGTGTGCTTTTGTGTTTGGTGCTGTCGTGTAATGTAGTGTAAAGTGTGGTGGACGAGGGTGGATAACGGTACCGCTGGGGTTTTCATTATTTTTCAGACCTACGGCAAGTTTGTTCTATTTCTTACACCGCTTTTATATGTTTTCCTTTTCAGTGACATCGCAAAGGTACACTTAAAAGTTCGCGGAAATTTGCAAACTAACTAGTTTTCTTCGTCTCTTTTAAATTATTCAACAGATTTTATCTGTAAAGAAAATAGTATGCATGTGTGTATATGATCATGTATGTCACAATGTAGTGTGTGTAGTTTTCATTTTTATTAATTTAATGTAGGTCTTTCATTCTGGAGTTATGTAATTCGAGGTCAATAGGTAAATAAACGTTTGCACGAGAATCTATTCTCTTTAGCAGGACGATTCAGCGGGTCTAGCTAAGTGGCATAAACGCTCGGAGAATAGAAAGATAAATGTATGGATTTGACATAAGCATAATCGAACGCTTACGTCAAGTCCGTACATTTATCTTTCTATTCTCCTAGCGTTTATGCCACTTGTCTAGACCCGCAGTTCTCTCTTTTAAATTTAAAAATATTACATATCATTTAAAAATGTTAGGCCGCAATGTAAACTTTAACTATGCCAAATTTCATACTTCACCGTTAGCGTAATGGCATTAAAAAGAGGTAAGTACAAAGTTTTTTCTTCACGTATTTATATATAAAAATATTTAGGCTCACCGCTTTTCTAATATCTTCTTGAAAATAGTTCTAAACGTCTAATAGCTTAAGACGTGAAAGAACGGCTGTAGTAAATAATGTTTTGCTTAGGCACTAACAGAGAACGATTTTATGAGCCGATTAGATGTTTGTGCTGGTTGACATGAAAAATAAATATTTTTTCTTAACATAAAATGGAGAATTAAGTAATTTATAAAGAGTAGTATAGCTGTGGGAGAGTATAAGTATTCCGGTGAAGATGAATAATTAACCATTGGAGATTGGCGCGAAATTTGGAAACGTGATCATTTCAAATCTAATATTTGCGCAGACGAATATGAATCTTCTACATTGATTTTGAAGTTGTTCAAGTTTGTTCTCGATCTGATTTATGGAATATCGAAAAAAGTTTTCCTAAGTTATAGCTTTTTAAATATTAAAATTATGTTGTTTAAAACAAACTTACTTTATAGTTTTAAAACATACAGTTTCCAGATTAATACCGATATAATTTAAAATCGAACAGCTCTTTTCTTTATAAAATTGCCCCAAATACCGTAAATCGGATTTAAATCAATTGATTCGTTCGAGATTGATGACTTGCAAAAATAAAAAATAAATGTTTTTTTTAAATTACTTCAAAAATGTTCAACCTATCGATTTTCTGTTAAAAATACATTTTAGAGTCAAAATCATCATTTTATTTATAAATTATAATATGTCATGTCATGTTTAATAAACTTTAGATTTTAGAACTCTTTGAGCTCAAAAATATATGCTTAGGTAAAGTTTTCACTTGGAGCTTTAAATACCTCAATTTAGCAGGAAGTTTCAGAGATGACCTGCAGGATAAATCGATTTACATATTTTTAAGGATCTTTCTATCTTTTAAATATAAGAACTAAATCATTTTATCCATTATACAAACACACATTTTATATTCGAGAAAACTTTTTAGAGTATTAATAAGTGGACGAGGAGCCGTTCTTTAATTCAATATTCTATGAGTACGCCACAAAATTTGTAAAATATAACCCTAGCAAACGGGGGTGTGGTAGCTGCTTTATAGAAGTGAATAATTTATTCTGAAACATTATTTTCTGACTTGCTTACAGTAAATCGGATTAAAAGTGTCCATGAGCTTCGTATTATCTGTACTCCGTATTAATTGTTTATTTATCGGTCGTGACAGTAATGGAACGGAGGGGACTAAGAGCTTATCTTTAGTAATGAAAGATGATTCTTATTTATTCTTATTTTCTCATAATATTAAATGTACTGTACATAATATTAAATGTATTGCTAATATGCCTTGGGTATGAGAAATTTGTCTTATTACAATACTCAATATTAACGTTATGTGATAACAATTTGGATAATTATTATCAAATGTTGTTAGTCAATATAGTAAAAAATATTTTTCGACTTGAAAATTGTTAAACGTCTTCGTGGGATTTTTTTATATATGACTGAATAGATTAGAACAATACTGATAAGGTAAAACAAGGTAACAGCGTTCATTGTTCCGTAGATGTACAGTATGACTAATGCTCTTAATACAGTACACAAATATTTCGCGGGCACTGGCATATGAGATTACTAACAGATTTTTTTATCATCGGGTAATCCGGCATTTAAACCCGCTAAAGTTTTGACCCGCGGACCCACCCAAACGACTTGCAACAAAAAAATATTCAAATTTTGTTAGCCGCTTGGGTCCGAATTAAAAACAATGTAGTAAACAGTAGAGTTTTCTACAGTCGAGTGAAAAAATGTTCCTTGGATTGAAATAAAACCATGAAATATTGGTACTTATACAAACATACATATCTACCCACCAAATTGCTCCTGGGGAAGGTGACAAAATTGAGTGCCATACATCACGACATCCAGACAGAGTTGCGTTGCATCCTCCATGCTGGTACATTATTAATAATTAATTTCCCCGTGTTGGTCCGGGCTCTTTTGAAAAATAGACCAACTACTATTCTGCCTGGCAGGTCAAAAGGACGATCGATTTACTATACGTATTACTACTATCGTGATTACTAGGTGGTAGAATTCTGCAACGCCAAACTCCAACTCTGCAACGCCAAACGCCATTCGCCAAACTCTCAATTCGGCATGTATGATGCTACACGTTAAACTTATGACAAAAAGGATGTTTCAAGAACTGCGTTGGAGAAAAAAGATAAAGTAAAAATACAATGAATAAAAATATTTTAATGAATAAATATTAACTGCACTTAACTATGAAAACAGTCGTTATGGCTTGCGGGCCAAAACCTTAGCGGGCCGAAACACTGGACTATCCTAGCTTTTCTTACAAAAATAGACATACGTTGCCTAAAGATACCACAGATGTTAATGTAAATTAATATAAAAATATTTATTTATATTATAAATAAATATTTTTATATTAATTTACATCAGTGATTCCCAAAGTGGTCTATATCGACCCCTAGGGGTCTATGACAACCTGCAAGGGGTCTACGTCAGCGAAAAAAAAATTTGGGGGTCCATGAAATGAAAATGTGGTCCACGATAGTGGATCTCAACAATTCGTTGAATACGCGGTTATTTGCGCAGTTGTGTGAAGAAAACGACGAACACTTTCATCAATTACTCCTTCACACTGAAGTACGCTGGCTGTCGAAAGGCTTATATTTGACAAGATTTTTTGCACTTTTTGAGACTATTTTAGAATTTCTGGATACTAATGATAAAATTTTAAAAGAAAATTTAGTGAAGAGGAAATCAGAAATCGCCTATTTAACAGATTTGTTTACAAAATTTAATATGGTTAATTTGTAATTACAAGGCGACAGTTTAAATTTGATTAAAACAAAGTCCATCTTATCAACGTTTCTTGCCAGAGTTAAACTAATGAAGCAAAATATTGGACGGGGCGAATTTTCTCAGTTCCCCAATTTGTCACAGACAAGCTGCCAGGAAGACGAAGTTTCAACTTACGTTCAACATTTAAATACCCTCTATTCAGATTTTGAATCTAGGTTTGAGGATATTTTGACTATGGTAATACCACCGTGGATAATTAATCCATATGGTGACATAGAAGAAACGAATGCCATAATACAAGAGGAACTGATTGAACTAAGACAAACGAAGAACTTAAGGTTCAGTTTAAAAACGGATATCAGCAATTCTGGCTGCAAAACAACATACCCTTTACTTATCCCGTATTATGGAATATAGCGAGGAAATTTTTAATTTCCTTTCCATCGTCATACCTAGTGGAAAGGGGGTTCAGTGCTGTTACCAATCTCCTAACGAAAAAAAGAAACAGACTGGACATCATTAGCCGAGGAGATTTAACCCTTACAAAATTGACGTCAAATGTTGATAATTTATTATTAAAGCATCAGGTTCATCCTTATCACTAAAAATATTTACTTATTGCTTATGTTATTTTATTTATAGTTTATTTTATGTTTATTTAATGTTACGTATATTTTACATAACAGATACAAAATTTTATTTTGAGTAGTTTTAATTTAAATTCAATTAATAAATGTATAAATTAACATGCGTTTTTACTTTAAGTTTTTAACACTAAACTTCACTACAGTTAGAAATTTACAGAAAATCAATAGCAGGTAAGTAGAGGAAACATGGCAACCCAACACGGAAAACATGGCAAGGGGTCTACGACACAAAAAAGTTTGGGGAACTCTGATTTACATAATTGATTTGATTAAGTAATATAATTTTATTTTATTTAATTTATAGACTCTGTAGTGATTATGTAAATAATAATAATAATTTCATTATTTTATTATTTTATTATTTTCTCTTTTCCTTTTCCTCTCCTCTCGTCATTTTTAATCTTAATTTGTATTTGTGAAAATTATGTATGATGATCAAAACAACAACATGATCAAAACTATGATTTTGTAAAATGTTGATTCGATTATTGATTATATTACTGAAGAGATATATATAATAAGAATATATCTTAGATATAAAATTCTCGTGTCACAGTCTTCGTTCCCGTACTCCTGCGAAACGGCTTGACCGATTCTCATGAAATTTTGTGAGCATATTGAGTAGGTCTGAGAATCGGCCAACATTTATTTTTCATACCCCTAAATACTAAGGGTAGTCCGCCCCTAATTTTTTTTTTTTTTTTTTTAGATAATTTTTTTTGTTTTTATTTTTTTTATTTATATGGCAAAACAACGTTTGCCGGGTCAGCTAGCTATATATATATATATATATATATATATATATATATATATATATATATATATATATATATATATATATATATATATATATATATTTATATATATATATATATATATATATATATATATATATATATATATTTATATATATATATATATATATACATATATATATATATATATATATATATATATATATATATATATATACAGGTTCAGACATTCGATACTTCCGATGACTAATGTTCCGTTGACGTCTGATCTCTGTGATGACATCACAGGACTGAAAGGAAAAAGCAATGGTAGAAGTGAAATAAGCGCACCGAAGTTCCGGAAAATAAAGAAAGTCCCAATGGCATTTCTTCTGTCGTAATCGGGACTAAGAGCTTTACGTGCTTACTTGTAACACAAGACCGTGAACCAGATCACCAGACACGAAGCTGATACCAACTCAAAGATGAATAACATTTTGTCCGATTGAGCTAGTTATCCAACACCTAAACTTCGACAATGATATTGACTTTTAACTGAGTTCCAAAAAGGAAGAGGTTATCTATTCTGTATATTTTTTATTTTTGTTACCTCAGAACTCGGTCATTAAAGAACCAATTTGTAAATTTTCGCCAATACATATATATAATAAACTTTTAATAAACACGATTGTCATGTTTTATCAATAAATATTTTTTATAAGCTACCTGCAAATTTTTAGTGCAATTTCCCGTTTTACAACTGAATGAAACAATGCTATTTAAAATAGTACTACAGACGTGTGTTTGAGCTTAGAAGGGCTTCAAAGTTTTAACAAAATTTGTGCCCATGCTTTCATGAATACGTAAACTAGCATTAAATGAATCACCAGCGCGCTCTCATAATCACGTTCCAGTCATTATTCACCCCAAGTCTCCAGCAGAACATTGCCTACACATAGCTACTGAACGTAAATACTGTCCAAATAGTTTATGAGCTCTGAATGAGCACTGAGCAGTAACATTAGCGTAGAGAGTACCATTATGATACAATTTACTGAGATATGTAGGAGCTTAAATTCAGTGCATTCTTAGTAAATTGTTAGGGTTCCAAAGTAAACTAGAAACCCTTCTAGTTTCGCTTATCCGTCCGTCCATCCGTCCGCACGATTGTTCAGAGATCCGTATTACTAGAAAGCTGTAATTTGGCGCGAATATATAAATTAGCCATCATCACAGACATCAAAGTAGTAACATAAGATCCCCCGTGTTAGTCCCGGGCTCCTTTGAACGACGGGACAACTGCCGTTCTGCCGGGCAGGTCGTAAAAGGCGACCGATTGCCTATTTGAGTCGCTAATATCGTGGCTACTAGGTGGTAGAGTTCTGCATTGTCTCACCCGGGTGTGGTACCACCGTCTTAACTATTCCTGCTGCAATAGCGTCAGTGCTTGTCACTGTCATGTTCCGGTTTGGAGGGTAAGGTAACCGGTGAACTTATACATGTGGCATTAGACCTCGTCACAAGATAGCAACGCACCATTAACATCTTTGGTGTCTACAGGCGATGGATGACTCTTTCCATCAGGAGACGCATCTGTTTGTTTGCTATTTTATTTTTTCAGGGTAGTCCTAAATTTAAAATGGGGATGTTAATTTTTTTCTCACGTTCCCCATTGTGCGGGGTATCGTTGGATAGGGTTTTTAAAAATATTGTAGGTTTTCTAAAACAATTTTTCGATTAAGGAACTAGTTCGTGAAACTTAAAGCTTTAAATTCCCCGTGTTGGTTCCGGGCTCATTTGAAGAATAGACCAACTGCCGTTCTGCCAGGCAGGTCGTAAAAGGTGACCGATTGGCTATGCAAGTCACTATCATCGTGGCTACTAGGTGGTAGAGTTCTGCATTGTCTCGCCCGGGTCATGTACCACCGCCCTACCTATTCCTGCCGCAAAAGCGTCAGTGCTTGTCGCTGTCGTGTTCCGGTTTGGAGGGTAAGGTAGCCGGTAAACTTATGCATGTGGTATTGGATCTCGCCACAAGATAGCAACGTACCATTAACACCCTTGGTGTCTATAAGCGATGGTTGACTTTTTCCATCAGGAGACCCATCTGCTTATTTGCTATCTTATGACACATATAAAAATATATTAAAAAAACCTAATTTTTGTTAAAATCAAGTGTCTCTCTCAGCAGGCTAAACGGTTGGTTTTGGGGGCGAAAAAAAAATCATAGTAGTAAATATGAATGGAACACTCGCGGCTAAGAAGGCTTTACAAGTTTTTGAGTAATAGTCGACCAACTTGTAAATTGTACTAAGATAAGTTTTTATAGGCAGTGAACCTGTGGTGCGGATTATATATTTGTCTTTGACATTGAATAGCATAAATGTACATAGTATGAAACTATAAATGCCCTCTTCTTAATCCGCATTAGGGCAACTTTTCCGCATTGCCCGTGGCCGGACACGCACTTTACGAATTTTATTATGAATGAATGAATGAATGAATGAAAATTCTTTATTGTGCACAAACTTGCAATTTAAAAATACATGTTAAGTATAATTAATTACTATACTCGTAGTACACAAAGGCGGTCTTATCGCCAAACGAGCGATCCCTACCAGACTTTGTTGATAAGGATAACATTTTAAGGTAGAATTATTACTATGTTGTTAGGGTAAAAGTCAAGATTTTTGGCGTACCGAAAACGTCCACCTAATCACTAGGAAGTGAACCAAAACGAAAAGAGTTATATCGTCTTTTTAATTCAGTCGTATCCGTTTGGAAACACCCCTGCCGGTAATTGGTTTCACAACAAAGTAGTGCGAGGCAAAAAGTGTCTTACCATAGTAAATAAAAGGTCTTACGAATATAGTAGAGAATAAGTATGATTACCCGAGAAATTAAAACTACTTTAACCAAAATCTCGGTTCTCATTCTTTCAAACTGAAAAACTTTTATGATTTTTGAAAATTGCAATTGTTACCTACCAAAGTAAAGAATAAGACTGAGTGCTTGAAACAGCGAGGTTTACTATGAATCTAGTGTAATTATTTATGTCATATAGTCAGCTCAGTTTTGAGACCCTCAGTTGCCATTGAATCTATAGGTGGCGGTGGAGAGGTGCTTGGTAGAATGCCGAAACCCGTAATTTTTTTTCTCATTTCTGTTTAGTTCAACTCACGAGTCACAAGCGTTAGCGTGATAATTTTTTCGTTTATTTATACAGCTTGTTTATAACAATTGACATAATTAAACTAAAAATAACTTAGATGAAATTTTTGCTTAAAACATGACCATAATTTGGGAAAACGGAGGAGAATCAAAACTTATATATAGTGCACAGTATGTCAGCCTATGTCCGTCTGGACACCAGCAAGAAATATAAATTACGGCTATCGTAACAAAGAAAATAAAAGTATGGGCAACGCACAGGCGATCATATATGATGAGAAAAAAAGAACATTAAAAATAAAAATTAAAATACTTCTCAGTAAACTTAGTAAACAGTACACCGATAATCCTATATTTAACTGCACCGCGCACACGCACGTGTCGCGTAGCGCGCTATCAACACAGAATAGTAGGGGTGGCGGCGGCGTATCCTTGATGTCGACTAGCGCGTACTAGAGAGTATAATTTCCACATTTCACTTATTTTTATAGAAATATTGATAAAAAATTAAGCCCCTAATTTTATTATTTTATTTTAACGAGAATCGAGTACCGAGTACTCTTTAGAAGTATCGAAGGTAACTCACCAGACAGTCTGTATATATAAAGCTACTCGAATAATGTTGACTTCGCAACGTACGTAATAATGAAGGTTTCAAGAGGCATCTCTTATTTGTAACAATTTGCCTCCGGTCTCCCGAGGTATATATATTTAATTAGGGCTTCATTTATAATTACTTTGAGAAAAGCGGGTGCTCTCCACTGCATATTATTATATGAATGATAATTAAATGCTACGTTATTACCTTTTCGCAATTTTATATAGAACATTAATTCAATTTACAGTATAATGTTATTAGTACATTACAATAAGTTTGACTTAAATTCTCTATTACCGCACGGGGTGAAGTTAACACCAAAGCGAAGCGAGGTTGTAAGCGCCGTGATAATAGACAACGTAAATGAAGATATTATCATACCTACGCTCGGCGGTCGCGGTAAGGTTATCAACTTTGGCTTATATAAAACTGATAGTGGCATTCGTATCTTTTTTTTATAAAAGAGGGGACAAACGGACAGGAGGCTCGCCTGATTGTAAGTGATTACCGCCGCCCATAGACAACTACACTTCCAGGGGTCTTGTAGTTGCGTTGCTGGTCTTTTAAGAATGAGTTCTTTTCTTGAAGATCCCAAAGTCGTATATGTTTGGAAAAAATCTACCGATAGCTTATTCCAATATATAGCGGAGTGTTGTGGGGCAAAAAATACCTTGAGAATCGCACGGCTGTGGACTTCCAGATATCGAGATGGTGAAGATGAAACTTTGAATTTTGTCGCTATGTCCGATGGTGAAATTCGGCAGCCGGAATCAATCCAAACAGTTCCTCGGAACATTTCTCATGATAGAGCCGATAAAAGATGCAGAGCGATGCCACATCTCTACATAACGGCAAAGAATCAAGCCGTTTGGAAATAGTCTCGTCATCGACGATTCGAGTCACCCCACGTTGAATGCGATCAAAAGGAAGGAGCTGGTACTGAGAAGCCCTCGCCCATAGATGAGAGCAGTACTCCATATGGGGCCGTATTTTCGTTTGATTTATTGTTGTGAATAAATCATGGAGTTCCGCCGTGTTGGTCCCGGCCTCCTTTGTAGAATAGGCCAACTGCCGTTCTGCCAGGCAGGTCGTAAAAGGCGACCGATTGGCTATCGAGTCACTACCATCGTGGCTACTAGGTGGTAGAGTTCTGCATTGTCTCGCCCGGGTCTGGTACCACCGCCTTACCTATTCCTGCCGCAATAGCGTCAGTGCTTGTCGCTGTCGTGTTCCGGTTTGGAGGGTAAGGTAGCCGGTAAACTTATGCATGTGGCATTAGACCTCGCCACAAGATAACAACGCACCATTAACATCTTTGGTGTCTATAGGCGATGGTTGACTCTTTCCATCAGGAGACCCATCTGCTTGTTTGCTATCTTATGATATAAAAAAAAAAAAAAAAAAAAACGGAAATATGAACCAGTAATAACTAAAATATTTTAATGTTATTGTTATACCTATTACAAATGTTCTGCACAAAAGACTCACTGACGCGTGTCTAAGCGGGTGGAACCCGCGCTTGCACTAATTCCCAACTATTCCGAGACATGGTGTCCGTGAAAGGTCTAAGCATGCGTTGGTCGAGCACCTTTTGTATGTAGATTACTTTCTGTACCCATTTATTTGGTATTTTGACCAAGTTACATTTCTTATTTTATACTATGCGTGGTCGAGCATGCGTTGGTCGAGCACCTTTTGTATGTAGATTGCTTTCTATACCCATTTATTTAGTGTTTTGACCAAGTTACATTTCTTATCTTATACTATGATTTTTAAAATATTTTGTAGTTAATAAAATATTATGTTTGCTAATAAGAAATGGACCAGAATCAATATAACCTCGCTGTAACACAGTTTAAAACTAGTACAGGAGGTAAAGTTTTTTTGCATAGTACGTAAAACGCATAGAATAAAATTAAATTAAGTTTGATAATGGTAGTGATTGTGTACAAATTAATAGTAAGTACAGTAAATTATTTATCTCATTTCAGTCTTTTATACACGTACTAGCCGACTCAGCAAACGCTACTCTGCCATATATTTTCACCGTGTTGGTCCCGGCCTCCTTTGAAGAATAGGCCAACTACCGTTCTTCCAGGTAGATCGTAAAAGGCGACCGATTGTCTATCGAGTCACTACCATCGTGGCTACTAGGTGGTAGAGTTCAGCATTGTCTCGCCCAGGTCTGGTACCACCGCCTTACCTATTCCTGCCGCTATAGCGTCAGTGCTTGTCGCTGTCGTGTTCCGGTTTGGAGGGTAAGTTAGCCGGTAAACTTATGCATGTGGCATAAGACCTCGCCACAAGATAGCAACGCACCATTACCATCTTTGTTGTCTATAGGCGATGGTTGACTCTTTCCATCAGGAGACCCATCTGCTTGTTTGCTATCTTATGATTGATATAAAAAAAATTTAAAAAATATATATAAATTATTCCTACCTTAAAGTGGGGCTTTTCGAGACTCGATAGAATATATTTGTAATAAAATATTTGATCGAATGTATTCCCCCCCCCCCCAGTAACAGTAGAATATTTTTATTAAATTCCAACTATGTATGTAGATAAGGAAGTTACTGATTTTACCCCGATTTTCGAAAATCGAGTTTTCACCAGATGTCCACGTTTTGAGGTCCTAGGAACCTTTTGCGGTTATTTTCACGATGACGTCACTATGTCTGCATATATGTATGTATGTATGTGTGTGTATGTGTGTATGTAAACATCTCATAACTTTTGAACAGCTGGACCGATCAAAACGCGATTGATGGCATTCGATTGGATTCCACTCAACTTAGATTTCTTGAAAATTTGAACCGATAGGTACGGTCCAGGAGATTTTGAGAAATTTTGATAAACACCAAAAAAAATTTTGGTTAAACAGTATTTTTTTAATATATCTTCCCGATTTATGCACCGATTGAGTACAAAAACTAATCACCACTATTCCTCAAAAAACTACGTCTAATACATAAATTGCATCAAAATTGGTTTATCCGTTTGGGAGTAATCGTTGACGAAAAATTTTGAAAAAAAGGTTTTTTCGACATAGCTTCGAAATTTTTCAACCAATAATTTTTGGTATTCTATGATTATTAAGTACTAAAATACAACGTTAAATGCCGTTTCAAAAATCAAAATCAAATCTAATTCTCTAAACTTATAGATTTTCAAATATTAAAATTATGTTGGTTTTAGCAAACTTACTTATTTTTTTTTTAATAACTTTCAAGTTAATTGACTTAAAAATCTTATTAGCTTTTCTCCTTTAAAAACTGTGTTAAATACCGTTAATTTAATCAAAATCAGTAAATTTTTTTGAGATTTATCAATGAAGAAAATTAAAAATAAAATGGTTTTTGACATTGCATCGAAATTTTTCAACCTATCGATTATTTAGCTAAAGCAATATTTTAATTCCAAAAATTGAGTTGAATGCCATCATCGTTTTCAAGATATTTTTTTTATATATCATAAGATAGCAAACAAGCAGATGGGTCTCCTGATGGAAAGAGTCAACCATCGCCTACAGACACCAAAGATGTTAATGGTGCGTTGCTATCTTGTTGTTTGTTTTTCTCTGTTTCTTGTTTGTTTTTTTGTTATGTTATCTTGTTTGTTTGTTATGTTGCTACCTAGTAGCCACGGTGGTAGTGACTCGATAGCCATTCGGTCGCCTTTTACGACCTGCCTGGCAGAACGGCAGTTGGCCTATTCTATAAAGGAGGCCGGGACCAACACGGCGCTTTACAAAAATTAATATACTGCCATATTTAACATAATAGATGTTTGAACTGAAAAATCTACGCTTATATTTTTACTCTTTTGAGCTTAAAATACCTTTATTTAGTGGAAAGTTTCAGGGATGGCCCGTAGGGTCCACCGTTTACACATTTTTTTTACAATCTATCTAATCTACACTAATGCTACCATCGTCTTTGTCTTCTTGTCCATCGTCTTGACTAGTGATGGGACTCAAGTGACTATTTTTCACTCGAGTCATTCGCCAGATAAAACTGATTCACTCGAGTGGCGTTCGGGTGAAGATGAGACTCGAGTGTCTTTTTTTCATTGAGTCACTCGCCGACTGGCGAGACTTGACTAAAACTGAGGCACTCTGGTGAAGATGAGACTCGAGTGTCTTTTTTTCACGCGTGTGAAGGCTATGATTCGAGTTTCTGGTGTAAAGATGTGATTTTTTATAGTAAATAAAATACAAAAATAAGTAAAATGTTGCAATATACTAATCAAATCAAATCAAAGATATTATGAAAATAATGAAACGAAATATTTTATTATGTTAGTCGTCATCCTATACAGATTTGCACTGAATTTCAAATAGAAGATACATCGGCAAAACCAGTCATATCCTAAATTTCTCACTCAAGTCGGTATAGGGCACTCGAGTGGTCCCAGTCATTCGAGTTGATTCGAGTTACTCGTAATCTGAATTATATATTTTACTCAAGTACGAGTAGAATAAAATCTACTCGAGTGACTCGAGTGAAACACGGCTTGAGTCCCATCACTGGTCTTGACAGAGGGACCAATGGACAAACGAATAAACGGATCAGGAAGTGTAAGACAGTATACATCATAAAGAAAAAATGAAACCCTCATGGGATGGTTTTGTTTTTTACTTATGATGTACGAAACCCTTAAAAAACAAAAAAAACGCGACAAACATAAAATGCTTTTTTTTCTAGAGTGGGATACCCTAATAACCTAGGAGTATAGAAAATAGTCTACTACCTACTTTCATACCTACCAAATACCTACCCACAAAGAATTTCATAAAAAATTGGTGGAGTTCGATAACAATTAATATTTTGACACGAGATTTTTATATATTAGATTTTTTTATATATATCAGATTACTAGTACCTACACATTTAAATAATTACTGTTTTTTTTCTGAAGAAGCTGTTTGAAAATTTTATGAGCTCGTAATCACATTGGTAGCTATAGAACTTCTTCGCTTTTTACGACGCTGTGGTTTAGAGTTTTACCTCATCTAAATTTAATGAAAATCAATGTAAGATTCATGAAGGGTTCTAGGTTAAAGTAGATTAGTTTGAAATAAATAAAAAAACAGTGATTAATATAAAAAGTAATGAAAAACTTGTAAGTTGTAAAACAGCACTTAAATTTTATTGACCATAAATAAACTTTACGAATAAAAGTCGACAAAAGTTAATTAAAGTCGACCATATAATGAGATGAGTATTTGCTCATATTTTCCCACGACTTCCTCCGAGTTGATCCCGGGCTCCTTTGAAAAATATGTTAACTGCCGTTTTGCCTGGCAAGTCGTAAAAGGCGACCGATTGGCTATGGGAATCACTACCATCGACGATACTAGGTGGTAGAGTTCTGCATTGTCTCCCTGGGTCTGGTACCACCACCTTACCTATTCCTGCAGCAATAATCTCAGTGCTTGTCACTGTCGTGTTCCGGTTTGAAGGGTAAGATAGCCGGTAAACTTATGTATGTGGCATTAGACCTCGCCACAAGATAGCAACGCACCATTAACATTTTTGGTGTCTATAGGCGGTAATTGACTCTTTTCATCAGGAGACCTATCTGCTTGTTTGCTATCTCATGACATAAAAAAAAAGACTTCTATGTACCAACGTAGACAAGGCATGCACCACGCCCCTTGAGGGCCACTAAAGTACATTTCATGGACTGTATCTATGTCATACCTCGTTGAATGAAACGCGTAAGCGACATCACATTCGTGGTGGTTACCATATTTTGGTCGGGAATATATTACATTAGCTGAACTCTACAGCCCGCTGCATTACAAAAATGTTCGGTGAATCCCCCAGAATCAACTTATTTTTTCGGAATAAAAATTATTCTATGTACTATTCCAAGTCATCATCTATGTATATGTATGCCAAATTTCGTCCAAAAAAATTCATCCGTTTTTGCGTGAATGACTAACTAACATCCAAACTTTCTTGTTTATAATACTAGCTGCAGCGTGCAGCCCGCTGCGTTATAACAGTTTATGGTGAATCCCGCGGGATCAACTATATGCCTATGTCCATTCCGGGTCATCGTCTACTTGTGTACCAAATTTCATTCAAATCCGTTTAGTGGTTTTGACGTGATTGAGTAACAAACATCCATCCAAACATCCAAACTTTCGAATATATAATATTAATATAGAATGTAGATTAATATAGATTATACCATGCTATACACTGATTATACCATGATTATACACTGTAGCAATGCTAAATTATGATTTTGGACACTTTATCATTATTTTGGCGCTGCAGCGACTCTTAACGACATCGAACACGACTTGTATGTAGCGTGCTTGTAACTTCTGTAGTACATTGCGCTCTCTGTATTTTGAACTAAACTTTTTATGTTATTTGCTTAGCAACATCCTGCGACGATAAAAGTCCTTTAATATTTTAACCTTTATTCTGTTTTGTAAATATATCTATTCTACAATATAAAAAACGCGTTTGTGTACTTATGTATGCACGTAAGAAGATAAAAATCTTTCTAAAAATTGAATCCTTCGCTTTAACCTATTGTAGAGAAAACGACACTAATAATACAAATAAAAGTACTTAATACATTGAAAGAAAATTTTATTATTACATATTATCTAGTTAAATACATTACATTTAAATATCATAAAAGAATTATTTGTAGATAATTAAAAAAAAACTAAAATATCGACTAGCTAATTTCACGGCGTCGGTTTTTTGTGAGGGTGTACGCGCGCATCGTAAAATTTAACTCTCATCATATTTTCCTAACGTGCCAAAAGAAATATAACTTCAATTATAAATAAAACGGCTATTCATTACGATTGTACCGTAAAGGAAAAACACGCAACTGAGTATGGTAGGTCCATACATCACGCATCAAACAGCCAGGCTTCCTACAGATTCTCACTCTCTTTGAGGAAAATCAAACATAGAAAGAGGCGCCATTAATAATTTTAAACAAATAATTTAAAGCGAATAATATAAATCCTTTATAAAAGAGTTATATGTGACGTGATTTCATGCGGGTATATGTGTCGAAGTGGTGTCGAGGGACACTTACATCATTTGTGAATGAGGGAAATTTCAAACAAAGGGCGTTGAACAACTTTGCTCTACACAGATCAAGAAATGGGGTTGATACACGAATACTTCGATTCCAAAGAATTTTGACACCATCCTTTGATCAATTACAGCTTGTTTGCAATGCTCTGTTTTTATTGCGGTGATGTTTATTGTTGTGATAAAAAATCACAAACTTTAACATTTTTCGTCTACCAAATGAGACATTTTGCTGCAACAACTGATCGTATTAGCTGCAAATAGAAGTTAGCATGCTTAATAAGCAAATCCGTTCAAATGTTTTACAAGCACGCGCAGTTCTTCAACTTTTAGTATAAAAAACCATATGGCATTCAAAAATTTAGGTATTGTAGTAAATTAAATATTCGCAAAAAGAAAAATGAAATATAAATTCAATTAAAATAAAATTCAATATGCACAAAAAATCTGGTCTGGTGTGGTCTCTTATAAGTTATCATCATGAATATATGTATATACCGTGGCATTACTCGAGTGGTTACTAGTTAGCGACCCTGACTACACAAATGATGAGGCTCGGATTTAATTACCGACAGGCATTGATAGGGTTTTTATATATCATTGATATAAAATACCCAAGATACACAGTTCCGAACAAAACTGACACTCAAAACTGTCGCAAATTCAGTCTAAAAAGTTTATAGTTATGACACAAACGTGTTTTTGCATATTCAACCTTAAAGGCAAGATTTAAAGTCATTTATAAAAAACAATGTACAAAAAGCAATAAAATGTTTGACTTAAGTTAGCCGATAGGACAAGGCACATGTGGAGTCGAATATAAATATTTTTATACATTGAGGTAGTATTTTAAGGGTTTGTAAAATTTACATAAAAAAAGCTTGTCGAAAATCTGTTTTTGCATAGAACATTTATATATCAATAAAACAAATAATGACCATTAAAATAATTTATTTATATTTCAAATTTTTTAGAGGTTATTGGTTCTATTACACAGAACCTACACATATAGGCAAACTGTAGGTTTATAGCCATGTAGTATTTGACGCTTGATATTGATACATTTAGTTTGCATAGTCTAATAGATTTAGAATATACTGAAATAGGAAATTTACTGTAATGGTGACTATGGCTACGTTATAAAGTTCATAGATTCTTACATGATAACAGACACGACTTTTTTTTAGACTTATTATGTAATGTATCGACTGCATAGTAAGGAAACGCATTAATTTCCTAGAAATAAGTTTAGCTTTTCGTAGAATTCTCGTTTTGAATTAGATTTCAGTTTATCTGTTTTTTTTTTGCAGTATTATGTAAACGAACATTTGTTTAGTTATAGTATCTGCAGACGTACGAGCAAATACTGCCCATACACATTTGAAACACAATAGGTTAGTTACTAATGCGATGTCGGCTTCTGAAAATTTTATTGACCCTCGTATAAAAAATTCCAATAAAACAATTTAGAGCTAAAAAATTGTGTTCAATGTTATTGGAAGATCAAACTCGTTGATGATTTTGAAAAAATATACATCTTTTCAAATACTGAATAACTAAGTATCATTTAAAAAAAAACTTTGGATTTTTGAACTTTTTTAATTCAATAGCCTATGCTTAGGCATAGTTTTTTTCTTTGAGGTTAAAATACTTAAATTTTATTACACAGATTTTTTTAATATAGTTACATTAGTTGGTTACATAAGTGTGGTTACATACACAGAAATCCTAATAGATACGTATATTTAGTTTGGAGTATAGTTTAGTACATATAATATTATTGCCAAAGGTAATTTTAGATTAAATATTTCCTGTTAATTATAAATTTCTTTTATAATTACGTTAGTTTTTTCGATAGGTGTGTTACTAATAGGTATTTTTAGTTTGAGGTATAGTTAGTTATGATATTAGGTATAGAAAATTTAGAAGTTATAGGAAGTTCAGGTTAGGTGAAGACTGCCCGCGCGTCAAAAATACAAAATTGTTCTCTGATAAATTGTAAAATACAACATCATGAACGTTAAAAAAATATAAGATATTGTATTTTCGGTAAGTATAAGAGTTTATCGATTTATTTTTGTCGTTTATATTACTAAATATAGGGTGTAATGTATGATTTTCATTTTATTTGTCTTAAAAATGTACTCGACGCTCCAAATATAATACGACAAAATTTTAATGGTCACTTTTTCAGTAAAAGGACAGTGCATTACAACCTCCTTTTTATTTAGTCGAATAATACAAATTGATCCTGTTATTATTAGTGGAGTCGATTTTTTTTCATTAATAAGTTAATTTCTTTTTAATAAGATTAACTTTTTTCATTAATAATTTTGAATACCTTTTATAGTTGTTAACCAACTGCCAAAAGAGAAGAGGACATCAATTTGACGATTTTAACATTTTTGATTATATTTTTAGCAATAATGGACAAGAAAGGGTCTACAAAACGCCCACAGAGATATTTTTCCAGTTTTGCATTACGAAACGTGTGTTAAAAAATATGTCTATTTTTTTTAATAAAAATATTATTTCAAAAATACTTACATGTGCAATTTCATTGCATTAGATTTTCTAAATTCAATACTAAACCATTTGCAATAATTGTTATTCACTTTATTTAAAAACTAGCTGTGCCCGCGACTTCATTCGTGTGGAAAAAAATCTAAAATAAAAACCCGCATAGTTCCCGTTCCCGTGGGATTTCCGGGATAAGAACTATCCTATGTCCTTTCTTGGGTCTCAAACTATATTTGTACCAAATTTTATCCAAATCGGTTCAGTGGTTTGGCCGTGAAAGCGTAACAGACAGACAGACAGACAGACAGACAGACAGACAGACAGACAGACAGATAGTTACTTTCGCATTTATAATATTAGTATGAAAGTATGAATAGTGCCTTGTTTTTGCATTCGCTGTAAATCCATAAACATTTAATAGTCCATCAAATTCGCTATCGGTATTCGTGGATCAAATAATATTAATATCCGAATCATATAATTTATATCATGTTCTACAAGAGCGGATCCAAGATTTTTTCTGGTAGGGGCCTTGTAGTCTTGAGGATAGCCTATTCGGCTTAGATCATTGAGGGTTTTCAAAGGTTTTTAGGTTTAGGAGCACGAGATCTGGCAGGTGATGTGTTACCACTCCCACGCCTTGGATGAGTACGTAGAGCTGTTGGTCCCGGTTATTAATAATAATATAATAATAATAATTCATTTATTGCATCATATATAACAAATATGGTACATGAAGATCTTATCTAATATTAATATTGAAGGCTCGCATATTTGGCCCTTTAAGGCATGCAACAGGTAGGTAACAAATTAAATAAAAAGAAAACTTATTTTTACTTACTTATTACCTTATCTACTATGTACACATCACTTTAATTTTATTTTTCACAATATTTTGAAAAGAAAACAATAGGTCCGTCCGATTTTAATAAAATTCGAGCACCTTTTTGCAAGTTTCGCCGTGTTGGTCCCGGCCTCCTTTGTAGAATAGGCCAACTGCCGTTCTGCCAGGCAAGTCGTAAAAGGCGACTGAATGGCTATCGAGTCACTATCATCGTGGCTACTAGGTGGTAGAGTTCTGCATTGTCTCGCTCGGGTCTGGTACCACCGCCTTACCTATTCCTGCCGCAATAGCGTCAGTGCTTGTCGCTGTCGTGTTCCGGTTTGGAGGGTAAGGTAGCCGGTAAACTTATGCATGTGGCATTAGACCTCGCCACAAGATAGCAACGCACCATTAACATCTTTGGTGTCTATAGGCGATGGTTGACTCTTTCCATCAGGAGACCCATCTGCCTGTTTGCTATCTTATAATATAAAAAAAAAAGTACCTACTAACAATCATTTATAACACATATTGCTAGATATAATCGAAAATCGTTATCAGGTCGGTAAAATACGGCGATGGAGATCACCATTCATTCCGTTTACCGACAAACCCGTGAATCGAATCGTTATTAACTGGAAAGTCTGTAGATGTTTAGTTTACTCCACCTTCCTCGCAAAGAAACTGGGCGTGATGATACTACTAGGAGCTAAATCCACACAAGATGACTCTCTTTCGATAACAACTTTGCTTTGAATTTTTTTATATTCTTTGGCCAAAATTTTATCTTACTACAAAAATTTTAGATTAGGTACTTTTCTCTCTTAAAAATTTAGTGGCAGCAAGAACAATTATTAATATTTTTAGGGTTCTGAAGTAAACTAGGAACCCTTATAGTTTCGCTATGTCCGTGTGTCCGTCCGCACGATTGCTCAGAGATCCTTAGTACTAGAAAGCTGTAATTTGGCATGAATATACATATTAGTCACAGCAACAAAGTAGATACATAAAATCTTGAAAAATACTTTACCCTATAGTGGAGTATCGATTAAGGGACTTGCATGTAAAATATTAAACTTTAAAGTGCTAGTTTTTGTTAGAGTCAAGTGTCTTCCTCCCACTCTGCAGGCTAAACGGTTGGTGAGTGTGAAAAAAATCATATTTGTAGTAAATATAATGAAGTTAAAAGGAAAACTATCACGCTTAGAAGGCTTTACAATTTACAGTTTTTGAATAATAGTCGACCAACTTATAAAATGTACTAGAGAAGTTTTATCTATAACCAGTTAACCTATGGTACGGTTGAATGAGATAAATATTCATAGTATGAAACAATAAAAGCCCTCTTCTTAGCCCACGTTATTGTGATGGGCAAATTCGAAACACTACATTGCGCGTGACGTGACGCCCTTTACCAATTTTTAAACACCAGAATCTAAATATTGTTCGTCATGCATCAAAGCTAGCGATTGCGATACGGCTCATTTAACCCCCCTGTTTTATATTCCTGCAAATACGCTGTTACACTCCATATCGTTCACGTTATAGTTTTAGGAGTAATTAATGAGAATGAAGCATTATTAGAATTGTTTTAATCACCGGGTAAATACGTTACCGCATCCAGATGAGCCCAAATGCATCTTGAATAAATAATGCTCGGCGTTCTAATTTCACATTTATCGATACCCTAAGGGAGTAGTTCTTCCATGTAACGGAATTCTAAATGAATTTATAGTTTAACTAGCTTTCATCCGCGGCTTCGCCCGCGTGGTGTTAGTAATAAGTAGCCTATCACCTTCCCCAGACTATCCATATATATAATATCATATATATCCATATATATAATATCATCACAAACGGCTTTGCACATTAACTGTGAAACATACATTAGAGATAAACAAATAAACAAACAATTAGTTATCACTTTAATTTTTAATATTTAAGGCAAAAATTAGTATGCATATTATTGATTTTATTGAAGAGCGTATCCCTCAGCAGCAGCAAAATATAGAAATCTGTTAACTATTCCCGAAATTTTCCGGTAATTTTTATTTTTATTTTTTTTGCTTAAAGGAGTAAAAAATATACCTAAGCGTAAATTTTTGTTCTTTATTATTTTAATTTATGAAAATATGTATTTTTAAGCACGATGATTCATTTTTTGAGCTGTAAAATGTTGTCTTAACCACAAAATTGATTACTTGAAAAATATCGATATACCTAATGGAGTAAAAATTTGTTTCGAAAATTTCCACCATTGATAAGTGCCGAACAGATAAACTGATTTTGATGCAATTGGCGATATTTGACGAAGTTTTAAAGGAAACTTCTTTATAATAGCTGTGATTTGTATTCGAAAAATACGAAAATGTGCCACGATAAAAAAAACAAACACATAAATGTATCTATAGAATGAAACCGGGCTGATGCATTCTCATGAATGAAACAGAATACCTACATTACACAGTATTTCATATTTAAAATATCATCTAATTAATGGTTCCAACCACGGATTAAATGGATACGTCTTTCAAGACAATTTTTCAGATTATCAGTACTTACAATTACATAATACTTACCAATGGAATAACTCAAGTCTAATTTTTAAAAATCACTTCAAGTGTAATTTTTAAACCTTGTCATCTCATTCCGTACGATGAAACAGTACAACATGGTTTATTTCTATTTTTCACAATATAACCTACAAATGTACAAAATTATTGAAATTAATAGGAGCGTTGTTCATATGTGCGCGACACTTTTCCCTCCCAATGGCGTGTTTATTAGTATTCCTGTGGTCTGTGGTTCAATCAAGGTAGGTACAATCAAGGAGAATGTACTGTAACTTTTTACCTACAAAATATGAAGAACCTTTGTCTGCACTCCTTTAATTTATCTCTGTCTCGTTCTTTCCTATTTCAATTATTAAAAAATCTAGAGAAAAGCGAGTCGTACTCGCTTTCAAAAGGTTCCGTGGCAGCGAAACTACATAATATTATGTGTATACATGTATTGTAGTATAATATAGTATACACAATCTTTGAATATATTATTTTGACAGCAACAAAAATAAGTTTGTATTTCTCAAAGACGCCATGAAAACAAATTTATTTTGTACAGCTACCAAAACATTTTATGCAATTATCGAAATGATCCTATATCATATAAACTACATGATCAATATTGTTCAAACAAATTTTCGACAAACGATGACGCCAGTATGTCTGTATGTATGTGTGTGTGTGTGTGTGTGTGTGTGTGTGTGTGTGTATACGTGTGTATGTAACCATCTCGTAACTTTTGACTGATCGAAAAACAGTTAATGGCATTCAAAGTCATTCGATTGGATTCCGCCCAACCTAGACTTTCTAAAAATTTGGACCAATTCGGTCCATGAGATTTCGAGAAATTTTGAAAAAACTTCAGTTTTTTCCTGGAACAACAATGTTTTTAGAATAATTTCCAAATTACTGTACCGATGGATTACAAAATCTAATCCCCTCTTTTTCTCGTAAAACTGCGTCCAATGCATAAATTGCGCCAACATCTGTTTGTCCGTTCGGGTGTTATGGTTGAACAAAATTTTTTACATGACTTTTCAACCAATCATTTTTTACTCTTCTAGAATACTTTAGTACTTAAAAAACTACGTCGATTGCCGTTTCAAAGATTAAAATCGATTCAAATTTTCAAAAGTTATAGCTTTTCAAATACTAAAATTACACTATTTACAGCTAACTGTTATTGTTGTTTTTCCCCGTGTTGGTACCGGGCTCCTTTGAAGAATAGACCAACTGCCGTTCGGCAAGGCAGATCGTAAAAGGCGACCGATTGGCTATGCGAGTCACTACCATCGTGACTACTAGGTTGTAGAGTTCTGCATTGTCTCGCCCGGGTCTGGTACCACCGCCTTACCTATTCCTGCCACAATAGCGTCAGTGCTTGTCACTGTCGTGTTCCAGTTTGGAGGGTAAGGTAGCCGGTAAACTTATGCATGTGGCATTAGACCTCGCCACAAGATAGCAGCGTACCATTAACACCTTTGGTGTCTATAGGCGATGGTTGACTCTTTCCATCAAGAGACCCATCTGTCTCATTGTTTGCTATCTTATGATAAAAAAAAGAAAATTATTTACAACTATTTAAAATAACCTTAAGGCTTATATACCGATTTTTTCAAAAATCTGATCAACTCTTCTAATTAAAAAAACTGCGTCAAATACTCTTAATCGAATTGAAATGAATTAATTCGTTCGGGACTTATCAATGGCAAAAATTTTTTTCTAACTAATAAACGAATTTAGAGCTCAAAATTCGGGCTTAAAGGCCTAAACTTTTGCTCCAAAATATGCTTTGTAAAAAAGTATAATAATTTAATTGTACTTATGGATCACTATTTTGGATATTATGGATTCCACATAAAAGGTGTTCCATATAAAACATGCTGTCGCGGACTTTTATTTAGAACTAATTAAGACAAACAATCTTACTATACATTATCTTCATGTAACTTCAGTGGTTTTGGCAGCGCACGCCAAGAGAGCTTTCAGAAGGCAGGAATTTTTCCGACTTACCCGATACTTATCGTTATATTACCGCCAAATTAAACAAAACCCTTATAAATTGTAGCCTATATGTTATTCTGATGTGTATTCTATATTACTGTAGTTTCGTTTAAATCCGTTCAGTAGTTTTTGCGTGATTGAGTAACAAACATCCATCCAAACATCTATCCAAACATCCAAACTTTTGCATTTATAATATTAATATAATAATATAATATAGATGAGTTTTTGAAACGCATATAATCTAAGTGATGTTTAGTTTCGGTATTAGATGTCTTAATAGAATTCGTCTTTCACCGTCAATTAAAATCAAAACTAACTATTGTGCGCTTTGTGTCTGCCCACTGCCCACGCCCGCGGCCGCGTAAACACGCACACCTGTGTAATTTTGTAAAATTTTAGTGATGAGTAGTGGAATTTTAGTGGCTGCTAGGAGGCGCTGTAGATTTTTTATATCATTTGACAGCAAATAAGCAGATAGCTCTCTTGATGGAAAAAGTCAAACATCTCCTATAGACACTTTGTCTTTCCAGCTATCTAACCCTCTCAACAGGAATACTACAGCCACAATCAATTACGCTATTGCAGCAGGTATAGGTATAGGTAGGTATAAGTTAGTGGTAGCAAGGCTGGGCGAAAAGTTGCAAAATTCTACTATCTAATAATTACGACGATACTGATACGCTTGGCCAAACATTCGCCTTTCACGGACTGCCTGTCAAAATGGTTGATAATCTATTTTCGAAAGGAGGCCGGACCAACACGGGATAGACCATCGACATAGTATAGACCTATTATCTAATTATATAATATCGTTAAACAGCTGCCTTAAGACGTGACAGATCATTATTCAATTCATTGCAAATCAAATATACTCACCATTATACATCCATACCCTTTACGTGTCTTTGCCGTTTAGTTTATAGTAGTACCTACAAAACTTTCATCATTCATCACGTACAAGTAACGTAACAAAATTTTGTCGACAAATATTTTCATTAATATCACTACTTGCTGTTGTTGGATACATGTTTCAACAAAACACTTTAAATGTAGATATAATCTCAGTCCAACAAAAACAAGGTTAAAAGCAAGGTCACTAGTTCAAATCCAGTTGTATCGACATTTTTCTATGTTAAAATAAGTATTAAACTTTTATATTATCCTTGCATGTGCTCCGGGATAATGGCTAGCAGGGAGAGATGGCGAGATATAGTACGGTACATTGGGCTCTATTTCAACCGCATGACAAACAAGACCACTCTGTCAAGAGTACTACGACTTGAAGAAGATTGCGGAAATGAAATAAAACTTGACCTTTAGTCCAATTTATTTTTGAAAAACATTTAAAATTGAGTAAAATAACTTAAATAAATAACTTGTAAAGTAATAAGTTTGTACATTATTTAATCAGATTTTTTTGTTTATGAAATAGTAAAAAACATAAAGTAGATATAAAATAAAAATAGAAATACACAGTTGAAATCATTTGTGCACTTACTAATAACATCCGCCCGCTTCACCGGCGATAAATTAATTAAAGAGAAAAAAAAGTGTTTTTGTCAGCTCCAACGCCCAACTAGAGTTTACTTCTTAAAAACCAGTATTGTGAAGATTACGTTAAAAGAGGGTAAATGGAATCGTCTTTAAAAATATTTAATGTATATCTTAGTACAACGCGGTCACATTAACTTGACGCATCTCTGGAATGGAAGGCGGGGCTTCCTTTAGCGCGCCCGGTTAATAATATAAGTGTCAGTATAGCCATGGTCAGCATTTTTATTACCGATACGCGCGTAAATAATTTGGTTAGTTTTCTGTTATATATTATTTTTGGACTATATTGTTTTTGGACATTATTGTTACATTTTGCACCAAATGACATCATCAACGGAATGCGTCAAGTTAATCTGATCACGATGTATATATAAATTGCGTTTCACATTGTTTTTATCTCAATTACCCCTCCTCCCCTTTCCCCCTCAAGTACCAAGTCAATATATAGTGGGTCAGCTAGTAACATAAATAGTTATTCATACTATTTAAAAAGTTCCAATGAAATAAACAATATAAACTATTTCACATAACTAATAAGCTAAGTATACATTTTTATATACATGCATAAATATTCTCGAAGTGAAAGGTGCGTAAAGTACTTTACACGCCTCATTTTTTAGTTGACGCTCGAATTTACTCATAAAATTTCCATTCCGCGAGCTAAATATGAAAATAGTTCTCTGATAAACTCCAATATCTAAGGAAACAATTATATTTTTCAAAACGGAGTTCCTTATCGTACGTTATTGTTAGCGAGCTAAGGGATTAACCCGAAAGATGTGTAACTATAAAAACGACACCAAAAGTGATAACTTTTTAGAGTGATTTTTAAAGCACTTTCCGATCACCTAGAAAATAAAAATTTGTTTGAGCCGGTTCACCTTGCCATAAATTTTGAAAATATGTATATTTTCTTTTAAGGCCGCCAACTCACCGGGACGCCATGGCGATGTTGCCGGCCACCGTATCCAAACAGCTTAAATTGAAATATAATATAGCGGCTAACTCATTTGGCGACGTAGCCAATTCTTAAAATTCAATACAAATTGTTTGGGTAAGTAGCCGGTGACGTCACAACGGCGGCGCGGCCGCCGCGTCCCGGTGGATTAAAGCCTTAAATATTATTTTTTATTTAAAAAAAATAAATTATTAAAAAAAATATTGATAATCATTTTGTGAGCCATTTTAGCGCACTTGTGGCGCAGTGTCAGATATAGTGAAAGGATGTTAATTACAATTAAATTTAAATTAATTAATTCCAATTAATTGAGTTAAATCCAATCGGGTACCCATAAGGCAACCCTCACTTTTTTCCTAAGGCTTATTTATTTTCAATAACAGGTTAAAAAACCAATAATCGGAAAATACATTGAACATTGAAATAATCTGTTATTCAAAATTAATAGCCTTTATAAAATGTAATCCACTTATTGATTAGTCATTCGTCAATCGACACACAGGAATAGGTTCGCATCCAAGGCATCTCGGTGGTTGATATGCGACACAGTTCTCCTCTCCCATGCAGATGTGGTCCTTACACACATTTAAACCTTCGAGACACGATCTGTAAGCTGAAACAAAACATAGCTCATAAACTTGAAAGCTATATTATATTTTTCAGATGTTTCAGAAAGTAGTGTTCACACCATAAAAGACATCTAAGGTACAAGCGGCTCCATTTATTTATTACTAACTGTGCCCGCGACTTTGTTCGCGTAGAAAATTTTCTAAAGACCGGGGTTTTACGCGCATAGTTCCCGTCCACGTAGGTTTTTTTTATATCAGAAGATAGCAAACACGCAGATGGGTCTCCTGACGGAAAGAGAAACCATCGCCTATAGACACCAAAGATGTAAATGTTGCATATCCATATGATTGCCCTGATGGTAAGAGATAACTATCGTCTATAGATTGCGCGTTGCTATCCGTGTAGCAGGATGACAATGCCATTTGCATATGTTTACCGGCTACCTTAGCCTCCAAACCGGAACACGACAGTGAGAAACACTGACGCTATTGCGGCAGGAATAGGCAAGGCGGTGGTACTAGACCCGGGCGAGACAATGCAGAACTCTACCACCTAGTAGTCACGATGTTAGTGA
This sequence comes from Apodemia mormo, assembly GCA_036924255.1. Taxonomy (NCBI): domain Eukaryota; kingdom Metazoa; phylum Arthropoda; class Insecta; order Lepidoptera; family Riodinidae; genus Apodemia; species Apodemia mormo. The sequence goes on along the minus strand of JAUPFN010000015.1, from coordinate 31,194,932 downwards.
CTCGTATAGCAAGCCAATTGGTCGCCTTTTACGACCTGCCTAGCAGAAAGGCAGTTGGCCTATTCTTCAAAGGAGCCCGGGACCAACACGGGGAAAAAAATCTCCCTAACGCTCCATTCAAAATGAAATGAAATGTAAAATATTTATTTCCAATATTATGATGTCACAAGTTATTATAAAAAAATTAATTACCAACATATTCTACCATGATGTGGTGTGCAAACATTTAAATTTCGGTCTATTTCCTTATAATTGCTACCGGATCGGAACGCGGCCACACACTGAGAAGATCCAGCGGAAAAAACGCAGCAATCAAATTTTTTGCAATTTACATTTTACCATTTACAAAATTTATTGTTCAATTATACATTTAAAACTTTAAGATGATTTGTACAAACTTGTATTTATATTTATTAACATTTAATCTTGTCGGCTAAAAAATCTATAATATCATAGTATGTTCTATTTAATAAAAAATTAAACAATTTTTTGCGAAATTTATTTATAGGTAATGATTTTAGACTGCCAGGAATATTAATTGCCATACTGCATTTTTTTATAAATATTTAGTCTTTGGCTAGACACATGTAGTTTCTCACTATTTCTATTCCCTGCACACTCTTCTTTAGACATCAGCGGTGTACCTCCTATCCCTGGTAAAAGCACATCCAAGATATATAAACTCATCCACTTGTTCCAGCACCACATCATCCACTACTCTTACATCTATATGGCATTACATAATATCATTTTACGAACTGCCTGGCAGAAGGGCCTATTTTATAAATGGCTTGAATTTAAACAATTATTCTAGTTTAAATATAAAGAAACTAAGCCAGCTAAGTTCTGCGACTCACGTACAAAATGAATTGGCAAGAAATCAAAAACGTTAGGTTGAAATTGGAAACTGTCACAAGATCCAAGAAACTCACTGAGAATAAAATATCAAAAGGTTTCCAAGTTATTTATAGCCCTCTTACTTAAGATTGGTGCATATCGGTGTATATATATATATATATATATATATATATATATATATATATATATATATATATATATATATATATATATATATATATATATATATATATATATATATATATATATATATATATATATATATATATATAAAGCTGCGCCCGCGACTTGAACCGTGTGGAAAAATTTCTAAAATAAAAGTAGCCTAAGTTTCTATTTATTACCTCAGCTGTCAGTGAAATTCCCATCAAAATCGGTCCAGCAGTTTTGCTGGTTGCTGCCCTAGTAGATACCAGTTCACTCTTCTCTTGAAGATCCCCAGGTTGTACTCGTCGGAGAACACAAACTCAGGAAGCATGTTCCAGTCCCTTGCGGTTAGAATGAAGAATGTCGAGTCGAACCGCTTTCTCCGGGTACGTCACGTCCTGTTCACCATGTGGCGATGCCTAAAATCTGTGCGCCGATTATGAAATTTAGAACTATCTATTCTGCCATGGCGAAAAAGTTTTAAGGTTTCTGCGATATAGCAAATATTTGCGCATAAAAAAAGTCTCCGTCTTTTTTATATTATAATACAGTAGACAATAGGATGACTCTCCTGATACAAAATTTACAACCATCACCTACAGATGATGTTGATGACGCGTTACATATTTCTGCCGGCTACCTTACCCTTCAAACCAGAACAAGACAGTGACAAACAATGACGATCCAGAGCGACACACCATATTTCTCTACCATTTAGTAGACACGGTAGGGACTCACATAGCCAATCATTCTCCTGTGACGAACTGCCTGACAAAACGGCAAATATTCTGGTCTTCAAAGGGGGCCCGGACCTATACAAAGTTTACAAGTCGTAACAAGTTGGTTTACAATTCAAATTTACTGAAATTCTCCCAATCCGGTAGGGATTGGGAGAATTTCAGTAAATTTGAATTCGTTATCTACGTCAGTGTTTCTTAACCTGTGGTCCGCGGACCCCTGAAGGGTCCGCCAATATGTGTATGGGGGTCCGCCGTCTTATCTATGAATGTTTAAAAAATGCCAATGTTTTTTATTAAGGATTGAAGTCCTTGAAGTTGTGCTTGATTTTCAAAGAGATCCGCGGATTGAAAAAGGTTAAGAAACGCTTATCTACGTGAATATAAGCTGTTTTGTCAATCTTTCATTTCTCACTCTTTCTACAAATCCGGACCGGCAGAACATTACCTTTCCCATTTATACTTTCTTACAGTCCCAACCCTCTCTTCATTATTTCAAAAGTGGTCCGCGAGTATAACACCACATATTTTCCGTAGCAATTCCAACTAGACCGTTCACACGCTACTCAATATACTGCCCAAATATTATTTTAGCGTCTACAAAAAATTATAATGAATTTTAATACTGCTCTTTTCAGATTTTTATGGTGCCTCTGTACCTGTTTTTTCATTTCCTTCGAACCAATTTACATTGATACACCTTTTTTATTATTAATCAATGTTTGAAAAGGTTCCCGGTGAGAATAAATCCCGGAGTATTAACAAATTCGTTTACTGATTCAATGCTGTAAATTTTTCTCTTAGTTCATTTTTATTATTTTAATATCATTCTCTCTTAAATCCATACTAATATTATAAATGCGAAAGTTTGTCTGTCTGTCTGTCTGTTATGTAATGTAATGTTATATAATGTAATCCGCTGGACCGATTTTAATTGGCATGTAAGTATTTTAAGACCCGGGGTCAAACATAGGCTATTTATTTTTTCAAAAATAAATCCTTAAAAGATTGAATTAGGGGATGAAATTTGTATGAAAAGCTATCTTGACGACGTGTTAATCTACTTGCAGGCGAAGCTGCGCGGGTCAGCTAGTCAAATATAAAATTGTAATGTACTCAATGATATTAATGTATGATATGAGGTGATAGCACCATGTAAACATTTGTGCAGTCTATTTTAATGATTAAAAAAATTAAAAAGATGCAGTGAGTGCATTACAAAAGTTAATTTGTAAAATCGGGAGAAGATTATAGATAAGACTATATAGCGTCTGATGTCGATGTAACCTCAGGACGTTTTGTTCTATCACGAGTTAGCAAACAAGCTGTTGTCTCTCCTGATATAACCCCAAACACATCAATAGTAGATTGCTATCCGTGGGGCCAAGATTTCTGACTGCCTTACCCTCTAGTTTATCGGTTTTTTATCGGATACACTTTGGAGAGTGCGCTACGGAATTAGACGACTTAATTCCGCCATCCCTGTTTACTATCGATTTTCTATCGATCGTCGAGGCGCACAGATTTTAGGCATCGCCACATGATGGACGAAACGTGACGTACCCGGACAAAGCGGTTCGACTCGACATTCTTCATTCCAACCGCAAGGGACTGGAACATTTTCGCCGTGTTGGTCCCGGCCTCCATTGTAGAATAGGCCAACTGCCGTTTTGCCAGGCAGGTCGTAAAAGGCGACCGATTGGCTATCGAGTCACTACCATCGTGGCTACTAGGTGGTAGAGTTCTGCATTGTCTCGCCCGGGTCTGGTACCACCGCCTTACCTATTCCTGCCGCAATAGCGTCAGTGCTTGTCGCTGTCGTGTTCCGGTTTGGAGGGTAAGGTAGCCGGTAAACTTATGCATGTGGCATTAGACCTCGCCACAAGATAGCAACGCACCATTAACATCTTTGGTGTCTATAGGCGATGGTTGACTCTTTCCATCAGGAGACCCATCTGCTTGTTTGCTATCTTATGATATAAAAAAAAACATGTTTCCTGAGTCTGTGTTCCCGGACGAGTACAAACTGGGGATCTTCAAGAGAAGAGTGAACTGGTATCTACTAGGGCAGCGCGTTCTATCTTAGGCCGCATCTTGCGTAACACCAGACGAGATCGTGGTCAAGCGCTTATCGATAATTTAAAAATAACCAGTACGTGACAGCAGCAAACACGGAGTCTTCTTCAAAGACATAAAATGTGCATATTCAGTGCCACAACAACATTTTTAACTTACTTCTGAGTTTACGTGTAGTCAGTTTTGTGGTAATTTGAAAGAAAAGACTAGATGAACTTCCAAATATCTTAGGGTTACTAACTGGGCCAAGTATTACTTACATTGTGTCACAGAATATGACTGTATGTAAAATCTCTTTGCCCACAAGTGGCAAGCCTTTCATTTCAAAGATAAGCTTCTAGTTATTAGTTTGTAAAGATATATTAATAATACTTTAAAGTGTGCTGCTCTACCAAATTTATAAAAAGCAGTCAGAATGCTAATATTAAGTTTAATGCCACTTGCATCCTTCTAACACTATAGCACTAGCCGTGGAGAGAATCTATATCCACACTACCATATGTTTTCCATCAATAGTGCGATTTAGGTGGAACTTTTTAAAAGACGAATTAACAATTTTTTTTATAAGCCATCAGCACATCTCTTCTCATGCTGATATCCATGAACAACAGTGATCACTTCCATAAGATAGCCTTCCAGCTTTTAAAGAAATAAAAAAGTAAAAAAGAAAAATGTCTTATCCCTTTCCATACTTTTTAAAAACACGCCTAACTTTGGTTCAGCAGAAACATTGTTGAAGTAAGACTCAGTTCAAAGAATTTCAATCTTTAGTCGTTCGTGTAATTTAAGTAGAAGCAAAGCCTCCCTAAGCTTCGTTGGGTTCAATAGTTTGACATGTCTCAAATACCAGACACGCCTGTGGTTTACTTTGCTTCTGTTGACGAAACTCTTCTGTCTTATCACTGTATACCGATTAAAGTAAAGGACAAAATTCGTATTTTCATTTGTTTGTATAGACAAACTAAAATCTATACTAATATTATAAAGAAGTAAGTTTTTTTGTATGTAATGAATACCCTCAAAAAATACTAAGCTGATTTTAAAAATTCATTCACCAGTATAAAAAATATTATTATCAATGCCTAATTTTAATCTCGGTCAGATACTTACATCCAACCATGGGCGTACTGAGGGGTGGGGCAGGGGGAGGGGCAGCTGCCTCCCCCCTGGAATTTTTTTACCTTTCTACTAACTATATACTGTTGTAGATAAAGTAGAATAAGATACAAATATAGTCTTAAATGTTATGGTTGCCCCCCCCCTGGCCCAGAACCTGCGTACGCCCATGCATCCAACTACTAGTGTTCAAGTGTGGATGGCAAGATATGGATCTTTGATCAAAAGACAGTACCGTCTTGGTCCGTGATGAAGGGCTCATTTCCATTTTACACTGGAATGACATTTCACAAGAATTTTTGAAGAAACAAAAAAACAATAGTATTAATTACGGTCGTTAAAAGTCATGATTAGTGGTAATCTATGTTCTTCCGTACTTCTCTAATTGCTAAGCAAATACGCGTGGCTCCCACCACGCGCACTAAGCCTTAAGCGTTACCAAGAGGCAAGCCCGTAAACAATTTCGGCCATCCTTGCGATGCATCCCATGACGGTCAGGATATTCTTGCTCCCCTACTTTTTGAGACATTATTGTCTCATAAAATGAGAGTACCATTTTCCAAACATTCTTGTTTGCAAAATACCTTGTAGCAATTTTGGCAAAGAGAGCCCTAAAAATAAAACTGACCGCTTTAGCTATAGGGCAAAGTACGCTGCGCTCTTCAGTCCATATATTTTTTAAGATTTTATCTTACCATTTTTTTGGCGCGACTAATATGTATAATTTATATTCATACTAAATACAGGTTCCAGGAAAAATCTGTGGTGGAACACTCGTTCGTATTACTGAAGTGAGGGAGAGGTTGGGATGGAAAGAGAGTAGCGGTGTAAAAATGAAAAAAGGCATGCTCCATTGGTTTGGACCTGTTGAAAGAATGGCAGATGAATGGTTAACAAAAAAGATATACGATGCGAATGTGGATGGATGTAGGTACCGGTGGAGACTAAAACTAAAGTACCGTGATCAAATCGGTCAGGTGCTGTCCGAAGGTGGTATGAAGAGTCTTCGAAACCGGCGTGTTTATATGAAGAGAGTTATGAATGTGCAGGAAACAAGGTAGTCTGGACCGTGACGTATACCATTCAATTCTCTCTGCCTACACGATAAGATTCGGCGTGCAGATAAGTGAACGTAAGAATCTCTGAACTAAGTTGAAGACGGACGGACGGTAAGTGCGATACTTTAAGAGTTCCTAGTCGACTTCGGAACGCTAAAAATGTAGTTTCAATGACATTAATAACTACCAGATATAAAGTGGTAGTGCAAACTCTTTTCATATGGTGTAAGTTAATTGCCTTAAAAAGAGATTAAAATTAGTTCAGATCTCGATCAAAAACAAATAAATTATAGGCTACTAATATTCATCGTAGAAAACCTCAAGTAAACTGAAAGAAAATTAATTACACCTAAATCTTTGGAGAAGAGTTAAGCATCGCAGCTGAGGGCGCGAGCGGGCACTGTATGAGTTTTTTATGGAAATTTCGAAGCACATATGCGCCAAAGGCGGCTGCCGTGGGGTTTTAGTCGATAAAAGTCCGTCATAAGCATTCTATCACCCCCGTGATCAGAACGGTGCATATGATAGGTTCCCCCATGTAAAAAAGGTGTCCGTATAATTGAAAAGTGTCTGTATAAATGACCCTGGGCCCACGTGCTTTATTGTCCGCACATACTCGTATGTTCACGTTGCAAATCCAATCTAGCATAGCGTTTGTAATTTAATACTGCATTGACACACGTTTTACTCACCACTTCTTTTCATCACGTGCAGATTAAAGACAACGTGATCTAGAAAACATTAAAATTTTGCATATTTGCTAAGACAGGCAGAATCACTTATCTGCAAAATAAAACAAAAGAGAGAGGTATCCTAAAGAAATCAGAACGGAATTACTTTCATTATAACATAAGCTGGGAGGTACACTTTTTTATTTATACAGTTTGAAAAAAAACCTGTCCGATCGTCAAAGGCATTATTTGGTAGCTTAATACACACGGGATATAAATAAATAAATATTTACACTTACTGATCTAATCCCAAAGTAAGCAAATTATTTGCTTGTGTTATGGGTGCTAGTCAACAATACTAATACATAGAAATACATATATAAATACTGGAATATATTTAATGAACACCCAAATCCGGAAATACAAACATTTATGCTCATCACACAAATGATTGTCTCCGTCAGGGATCGAACCCGATTGCGTAGTCAGGGTCGCTAACTACTCGACCAAGGGGGCGGCCATATTCGGTGGTCATATGTGTCATTATTTTATGGCTATTGATAGGTAAATTTAAAGTATATATATATATATATATATATACTAAACTTAAGAAACTTCCCCTTGCAGCATGTAAATATTTTAAAAATTTACCTATCAATATCCATAAAATAATGTCACAGATATGTTTGTATTGAGCTACCAAATAATGAATTTGTCAGGGATTTTTTACACATTGTATATCATTAGATAGCAAACAAGCAGTTGGCTATCCTGGTGGAAAAAGATAACATCGCCTGTAAACACCAAAAAAGATGTTAATGATGTGTTGCTATCCAAATAAGTTTATCGGCTACCGAACCCTTCAAACCGAAACACGTCAATGACAAGCATTGATGCTATTGCCGTAGGAATAGGTAAGGCAGTGGCACCATACTGCCAGCGACTTCGTCCGCGCGGAGTTCGTTTACTCCGCACAGCCCCTCCTCCGTAGTTGATAGCGTGATAATATTATGTAGCCTATATGTTGACCCGACCTATTAGTAATATTCATACAAAATTTGAAGTAAATCCATGCAGTACTTTTTGAGTTTACCCCGGACATACATTGACTTTCCTACGATTTTATTATATGTATATAGATAACGAAATATTTATATGTGTTGAAGTAACTTTGTTTCGTCATTACACTAACGGCATTTTAATTTTGTAAACCTAAACTCTGAACACAAGTTGCCGAAAATAAATTTTCGATGACATAGATTGCATAATTGTCAACTATAAACTGTTCTAGTTCAAATATACCCATTTACGTAATAAGTAACTTAAATCTATCTATCTATATAGGTATATACAATCAATCCATATTTTCCGTGGTCACGACATCACGCATGAATGGCTGGATGATTTGGCTAATTATTTTTTGTTGTGTTTGTAATCTCAGGAGAAGGTTCTTATAAATGAAAATATTAAGAAAATTGCGCGGAAAATTAGAAAATTCAAGAAAACCACCATATATATAAAGTTCAATGCCCTTTCGGCTGCCTGGAAGGACAATCCAGTCTATGTATATAAATTACGTGTCACGTCGTTTGTCCGCTATGGATTCCTAATATGTATAGCAAAACAGCGTTTGACGGGTCAGCTAGTATTGTATAATGACGACATTTTACGTTCGGCGTAAGTCGTTTTCAAAACGTAATCATCTTGGTAATCCGAAGACACCATTTGTACCTACGGATGAAATATAGAATTCGCCTGCGCATATTATGTACGAAAGAGGTGTATAAAATTAAATTGATTGTGTTGGCGGCACTTTGAGTACAGTAATAAAACTCTGTTGGACAAGAAAGTTTGTTGTTTTTTTTTGTGAAAGTATTGCATTTCAAAATTTCTTAATGAAAAATATAAAAAAAAGATAATAAAATGCATTATATATTATTTTTATGAAATTCCTGTATTGGTCTGAACTCCGTTTGAAAAGTAGAATATCTGCCGTTCTGCCAGGCAAATTGTAAAAGGCGACCCTAACCACGCAATCTTTGGAATCAGGTACTCACAGCAACGCAATAGGCATTTATGTGAAAAAAAAAGATATTTGTATTTCCGCATTTGGGTGTTTATTATATATATTTCAGTATTTATATATGTATTTCTATGTAGTACCATGTACTATGCATACCACCCCGTTGTTCGAGAGGTTAGCAAACCTAATTACGATTTGACGGTGCTTGGGTTTGATTTTCGACAGGGTCAAACATTTTTTTGACGAGCGTAGATGTTTGTATTTCTGGCTTTGAGTGTTTATTATATATGTGTGTACTATTTATAGATGTATTTCTAAATATAAGTATCGTTGACTAACACCTATAACACCAAGCAAATAATTAGTTTACTTTGGGGTTAGATCGATTTGTGTAATTTGTCCCGCGGGTGTTGTTATTAATTCATATCATTGACTAACACATATAAAAAAAATTTACTTACTTTAGGGTTAGATCAATTCGTGTAATTTATTTTACACTTTTTATCGTTGGCACTTGGTGAAACTCCATTTGTAATTTTGTTAATACACTTGTACTGTTTCACAAATCACTTTAAAATTTAATTAACCTCACCAACGGGTTTCGCCTTTTACGGCATTTTCAGGGCTATGAGACTTTTATAAAAGTCTTTTATAAAAGTCGCTTTTGTGTCTGCTGATATTTTCTGGCCGAGATATTATGTTTCTGAATTAATAATTGAAGTACCAATTAAGATTTACTATTACTTTTAACTTAACGGTAAATTTATACTGTACTTACTGTCTATGCAATATCCATCAAAGCAGCATCCACCACAACATTGTTCGTGATCTGCGCACTGCAAGCAGTTAAACATAATATATAGTGTTTTTTATCATAAGATAGCAAACAAGCAGATGGGTCTCCGAATTGAAAGAGTCAACCATCGCCTATAGACACCAAAGATGTTAATGGTGCATTGCTGTCTTGTGACGAAGTCTAATGCCACATGCATAAGTTTACCGGCTACTTTACCCTCCAAACCGGAACACGACAATGACAAGCACTGACGCTATTGCGGCAGGAATAGGTAAGGCGGTGGTACCAGACCCGGGCGAGACAAGGCAGAACTCTACCACCTAGTAGCCACGATGTTAATGACTCGTATAGCCAATCGGTCGCCATTTACGACCTGCCTAGCAGAACGGCAGTTGGCCTGTTCTTTAAAGGAGCCCGGAACCAACATGGGGGAAATTTCCTAATTTCCTAATGGAAAGAGGATATCGTTGCCTATAAACACAAAAAATATTAATAGTGCGTTGCTATTCTTGTGACGGTGTCTTATGGCCAATTGTCTTAGCTTAGGAAAATCCTAAGTAATATGCTGTCACTTTCAGTCTCAAATGAAAATAATGTAACAGCATGTCACTTAAGACTGTCCTAAGACAAGTTTAGTGGAATTAGCCATAAATGTCACATGTATAAGTTTCCGAATTTCATTCGATATTCGAATATATTAGATATTCATTTGGTCATTAATAAAAGAAAATTTTAACTTTATGGCAAAAAAGAAAAATCTTTGCATGTTTAGAAGAAAAAGCGTACAAGTTTGATTAGTTTTATGACTTGCTAAGTATGTTCCTTCTCAAAATATGTTTGCTATTAAAAAGTGTCAGTGGAGTTCTAATATGGGCTTCGTGTACATAAAATTAATTTGATAATTTCGGCTGAGTTTATATTCTTGTAGGACTTTTAGGTCGACCTCATCAATCTCTTTAACAAGGAGGTAGTGTAACAGACGGGATAAAATATTATAGTAAATTTTTTTATCAGTCCGTAATGGGGAATGAATGGTAAAGGGAATATGAGATGAAATATTGTTACACAATTGACTAAGCACATGTACTTTAATTTCACTTCACAACTTTATTTTTAGTATATCACTCAACCGGTTAAATATATATATATATATATATATATATATATATATATATATATATATATATATATATATATATATATATTTAGAGAAAACCTCACAATTACTCCAAATAAATTCTATATCATTTTATAGATAACTAGCTGAGCCCGCGACTTCATTCGCGTGAAAAATTTCGAAATAAAAAAGTAGCTTAAGTTACTCCTTATCACATCAGCTATCTGCCAGTGAAAGTCCCGTCAAAATCGGTTCAGCCGTTCCAGAGATTAGCCGGAACAGACAGGCAGACAGACGGACAGACAGACAGACAAAAATTGTAAAAAATGTTGTTTTGTTATATATACCGTGTATACATCCATATGCAATGAGTAAAAAATGGTTATTTTAATATTACAAAACAGACATTTCAATTTTATTTTTTTCTATGTATATGTATGTATAGATTGCTTGCTCTACCGGCATCAACAACTAAAAAATTATTAATTACTGCTTTTGTTCTTATAAATTATTAAAATTATACAATTATGTACATATATTAAGACATAATACAGCAATGCTGCCATCTAACAGCTTTAATTTTGAAACAACGTCAACATGATTGACGGTTGGTGATTTTTTTGTTCAATTTCAAATCAACTTAAATAAAATTACTTAGTGGGTATTGCTAGTATCTTATAATAGGCAATAATCAATTAAGTATTTTACATCCTGAAGATGCTTTAAAAGTGAAACCGGTTGAGTAATATACTAAAAATAAAGTTGTGAAGTGAAATTATGTAACAATAATGGAATTTCACCAAATGCCGATTATGAAAAGTATAGATTATAGATGAAATATTGCATAAAATTTGCGGGTGAGCAAAGCTGCGCGGGTCAACTAGTGAAGAATAAATACACACTTTGGATTTTTTATTTATTTTTCAGTATAATCCCAATATCAATACACTTAGTACATATTGAAACAAGCTTCTCAAGATCATGTAAAAAGTATTTTCCTCTTTGCCTGAAAATTATCATGTATCGTCGCCTTAAACTCTTCATCGTTGGAAAACCGCATTTCACGAAGGTCTTATTTTAAACAAAGCCATAAAAAGTAGTCACTGGGGGTTAAGTTCAGAATGTAGAGGGTGCATAATTTCTTCGAAACCTAACGGCCGGCCGGTTTAATTTTAGCAAGCAATTAATCTGTGCTTAACATAATTTTTACTTATACCACAGTAGTAATATACTGGAGACTAAGTAGTCCATCTACATACATGTGATATTCGAGCAACGCACACATAGACACCTCTCACATAATTTTTACTTATACCACAGTATACTGGAGATTAACAGTAGTCAATCTACATACATGTGATATTCAAGCAACGCACACATAGACACCTCTCACGGACGCGATATCTCCGAATGGTTCGGTACAGTTTGTTCCGCACCAGTCCGAAATATCGCATCCGTGAGTGGTGTCTATGTGTGCTATGCTCGAATATTACTTGTATGTAACATTGACTTCTCTTAGTCTCTAAATATTCTTTGCTTATACTCTGGCAGACGCTTTCCAAACTCTTATTACAACTAACAAATTTTATCAAAGTAGAACGGTTAGGTAATTCAACGTTAATCTGTCGTGTTTTCTTTATATTAATATTTTATCATTTCATTTTCATTTAAAATTGAACCTAATCCGTAACCTTTGAAAATACATATACAAATACCTATAATCACTACATAGTATAAAACAGAGTCGCTTTCTCTGTCTGTCCCTATATTCCTATGTATGCTTAAATCTTTAAAACTACGCAACGGATTTTGATGCGGTTTTTTTTTTAATAGATAGATTGATTTTTGAGGAAGGTTTTAGTTTATAAACCTTTCTGATATTCCCACGGGCATAAAAACTACGTGGGTGAAACCGCGAGCAGGTCGCTAGTTATATTATAAATACGAGTCTGTCTGCGTCTCTATGTTCCGCTGTCACGACTAAACCGCTAAACCGATTTAAATGGAATTTATCAGAGATATTATTGAAACTCGGGGTAAAACATGGGTAATTTTTTTTCAAATATCAACCTGGAATCAAGTATAGATTTTGCCAGGCTTTTTGCCAGCCATTTTATGAAAGGCGAACGATTGGCTTAACATGTCACAACCATCTTGACTACTAGGTGGTAGTAGAAGTAGGGATGGTAGGTCCCGACCGGGTTTGGTACCACCGCCTTGTCCATTCCTGTCACAATATCGTCGTTACATATCGTAATCGTATTCCGGTTTGAAGGGTAAGGTAGCCAGTACACTTATGCATGTGGCTCTACCGTCCCGCCACACGGTTTGCAATACACCACTAACATCTTTGGTATCTATATATTCTTTTTACATTAGGAGATCCATATATTTATTTTATATTGTATGAAATAAACACCTTATGCAAATTAACAAGTAATTATTAAAATAAATAACAAAATAAACCTACGTCATAAGTCAATACAACATTCAAAACAAGTATTTAATTTAAATATGAAGAACTACAAAACACGTACCCGTTTTCCGCTAACTTTGCAATCTTGTCCATTTACGGTTGTTAAAAATGAAACAATAAGCAATAACCACAGTGTATATAAATCCATGTTTAGTTTGACACTAGTACTGCGCATAGAAATAGTCACGAGATCGGCGTCCGCGCATCCGACCTTGCTTAAACTGACCGAGTTTAATCAGATGCATCGACTACGCTATTATATCGTATTTTTCATGTAGATACAGGTGGCTGAAAAATTCCATTGTACAAATATTACTATAATCGATACACACGATTAAAAATAGTGTAAAATATATGTTTATCATCACCTCAGCAAAAATATAGGCTATATTTACTTTTGAATCAGAGTACTTTATGGTTATTTAATTTATGCATACAAAAGTGAATAAAGTTTAAATTAAACGCCTACGGACATTCTATCCTATTCGACTTCATGTAATTATATACATTTTGATTTTCGGGTATGTTTAATATAAAAAGTAATTTAAAAAATAAACCGACTTTAAACGTCTATCAACTATTCCCATATCTTAAAAACTACTGAACTAATTTTGATGAAATTTAAATGTTTCTTAAGTTGGACTATTTTTTTATATATCATAAGATAGCAAACAAGCAGATGGGTCTCCTGATGGAAAGAGTTAACCATCGTCTATAGACACCAAAGATGTTAATGGTGCGTTGCTATCTTGTGGCGAGGTCTAATGCCACATGCATAAGTTTACCGGCTACCTTACTTTCCAAACCGGAACACGACAGTGACAAGCACTGACGCTATTGCGGCAGGAATAGGTAAGGCGGTGGTACCAGACCCGGGCGAGACAATTCAGAACTCTACCACCTAGTAAACAATATTTCGTTTAAATTAAAAAGAATAATCTCGATATAGTTTTTAGTTTTCGTGAATTATGTGGACAAATATTCATATGTTTACACATATAAACATACAAATATACAAACATACACTTAAGAAATTTAGTACACGTGCTTGGACGAATAAATAGATAACCACGTTTGATTACTATCTAATTCCAACATACATACCTATATCATAATAACAATAATCTTTATTGAACTAAACAAAATTAACAAACAGTTGTGATTTTAAAGTCCCCTTTTAAGCACATACGATCAAACTGATAACACCCATTTTTGCGTCGGTTAAAAATAGCTAACTCTATGAGCTAGCTGGAAATGTATTTATGTTTCGTGTCTTAACATGCGCAACCTTTGTCGACAAAAACAAAATCAAACAAAAACCGATACATAATATACAAAATTAAATTAAATACAAAATTAATGTGTTGTGTGATAGCTCAATGATGAGAATATATTCATAAAATCATTTTAAACATTTTATGTTAAAAAAGACAAAAATAAAATGAAAAAAAAATTGATACCTACATAATATACTAAATTAACGTTCCTGCGTTGTATGATAGCCCAATGATGAGAATATATTCATAAAGACATTTTTAACATAAAATGTTTTATAGTACCTTCGTAATCTGTGAAAGTCATAACTCTGAAACATAACGGGTAGCTTCTAGCTTTTTCGCCAATGACAAGCGATAGCGTTCTTCATATATTACCCGTCACGTAGACGTTGGAGAATTCATGACAAACAACTTAAAAAAGCTACAAAAGCAGGCAGTATAGTGCTCATAAAACAATCTTTTATTATTTTGTTTCTCGCGTAAATTGTTAAAAAATTAGGAATCAAGTAACTTGTAGATGTTTTCGTATCAAGCACAATCATAATATTTTAAAAATAGCTTTATGGTAAACCCAGACCAATATAACTTTTTAATTTGTAAGTCACATGAAAATGAGGAATATTTAACAAAAAATCTATTAAAATGCCGGATATATGTATTTTACTTAGATGCTGTTTAAATTTTATTCGAATTATTGTAATCGTAAAATGTATTGATTAAAATCATTGTTATTGTGTATCATACTAGAACACTCAGATAATTTAAAAATGTTTTACACATACATTATAGGAACCCAAAGTATGGTATATAATATTAGATGGAATATGAACAAAATATTCTCTTAAAATTATGTAATCCGTACGTCAAGCTTCAGACAGTCGTAAAATATCTGCTTTAAGTAATGTTTTATTATACAAGTTGCGCAAAATTGTCACCCGATGTTCTTTGAGTGTAATTTTTTAATAAGCGAAAAATTTTAGTTTTGCTTTTTTGTTGCTGTTTGATGCCTTATTTTTTTTTTCACTGTTCTTACAAATATCAAAGTAGAACTGACATTTAGCTTCATTTGCAAAAATGATAGCATGTACAAATAAAGTGATGACTTTTGCGCCATCCTGTATAATGAGCTACAATCGAGACTAGAGAAAGAGAATAAACAAGACAAGAGAATAGTTAGCAGCTACCATCCTAATTATAAGATAATTAATTATCGTATCTTTCCTAAATCTGTAAAATAAGCACTGTATTTAAACACAATAATATTATCTTAGCATGAATCCTCTGACACTACAGAACACCGGCCGCCGTTTTTACATCGCTCGACTTGTAAATCAAATTTCATGTCTTTGAATAAAATCAGTTTTCTGACCGTTATTATTATATTCTAAAACAATTTTATTTATAAAATTCGGTAAAATTTTAATGTTTTTTTTTAGTACTTGATAGTTAGATGCAATGCAGAATGAATGTTACCACTACAAGAATAGTTTTATAGTGTGTTTTAATATGCCATTTGATCTTTATTTTTATTTAATTAGTCATTATGCATTTGAATTATCAAATCATCAAAATTAAGAATATAAAATATATAATAGACGCCATCAAGATTAAAGATGCTGATGGGGCGCCCACAATTCTGCAGCGGGTCAAGGATATTCGCCCAGACGCACGTAGACTGCTTCTATACAACGAGGTATGCGAAAGCATGGCACATGCTTGTTGCGTAGAGTTCGGTCCACCTCCAGTAGCTTCCTGAGGGTATTTGTTGATAAGTTCGTTTCCCGTGTTGGTTCAGGCTCCTTTGAAAAATAGTCCAACTACCGTTGTGCATGTCGTAAAAGGCGACCGACTAGCTATGCGAGTCATAACCATCGTGGGTACTAAGTGGTAGAGTTTTGATTGTCTCGCCTGAATCTATAATCGACTTAATCGATTATATAGCAAAGAAAAATTTCGCCACGTCGAGTCTGTCGACACTAGCACAGTGGTAGAGCGTCCCGGCTTTAGGGAGACGGTCGCAGGTTTAATCCCTGCATGTCGATATTTTTCTTTGTTGTTTTTAAAGTTTTTCCAGTTTTCCCAAGCTCGAGGTGAGTGCTTTAACACAAAAATAATTAGAAATATGAAAGTACTGATCAAAATTATAAGTGTAAATTTCATCTATCTGTCTGTCTGTCTCTTCTTCATGACTAAATCACTGAACTGATTTAATTTAAATTTGGTACAAAAACAGTTTGAGACCCGAAAAAGGGTACACACATAAGATAGTTTTATCCCGGAAACTTCACGCATACAGAAACTATGTAGGTAAAATCGCGGGACTATATCTTATAAACCCGGTAATAATAAGTAACTTAGGCTATCTTTAGAAAGTTTTCCACGTGGATGAAATCACAGGCACAGCTAGTATTGTTAATATAGTTCAAAATATTAAAATTAATTGAAATAAAAAATAATATAAAATCATTATTAAGAATTATATGTTAATATTTCTCCCGGGATTTGTTTGATGTTTCGGGACCCTTTTACAAAACATTTGTAACTTCTATCGTATTTAACCATTGATATAAAAAACCCTAGATGCACAGTTCCGAACAAACCTGACACTCAAAAGTGTCCCTAATTTCATTTAAGTAGTTATAGATATGACAAAAACATATGTCATTGCATATCCAATCTTAAGTGCACGACTTATAGTTGTTTTTAAAAAGCAATGTACGAAAAGAAATAAAATTGACAGTGTCGCGACCGACTTGATTCTATTTGAAATGAGCGCACAATTTAAAATTGTGCACTCATTTTTGGAGGACGTTTTTGACACACTGATTGTGTATCTTGGGGTTTTTATATCAATGTATTTAACATAGGAATTCTGAGGAACTGTCACAATTAATCGCGGCCGCTGAATTTTAATAACGGACATCACTACAAAACTTAATGTATATGCTACTGGCCAAACCCGATTTCCAGCCAAACTAGTTTGTCCTAGACCAAACCGGGCATACTAAACGTGTCAAGATATACTAGTTTTGCCCAGAACAATCTAGTTTGACCTAAATATTTTAGGATTGATTTGCTTGAATAATGATTCAAAATTTGTTTGGCCTAGGCCAAACTAGTTTAACCTAAACTATTTAGGACAAAATAGATTTTCCTGGGCTTAACTAGTATATCCTGACACGCTTAAGACCAACTGGTTTATCCTAAGACAAACTAGCTTAGCCTGAAATAGGATTTGATCGGTAACATATACAAGGTATTGAAATTCAAATAAGTTACATTTTCTATGTTATTAGATAGCAAACAAGCAGATATTTCTTTTGATGATAAGAGAAAACATCACCTATGGACACAAAAAAGATTTTGATGTTGCGTTTCTATTCATGTGATTTAATGCCACATGCATAATTTGTATTAATAGTTGTAACACTTGTAATATTTTACTTAGTTTTAAGGATTCCGTACTTAAAAGGTAAAACAGAACCCTGTTCCTAAGCCTCAGCTGTCTGTCTGTTAGTCACCAGGATATATCTCATAAACCGTGCAAAAAAAGCTGAAATTTTCACAAATTATGTATTTCCGTTGCCACTATAACAACAACTACTAACAATAAAAAAATGAAAATATTAAGCGGAATCCCCATACAATAAACGTGTTTTTTTTTTCATATATTTTTGCTATGATGGTACGGAACCCTATTGCTCGATTCGATCTGTTTTAAACTTTCTATACAAAGATTGCTCTACAAATAAAACTGTGTCATCAAAAGCACTTTCATTTTGTATTACGTGTCGCTTACGTTATAAAATATGTCATCTTATAAAATGGTCCTTCTTGACAGATCACAGCTCAAACTACTAGAAGAACACAGCTAATATCCACAGTGGCAATGCCTAGATCAGCCCATGTGGAGCCACATGTATCTACTTGGCATGGTA
Source organism: Apodemia mormo (assembly GCA_036924255.1). Lineage (NCBI taxonomy): Eukaryota > Metazoa > Arthropoda > Insecta > Lepidoptera > Riodinidae > Apodemia > Apodemia mormo. The sequence continues at coordinate 31,176,642 of JAUPFN010000015.1, read as the reverse complement.
GATACATGTGGCTTATTATGAAGTGTTTTTATATAAGATAAAAACAAGCAGATTAACCTCCGGATGGAAGGAGTAGACTATCGCCTATAGACACCGAAGATGTTAATGGTGCCTTACTATTTTGTGTCGAGGTCTAATGCCACATGCATAAGTTTATCGGCTACCTTACCCTCCAATAGTCAACGAACAAGACAGTGATAAACACTGACGCTATTGCGGTAGGAATAGGTAAAGCGGTGATACCAGACCCAAACGAGACAATGCAAAACTTCACCACTTAGTTATGGTAGTTGTACACACCACCACCACCTAATGTTAAGGTTTACACATGCCAGGACCTTTTTTGAAGTTTATAATCCGAAAACGATCCTAAATCTGGAAACTTACATGTCTCCAGTGAGATGTGCGAGAAGCTCTTTCTTCTCCAGTCCATAAGCGTCAACCAGAAGATCGTCGAACATGATCATTATATATTTTTGCCTTTGACCTTTTGAGCCTGAATTACAAACAAACGTACCACTTCATGAAGTTGTACGTTTGTTTGAACCATATCGATAAACGATTGCTTATCATTGATCTGATCAATGAACATAATGATGTGGCCAATTGACAGTGAAACATTTCATGAAATGCCACTATTTTATGAAATTCTCGAGCATTTCATGATGTGGGCAATTTTGCGATTGGGCCACGACATATATATTATACTACTTGCAGCGTGCAGTACGCATTATAAAAGTTTTTGGCGAATATCACCGGATCACCTAACTTTTCTGGGATTAAAAGTAGCCTATGTGCTATTCCAGGCCATCGTCTACCTGTGTGCCAAATTTCATTCAAACATCCATCCATCCAAACATCTATCCATCCAAACATCCAAACTTTCGCATTTAGTTTATTAATATAGAAGATTTATAAATACAACGAAAGCTTTTGGAGTCTGACATTTGGCATACTAGACTAGAAGTGCCGAAAGCTAATTTTTAAATAATATTTTATTTAAACATGTATAGAACATTATTATAATTACATATTATGGGTATCGGCTAGAGCTTGGTCACTATAAGTATACAGAGATAAATCATAACTAGTGATCAGTACAATCGACGGAATCGATCAAAAGCAAAGAAAAATTTCGCCATATACAATGCTGATTATAGAATTATTTTCAGCCTTCGATTGAAAAAAAACGCATGTTAATTTGTTTAGAAGTTATGATGCTGTGCACTACAGCCGGGGGAGCCAGCGGACTGTAGATCTGTTTCTTCTCTCTTCGATGCCCCACCAGCCGTAGTGCTTTGGTCGTGAGCCGGGTGTCGCCGGGGGAAGAAGAAATAGAGACCACAACTGTTCATTGCAAAGGTGCTTTATTTGTAACGAAATAAAGCAATAAAGCTAGCACCGTTGCAAAATATTTAACCTATTTTATGGAGAGCCAGTACTTGCCCTAATACTGCCCTACTCTAAAGCCGGTACCCTATGAATATATACTAAAGCCCAGGAACTTGTCTGGGAAACTTATTGAGTCGTAACGAAACTGTAACTTTACTGGAGCGGAACTAAATGTATGGCCGCGCTCTCCGATATTTATAGTGCGCGGCCAGACGGTCGGCGGAAATCTACAAAGACAATCGGCGCCGGGTGTGGCGCCACAATGTCTGGATTTGTTAAAATCCTACTTTTTGCAATCTAATCTTATTAATTTTACCTTAGGTAGCTTTTTCTACCTCTAATTAACTAGTGTGGCCCTCTAGCGAGTGCAACGGTACTACCTTTTTACAAATATATACAAAACAAAGTACGTAATGCCCTAAGACCTACCGAAATCTAATTACAATGTGTTATTTCTTATATACATACAAGGATCTAACACAAATACACTTATACAATAACAAACAAGAGTGTTATATACATTGTATGCTCTTACAGGACCTCGGAAACTCTTACAATCACAGAGTTGTACGCCTTTTCAGGTCGTACTATCCTGTAAACTATCTTTATGGTACCGAAAAGTGTCTAAACATATGCCTAAGGCTTATACTTACATTATACATACTATTTACAATCATAAAACATTTGTTTTAACAAAGAATTTTGCACTTTTCGGATTTTCGTAAACTCGAGTTCCCGCATATAAATACTATCTCGCAAGAGTCGACTCGTAATGTCGTCGAATGCGTGGAACTCGCTTTACTCGTAATATGCCTAATAGGCAAAGATCATAGTTACATAAAGCCTTATTATTTCTATACAACAAAGCTGTATGTAGGTCTTAGGGCGAATAAAAGACGAAAGCGAACATTATTTATTATACAAAACTTACGAACTAAACGAAATATACATTCTATCCTGCCTTACTATCTATTTACATTAATATTTACAACGAAAGATGTCTGTGCTGCACATTCTCCCGCCTATAACACGCAGTGTTATACTAAATATGGTGCAGCCAGACCAACTTCTTGACCGGTCTTCGCATGACTCCCGCAGCCGTACGTACGTCAGCCACTCGTACCACGCCGTCTGCTCCAGGGTGTACTGCCTCGATGATCCCCGTTGGCCACGTATTTCTTGGCAGCGCGCCGTCAGCGATGAGCACGATGTCGCCGACGCGCAGCTCTGCTCCTCTTCCGTGAGGCTCCCGCCGCTTTTGGAGTAGCGGAAGCGCTTCTCGTACCCAGCGTGACCAGAAGTGGTTGGCCAGCTGTTGTGAGTGCCGCCAGTGGCGGCGGCCGATGGTATCGCCTTCGGAGAACGCGCCCGGGACAGGCACGCGCGATGGTCCGCCCAGCAGGAAGTGATTGGGCGTCAGTGGTGCCGGGTCTTCTGGTGAAACCGACACGTGAGTGAGAGGTCGGCTGTTGAGCGTGTGCTCGACCTCTACCAGCAGTGTGTGCAGTACCTCTTCTGGTGGATGCCGCTGTTGCAGCACGGCGAACAGTGCAGCCTTGACAGAGCGCACCATGCGCTCCCATGCGCCTCCCATGAATGGCGCGCTCGGCGGGATGAACTTCCATTTGATTGAATAGTTGGCTGCTGCTTCTTTAGTGGCGTCTATGGCGGCGCGCCTCAGTTCTGCATCAGCGCCGCGCAGGTTGGTGCCGTTGTCGCTCCAAACCTCGGTGGGGCACCCGCGGCGCGACATCATGCGCCGCAGTGCCATTACTGCGGAGTCCGTAGTCAGGTTGGCGGCCATCTCCAGGTGGACCGCCCTTGAAGTAAGGCAGGTGAAAAGCGCCACGTATCTCTTCTCGTGGCGCCGCCCGATGGTCACGCTGTATGGCCCAAGAAAGTCCAGGCCCACGTAGGTGAAGGCTCGCTGATGGTGCGCGACCCGGGACTTCGGCAGGTCGCCTGTAGGCGGCTGTGGCGGGATAGCGCTTCTTCTTCTGCAAAGCGCGCAGCTCTTTACTATGCCGCGCACGGTGGGGCGAAGCCGTAAAACCCAAAATTTCTGTAATATTTCACTCGTAGTTGCTTCCACCCCGCTATGGTGAAGACGCCGGTGTTCATGTTCTATGTAGAGGCGGGTGTATGGGTGACGGCCATCTAGTACGGCCGGTTCTCGTAAATCTTCACTTATCTCTTCTGCCGCCGCTATTCGTGACTTTATTTTCAAAATGCCTTCTTGATCGATGAACAATGATAACTGCTTCAACCGGCTGTCTCTTGCTATCGCGCTCCCGCCCGTAATAGCTTCTATTTCGCTAGCAAAGCTTTCTTGTTGTGATGACTTTATTAACAATTTCTCGGCGCTAATGATATCAGCGCCATCTAGCGGCAGGTAACGTCGTTTTTCTTCAGAACTTCGTGGCTTTTTAATTTTCTCTGTTTTCCTCGAGCTTTTCGTATACTTTTTTCCCCAATTTTCATCATTGGAGGCTTTCGTAGCTGTGCGCTTACGCACACCGGCGACACATTTCTTATTTGGTCTGCAGAGCTCGATGAACTGCAGCACGCGCGCTGTTGCACGCACCAGTCGAAGCCACGACGAAAATCTTGTCACATCCGGAAGTGCTTCTGTAATACATATAATTTTTCTAATGTTATTTACAATATTTACACTATTTACAGCTGCCGACGGTTTTTCTTCGCCTGTTATTTCGCTACTGGTAGCGACATCTTGCGGCCACTTGTCCTCTTCTAAGTATAGGAAGGCCGGACCAACGAACCATCTATGTTGGTCTCCAAATTCTTCCGGGATATGGCGAGTAGCATCATCAGCTACATTGTCGCGAGACGGCACCCATCGCCACTCTGCGACCTTCGTAATATCTTCAATCTCTGCTACTCGATGGGCAACAAACGGCTTGAATGCTCGCGAGCCTGTGCGTAGCCACGATAGAACTGTGCGGCTGTCTGTCCAGTACACTCTGCGGCTTGGCTGATACTCGTACTCCTCCATGACGTGCTGAGCTAGGCGGGCACCTAGTAAAGCTGCTTGAATTTCTAACCTTGGTATGGAGGTAAACTTGAGCGGGCTGACTCTTCCTTTGGCTGCTGCTAGGCTGACGCTGACTTCGCCGTCCTCGTTGACTATGCGCCAGTAGACCGCCGCTGCATAGGCAGACTCACTGGCATCCGTAAAGATGTGCAGCTGCCGATCTCGCGCTCGCGCCAGGTTAGAATGTGCGCGAGGTATTTCCAGGTTTTCCATTCTTCTCACATCTTGAAGCCAGCTTCTCCATGTCTTCTCTAAGTCCGCAGGTAAAGGCTCGTCCCATGGTAGTCCGATTCGCCACGTTTCTTGAAGTAAATGTTTCGCGTGAATAGTTACAGGTGTAATTAAACCTAAAGGATCGAAAATAGACATAGCTACCCGTAACGCGTGTCTCTTCGTAGGTGTTTTATCTTCATCGTACACCGCTTTAACATTGAAACCTAGCTTATCGTTGTGAGGTTTCCATTTTAATCCCAAAACCTTCTCGCTTTCTGTGCTTAGTTCCCAATCGCCGCCCAGAGATGGCGCTACTAGTAGCGTTTTAGCTACGGCCGAGTTGTTCGTTTTCCATCCGCGCAGCTGGAAATGCGCCTGTTGATGAATAAAGCTAACCTGCGAGGCTATTCTGATGGCATCTTCCTCACTATCGAAGCTCTGCAGGTAATCGTCCATGTAATGGTTTCTTACCACGGCTGTAGCGGCGTCGGGATAGAGGTGGGCGTACTCTTTTGCGTTCTTATTTTTAACGAAGATAGCGGTGCTTGGTGATGACGCAGCTCCAAATACGACGCTGGTCATCCGATACTCACGTGGCGAATCTTTTCTATCGCTTCCTCGCCATAGGAAACGTAATGCGTCCCGGTCTTGTTGTCGTACACGTATTTGCAGAAACATTTCTTTTATGTCTGCTGTCACGGCGATAGGCAGCTGTCGAAATCTCATTAGCACTCCGGGTAGGTTCTGCAGAAGGTCTGGACCAGCTAATAACATGTCGTTGAGACTTACTCCATGGACTCGCGCAGCTGCGTCGTACACTATTCGCGGCTTAGGTTTTGCAGGATTCACTACTGCAAAGTGAGGCAGGTACCAGCTGGATTGGCTAGGTGACTCGTAGGCAGGTTCGGCGTAACCACTATCTAATAAATGTTGTACCTGTTTTTCATATGCCTCCTTTAGCGCGGGGTCCTTGTCCAGACGTCTCTCTGTATTGTACAATCTTTTAATAGCCAGGCCGCGGCTATCAGGAAACTCGCGGCTATCTTCTTTCCATAATAGACCTGCCTCGTAGCGCCCGTCAGGTAAGCGCTTACACGTACTTTCTAAAATCTGCAGGGCTCGCTGCTCGTTCTTGTCGATGGGCTGGCGCGGAGTGATGCCGACACTATCCAAATCGAAATAATTTCTTATTACCTTTTCTATATCTTCATCCTGTTCGGCATAGGCAGCTCTCTGCACTAGGTGGACTCGCTGCTTGTGGCGGTAGTCCACACCATGTAGCACCCAGCCAAGGTGCGTGAGCGATGCTACTGGTTGTCCACGTCTTCCGCTCTTCACAGCCCTCGTCACGATCAGGTGCCAGTTGTCCTGGCCGATGAGCACGGTTGGCACGGCGCGCTCCATGATGACATCTTCTTCTATATCTTCCAGATGTCTGCAGTTGTTGACGATGGATCTGCTAACAGACTGTGGCGATAGGTTAAGGTTACCTATAGTTCTTCCTATTATTCGATGTCGCTGATGGTGATGAAGGCCCTTGATGGTGACTGCGACGCGGCGCGACCTCTCTGCGTTGAGTCGCGTGCCGCCAACTGTTTCTATGCGGAACGGCTCTACCGGCCCGCGAGCTCCTATTCGTGCAGCCACCTTTTCTTCTATCAGCGTGACTGTAGAACCTTCATCCAATAGTGCGTATGTGTTCACGCTGCCCCTGGAACCTGTCAGGACAATCGGTACAACTTTAAGGTAGGCGCGTGGCGCGCTTGACTGCGTTGACGTCACCACGGCGTCACTGTCTTCTGCTTGATCTTCAGGTGTTCTCTTCGTATAATTGTTGCGGCTATTGTGTAGCCGCCGATGGTGCGAGCTCTTGCACCCGTCGATGCCGCACTGCCGAAACTTGCACTCGTGTTTTGGCTTTCTTTTTTGCAGACACCTGAAACATAAATTATTACGTTTTGCCATAGCCCACCTATCGTCAACACTAGCTTTCGTAAACTGTTCACATATAGAGCTAGTATGTGCATCTTGACATATCGCACATTTATCTCTCTTCACTTGCGGTTCATATTTCTGCGTGTGTGTTCGCTGTGTTTTCTTAAAAACTTGCTGATTTTCTTTCGTAGGTTCATGTGGCACCAACGCAGCACACATCTCGGCTTCTTTCATTAAAAATTCACTAATCATTTGTAGATCGGGTTTTCTATCTTCCCGTCTTGCGTACTGGAACCAACTGTGCTGCAACGTATAATTAAACTTCGCTAATAAACTATTTACTGCCACCGTATCGTGTAGATAGCTCTCTCTGTTGAGAGCTCGAATCGTAGCGACGATATTGTTCACTTTACTGGCGAACACACACGTTTCCCGCGCACTTTCTTTCACTCGCGGCAATGACTTGATTTTTTCTAATTCTGCGTTCACTAGTGCGTCGGGCCGACCAAACTGTATTTCCAAATGGTCGATGATCTCACTTGGATCGGTTTCCCCGTAAAACATGCAGGCGACGGCTTCTTTGGCGTTTCCACGTAAACATCTTCGAATTCTTGCCCGATTTTCCGCCTTGCTAAAATATTTCTCCGTATCTCGATACGCCGCTTTAAACTGCAACCATTCTTCACCAGCGCCATCGAAACTTGGTAACTCCATACTATAGCGCGGCGCCCCTCGTGATGCTTCTGCCAGGGCGGACGCGAGCGCGGTGATATCTGCGGCCTTCAATGCACCAGACTCTTGTTTTGGTGCCGTATTTTCAGTAGGCGTCAAAATCTTCGCCTTCTCTACGACGGACACATCATCTTCCGCCGGACGTACAGCGCGCGCTGAAATGCCCGCCGACTGCGCGGGCGACGTAGCTTGTGGCGCCTGGGCCACCTCTCGTAGTGCGGGCGACTCATGGCCCGCCGAATCTTCTTGGTGCGGCGCATGCGCCGCCTCTTCGTATTGCGGCCTAGGTGCCGCCTCTCGTAGCGGGTGTGGCATAAGTGCCACCGAACTGGTGATTGCCAGCGGCTCTGGTGCCGGTTGGCGATCCGTATGGGTTGGCCGAGCGGAGTCCATCCAATCTTCGACCCTCGTAATGGCAGTTGCTTGCCCTTCTTCATAAACAGCGCGCGCGAGTTCCGTCCGTAGGCGCGCCTCTTCTGCTCGTAAGCGCGCTTCTTCTAATTTGGCGCGTAGGTAAACGATACGCGGCGACTCGACTGCGGATGGTACCGGCTTTTCGCTATTTGCAACGGTGCTCGTTGTGGTCTCGGTCGCCTCGGTGTTCTCTGTTGTAACGCTAGTCTCCGTAGCGGACGTGGTGGTACCGCTCGTTTCCTCCTCGTGACTAGCGGCCTCTTCCTCTCGGCGACTCGACGTACTTCTTGTTTCAATCGGCATGGTTCAGTGATCCGGCTCGAATGCGACCAGAAAATGTGCACTACAGCCGGGGGAGCCAGCGGACTGTATATCTGTTCTTCTCTCTTCGATGCCCCACCAGCCGTAGTGCTTTTCTGTTGAGCCGGATGTGTCGGAGAAATAAGCGAGACCACAACTTTTCTTTGCAAAGGTGCTTTATTTGTAACGAAATAAAGCAATAAAGCTAGCACCGTTGCAAAATATTTAACCTATTTTATGGAGAGCCAGTACTTGCCCTAATACTGCCCTACTCTAAAGCCGGTACCCTATGAATATATACTAAAGCCCAGGAACTTGTCTGGGAAACTTATTGAGTCGTAACGAAACTGTAACTTTACTGGAGCGGAACTAAATGTATGGCCGCGCTCTCCGATATTTATAGTGCGCGGCCAGACGGTCGGCGGAAATCTACAAAGACAATCGGCGCCGGGTGTGGCGCCACAATGTCTGGATTTGTTAAAATCCTACTTTTTGCAATCTAATCTTATTAATTTTACCTTAGGTAGCTTTTTCTACCTCTAATTAACTAGTGTGGCCCTCTAGCGAGTGCAACGGTACTACCTTTTTACAAATATATACAAAACAAAGTACGTAATGCCCTAAGACCTACCGAAATCTAATTACAATGTGTTATTTCTTATATACATACAAGGATCTAACACAAATACACTTATACAATAACAAACAAGAGTGTTATATACATTGTATGCTCTTACAGGACCTCGGAAACTCTTACAATCACAGAGTTGTACGCCTTTTCAGGTCGTACTATCCTGTAAACTATCTTTATGGTACCGAAAAGTGTCTAAACATATGCCTAAGGCTTATACTTACATTATACATACTATTTACAATCATAAAACATTTGTTTTAACAAAGAATTTTGCACTTTTCGGATTTTCGTAATTGCGAGTTCCCGCATATAAATACTATCTCGCAAGAGTCGACTCGTAATGTCGTCGAATGCGTGGAACTCGCTTTACTCGTAATATGCCTAATAGGCAAAGATCATAGTTACATAAAGCCTTATTATTTCTATACAACAAAGCTGTATGTAGGTCTTAGGGCGAATAAAAGACGAAAGCGAACATTATTTATTATACAAAACTTACGAACTAAACGAAATATACATTCTATCCTGCCTTACTATCTATTTACATTAATATTTACAACGAAAGATGTCTGTGCTGCACAGATGCTTACATTTCTCGTTTTTGCATCGTCAGTTAAAATGCTAATTTGATGCAGTGAGAGCATTTAACTTAACCGACAACTTTATAATACAAAGGAAGGACAGGAATATAAATTAAGGACTGAACTGCTTTAGAACTAAACATGATTTCACAAGAATTTTTTGAATCTTTGACACGCTCTCTTGTAAAGTTGCAAAAAATGAGTTACGATGTTTTTCATTGCAGGTGTCAATATCACTACATAGTATAAAACAAAGTAGCTTTTCGCTGCTTTTCTCTATGTATGCTTAGATCTTTAAAACTACGCAACGGATTTTGATGCGGTATTTTCATAGATAGAGTGATTTAAGAGGAAGGAAGCAAAACAACGTTTGATGGGGCAGCTAATACTTGATAAAGTCAATTGTTTATTATACTACAATAAGTGCCAATGACAAGACAGTTCGATTCAATCTTGTCACTTAGTAGGGGAGCCCAAGATGCTAAATTTACTCGAGCGTTGTAGGGATCTATTGGATTTTGTAGATTAAATTATAGGAAAAATAAAAGGTTATATAATGTTTTTCATTTCAATGGTGGGGAAAAAATCTACATATAAATAAAATTAGTGACATAGAAACACTGAAACGCGTTATGTTAGGGAATGGTGGGTTAATTGCCAGCTAAAATTTAGAAAATCTGATGATTCAAGTGTAGCGTAAGGCAGTGGGAGGGTCACAAATTTACGAAGAAAACGTTGTCTTGACATTCTCGAGCGCGTCTGAATTTTCTTTTTTATTATGGAGGAAATGATGTAAGAATTACGAAAAAAGTATAATCTGTCAATTTCGACAAGCCGAAGTTATTTTAAATTTGTCTTTATCTCTTTCTCTCCTGATGCAAAGAGTCAACCATCGCCTATAGACACCAAAGGTGTTAATGTTGCGTTGCTATCTTGTAACGAGGTCTTATGCCACATGTATAAGTTTACCGGCCACCTTACCCTCTAAACCAGATCACGACAGTGATAAGCACTGACGCTATTGCGGCAGGAATAGGTAAGGTGGTGGTACCAAACCCGTGCGAGACAATGGAGAACACTGTCACGATGCTAGTGACTCGTATAGCCATTCGGTTGCCTTTTACGACCTCTCTGGCAGATTGGCAGTTGGCCTTTTCTTGAAAGGAACCTGGGACCAACACTGGGTTTTCTGCCGTAGTTACACCCCCCCCCCCCTCTGTAGAAAGGGCTGATATTTGGTGAAGAGCCTTAACAGTATGCGAGGTACCCCCTCCTATTTTAATCTGACGCGCTCGAGTAAATATCAAAATCCTCTACTATTTTAAGTCAATGGATGTAACAGTGAAACGAAATTTGAATGAATCACACTCATAAAAAATAAAATTGGAATACCCTTCCTGGAAACTGTGGAATACCTTTCCTTTAAATATACGCAGTAGCAATTCGCTTCATACATTTAAGAAAGCAGTAAGAGAGCATTACCTTTCATGATAATTTGAAAGGCATTAGGTATAAGGTATAGATTAATATTATTTATTTTTGTTTTTTGTATTATATAATTTTAATTGTAAGTTATGCACCTGTACACTGTGCTCTACCTTTATTTGTGCATTCTCGCTTCTCGGGTCTGCTGGTAGACATCTCTTTCAGAGATTAGCTCGCCCTTTGTACATGTTTTATATTAATTTTTCAAAAATATGTATTTTGTGTACAATAAAGTGTGAAATAAATAAAAATAAATAAAATAAAATTATTAATTTGTTAATTACAGATACAATTATGTTTAACGAGATGAGAATTGCTTTTTAAGTGTAAAACACCTGCAGTAGACAAATTCGCTCTTCCATATCACGCATACATACTCGTATGCATTTATGAAACATAACAATTGCAAAACATAACAATAGTGTATATTAATAGTTTGTAACAATAGTTAGCAACGAATTAGAAACAATAGTTTATAAATTTTAATTAATAAGGTACATGGCAGTTCAAATTACCATTTTGTAACATATTTTATTTTTTTAGGTATGGCATTTGATTATGTAAGCGTATAAGTGGATGTGTTTGTAAATTTTCAAGTATAAACATTTGCGAATACGACTTTATAATATACTAGCTGTTGCCCGCGACTTCGTCCGCGCGGACTTCGTTTAATCCGCACAGCTCCTCCCCCGTAGGTGATAGCGTGATAATATGTAGCCTATATGTTGACCCAACCTGGTAGTTAATATTCATGCAAAATTTGAAGTAAATCCATGCAGTACTTTTTGAGTTTACTCCGGACATACATACAGACAAACAGCCAAAAATTCTAAAAACTATATTTTTGGTTTCGATATCGTTTGTAGATCACGCCCTACGTATTCTTTTAAAAAATATTCAATGTACAGTTTTGATTTTCCTACGATTTTATTATATGTATAGATATAGATTATATTATTATATGTGTATGTATGTATTAATTCTTGTTATGTTAATAAGTGTTATATTTTATACCCCATCAAATAAAACAGGAATGTATATTTCAGATAATTTAGTAAATTAATTTTCATCAATTACAATCATAATCCTGGAACTCCGAAAAGCTACTTAGCTTGATTTTTTAAGTGGCTTTACGTAAGAATCTCAAGATTATAACATATAACAGTGTATATAATATATAACACACACACACACTATTATAAATACACTGTTATAAATTATTATTATGTAATAAATTATATAACAGTGTATATATCTGTGCTTAATCAAGCTAGCTAAACTTATTCAGAATCTAAATTCCTGTTCGATTTTTTGGATTATTTAGATTTTTAAAAAAAAAAAGCTTGTACAATATTAGCTGAGGCCAAAATAAAAGTTCTTATTTTGTTACTAGAAATGTGTGAAAACTATAAATAAATCCGCAAATCTAATTATAAATTTATGTTTAACTGTATAGATCATAAATTAAACAACATTATTACACAAAAAAATTGGCAAAACTGAAATAAACTTAATTTTTTGGCAATACAAATACTAACTACATTTTGTTACCATTAGAACACTGTATAATAATAAGTTTCGTTTTCCTATGTAAAAAAGGAGAATGCTACGGTTCCTATTTATTGAAAAAAAAATCTATACTAGCTGCAGCGTGCATTATAAAAGTTTTTGTTGAATCCCGTGGGATCACCTTCCGGGATAAAAAGTAGCCTATGTACAATTCCAGGTCATCAGCTCCCTACCAAATTTCATTTAGATCCGTTCAGTAGTTTTTGCGTGATTGAGTAACAAACATCCATCCAAACATCCAAACTTTCGCAATTATAATCCATATACTAATATACTAATAATATAAATGCGAAAGTCAGTCTGTCTGTCTGTTACGCTTTCACGGCTAAACCGCTGGACTACTTTTTATGAAATTTAGCATGGAAGTAGTTAAAGAGCTGGGGTCAAACATAGGCTATTTTTTTTTTAAATCAATCTTTAAAGGGTTGAAACAGGGGATGAAATTTGTATGAAAAGCTATCTTGACGAGATGTTAATCTATTCGCGGGCGAAGCTGCGCGGATCAGCTAGTATTAATATAGATTAATATTTTTAATCAAGCGTTTTTTGCGTCTAAATTTAAATAAATAAAAAAGATATAGAACATATTATCCAGCATTACTTTAGGATAGTAACAAAACAAGAAGCATTGGTAACAAATTTGGAAATGTAAAGGTTAGTATACACACACTTAACTCACTGTCTTAAAATGAAAAGGAAAGAAGTAAAATCAACACAAAACGAATAATTTATTATATTTTTCAAAAGAAAACATTCATTTCTTTGGAAGCACAGGCTTAGGAAACATAATTAAAAACTTATTTCTCTCTTATCTTATCTGTCTAATTAATTAACGATTATCACACATAAGTCTTAATTTTCTTTAACTGAATCAATATTTTCTTATTGCCGCACTTGCGTCTATCGTCCCGACGTTATATGCGCGCTAAGGCACACGCAGTCCGCACATACATATATGGTAGACATGGCTTTAAAAATCCTTTCTTGTTACCCCGTATTCCGATTATACGTTACGACGCGGAAGCAAAGCTTATCTACTCATATGGCGGAAATAACAAAAACAGAAGTAACGAAATGAAAATTTTAGATATTAAAAAAAAATGATGTGGTGTCGCGGGACACCAAGTAGGAACGAAATTCCTTCGGCTAAACGGCACTACTCGCTTGTGTACGCGACTGTCGCGCCTGCGCACGTCTCATTTAACGCTTTTATTCCACGCATTTTTCTTACGGTTTTACTATCACATTTTTTTCAGTTCGGTCGCGCAGCAAAATCCCTATCCCCTCCAAGCCTGCTGTAAGGAACTTCGTTCCAAAAATATATATCGGTTAAAATAAAATCTAACAGTTAAAAAAAATGATGTGGTGTCGCGGGACACCAGGTAGGAACGAACTTCCTTCGGCTAAACGGCACTACTCGCTTGTGTACGCGACTGTCGCGCCTGCGCACGTCTCATTTAACGCTTTTATTCCACGCATTTTTCTTACGGTTTTACTATCACATTTTTTTCAGTTCGGTCGGGCAGCAAAATCCCTATCCCCTCCAAGCCTGCCGTAAGGAACTTCGTTCCAAAAAGTATTTACGTCAATGTGTAGTGTATAAAATTATCTATTAATTTCGACACAAATATTAGTATCGTACTACTTACCTTGACACAGTGTAACAAAATCCAAAAAGAATTTGTCGCAGTAGGCAAGGCACAGTGCTATCGAGGCTGTATTGAGACCGAAATGACATAAATGTCCTCAAAACTCGTCGCCAAGTGTAAAAACTGAATACAATCTTTTGATTACAAAATAAGAATTCTGTTTTTGAACTTTTTATAGGACAGGATTATATTTCTAGTTAATCTTGTCCTATAAAATTATTTTAGTATAACTCAATATAATATTATATATTTCGAGAACCTAAACTGTCTTTCGAGACTATAAAACACGTTAAGCTTCTTAGAATGTAATGAAAATAAATGAGTTCAAAATTACTGCGGCGACAATGGAACAACTAATCTCCATACAACGATATGTCGTTTTTATAGATAATTAAAATTTAAAATTACCTTATAAATTTGTGTACTGTTTTGATTTTTTTTCTGATAATTTAATAATATCGATGAAGTTTCCCCGTGTTGGTCCCGGGCTCCTTTGAAGTTCCCCGTGTTGGTCCCGGGCTCCTTTGAAGAATAGACCAACTGCCGTTCTGCCAGGCAGTTCGTAAAAGGTGACCGAGTGGCTATGTGCGTCACTATCATCGTGACTACTAGCTGGTAGAGTTCTGCATCGGCTCGACCGGGTCTGGTACCACCGTCTTACCTATTCCTGCCGCATTAGCGTCAGTGCTAGTCACTGTCGTGTTCCGGTTTGGAAGGTAAGGTAGCCGGTAAACTTATGCATGTGGCATTAGACCTCGCCACAAGATAGCAACGCACCATTAACATTTTTGGTGTTTATAGGCGATGGTTGATTCTTTCCATCAGGAGACCCATCTACTTGTTTTCTATCTTATGATATAAAATAAAAAGTTACAACAATTATGTATATTACTTAAAATATCACAGTAATATAATAATCAAATACAAAAACCTGGGACGTCAACATTATGGCTATGGTAATTTTTTTTAGAAATGCTCACCTACGCTCGGCGGTCGCGCTAAGGTAAGCAACTATAGCTCATGCACAAAAAAATGGAAGTGACATTCGTATCTAGATGTTTGATTTATTGTTTAGAATGAAACAGGAGAACGGAAATGCAAACCCATAAAAACTAAACAAATTTTCTACATAAAAAGTTCACTGAACCGTGTTTTAAGCAAACTAGTAGTAAATAGTTGTTAATACATTTCTGCGAAAATTTGTTTGTATTACCTGACATATTCTTACATCTTCATACATACATAGTAAACAGACCGTAGGGTCTGATTTACGTAACAAAACTTCAATCGAATCGAAGCATCCAGGACTCTTACACATTATGCCATATCGTAAAACGGCGCAATGTTGTATCATGTTTGTGTGTGTGTATGTGTGTGTGTGTCCCAAAATCGTCTCTGTGGTCTAGTGATCCGGTGTCGGTATTAATCACATAAGGTCCCGGGTTCGATTCTTAGGTCGGGCAATTCAAAAACGTGTTTTTCAGTTGTCTCATAAAAACAATGTTGCCCGGGGTTGGGTAAGTGCCTGGTTGGTGACAGACTTGCCACTTTTCACATGGAATTAAGCATGTTCAACTAATCGTGAATGCAATGGTTGTAACTCTGCTTACCTGTTCGGCGATACGGACGTGAAGATACTTACTTTTTGGTGTCCTAAATGCTTCGATTCACTTGAAGTTTTGTTATGGGAATAAAGCTTTGACAAGAGTAGTAGTTTCCATTATCTAAGGAATAGAGACACTGATCGAGTGAAGTCGCGGTTTTATGGCTCGTCAGTATAGCTCGCCGGTGTATCATTGCAATACCGCGGTTTTCGCGGTTTTACGAATCTGGCTCGCGGCTCGGCAATTAATTCAATATATCTGGTAACTAACATATATATAAAATGTAAGCGCACAAGCGTTTGTATTGTCTCATGCAATAACAGCATCAAAACAGCTGCAAACATTGTGTGTAAAGATATCCTGCCGTGTACATGGTGTCTTTTACTTGATATAAAAGCCACAATACGCCAACCGTATTTTTTATGAACAATTAATAAAACATTAAATAAAACGGAAATAACAAATACTCTGACTTATCAATAGACTTAGTTGTATCAATGACGCCTCAAATGTAAGGTCACCCTACGCGTAAATGAACCGAACCGATCGCCCACATCTGGTAGGTACTATTAAACATATGATAATGACATTTCCCATCATACTAACAGGCTTTTGACTATCAGAAGGGATCAGTGGTAATAATTAAGGTGATTTAAGTAAAGAATTATTAGGTAAATAAACAAAATTTTACTAACAAACTAGTGTGGCCACCTTAACAACTATTTTATAGATTTTTGGAATAAAATATAACGCACTTCAAAATCTATTGCAATCGATTCTACTGCTGATTCTGAACAAACTAGTTTCGGCTTTCGTATTAAGTAAAAGACACCTTGTATATAATTATACCTAATAATATTATTATTATTAATCACTCCACACTAAAAACACATTTATTTCTACAATACCGTGCAACCGTACCCGTGCAAAGCCATAGCGGGTCGCTAGTTCGCTAGTGTTTAAAGCCAGAGATTTTGTCTGTCATTCACGATCATTAAACACTGACAGGATGTCACTACGCCATTTTTTTTATGTCATAAGACAGGAACTAAGCAGATGGTTCTCCTGATGGAAAGAGTCAACCATCGCCTATAGACACCAAAGATGTTAATGGCGCGTTGCTATCTTGTGGCGAGATCTTATGCCACATGCATAAGTTTACCGGCTACCTTAGCCTCCAAATCGGAACACGACAGTGACAAGCACTGACGATATTGCGGCAGGAATAGGTAAGGCGGTGGTTACCAGACCCGGTCGATACAATGCATAACTCTACCACCTAGTCGCTACGATGGGAGTAACTTGTATAGCCAATCGGTCGCCTTTTATGACCTGCATGGCAGAACGGCAGTTGGCCTATTCTTCGAAGGAGCCCAGGAATTAATGAATGACTGATAACTCTTTATTGTGCACATAATTACAGTAAAAATACATGCTTAGTACAAATAATTGAAAGACAATTTAAAGAAAGTACACAAAGGCGGTCTTATCGCCAAAGAGCGATCTCTACCAGACAACCTTTGTTGATAAGAACAACATTTTAAGGTAGAGTAGGATATCCGTAAAATATGTATTATTACACTTACAATAACATTATGCAAAAGGATAGCATTTTACTAGTAAAATCCTTGTCGCTAATTTCTGATTATGAAGGCAATAATTGACATATCTGGTTTGCAATGAAACGTGCTATAGACGAAGAAGCATTTAAAGTTTATATTACACTGTAAAACCTTTTTTTTATTTAAATGTTTAATGGAAAAAAAATGTTTAATGGTAAAATTTAAGGAAAATAAAGTAGTTGTTATTTTCCTTGCATCTATTTTTGACACACTATATAACACACAATCATAACACGCTATATAACACGACCTTTAGTTTTCCACACCTAAATTGTACACAAAAGACTTCAAAAACCCTTTTATACCCATTGTAAGCGTTTAGTGAAAGTGCACTCAGTTGAACTGAGGTCAGTGGTTTATAAAAGGATGTCGGATTTGGAACCAGTATTATTATTATTCAGTTATAAAATAGATACTTTCTTATAGTAAATATTTTTAACAACCGTTAATATTATTATATTTTCGATTAGCAGTCCAAGACAAGACCAAAGCAATAAAAAATTCTAATGACATGTCATTCAACCGTAAAAATGAAAATGACATATTATTTACTAAAGATCAAGACAGCATTGTCTTTTGATCAAAAATCTATATAAGATATAGATTTTTGAAGCATTTTTACTTGAACACTATTAATCTGTTCACGGAAACGAGTAGAGCGCTCTCTCTTTCACATATAATCGAGAAACAGCATGACCGAATAAAACATTTGAATCAATTTTACACGCACATTATACTTTTTGGCCAGAGTAACGCCCCCTACAAGCGATAGAATAACAAATAATGAAAACACGTTATCCCCGCCTATTTATACCATTCTTCGTTATATATTTTATCCATTGTTGTTGTGACTTCATTATCTCAAAATAACAGGTGCATAACACAGGTGCGCCACACATCTGGTTGGCGAATACTTGTCGTTAAGTGCGGTTGCTAACACACACGATCGCCTACAAAAAATAAGGATGCAAAACAGCATCACACGAAAGTGGAGGTGTTATTTTTTACGCATTAAATAAAGATGCGTTCATATAGCGCTTCTTTTAAATTCTTACTGAACTTAACATATTTAAAATTATTTTTGAAAACATATTATTTTTTATGGTTCTGTATCTAAAAGGTAAAACGGAACCCTATTACTAAGCCTCCACTGTCTGTCTATCCGTCTGTCTGCCTGTCACCAGGCTGTATCTCATAAACCGTGATAGCTAGAAAGCTGACATTTCCACAGATTATATATTTCCGTTGGCGCTATAACAATAATTTAAAAAATAATAACAGTTATTTTTTATTTCATAGTTTCGTAAGTCATTCTCATTTTTTTGACGTGACAACGTCTTATAATTCGATAGAGCTGGCTGCACGCACGAAAAAACATGACTCATGCGGCGTTACCTCGCTCTGAGGCGTTCCGTTTAAGGCTTGGAGTACAAACGAGAGCTTAAGACGTTGTCACGTTCAACTATCGTCTGTAAACCAACTTTACAGACAACCGATTTTTTGTTTTGATTATCTCATGTGTATTTTAACTTTAAGGTTGATTGTGCACAATGTCTGTTGTTTCTTTGTAATCGCTTCATAAGCTGGGTAGGCTGGAAGAAATCTTTTTTACCTTAGACATAAGTCTACCTTTTGTACGTTTTTAGTTATATATTTTTTTTCTCTGTAAAATCTTATAAGTTGTGCACAATAAAATATTAAATAAATAAGTAAATAGAAAGAGTATCTTCATGGTCGTATTCCCACCACTAGCCAAGGAGACTTAGTCCCATAGTGTGATAGGTAGCCAGCCTATTGCCAACCGGCTACTTTTTCCAATCACGGGCAACGTTATTTTTGTCAGTAAGACAATTTTCAAGACTTTAGTTCTTATTACTATTTTCATCGTATTTATTATATATTTAATGTAACACTTCATTGTTAAAAATGTATTTATCGTTAGATTAACAAATAAATAAACATTTACTCTCGAAGATCTTCTATGTAACCATTTAAAAACATAATATGCTTAAGTAATTCCTGATAACATTCGTTAAAAAAGAACTATTACTTATTACCTGAATTATAAAAACATATTAGGCAATCACAATTACTAAATACTTAAATAAAAAACGAAATATTAAAAAATATATATAAAAATTATAACCTACCACTGTGAAGTAAAAAAAGAAAGTAAAAGTCCAGTATAAACACGCCAAGTCGTTGGTAATGCAATCAATTTCAAAATCCAAACTACAAGCAAAGGAATAGATGAAACAGTTCAAAGTTGAACAAGTGTCCAAAATATAAAATCGATCACAACGCAGTAGAGGTAGAGACGTCTGAACAGCATCGAGTCGTACGAACAGACTAAAAAATAGTGTACTGTGAATACTGGCTTAGCATCCTTACTCCAACCAATGATAAAGCAGCTTATTTTGTCAGTACTTATGTTTTTATATCATAAGATGCTATCTTATGATATAAAAAAATAAGTACCGACGAAGTTATTTTAAATTTGTTTTTTTTTTCTTTTTTTCATAGCTTAAGATAGCTAACAAACAGATGGGTCTCCTGATGGAAAGACCACCATTGACACCAAAAGTGTTAATAGTGCGTTGCTATCTTGTGGCGAGGCCTAATGCTACATGCATAAGTTTACCGGGTAGCTTACCCTCCAAACCGGAACACGACAGTAACAAGTACTGACGCTATTGCGGCAGGAATAGTTAAGGCGGTGGTACAGGCGAGACAATGCAGAACTCCAACACCTAGTGAGTACTAGTTTGTTTTCGTGAAGATTAATAATACCTATTTACTTATTAATTGTCTATAGCTACTAACTCAGACTTCCTGAAAATTTGAACCGTTGCGGTCCAGCAGATTCTGAGAAATTTTGAAAAAACTCAGAAAAAATTTGGTGAAACAGTATAATTTCCAGATTAATGTACCGATTGAGTACAAAATCTAATCAGCTCTATTCCTTAAAAAATGCGCTCAATTCATAAATTGCATTAAAATCGGTTTATTCGTTCGAGAGTTATCTTTGATGAAATTTTTTGAAAAAAAGTGTTTTCTCGCCATAACTTCGAAATTTTTAACCAATCATTTTTGATCTACAACATTTTAGAACGTAAAAAAATACGTTGAATGCCGTTTCAAAAATTAAAATCGATAAAATTTTCAAAAATTAGATTTTAAATATTAAAATTGCATAATTTACAATATTTCATATTTTAAAATAACTTTCAGGCTTAATAGCCTAATTTTAAAATTAAGGCTAATAATCTAGTCGGTTCTTCTACTTAAAAAATTGCGTCAAATACCATGATTCGGATTAAAATCAGTTGATTGATTCGAGATTTATCAATGATGAAAATTTTAATACCATTTTTTGACATTTTTTAACCTATCGAATTTTTAGCTAATAAAAAGAAACTCAAAGGTTGCATTGAATGTAATTCAAGAGATCAATGGTTATCATTATGAAAATATACATGTTTTCAAACATTAAAATACTTACTGCCATTTTTACAAAGTTTAGGTTTTTGAACACTGAGCTCAAAAATCTATGATTAGTTAACATTTTTGTTTATTTGAAGTTCAAATTCCTAAATTTAACGGAAAGTTCCAGTGATGGTCTGCAGGATCAACCGGCTTACAGATTTTTTTTCTTTTATTTCGGACTATACTTGGTTTATTTGGTTTCAAATAAATTTGGTGAAGATCTGATCTTCTAATAATCTAATCTTAATTGATGAAAGTGAGGCTTTCAGGGATATAAATAATTAGAAATTTGCAATTTTATTCTGTGTTGAATTATTTTTAGTCCAAGATTCGATTTTTGTTAACCTGTCCTTACCAAATTTCCAAAAAAACATAATATTTTATATAAATTAACGACTGAAATGTAATGGACTAAACATGAATGTAATAAATGTTTTTAATTAAATACTAAACGAAAGGTTATAAATCTCATGATACAATGGAACTCAACATTTAATTTTACGAGTATTTATTTAAATAATGAAAAATATTTAAACGCAGTAAAAGTGCAAAAACCGACTTTAAATTTTCTGTATTAGCCCTTTTTTATACCTCCCGGTTGGTCGAGCGGCTAGTGAACCTTACTACGAATCGATGATGCTTGGGTTTGATTCCCGACAGGTAAAAACATTTATGTGATAATAAATATTTGTATTTCAAGGTTTGGGTGTTTGTTATATATACTACAGTACTTATATATGTATTTCTATACATTAGTATCAACTTACACCCATAACACAAGCAAATAATTTGCATAATTCGGGGTCAAATAAATTCATGTAATTTTTCCAGTGTGTTTTAGTTATAGTTTATACTACGATAAACGATACCAAACGAGAAGAGAGTTTTTTAGAGAAATGAACCCTCAAAAATAAAAAAGCAGTTTCCTAAAAAAGGAATCAAATAATCCTGTTCTGTGGTAACAAGCATAAAAACAAAACACAAAAGAATTGAGAAAGGCCCTCGTCCTTTTGTGAAGTCACTTGAAAAATGAGCGACACAACATATATAAACATTCTCAAAGGTAGCTGGATTATTTTCCTTAAGTTTAATACTTGTAATGTGATGAGAAAATATAAATTTCATGTCATACTAAATTTGTTTTACCAACAACTCTCTGCTTGTCAATTAATTGAAATAAGGTCACTTGTATATAAAAAAAGATGACGGAAATCAAATTTTCTTTGTGAATACCGTCTGGAATGACAAGTGAGGTTCTTTTGATTCAAATATTACTCGTATTTTGGAGTTCTGTGTGGCATGCTCACAAATCAAATTATTTTTCAAGATGTTTTTATACTGGTGAGCGCTTTGACTAGAGCGGTGTTTCCCAACCTGGAGCCCAGAAGGGGGCAATTTGATAATAAAGAGGGGCAATTACAAAAATGGATTCGACACTAAATTAACCTTTTCTTTCAGGACTATTTCAATGCAATGTAACGCAGTCATGGCACAAAAAAAAAATTAGGAAACACTGGACTAGAGAGTCAAAATTCGAACGTATATACTTTATTGCCAAATTACAAATATCTGTCACAAAAAATTATAGGATTAACAATCGATGACTGGATCATAGACTTTATTAAAGGAATTTAAAAAAAATAGATTATCCACAAACAAAATAGTACCCATGTTTTTTGTATCATTAGATAGCAAACAAGCAGATGGCGCTCTTAATGGGAAGAGACGCCATCGCTTATAGACACCAAAGATGTTAATGGTGCGTAGATATCAGTGTGGTGGGATGGCAATACCACAAGCATAAGTCTAAAACCAATAATACAAAATACGTGTGAATGTCAAACTTATTGTAATGTTTGACATTCACACGTATTTTTCATTAATTTAATTTATTTCTAATTCATCCACATTAATGTTATGAAGGCGAAAGTCGTCTGTATGTCTATGTGTCTCTTAATATTCTACGTCTAAGCGGTTTAGCCGTTAATGAATAATAGATAAAAACAGACTTTTGCATTTATAATGTTAGTGAGAAAAATATTTTTTCAGACAAATTTTCATCTTCCGTTTCAGTCCCTTTGAAGGTTGTTTTTATAAAAATAGCCTATATCGATACCGGGTCTATCTCATGCCAAATTTTATCAAAATTGATTCAGCGGCTTAGCCGTAAATACGCAACAGGCAGCCAGACAGACTTTCACATTTATAATATTAGGAAGAAAAAACTTTTATATTTTTACTAGGTAGCAAATTTCTGCAACGTCTCAACCGACTTTCGGTACCACCGCCTTAAACGTCTCAATTACCGAGTTTCGGTACCACCGTCTCACGTATTCCTGCTGTAAAAGCATCAGTTCTTTTTGCTGTCTTGTTCCGTTTTGTAGGGTAACGTAGCCAATATACGTATGCATGTGACATTGCTATCCCTCCACACGAATAAAAAACGTATTGTCTATAAGTAATAGTTATCTTTTTCTATCAGGACAACCATTTGCTTGTTTGCTTTTTAATGAAATAAAAAAAATCCCTGGCGGGGTAGGCAGAGAGAACTGAGTGCTATATGTCACGAAGCTCCCATTTCGAACAATAGATCAACTGCCTTACTGCTATGCGTCTCATTAAAAGCTGAAAGGATGTCACAAACACCGTGACGTCATGACAACTAACTATGTTCTACCACATGTGCATGTGACATCATGACATGTTCTACCATGTTTTGACTGGGCAACTGATACCACCGCCTTAATTGTTTTTATGCCATGATTATCTCCTGCCATCCGAAGGACTACCTACTTGTTTGCCATCTTACAAAACAAAACTATATCTACTTAGGTTATTTTTTGGTCTTGACAATTTTTTAAATTCGTAACTAAATATTGAATTAAAAGTGCGCTTTATTTTATATTACTATTAAAACGCACTTTTAATTAATTAGCCACATGAACGTCCACGTCGCGAGTTGTCAAATACCTCAAACATCCGAGCGTAACCGGCATTTAGCACGAATAAAAATCATATTACGTTCCTCGGTAAAAATGTTGGTAAAAAGTAAATTTACGATTTAAAAATAAACAATACCGTTCTTTACGTTAGCGTATACAGAACAAATTTTAATGATAATTTTTTGCCGTGTTGGTCAGCGTATAGCATAGCGTCAGTGCTTGTCGCTGTCGTGTTCCGGTTTGGAGGGTAAGGTAGCCGGTAAACTTATGCATGTGGCATTAGACCTCGCCACAAGATAGCAACGCACCATTAACATTTTTGGTGTCTATAGGCGATGGTTGCCTCTTTCCATCAGGAGACCCATCTGCTTATTTGCTATCTCATGATATAAAAAAAACAAGCTTGATACTAATATTTTCATACTCAAAAGCAATATTAAACTCTGAATATCAGTATTTTTTCCCCAATTGGTTGAAGAAATAATTTTTGATTAATTTCTTGACTTTGGTCAATAAATTTACATTAATTAATTAAAACATAATTATTATGATGATATAATAATAGTTATAATATAATTAGGTTTAAAAATCAATCATATATATAAAACGTAATTACGGCGATACTGGTCGACATATTTGCACAAATGACGATAAGTTTTAATTTAGAAATGTAAAAATAGAGAGGAAAATCTAATTATTTTGTATTATACGCAATTTAATTTTTTTATCTTAATTAAAAACCACAGTGTAATTAATGTACAGGAAAGTCATAGATTTTTAATATCATCGTTTTTTTCGAATGTTACTCTACTGGATACTATAGTGCCCGGAATGTAAGATGATACAAAATAATTAAGTACCACAGGGCCCTGTACGTGCAATTGGTTATTGTAAAATTATTACAAGATAATATTAAAATATTCGTTTAAAAATATTCCACTGAATTCATGAATCAGGATGCAGTCTTATGAACGAACTCTGTAATGCTAGCAGTGTATCATTTACATTTACGTATACCTTACGATAATACCTACGTATACCTTACGGGAACATAATAGTTACTTTATGTAATCTTTCGCTCAAAGTACATTTTTCCCGATCACTTTTAATTTGATCGAAGGCACTAAAATATTTTAGTTCGAATTTTGCGTAAGTAATTGAAATTATATCCATGCATACATATAAATAAAAAGCGTTAAGATTTGTTAATTTTTTCTTCTAACATTTGTAGATTGTTTAAACTGCTACATGTATATTTGAAACTAGCTGCAGCGTGCAGCCCGCTGCATTATAAGTTTTTGGTGAATCCCGCGGGATCACCTAATTTTTCCGGGATAATAGCCTATGTGCTATTCCAGATCATCATCTACCTGTGTGCTAAGTTTCATTCAAATCCGTTTAGTAGTTTTTGCTTGATTGAGTAACAAACATCCATCCAAACATCCATCCAAACATCTATCCAAACATCCAAACTTTCGCATTTATAATATTAATATAGATTAATATAGATTAAATCATGTCATGAGAATAAATATACATCTAGCATTCCTCTTTTCTACTACCACCGAATTAAAAACACCAAGTTTTCCACGTGTTGGTTTCGGGCTCCTTTGAATAATAGGCCACCTGCCGTTCTGTCAGGCAGGTCGTAAAACGCGACCGATTGGCTATACAAGTCACTACCTTCGTGGCTACTAGGTGGTAGAGTTCTGCATTTTCTCGCCCGGGTGTGGTACCACCGCCTTACCTATTCCTGTCGCAATAGCGTCAATGCTTGTTACTCTCGTATTCCAGTTTGGAGAGTAAGATAGCTGATAAACTTATGCATGTGACATTAGACCTCGCCACAAGGTAGCAACGCACCATTAACATCTTTGGTGTCTATAGGCGATGGTTGACTCTTTCCATCAGGATCATCAATACTCTTTCAATCAGGTCTTGTTTGCTATCTTATGATATAAAAAAACCTCTACACACTGAGCGTTTCCGGCCAAACAAACTTAGCGGGTTTGTCTTTCTTATATATTATCCATACATATCTTTCCCCCAAATCCGGTACAGAGAAGTCACAGATTATTGAGTGCCATTGCGATTGCGCCAGTGCCAGTGCGATACAGACTCGTCCCGTGTTCTCAACAACCATAATTCTCTTCTTGCAAACATGTAGGTTCCGGAGACTCTTGATGCTATTGTTGGACAGCATCCAACCAATTTGATCATAAAAATAACATATCACAT
This sequence comes from Apodemia mormo, assembly GCA_036924255.1. Taxonomy (NCBI): domain Eukaryota; kingdom Metazoa; phylum Arthropoda; class Insecta; order Lepidoptera; family Riodinidae; genus Apodemia; species Apodemia mormo. The sequence continues at coordinate 31,150,794 of JAUPFN010000015.1, read as the reverse complement.
TTCTATCTCAGAAATAAACTTACAACATGACAGAAAAACAGTAATCCGTTACAAGTAGAAATCGAAAGGCAAACTTAATTTAGGCTTAGTATTATGAAAATTGAATAAATAATTATTCTCTAATTACTTACTCTACAAATTCCATATGTAGTTAACTTTGAATTCTATACCATGCATGGAAGAACTGTTCTCCCACGGGCCCGTTTGGAACGATAGGTATAATTTATTCAACATACATTTGCGCTCGTCTATTGCAGATTTTATTAAGCGATTTAATAAATTCTTAAATAGCTCATTCTCATTAATTACTCATCCAATATTACATCCTGTTACTTACGAGCAAAAAAATGTAGAGAGGGCTTGTATAAAATTAATCTGAAATCATAGCCGTCCCTCTAATTACCAAAAATATTATATTTTCAGTTTAGCGAAACTCTTAGATCTAAAATTAATGTACTCAATTACTTTTTGGCCTAATCAATGTTTTCAAAAAATAAATGTATCTTGAAAATATTAAATTAAAAATTCTGAAATCAATTATTGATAGCGAAACGATAACGGATACAAAACAGTATTTAAAACGTATTTTAAGTACTTGCTTAATGGCGTACAAACAATTCAAACTCACACTGCATAATACATAAATAATACTATAAAGTGTGAGCTTGAAGATAGTGCATAAACTATGAAACGTCTTATTCGATTTAAAAAATATTTTTCCGATATTAAAAATTAAAATTTCGCATATATAATCTATATTTTATTTCGAAAAATTAACAAATGCTTCTTCGTGTTGATCGAATATGCGAAAAAACGAGCGAACGCAAGCGTTTATAAGAAAATATGTAGAGTTTCAAATTCCTTTAAAATAGGCCACGACAGCATATATCTAGCATTTTTATGCCTCAAATTTCCCTATTCTAAGGCGCTACTGGATACCAAACCGTAGAATTTTAAAAGTAATGCCATTTTTATAAATATAATTATTTAATTTTTTTTTAATTACTGAATTTCGAAAATCGAGTTTTCACCAGTTTTCCACGATTTAAGGTCCTAGGAGCCTTTTCCGTCTATTTTCCCGACGACATAATTATGTTTACATGTGTGTATACGTGTTTATGTAAAGTACTTAAACGGCTTGACCAATCGAAACGCGCTTGGTGACATACAATTGTGCTCCTTTTTTTTGACTTCCTGAAAATCTAAAGAGATGTTTGAACCTGAAAGTTTTGGGAAAGTTTGATAAAAGTATCAGCGAAACAATACTACAAAATCTAACTACCTCTTTTCTTCAAACATCTCCCTCCTGCCCAATGCCTCGAACTCGGTTTTTCAGTTCGGACGATTGTTGGGTGAAAAATCCCAAAGTTATGTAATGACAATAACATAGCAATATAATATCAAATATTATAAAGTTGCAGATACAGACCATCATCCTCAAAGAGGGTCTGGACCATGGTTCGGGTCTGCTGGTAAAATACTTCATCGAATGCCCTTCCAAAAATCACAATTGAATCGAATATTCCAAAGAAACTGCTTTTAAAATATTAAAATTATATTGTTTTGAGTAAACTTACTTCATATTTTCAAAATATTTTCAGGTGGTGAATATGCCAGTTTTGTTTAATAGAAAAAAAAATCGCTTCAGTGGTGTAGTTTTGTGTCGGTGTCGGAGTTGACCACATAAGGTCCCGGGTTGGATTCCTGGGTCGGGCAATTTAAAAATGTGTTTTTTCATTTTTGTGAAAGTGCCCGGTTGGCGATAGGCTGGCGATACCTATCACATTGTGGGACCAAGTATCTTCGGCCAATCGTGGGTGGACTTGTTGTACCTCTGCCTACCGTTTCGGGGATACGGGCGTGAAGAAAAAAAAATTAAATACCAAAAAAATCGGGTAATTTAGAATGCATTTCATATGCATATCTTAATTATGTAGTAAGTTTTTTTTTCTCAACAATGACAAAGTTATATTATACATTAAAGTTTTCATAAATCCTCTGTAAAATCATGAACACAATAATTATTGTACAGTAAAAATATTACGTGTGATATTATTAATGAAAAGCAGGCGAGACGGATGCTATTGTTGACCTTTTCATACCTATTATAATATTTTTATTGCGAATGTCCAATAATTGGGATATTGTTTTATAATTATTTTCGTTTTTTCTTATTTCTAAAATGTGATCAGTAACGGCGTGTTTGTGTAATAGTGGTTTATAATTATTCCAAATTTCAGAATCCAGATTTCAGATTTCAAAATCTAATCCATAAAAATCTGCGTTAAAAACCGCCAACTGAATCGAAATTGGTTATATCATTCAGGATTTATCTATAACAACATTTTTCAACCAATCGATTTTGTATCTTAGACAATATTTCAGAGCTATTCAACTTGCGTTGATTCAAAATCTAATGCATAAAAATCTGCGTTAAAAACCGCCAACTGAATCGAAATTGGTTATATCATTCAGGATTTATCTATAACAACATTTTTCAACCAATCGATTTTGTATCTTAGACAATATTTCAGAGCTATTCAACTTGCGTTGAATGTCGCTTTAATCATCAAATCGATTACCGTGTTCAAAATATACAGCTTTCCAAAAAAATATACTGTCATTGTCAACAAACTTTAGATATTTTAGCTCTTTGAGCACAACATTCTTTATTTTGATTATAGCTTTTACTTCTTTGAACTTAAAATATCTCATTTAATATCTCACTTAATTCCCCGTGTTGGTTCCGAGCTCCTTTGTAGAATAGACCAACTGCCGTTCTGCCAGACAGGTCGCAAAAGGTGACCTATTATTGGCTATGCGAGTCACTACCATCGTGGCTACTAGGTTCTGCATTTTCTCGCCCGGGTCTGGTACCACCGCTTTACCTATTTCTGCCGCAATAACATCAGTGCTTGTCACTGTCGTGTTCCGGTTTGGAGGGTAAGGTAGCCAGTAAACTTATGCACGTGGCATTAGACCTCGCCACAAGATAACAACGCACCATTAACATCTTTGGTGCCTATAGGCGATAGTTGACTCTTCATCAGGAGACCCATCTGATTGTTTGCTATCTTATAAAAAAATATATTAACCGCGAAACTTATTGACCTACCTATGTATACGCTTATTTCGGGTCGATACAAAGACATGCTTGATATTCCTAATAAGGTTAACAAAATCATAAATGTCGTTTATAGGCAATCCGCATACAGTTTTATAAAAAAAAATCAAAATAATGTGATTGCACTACCTGACAATAAACTTATAAACACAGAGACACACGACGAAAAAAATACAATCGTCAATTTTTTTTAATAACTGCATACTCCGCTGCTATTGCTTTTGCAGCAACTTTAAAACTAAGTAAAGACGATAACATTATTTATTAATGCTCTGTTTATATACAACGTTTCACAAATAGCGCACATTATGAAACACGTCAACAAATATTCTTAAATAAAACCATAAATTCGGCACTGAATTTTTTTAATCATGATTTTAAACATTAATTTTTCATGAATATTCATTTATCCGATTAGGCGAAAGTATATTTTTCTTATATATTTTTTATTAAATATTTCTAAATTTGAAGATTCGAATACTTTAGGTGCCTTGGTTTAAGTTAATTTTTTCATTATATTAACTCTTTATGAAAATTTTCTATTATTTTTCCATTTAATTTATGTCTATTAAATTGTTAAATATAATTTAAATTGTTAAAAATGGCTGCAATGGATTCAGTAGCTGTTTCTCAACCTACTACTTTACACATTTACATATAATTCTGTGACAGGTCGTGTCATTAGTTTGTAAATAAACGAAACTTATAGTTATGTATTTAGTTTATCTTTTCTTGTTGTTATTTGTGATAGTTTTAAAGAATTGCTCTGTTTTCCTAAGTTATATTATTTCTTAAGTTTAAGAATTTAATTTAATAACATCGTAAACTATGCTCACTTAATTTTTAAATTTTTAATCAGTGATTATTAAAATGATTGTATTCCTAGCCCCTATCGCCTGAAACACAGGTCAACCTAGTTCAGGCAGATACATGTTAAGTCAGCTCATAAGATTAGCAGCACCAACGCACCGCGCACCAAAAACTTAAACGATATTAATGGTGCGTTGTTATCCGTATGGCGATTGGAAATGCCACACCTTACAAAACTGGAACATACGGACAAGCGACATAGGCAAAGCCAAGGGCAAGTAATAAACTTAACCCAAGCGAACCATTACAGAACTTAATCGCAATCAAAGTTTATGTTTTTGCCAGTCGTTCGCCATTTATGAAGGCATATTATGGTTTATTCTCGCAAAAAGAACCCGTATCACCACGATGCCACAACATATGTCTTTAATTCCGAACTAAAGGGTAGAACAATTACAATTTAATTATCACATACATTGTTTGACCTCAACAAACAACTTTAATGAGAACTAAAGGAAAAAGGTCTCCGGAACAAATAGAATCAAATGTCACGAACACTTGTGCGCTACACTTCCTAACAGTTTTCAAACTTTTTTAATTTCGTCACTGTTTCCAAGCTACACATAAACAAAATTTGTTTTACAACTGAATTGTTGCATAGATAAAGTAGTAGAAGTAGTATCTTCACGCCTATATCTCCGAAACGGTAGGCAGAGGTACAATCGGTGCACCCACGATTAGCCGAAGATACTTAGTGCCACAATGTGATAGGTGGCAAGCCTTTTTTTTTTATATCATAAGATAGCAAACAAGCAGATGGGTCTCCTGATGGAAAGAGTCAACCATCGCCTATAGACACCAAAGATGTTAATGGTGCGTTGCTATCTTGTGGCGAGGTCTAATGCCGCATGCGTAAGTTTACCGGCTACCTTACCCTCCAAACCGGAACACGACAGCGACAAGCACTGACGCTATTGCGGCAGGAATAGGTAAGGCGGTGGTACCAGACCCGGGCGAGACAATGCAGAACTCTACCACCTAGTAGCCACGATGGTAGTGACTCGATAGCCAATCGGTCGCCTTTTACGACCTGCCTGGCAGAACGGCAGTTGGCCTATTCTACAAAGGAGGCCGGGACCAACATAGCGGCCTATCGACATCTGGGCATAAACTATATATTACTATATATTAGTTCAATTTTTTTAATCATAAGATAGCAAACAAGCAGATGGCTCTCCTGATGGAAAGATAAACTATCACCTATAGACACCAAAGACGTGAAGGGTGCGTTGCTATCCGTATGGCGTGATGGTAATAGCACATGCATAAGTCTATCGGCTACCTTACCCACCAAACTGGAATACGATAATAACAAACGTTGACGCTATTGGAGGTGGTACCAAATACCCGGGGGAGTCATTGCAAAACTCTACCACTATGTAGTCGTGATGCCAGTTACAAGCATAACCAATCAGTCGCCTTTTACGATCTGCCTGGCAGAACGGCGGCTCATATATTCTTCAAGCCCGGAGTATGGACCAACACGGGTGGAAATTATTTTTTTTATATGTTACAAGATAGCAAACAAGCAGATGGGTCTCCTGATGGAAAGAGTCAACCATCGCCTATAGGCACCAAAGATCTTAATGGTGCGTTGCTATCTTGTGGCAAGGTTTAATGCCACATGCATAAGTTGCCGGCTACCTTACCCTCCAAAGAGGATCACGATAGTGACTATCACTGATACAATTGCAGCAGGAATAGGTAAGGCGGTGGTACCAGACCCGGGCGAGATAATGTAGAACTCTACCACCTGGTAGCCACGATGTTAGTTACTCGCATAGCCAATCGGTCGTCTTTTATGACCTGCCTAACAGAACGGCAGTAGGCCTATTCTTCAAGAGCCCCGCACAACATGGGCATTTATGAAAGATTTTTAATTTTTTCACCCCATGTTGGTCTGGTCTCCCTTTGAAGAATAGAATTACTGCCGTTCTGCCAGACAATCCGTAAGAAGCGAACGATTGGATATGCAAGTCATTACCATCGTGGCTACTAGGTGGAAGAGTTTTACATTGTATCAACCGAATCTGTTACCACCGCCTTACCTATTCCTGCTGCAATAGCGTCAGTGCTTGTCTGTCTTGCTTGTCTCGTCCACTTGTCGCTGCCGTGTTCCGGTTTGGAGGGCAAGGTGGCCAGTAAACTTATGCATGAGGCATTAGACCTCCTTATTAGATAGCAACGCACCATAACATATTTGTTTTCTATAAGCCATGGTTGTATTTTTCCACCAGGAGAGTCATTTGCGTGTTTGCTATCCTATAAGAATAAAAAAAACAGAAAAATGCTTCTTATTTGATGACGTAATGTATATTCAAAGTTCTATTTACCTAGGGATTTGTCCTACTTCGCGACATCTGACACGAAACTGCCATTCGGGAAATTTTCCATAGAGACTATCAAGAAGAAACAATGTAATATTAAAATAAATAAAACATGCTTTTACTTATTATTCGTATTTTGGAACGGAGTTGTCATTTGCGTGCTGACGTAAACTACCTAACTAATGCATGTGGTATCAGACGTCGCCGCAAGATAGTTTCCAAAATATACAGCTTTTCAAAAATGAAATCATTGTCATTTATAACAAAAGGGCTATGGGAAGAACGAATTTGAAACAATTGTCATTGGAAACTGCAAGTAACATAGATAATTTCCTATTATCACAATATAGTTCAAATATGTGAAGTTTAAAAAATATAATATCTACCTGTGTAACGAATTTTACAAAACCCAAAATACAAAATTAATTAAGAAAAATTTATGACTTTTAGTTTTAGATTTGAAATTAATATCGAATAGTGAATAAAAGTAATTTAAAAAAGACGTGTGGCACTCGGAGACTGACGCGGTAAAATTATTACATAGCATTTTTTATCAACTTATGCAATTACAATTATATATTTATTTTATTTACGCAGTTTTTTTTGTTTATCCATATTTAAAACACTTTGTACACAAATTATACGAGTACAGATATTCACTGTTGTACGTAGATGATAAATACCTATACACCTATATACTTTCTCACAAACAGCTGATTACGGTAGTTTTCCAATACAACCAATGCCACCTAAAGGCGAGTTGCTGAACTAAAGAGACAAGCGTGATGTTTCAAAAAGCCTTTAAAATTCTGGTATTTATCGATAGATGAAATAACTAAAAAGTATCACCGCTGTGCCAGTCGGAGTGGAGGGTGTTAGGTTTTTTTCATTACGGAATTTCTGGATTCGGTCTCCACGCTCAAGGCCCGCGATAGAAGCTATGCAATAGCTTAAAAATTAAACTGACTACAAATATTTTTACAATTTAAGGGTTACTTTATCCTACACGTAAAGTGGAAACTTTTCTCAGTCCAACACTCTAAAGTTTTCTTTTTTATCTATCTTTATTAGTTACCCGATTCGAGATTTATCGAATATAGAAAAGATGTACCTACACCTCGTCAAAACGAAGCTGTTCACAAAAATTCAGCTTGTCATTAATCAAAAAAAAATATGTTTGTGGGACCACGGTTTTCGGCTCAGATATCTACTAACCACGTTTAATGAAATTACTATGTTGTCATTTCATCCCTAATTTTCATTTGTTACGACTAATAAATCATCTTTATTCTGTTGCTTTACGACAGTCTGTTATCAAATTATAGGGCGTGTTCGTTTTCCTAATAGGAATATTTGAATTAACTTTATCGCAGAAATGTTTCAAGCATCAAATCATAAGGCTACTTAATTGCATAAAATGGCCAAAATTTGCTGCTAGAAGTAAGTCATACTTATATAAAATATTTACATTTGAGAGCCTTCATTTCTTATATACCTACAAAAAAAATTCAGGGTTTCATCCTTTGAACTGATTCGTGACTGCAAATCAATTTCAAATGCCAGATTAATCTTTAAAATAGCTGCGCTTTATAAACATTTTTTCAATCAAATGCTTCTCATCTAATCGTCATCGCCTATAGATACCATCTCACATAGATAAAATGTTACTGGTGCGTTACAATCCGCGTAGCGGGGTCTATGCATAAGTTTACCGGCTACCTTACCCTCCAAACAGGAACATGTCAATAACAAGCACTGACGCTATTGCGGCAGGAATAGGTAAGACGGTGATACCAAACCCGAGCAAGTCAATGCAGAACTCTACCAATTAGTAGCCACGATAATAGTGACTCATATTCCAAGCCAAGCTAATCGTTTGCCTCTCTGCCACCTGGGAGAACGGCACTCGGCAGATCGTCTATAATTCTTCAAAGAAGAGCCGAACCAACATCTCTTAGTATGTAATTTGAAAAAATTTAAATATAGATGTAATATTTTTATTACCTGTAACAAATCTTAATCTAATATGTTTCATTTAAATATGTCTAGTACGTATTATTGACTTTGTAAAAGTACATTTTTTCGTAATATTTGCTCATCAAATTGGGTAGAATATGTTTGGTTAAATTATGTGCTATAACTTGTAACACCCATGATATTCTTGCAAACAAGGGTTACTTTTTGTTTCTTTTTTTATCTTGATAAATTTAAATATATCAAAAAAGTATAGTTATTGTGCTAGTAATGTGATATAATACAATTTACTATGTACTGATTATAATGAATTTCAAATCAGTAAATAACTAAATAAATTGTATCGCGGTGTTGGTTTAACTACGCTAACGCCAGCCATAGTGGTGTGTAGGGATGAACAATGCAAAGAACCAACTCTGCAGATAAAATATGTCGATCAAAAGCACCCAACATTGGTCGCGTGCCAGTCACATAGGGGCAATTTCAGATTGTTTTCGTAGAAAAATCGGTAAAAGCGCTGTTAAATACATTTCTAGTAAACTGTTAAATCAGCACTTCAAGCGCTGTTAATTACTGCGCAGCACACTTTAACGCTTCTACAAGAACTATGTTCATAATATCATAGTTTATCCTACACCAGCGCCATTCTAGTAGGTACTTGAAATATACAGCTGGATACTTTTACAACATTGCCCTTATATACGGCTTTCTTACCTCTATACTCTATAGCTCTTGCAGGCATGGAGCCTGCCTGAGCATCAAAAGCGACTACATGAACACTATTAGACACAGTGTTCAGTGGGAAACGTATAGTCGCGCATAGGATCTTGTGCTTAAGGGGTTGTAGATATTTTTATATCGAGAAAAAAAATATGCTATGTTTTGCTTTTTTATTGTACCGAATAACAAGTCAAGATTTCAAAAATGCCCCTGGAGTAATTTTATTTCATCGGTAAGTATTCTAACTCTGTATTTCTGGGTGTAAATGCAAGCTAAAAAGAAAGGAGTATCCAATTTAATATTTTGATTAGACAATTTCTATGTTCAGTATTTCCGTATAGTCACTAATCCCTCAGAAACTTGTGTCTAAATAGTTAACAGACGCGTTTATGTTGATTCATTTGAAAATACGACTACTTACAAATTTTATTAAAACGGAAGTTTTAACATAATTTCACACTTTGAAGCTAGTAAAACTGAAACTTTTTCTGAATTTATTCAGCGTTATGTTTTTAAATATTACTTAAAGCAATGTTGAGTAATAACATTTTATATTTTAACTTTCTTATAGCATATAATAAGCAGACTGCTCCCTTGGCCGCTTGGGTTATAGATATATATACTCGTACACGTGATATATACCACCCATGGGAGAAGATATACATGTCTGTAGCCATGACATATGTCAAAATATCAACCGTAAAATTATTAGAAAGTATATAGAATCTTACTAGCGAGTCTATATTACTATCCGTAAAGAAAATGTCGCTTGCGGCAAATTAACACAATCGTTTAAAGCACCGTAGGGCAGTATTCTTTATTGCACTTATAATTTTCGATATCAGACCTAAACTCAATCTACCAAACCTACTTCATATTTATATAACAATTCAGGAAGCGAATAATATGTAGCTATGCGCTAATATTTCTCGATTTACGCCACTATAAGTGATAACGATACCTATAGTACTGCCAGAGGTACTCTATGCACTTATAAATTATCTCGACATATGATGTACTCATATTAAGTCAAATCCTGTGTAGCACGCTAACTACTGTAGATAAAGAGCGATAATTTTTTAATGACTGTAATTTCAGATAGCGAAAGTGTATTGACAAAATTGTATTACATTTTTTATGCTAATGGTGGGGCCGCACTTGCGTCAACTAAACTAATATTGCGATATAACACTAAAACATATTGCGATAGAAGCTGTGGTCATATTAGTAACAACGATACTTTACATGAAATGTCGTATAATATAATCCAAGATGGTCGAAATCATTTTCAACGTGTCATTTTCAATTTCGTGTAATTATGGACGACGACTATCTTTACTTTTATATGTGTGCTTAACAATTAATTACTAAAATAGCTAGCCTGGAACTAAAGTGGTCTATGTAACATATTTTGTAAAATCCATCTATGTATATTTTTGAACATATAAATAAAAACGAATCTAGGAAGAAATAGTGGATATGTCGTTTCGGCAAAAAGTACCCTAAACACAAAAATACCACTTTAGAATTTAATGACATTTAAATCTTATGAAATTTCTAAAGTGGTCTATGTAGCATTGTGTAACATAGATCTATATGTTGTGCAAATTTTTCAAAACTAAACTGGTCTAAACGACATCTCAGTTACAGAGGCCACATAGGTAACTTCCCGCCCGCATACTTCTGAACCGACCGAAAACAATGGCTGAAATAAACAACGCTAGTCGAATGTTTGCGACCGATAGCCGATAAAAGCCGGTCACAACTGCATGACCGCCCCTTTGGTCGAGTGGTTAGCGACCTTGACTACGCAATCAACGGGGCTCGGGTTCGATCCCCGACGGGGACAAGCATTTGTGTGATGAGCATAAATGTTTATATTTCCGGGTTTGGGTGTTTATTATATATATTCTGGTATTTATATATGTATTTATATGTATTAGTATCGTTGACTAACACCCATAACACAAGAAAATATTTGCTTACTCAGATCAGTAAGTGTAAGTGTAATTTATCGGTTACCCTTTCGTTTTGGATAGAATACGACAGCAACATGCTAATCCGGGCAAGTCGTGGTAAAGCCGCCAAGAAACCCCAATGATGATAGTGACACGATCCTTTAAACTTTGATCCATTCGCAATCCTCTTAAGGAGCATATAAGCCAATTCACAACAAATCTCAAGAGGCTATAGGAAGTGCCGATTATTTTACATTACTTAATGCCAGCACGTCCAGATTAAATTGATATAAATGGGGTTTCATGTGTTTCACACATGTTTCTCCGCTAAAATATGGCTTAATTCTATATTTTGGCAAATTTGATAGATTCCTATAAAGTTAATTTAATTTTCCCATTTTCTCGTCGTGATTTTAGACTTATTATTGTAGTGTATTGATGTTTTTTAGATAAAACTAACTAGACCACAGAATTAGGTTGTATTCATTTGTCCCAAGGTTGTTTTAGTGCGAAGTGAAACGTGCGTCGAGTACGAATGCTTTTTTTATATTGATGTGGTGGTAAGTGTGGTGGACGAGGGTGGACAATTGTGACACTGAGTTATTCCTTATATTCTGGAACTTCATTAAGTTAGTTTCTTTTCTTATATTGTTTTTTTTTCTTTTTAGTTGTATTGCATATTTTACAACTTGAGCGGTATGGAGAAATATTCTAAACCTTAATGCTTTTCGAACAAAACAACTTTTTTCACAACTACAATCGCTCTTTTAACTCGTCTACTTTGCTCAGTGTCAGAGCTGTGACGTTAAGTAAAATAAATAAAAAAATACTTTTTGTAATGCCATATTGTCTTTGAGTCAACAAAATAATAGTGTTTATAGTAAATTGAATTTAGCTGCAGCTGTAATGATAGTGCTAGCAATAACGAATACTTAACAAAAATAGTTGGGTTTAGTATGCAACTTCTATTTCTTGCTATGCAGAAGCTTCAGCACCAGATGAAGTGACAATTTGAACAAGCTAGTGGAAAACTGTTAGGAGTGAATAGATAATATCCGAGAATAGTTATGATGAAGTTTGGGCGAGTTATGTTCAGGGGTGGCCGTTATGGTCATTTCTATTTGGTCATCATCTCAAAAAATGTTTTAAACCATGAACAAATTTTACTAATGTTAAAGAACTTGTCATATTTCATTCAAAGCAACACACTAATATCAACTTCAGCGAAGGTTACCTCTTTTTTAAACCAAATATTGCAATATTAATAATCCAGTTAATACTGTTTTATGTATATCTATATGTATCAGTCTCCACTTGAATTTAGAACTAATGCCATTAAAAAATTAATATTTGAAGAGAAAATATATGATAAAATGTAGCACATAGACGCTTTTAGAAATAAATTAGTTACGTGAGTGATTTAATCATCATGTGAGATCTAATTGGAACCCATTATACCGTAAATGTGCTACAGGCTTGACGTGATTTAAAGTGAAATCGCGAATAAGATTTCTGATGCCGCCAATGATAGAAATTAAGAGAAATTATGTCAATTTATGTAATATGTATATAAACTGTTGTTGTGATAGTTATATAAAGATGCATTAGGGCTTTGGGGCAGTTGAAGCTTAACATCGTGCAAAATCGTCGAAATCTAATATATTTTAATAATATGCATTAGAAGTAGATTTAATTAATAAAAATTAACATTACACATACTATACTCATCTGACATACATGATAATATATATTATTTTCACATGTATATTATTTTCTTCACGGCTAAAATCTGTAATCAAATTTAAAAGAGATTTTATTGTTTAGTCTAAGGTCGAATTTTAAACACAAGGCGATCGGTATTAATAATTATGCCAACAAAGTAGTATAAATCAAATGCAGAAAAAAAATAGAGTACCACTCCTACATACAAATTCAAGATGTTTTATTTAATCTTATCCTGATAATAAATCGTTCAAAATAATTGCGGATGCGTGTAATCATTAATTGATTTAAATCCTTTTAAGTAATATGAAATTTTCAAGTCTTATTATTTGGAAAAGTCCAGTAGACCCGGCGAATTTGATTGTTATTATAAGATATATAGAAAATTTTACTACACTAATATTATAAAAATGAAAATCCGTTTGTTTGTTTCGCTTTAACGGCTAAATCGTTGAACTGATTTTAATAAAATTCGGAAAGTGATAGCAGCGACGAAACAGCCACTGGACTCCTTATGTTTGATTTTCCGTATTGAATCCATTCTGGCAACTAGCTGAGGTGAGACGAAGCGGGTTTGCCACACCGTGATTGGCTAATTCAAAACCGCAGCAAATGATAGCGATGTACAGAGTATTTTTTAAGTTAGTGATTGTCGATACACTTATCGATAAATTTGTTCCAAAAGGAAAACGATTGCAAAGCTCTTTTGTTAAATACCGGGCGGAAAAAAAACTTTTTCTAAATTACATCGATTTATTATTTAATAAACTGTGACAAACTTTATGACATTGTTTATCCTATTTGGTGTATTAACAAGTAATAATTAAATCTACAATAATATTTAAAAAAAATTAAAAAAAAAAGTGTTTTTTCAGTTTTCTGAGAAACACAAAAGTTGCCCGGGATTGGAAAGTGCCCGGTTGGCGATAGGCTTGCCACCTATCACATTTGTGGGACCAAGTATCTTCGGCTAATCGTGAGTGCACTTGTTGTACCTCTGCCTACCCCTTCGGGGATATGGGCGTGAAGATACTAACAAAAATACTGAGCTTCCATCGATCAAGCCATCCAATTCTTGTCACTGATAAACAGCAATTTACGCTCGCATTAAAATAGTACCGAAGTCAAACATAAAGAGTGCTTAGAGCTTAGTGTTTAGTGATTAGTGTTTAGTGCTTAGTGTTAAGTATTATGTGTTTAGTGCTTAGTGTCTAGTGCTTAGTGCTTAGTGTTTAGTGTTTAGTGTTAGGTATTAAATGTTTAGTGTTAAGTATTAAGTGGTAAGTGCTAAGTGTTTAGTGTTAGGTGCTTAGTGTATGTGTTTAGAACTTAGTGTTTAGGGTTAAGTATTAAGTGTTTAGTGTTTAGTGTTTAGTATTTAGTGTTTAGTGTTAAGTATTAAGTGGCAAGGTCTTAGTGTTTAGTGTTTAGTGCTTAGTGTTTAGTGAAGAGAGTTTAGTATTTAGTGTTTAGTGTAAAGTATTAAGCGTTTAGTGCTTAGTGTTTAGTGCTTAGAGTTTATTGTTTAGTGCTTAGTGTTTAGTGTTAATTTTTAGTGTTTAGTGTTTAGTTAATTTGTACTATTGACCTGAAATTTAGATTTATAACATAGTTTAGAGTTTATGAGTAGGAGACATTCGCTAAGAATGAATTTTGTAAATGTAAAATAAAAAGGCTGGACTATGATCTTAGCAAGCTTATAAAAAACCTTTGCTTTTTGTACCTGAAAATTGGTAGAGAAATAGAATTATATATTCTGTATGTATATGTGTATATATATAAGTAATATGTATATATATAATAATTTGTACTGTATAAGTAGTATATATTTAATTTATTAAGATCTATGTTTGACGTATATTTTCTGAGGCACCGTTTACATACTTTCTGTTTGCCCAAAGGTTGACTGGAGGAGAATGCCATTAGGCATTATGTCCGCCTTTTGTACAAATTTATTTAAGGTGTACAATAAAGTTAAATAAATAAATAAATGTACTTAAGATCTGTCAGTTAGGAGCAGATTTCAGAACAGGGCTGCTTTAAAGGTTATATATTATGACGTTATAGTCCTGTCTGACTAGCATTGTAACCTAGGATCTCAACGATTGAAAGTAAATATTCTAGCCACTTAACTTACAAGACAGTTATTTCCAAGTTATAAAACATATAGATTTATCCTGTTACTAAAGCAGTTAAAAATAGATCCGAACAAATACCGATACTAAAATTGTAAGCATAATGACGGAAACTCATGAAGGGAATAATTCTACCGCCATTCATGACAATGTCGTCAAACGCCCATATCGGAGAATCAGTAACGTTGGCATGAATTTTACGATCGGCTTTATATCGCATTAAGCGGACGCCACCGAATTGGACAGCCTTAGATATTCATTTTTACGCTCAACAATTTAGTTGAAAATCTTTCGCTGCCAATTGTAAAACATTTTGTAAAACTTGGGGTCTTATTCTTATCGTGAATATTGCCTGGAATATTGTATCGATTTTATTTTATATCGGGAGACAGTTAACAAGCATACGGCTCTCCTAATGGCAAGAGACATTTTTAAGTGTAACGTTATACGGAAACGGTTGCACCACAGGGTCCAATATATTTCATCAATTAATATACTTGTACCGTTTCACAATAAGACAATAATTCTAATTTATTTTCAACCGGTTTCGCTTACACAAGCATCCTCAAGGTATTAATAGTTTCTGAGTAAACCGGTTGAAAATAAATTAGAATTGTCTTATTGTGAAACAGAACAAGTGTATTTATTGATAAATATTGTATTGAAATAGAGAATCACCAAGTGCCAATGATGAAAAGTGTAGAATATATTTTCTGTGGTAAGAATGTAATTCCACATTCATAAGCTTACCGGAAACTTTACTTTCCCAATCGGAAAAGTGACGTGTATTGAGAACGGGTGAAACGGTGGGACCAAAACCTGAGTGAGATGCTGTGGAACTCTACTACCTAGTAGGCATGATGGCAGGGACTCGCCAACCAATCGTTACCAAACCAAACTGCCAGGCAGAATGGCAGATATTCTGTGCTTCAAAGCTGCTGACGTGAGAGTCCGACTTGCACTTCTTACGATTTATTTTCCTTTATCATTTAGGACTATATCAACATAAATGAGGTTTATTATAACCAATTTATTTTTTATAAACGTAGTAAAATGTTCTCACTGTATACTTAACATATGTAGACCCGTCAAGCTTTTCTTGAGTAATAATGGACATGCCAGTAAGTCATAAAATAAATATTAGTCATGAACTTCGACCAAAACAAATTAAATGTACAGA
Source organism: Apodemia mormo (assembly GCA_036924255.1). Lineage (NCBI taxonomy): Eukaryota > Metazoa > Arthropoda > Insecta > Lepidoptera > Riodinidae > Apodemia > Apodemia mormo. Next base: position 31,134,784 of record JAUPFN010000015.1, on the reverse strand, counting down.
CAAACGGAACAGATTTTTATATGCTCTCTGATTAGGTCTTCTATTCCTATATAGAATCAATTTTGTCTTTATTTATTCAACAATAAAACAATTTCGGCTAAATAACGTTTACTATGTAATTAACACACATCACATAAATGTAAATCGTATATTTTATTTCTCCGTTTTCTCCATTCAATTATCACGAGTCAAATAAACAAACCGTTATTTATGTAAGTCATATCGGGTAGAATAATTTGGCTATTTATCTTGATGTGTAATTTCGTACAAAAAATTCGACATCGTTTCCACTGAATTCATTAACTTGAAGCATACTTTGAAGTTATTAATGTTGCTCAAACAACTTTCGCATTATTTCGTCATAAAATAATAACAAAAATTTTCAGTGTGCTATAAACTAAGATCCTTTCAAAGTTATAAGCCGGGGATTTTTGACGTTGTTTGTTGACCACATGAGGGTTCGATTCCCGGGTTGGGCAATTTCAAAACGTGTTTTTTCAGTTTTCTGATAAAAACAACGTTTCCCGGGATTGGATAAAATTGGATAAAGTACCACCTGTAACAAAAACGGGGGGGAGGGGGGCAGGGATCAAAACCAAAAAAATTATGTGACCTCATTTATGTTCATATAGACCCAAATGACAAAAGAATAAACCGTAAGAAGTGTAAGTCGGACTTACTCACGTCGGCCCCTTTGAAGGACAGAATATCTGGCATTCTGCCTGGCAGTTCGTAGAAGTCGAACGATTGGTTGGCGTGTCAATCATGCCTACTAGGTGGTAGTGTTCCACAGCATCTCACTCAGATTTGGTCCCACCGTTTCACCCGTTCCCAATACACGTCACTTTTCCTGTTTGGAGAGTAAAGTTAGCGGTAAGCTTATGAATGTGGAATTACATTCCCACCACAGATAATATATTCTACATTTTTCATCATTGGCACTTGGTGATTCTCTTTTTCAATACAATATTTATCAATAAATACACTTATTCTGTTTCACAATAAGACAATTCTAATTTATTTTCAACCGGTTTACTCAGAAACTGTTAATACCCTGAGGATGCTTGTGTAAGCGAAACCGGTTGAAAATAAATTAGAATTATTGTCTTATTGCGAAACGGTACAAGTATATTAATTGATAAAATATATAGGGTCCAATATATTAGTTAGTAGTGCAACTGTTATCTGTACAACGTTACACTTAAAAATGTCTCTTGCCATTAGGAGAGCCGTATGCTTGTTAGCTGTCTCCCAATATAAAATAATATCGACACAATATTCCAGATAATATTCACTATAAGAATAAAACCCCAAGTTTTACAAAATGTTTTACAATGGGCAGCGAAAGATTTTCAACGAAATTGTTGAGCGTAAAAATGAATATCTAAGGCTGTCCAATTCGGTGGCGTCCGCTTAATGCGATATAAAGCCGATCGTAAAATTCATGCCAACGTTACTGATTCTCCGATATGGGCGTTTGACGACATTGTCATGAATGGCAGTAGAATTATTCCCTTCATGAGTTTCCGTCATTATACTTACAATTTTAGTATCGGTATTTGTTCGGCTCTATTTTTAACTGCTTTAGTAACAGGATAAGTCTATATGTTTTATAACTTGAAACAGACATAATGTGACCTTTTTAACGAATATTCAATCTATATACTATGTTTTCCGTGTATTCAATATCCATTATTATATTAACTATAAAATTAAATATCAATACTAAAAATAATTTTTGTAAGGAATGAAACGTACAAAAGGAAATTGATATCGAAAAAGAATAATAAAATTATTCATCAACAAAATTTTGCCTCCATTAGGAATCGAATCCTAGACTTTGATTTCGTACGTAGTTTTTATAATCGCTCGACCAACATCTTTGCATGTTACTGACGTAAACTGATTCTATTTTCTCCTGCTAGAAGTCGTCTAACGCGGCTAAAGGAGTTTTCACTTTAAAAAATGAGATCTTTCGTAAAACTTCTATACTTTGAGTCGTTCGGGAGTGCTTTCACTTCCTTAATCCAGTTGTGTCACAAAATCCGTTCTTAAGAAACGTCTGTTAACTACTCTCCTGCCAAAAAAAAAAGATTTTCATACAAATTCGCGAAAACCCTTAAACATTCTTGATCAAGCCATGTCGTAAAATTCGTTCTTGGTGTACGTCTACCTACTAGAAAATACTTCTCTCCTAATTTGTGGTACAAAAAATACGGAGTTATCAGTGTAAGTGAGTTTTTGCTTTGATATATTAACAAAAGCTCATTTTAATTGTACACAAAAAAGGTTGTAACCACTTATGGCCATCAAAAATACTAGAGATCTTGAAATTTGTAGCCAATTTTTAGATTATTTTTTTGTTTTCTTACTGTTTCATTATTTTAAAACTAGCCGGCTCAGCTTTCTTAGGAGTTTCGCAAATAAAAGCCATTTAATATATCCATACTAATATTATAATAAATGCAAAAGTAACTCAATCTATCTGTCTGCCTGTCTCTTCTTTACACCTAAACCACTTAACCGATTTGGATGAAATTTGGTACAGATATAGTTTGAGACCTGAGAAAGAACATAAGATAGTTTCATCCCAAAAATCCTATTTTACATTATAGTACATAGTTGCTTTCCTTGTGTAGTATGTATCTGAGTGAATGTGTGTATGTGTGTGTGTGTGTTTGCGTGTGTTTGTGTGTGTGTGCATGTGTGTGCGCGTGAGTGTGTGTATGTGTGTATGCGTCTGTGTGTGTTGCATGAGAATAATGCTCCAAAAAACTACACATGTGTACAAATAATGTAATTTTCTAAAGTATAATAATCAATTTGCTGAAGCTATTTTAAAATTTGTGTCTTAATTTTGTTAATATTTATTTTATATAAAGGCATAGAACGTCTTAATAAATTTGATAGATACGGTGCTAGAAATTGACAGTGGTTCTTGAAAAATGTCTTTAAAAGTGGGTATGAGATATCTAATTGTTCTTTTTTGTGTCGATGAAAGAAAATTATCCTTTTCCATCAAGTAGTAGAAGATACATTTGTAAACGAAAAGCTTCCTAACACCTAACATATTTGTCATTTCGTAAACTTTTGATGTAGGCGTACGAATTGCCAAAAACATAATTGTTATTAAAAGTGCTCTCTGCGTTTTTTCTAGCACTAATATATGCGTTTTTGATATAATAGTCATTAACAATTGATGATTTGCATAATTTCGTAGGTGTTTAAATAAAGGTATTAATTTTCTTGTACGTTTAGAAATATCTGAAATATGATACACCCAACTCAACCTGTTATCTATTGTAACCCCCAAATATCTTAATTTGTTTACTTGAGTTAAATGCTCACAACTACAATGGCTTACAGTGTTCGAGTTGTTGCCCTTGCAGGGATATGTGTGCATTCGTTATGCATATTTTTTATTTGGTTCATGTTTTAAACTAAAACGCATGTATTTGGTTTTACTTATATTTAAAGATAAAAAGATTATCCTCAAGACATGTTGCTATGCTAATCAAACCTGCTTCAGCCGATTTAAAAACTTCGCTCCAAGAAGACCCATAAAAAAGTACAACTGTATCATCAGCAAACATAAGCAGGTGAGCTTTGCTTATTTGTATTTTGCAAAGGTCATTAAGATATATTAGGAAGAGCGTAGGTCCTAACGTACTTTCTTGAGGAACACCAAATGAGCACAATGACAGCAGTTATCACTATAAATTTTACCTATCCGTACTTGTTGAGTGCGTCTAGTAAGGTAGTTTTTAAACCATTCTTAAGGAATTCCACGTATACCTAGGTTATATAATCGGACAAGTAGTATTGGTATTGACACAGTATCAAATGCCTTCTGTAAATCAAAAAAAAACTCTAAACACTTATTTCCTTTGTCTAAGTAAGAAGTTGTCAAATTAGTCAAATTCAATACCGCATCTTCGGTGGTATGATTAGATCTAAATCCATATTGGTTGTCAGTCAGTAAAAAATTCTTCTCCAAAAATGATATAAGTCGCTTGTTCATAATCTTTTCTAATATTTTAGAGATCACACTTAATAAAGCAATAGGTCTATTACTAGATGGAGTTGATTTATCCCCCGACTTATGAATAGGAATAATTATAGCCTTTTTCAAAGTGTCAGGAAATATACCACTCTGAAAGCTAAGATTACACAAATGTGCAATAGGTTCGACCAAAATTCCGGCAATTTTTTTGATAAAATATGCCCCTATGTTATCAGTACCGGAAGGACTGGTATTCTTTAGATTACGTATAATACTAGCAAAATCTCCTGCATCAGTTGGGGTCAAGAACATAGAATTACAAGTATCAGCTTTAGTCAAAATTTTAGTGGCAAGTGCATCTTCTGTTTTATTATTTTTAATAAAATTCGATCAGCTAGGGTTTTGCCTATATTGGAGAAAAAGATGTTAACTTTATTAAGTGATATTTGAGCGGAGCTATCGCAGCTTAATAATTCGTTTGCTGATTCTTGACTCTTATTCATATTGCAAACATCTTTAACTACCTTCCACAGATTCTTACAATTATTTTTGTTATTAAGAAGCTTTCTACGATAATAATCGTTACGTACAGATTTTAGTAAACTTTTACATAAATTACGGTATTTAACATATTTTTCCCACAGGCTTTCATTATCCTGGTCTTGTCTTAATTTTGCGTGAAGTTTATCTCTGTTTTTAATGGAATTTAATAAACCCGGAGTAATCCAGGGCTTTAAAGGTGTTTTTCTTTTATTATTTGTAACAACGGATGTATTGTTTTTGATAATAGTGTTTAATTTATGTAAAAAATCATTTACAGCTTCATTTGCGTCGACTAAATCATAATAACTGTCCCAATTACTCTGCTCCAACTGAGCCCCCATTTGTTCGTAGTCTGTTTTGAGCCTAGTTGTAGTAGTAAAATTTCTAGGTGTTTGAGTTTTACTAATTGATAACAATATAGGGCAATGATCTGTGAATTGAGGTAATGTTAAGGTTTTTAATTTATAAATTATTTTTACCATAAAATGATCCAAGCACGCATTATTTCTAGTTTATCTATACCTTGCACTAAACCATGACAAGCCATAATATTTTTTTTAAATTACTTTTTTTCAATTTATGACTTTAAATTAAATTTTAAACATTTGTAGTGCTAGAATGCAATAAACTTTTACTATTATACGTGAGTAAGATATTTGATTTACCTACTATTGTAAGTTCTCTATTACACGGTGAACCTAAATCACGCAATGAAATCACTGAAAAAAAAGTTTTTTGTTGTTGCCTAGGAAACAGTGTAATAGTTATGACGTGAGAGTGTAACAAACTTCCGCACTTATATCATTAGTAGTATTTAAAAAATCGTGAGGGATTCTTACTTTTCACGATAGACAAAAGAAACAACGAATACAGATAAAATTGACATTCCTATAGACAATGTATGCTAATATTGATTTTTATTGTTTGTTATATCATTTTTGTGGAATCCATACTAATATTATAAACGCGATATTCAACTGTCAATCTGTCTATTACACTTTCACGGCTAAATTTCAATGAAATCTGAATCAATTTCAGTGAAATTTAGCATTGAGATAGTGGACTAAACGGGGCCAAATATAGTGTTTCAAAAATCAACCCCTAAATTGCTGAAATAGGTCATAAAGATCGCTTGAAAATGATTCCATAGCATTTGTGATAAAGGAGTGTTATTTCACTTATGTTTTATTCTCGCCCAAGAATAGTGTTTAAGCTTAAGCATAGAGTTCTGTGTACAATATATCGTGCTTCATATTTCTCTCACAATACCATCGCTTCTAAACACCTCATTTTATAAAAATACTACAAACGAGAAAATACAATACGAAAGCTCATATCAATAGTTCTCTTTCAACAAAACCCTGAAAGGGAACACATTAACAATATTAGTTGAAATAAAAAAAGCACCAGTCTTGATAAATAACGTAACATTTGTAAGCAAATTCTCTTCAATTTAGATAGTAAATTATTAATGTAAGTTTTTATGTAAATAAATATCGCTGATTAGATTTATCTTTTTAGCGTATCCTACACTTTTCATCGTCGGCACTTTTTTATGAATTAAGATAGCATACAAGCAGATGACTCTTCTAATGGAGACAACCGTCGCCTATAGACACTAAAGATGCTAATGGTGCATTACTAAATTTGTGGCGAGGTCTTAATACAACATGTATGGATTTACCGGCTAGATAGTCGGTAAACGTATGCATATGACATTACCCTATAAACCGGAACACGACAGTGACAAGCATTGACGCTATTGCGGCAGGACTAAATAAGGTGGTGGTGCCAGACCAGGTAGTAGGTAGGTAGCCGGTAAACCTATGCATGTGGCATTACCCTATAAACTGGAACACGACGGTGACAAGCATTGACGCTATTGCGGCAGGTTTAATAATAATTCGGTGGTAGCAAGAGGCGACAATGCAGAACTGTACAACCTAGTAGCTTCGATGGTACTGACTCGCATAGTCAATCTTTTACCTATTACCAACTGCCTGACAGAACGGCAGGTAATCTATTCTTCAAAGGAGCTCGAACTAACACGAGAGACTGTGAAACTCCATTTTTGCAATATATGTTTGACGGCCCGGCCACAACTCGCGCGGCGCGACCGGCGACGCGAATTGCGGCGCGGCCAGCGAAAACAAATGTAGGAAACTGTATGAAGTATGCCACAGCTGTCAGCTACCGGCGACGCGAATTGCGGCGCGGAAAAACGCGCGACCGTGCCACGCTGTGTGATAAGCGAATAAAACAAAAGAGTACTTTTGTTTTATTCACTCCATCAGGAGATCCATCTGCTTGTTTGCCATCTTATGATATAAAAAAAATGATGGAAAAAAGAACAAAGCTATATAGATGTCAATTTCAACACAAGATGAATACTTAAGTATAAAACTCGTAAGTATAACATTGTTTTGGTTTATCGTGCGAGAAAAATTCGGGGAACGTTTGTTTAGGACTTTTCAGAAATAATTGAATTTATATAGAACCATTTCACCGATTATGCTTGCTTACTTTATCTTAACCAATAATAAAATATCAATATTAACTTTTCCTTTGTAATTAAACTCAGACCCAAAATGCAGAGTTAAAAGTAAGTTTAAAAAACTATGCGTGTGTGTGTATGCGTGTAGGTATATATATGTATGTATCTGTGTGTTATCGTAGCTTTTAAACATGTGAACCGATTAAGATGCAGTTTTTTTTCATTTTCTGCTTGATGAAAAGGATTAATTAGGGTTCTGCTGACTGTCTACCAAATAAGAGGGCTCGGGTTCGTTTTCCGACAGTGGTAGGCATTTGTGTGATGTTCATCAAACATCTATATATATGAAACAATAGGATATAGAATACTTTTTAACCCGAAAATCACCAAAAATTTTCATAATGCCTACTGCAATGCAATTAGGATTGCAAGGTGCAGCTTGTCATTAAATAATATTTTACTACATATATGTTCCATTTTCATTCTCTCATACTTGTAATAAATAAATAATATAAAAGGTCAGTAGTCACTAACATCGTGGCTACTAGGTGGTAGAGTTCTGCATTGTCTCGCCCGGGTCTGGTACCACCGCCTTATCTATTCCTGCCGCAATAGCGTCAGTGCTTGTTGCTGTCGTGTTCCGGTTTGGAGGGTAAGGTAGCCGGTAAACTTATGCATGTGGCATTAGACCTCGCCACAAGATAGCAACGCACCATTAACATCTTTGGTGTCTATAGGCGATGGTTGACTCTTTCCATCAGGAGACCCATCTGCTTGTTTGCTATCTTATAATATAAAAAAAAAGGGCGTATTGAAAACTTACAGTTAATAAAAATCAATCATTCTCATACAGTCTCATAACGTTTTTGTGTATTTAACAACAAAGAGCGAGTATACAATTAGAAGCCCACTACAAAAATTTGACCTTCTTTTGTTTTATTACTTACTCAATTTATGATATAATTTTGTGTTTATCGTTTCAGGTAATTCATCACTTCTTTGTTTTCAGTTATTCCAATTTCATAAAACATTTATATAATATACTTACAATATATATACTACGAAAAAAGTATTTTTTTTAATTCAATAGGTATTATGACGGAACTCTATTCTTAATGGGTATCTATATTCTAGACCACAGCTAAATAATGAAATATCTTTTAAGTTTGACGGCAGACTTTAGCCGTAAAGAAAATATTACACTGTCAGTCTGGACAAACGATTTGATTTTATAGGTATAGAATATAAAATTATAAATGTATTTTTTTATGTCATAAGATAGCAAATAAGCAGGTGGGTCTTCTGATGAAAAGAGTCAACCATCGCCTATAGACACCAAAGGTGTTAATGGTGCGTTGCTATCTTGTGGCGAGGTCTAATGCCACATGCAACAGTTTACCGGTTTGTAGAGGCGTAGAGCACTCCCTCAACGTTCCACTAAAAGAGCGTGCAATAAGAATTTCGAATCTGCTGAAAAAAAAAAATTTCATACAAATTAGAGCTCCATTATACCATTAACCGCGATTCATAGCAATGTGGTAAATGGCTGTATATCCATTTGTCACCGCAGCCTATGGCATAAAGCTCAGGGTGCACTGTGATTTATCACTCACTTTTTGTTCACTACGAATATTCATTCGGTTGTGACTTTTTGCGGATAATGGCTTTAGTGATCTGCGCAAGATGAGGGAGCTCCTTAAATAGTATTAGGAATAGATAAGATAAAAAATAATTAATACGTTTTTATCATTTTTATCGTAAGTTAGCAAACAAGCAGAAAGTACTCATTTTTGTTATATCAAGTTGGTTTTTGATGTGTAGAAAAATTCACGGTAGATAATCTTGGATATTTACAACTACTAAGTAGGCTTTACAAATTTACGAGTAGTAGTAGGGTGAGGTGTTCCTAGTATTCGACCAACTTATAAAATATTATACTTTGAAAAGTTTTAACAGGCGGTCAGTCTGTCGTGCGGATGATATCTGTCATTGGTATTAAAAATATTAAAATATCATACAAAGTAATTATAATAAATGATATGAAAATTATTTTTAATAGACCTGCAGCAAGCGACAAATTTTGAGTAGATATTTTGAAATTAGGCAAATTGAAATTGCGAAAAAATATAATTTCGTCAATTTGCGAAACCGAGCCTCGGAGTCTGACAGGAAGTTTGCGATTATTTCGTCACTGCGCAGTATTGCAATTTTAAACCTTTTCAAAAACAATTGCAAAATAAAATCCCAAAAATTTATTTTTGGCAACTCTATTTTTTAAGCCTTTTAATTTAGTTTTTATAGAATAAAAAACCAGACTCGTTTTTCGGTTATAAAATATTACCATATCACTCTTTGGGCAGACCGCAGAACCTCTCGATCTCGACCTCTCTAAATCTGATCTCGATATCAGTCTAGTCTTTCCTAATCCTACAAAGTCATACTCTAGTATCATCACATAAGTCCTAATCTTCTTTTTTTATTTTTTTTATATCATAAGATAGCAAACGAGCAGATGGGTCTCCTGATGGAAAAAGTCAACCTTCGCCTATAGACACCAAAGGTGTTAATGGTGCGTTGCTATCTTGTGGCGAGGTCTAATGCCACATGCATAAGTTTACCGGCTACCTCACCCTCCAAACTGGAACACGACAGTGACAAGCACTGACGCTATTGCGGCAGGAATAGTCAAGGCGGTGGTACCAGAACCGGGCGAGACAATGCAGAACTTTACCACCTAGTAGCCACGATGGTAGTGACTCGCATAGCCAATCGGTCGCCTTTTACGACCTGCCTGACAGAACGGAGTTTGTATATTCTTCAAAGGAGTACGGAACCAACACGGGGAAAATTTAATTCACTATTAGGTGCCCCACAGACCTACAATAATATTGCGCAATACCTTTTTAGCAATAATATTGAGTACCCCTTTTGTTTCCAGACGTTCAATAAATTCACTCAATAAAATTGACAAACCAGTCTGATCAATATTTTCGTGCGAGTAACATGTCTGGCGACGAAGTTTGGCGGCAACCATGCTGGTGATTTTGTTAAATAAATCTATACAATTCTATACACTCAAGTAAAAACTCTCGTTCTTGATCTTTTGATTAGTTTTGTTTCGATCAACACTGATATTGATTAGTGAATTGGCCTGAATGTCGAATTTCGGCCGAATGTTGAGTTTCGGCTGAAAGTTAAATTTCGATCAAATGTCGAAATTCAGCGGAATGACGTATTTCGGTCACATATTCAATTTCGACCGAATGTAGAATTTCGGCCAGTGGTCGAAATTTTGGTCCATTCTATTAATAAACTATTAAATTAACAAGATGAGTAACATTACCGCGAAATGACGAAAAATTCTTGCTCGCCATTTTGCTTAAATTTACGACACGACCATACATTAAACACCGCTACTGACCGACCGCGACCGCTATAAGCTCTGAAGTGAAAAATATTGTTCAATATGAAACCTACACAGTGCAAGAAAAAAATATTCTACAATAAAAATTAAACCCGCTCAAACTTTCGTTCAATCATTGTGCAATCTTCAATATTAACTCTAAACGGTCAATAATATTGTACAATACGTACGTACGTACGTACGTAATATTATTGTAGGTCTAGGGGCCGCCTTACGAACGCACAGATTTTTTCAGTAGCGATCTCACTTTAACCGCTTTTATTCTACTTTCTTTCTTTTATGTACCCGTTTTGAATTCATACGAATGAAAGCAAATAAATTTTAAGCTTAAAAAGACTTTAAACGTCTCTGAAAAGAAAATTAAAACGATAAAAATGTTTAGCATTGTCTAAGTTAAGGCGATCATTTATTTCCTCTTAAAACAAAGCAGTATCTATATATACATATAATAAAATCGTAGGAAAGTCAATGTATGTCCGGGGTAAACTCAAAAAGTACTGCATGGGCTTACTTCAAATTTTGCATGAATATTACTAACAGGTCGGGTCAACATATAATCACGCTATCACCTACGGGGGAGGAACTGTGCGAAGTAAACGAAGTCCGTGCGGACGAAGTCGCGGGCAACAGCTAGTGTTTTATAAAATAATAGGTAAACGGTAAAGCTTCGCTGAGAAATTTCATATATATAATTTTAGGGGATGGCTTTCGAAAAATCCTTTTATATTACTCGTCTACATCGTAAGAACAACCCCTGTCAACATTTATAGTTTCTTGGTCTAAAGAATTAACCGCCGCATTAGAAGTGGTGTTTAGGTGGGATCAAGGCGGCAAAAATAATTCCTAGTAAGTTCCCGTAAACAGCGTAATTTTAATATTTGAAAAGTTGTTACTTTTGAAAATTTTAATCGTTTTAAATTTTTGAAATGGCACGTAACGTAGTTTTTTTACTAAAATAACGAAGAAGATCAAAAGATTATTGCTTGAGAAATTTCGACGTTTTGTCGAAAAACAGTTTAATATTTGAAAAGCTGTTACTTTTGAAAATTTTAATCGTATTAAAATTTTGAAACGCCATATGACGTAGTTTTTTTTTTTACTAAAATAACGAAGAAGTTCAAAAAATTATTGCTTGAGAAATTTCAACGTTTCGTCGAAAAAACCTTTTTTCAACATTTTTGTCAACGATAACTCCCGAACGGATTAACCGATTTTTGAGAAAAAGAGTTTATTAGATTAGTAGTCAATCGGCACATAAATCTGAAAGTAACATTAAAAAAATTATTTTTCGCCAAAAATTTTTTTTGAAAGATCTGAAAATTTTCTAGGTCAAATCGGTTCAAATTTTCAGAAAGTCTAAGTTAAGTAGAAGCCAATCGATTGTTATCAACCGCGTTTCGATCAGACAAGCCATTCAAAAGTTATGAGATGTTTACACACACACATACACACACATACATACGTACTGAAGTCATCATGAAAATAGTCGGAAAGGGTTTCTATGACCTCAAAACTTGGAGATCCGGTAAAAATTCGATTTTTGAAAATCGGGGCCAAATCAGTTACATCTCTTATCGGTCGACCCTGCAGGCTATCCCTGAAACTTCCCGCTAAATTGAGGTATTTTAAAATACTTAAGCTCAAAGGAACAAAAACTATACGCTAGTATAAAGCAAAGAATTTTTTAGAGTTAAAAAAATGGTCATAAATGGGACTTATTTCATTTTCGAAAAAAAATCAAAACACTTTTTTTTTCAAAAAATTTCGTTATTGATCAATCCCAATCAAACTGACGGATTTTGATAAATTTAAGGTTTTTGACGCAGTTTTTTAGAGAGAAAAGCTGATCGGTATATTAGCCTGAAATTTATATTAAAAATATTAAGTAAGTATGCTGGAAACAACAAAATGTTAATATTTGAAAAGCTGTAATTTTTGAAAACTTGATTTGATTTTAATTTTTGACGTAGTTCTTAATTACTAAAATATTGCAGAAAGTCCAAGAATTATTGGTTAAATTTTTTTTAAGTTATGTCGACAAAACACCTTTTTTTAATTTTTCGTTAATTCAAGCAAATATGTCTAAGAAATAAAAAGTTTCATATAATTTTTTCCTGTATTTCACCCCCTTGAAGGTTGAATTTTGAAAAATCATTTCTTAAAGGATGCTTACGTCATAAGAGGAATACGTGTACGAATTCAAGTTTCTACCCCTTAGAATTTAGGCCTGTACGTTTATATAAAAGTTTCATACCCTATTTTAGCCTCTTAGGGGCTGAATTTTAAAAAACGCTAAAGTAACTCATTATTTTTGCCATCCTAAATTTATACGAAATTTCATGAAAATATGTTCAAAGAATAACAATTTTCATGCAAATTTTATATTCTATTTAATCTATTAGGATTGCTATGTATGTAACACACCTATCTAACCAACTAATATACCTAACTGTATCAAAAAAAAATGTAAGCCGGTTGACCCTGCAGGTCATCCCTGAAACTTTTTTTGTTATTTATTATTATTATTATCGTTAGGGAAGCGCTTGACCACGATCTCGCCTGATGGTAAGCTAAGATACGGCTTTAGATGAAACGCGCTTCCCTAGAAGGTACCTGTTCCCTCTTCTCTTGAAGATCCCTAAATTGTACTTGTAAGGGAACACAGGCTCAGGAAGCATGTTCCAGTCCCTTTCTTAAACTTCCCGCTAAATTCAGGTACTTTAAGCTCAAAGAAAAACTATGCCTAAGCATAGAGTTTTGAGTTCTAAGAAATCAAAAATCTTAAGTTTAAAAAAAAATGAAACTTAGTTATTCAGTGTTCGAAAAGATTTATATATTTTTTAAATAATAACCGACTTTGATATTTTGAATAATATTCAACGTAGTTTTTGAGCTCTAAATTGTTTTGTTAGATGATGATGTTGTGAAGAAGAAGAAAAACTATAAACAAATAATTTTTTCAAATAAAAAAATATTAATTTTGTAATAAATGACAATAATTTCATTTTTGAAAAGAAAAACAATTTTTTTTTTTAAATTTTCGTTATTGATGAATCCTAAATTAATAAACCGATTTTAATCAAATTACGGTTTTTGACGCATTTTTTTAAACAAAAAAGCTGATCAGAGTTTTAAATTCATTAACTTTGCTAGAAAGAACAAAATATTAATATTTGAAAAGTTATAATTTTTGAAAACTTGATTTGATTTTGATTTTTGAAACTGCATTTGATGTAGTTAGTATTAAAATATTGTGGAAGGCCGAAAATTGATTGAAAAATTTCGAAGTTCAATCGCAAAAATGCTTTTTTTTTAATTTTAATAAAAACTTTCATACAATTTGTTTTCCTCTATTTGACCCCCTTAGAAGTTGAATTTTGAAAAAATATTTAACCGGATTTTTACATCATAAGAAAAATACGTTTGCGAAATTTTAAGTTTTTAGATCTATGGGTATAGGCCTATGTGTTTATATAAAATTTTCATTCCCTATTTTAACCTCTTAGGCTTTGAATTTTAAAAAAACGTTGAAATACATAACTCATTATTGTTGGTATACTCCAAGAATTAAAAAAATTATACAAATATTTTTTTCTCTATTTCACCCCCTTGGAGGTTGAATTTTGGAAAATCATTCCTACTTACTTCGTAAGAGGAATATTTGTCCGAAATTTCACGCTAGCTCTAAGGCTGGTTTCCCTGTGATGTTGACCGCACGCTGACGGTCAACGCTGATGTATGTAGCCTACGGTCGTCCACGCTGAGTGGTCAGCACGAAACAAATACGCTACTAATGACTACATACATATGGACCCATCAACGCCGACTGTCAGCGTGCGGTCAGCGTGACATAAAAACCGGCCTAAGGGTTTGGCCTGTGCATTAATAAAAAAATTTCATTCCATTTTTGAAAAACGCTGAAATACGGAACTCGTTATTCTTGCTGTAATCAATTTATATAAAATTTAGTGCAAATATGTCCAAATAAATAAAAGTTTCATACGAACCTTTTTTCCTCAATTTCATCCCCTTGGAGGTTGAATTTAAAAAATCATTCCTCAGTTTATGCCTACGTCATAACAAGGATATGTGTGTAAAATTTCAAGTTTCTAGTCCTAAGAATTTGGCCTGTACCTTTTTATAAAACTTTCATGTTCTAAAAACGCTGATATACATAACTCATTACTTTCGAGCTTCGTTCTCGATATTAGCATAGATAACAATGTAGTACCACATACGCGCCCGCCGTTTCGCACTATATTTTGGAGGTAGAAAATTAAAAATTATAGGAAGGTAGTATTAAATTAGCTTCCGCGATCGCTTACTGAATATCGTCATTCACATTCTAGTGCTTCGCTGTTTCGTACGTCCTCTGCTTTCTAAAAGTTGTTAATAATTTTTCCGTTATAACTGTTTTACAAAAAATTAAATCGGTTTAAATATGCCTAAAAGGAAGAGAGAATATCAAGAGAATTACAAATATTTAACAAAGAAGCTGAAAAAATTAGAACGAAAGATAAAACGTAAGCGCCGAAACTGCGACGAACAAACCAAGTTATCCCGATCAGATTGCGAGAAGATTACACCACTGGGCCAGGAAGGTTAGTTTAAATTCATTTTTTTATGCATATTTTTTGACTGCACATATAATTAAAAATTGGGCTGCCCACCAGAGACTTCCCACATTTCAAAAATACATGCTACTCGGTTTTACCATCAGGATACTTCCACAACGATATATAATGGATATGGATTTTACCACTAAATATGTGCATGGGTTTGCGTGTTTCTCATACCGGAGTCTCACTGCCCACAATGTCGTATTTATAACGAAATTTCTATTTCGTTTCAGAAAACTGTTTCAAAATGAATATACATAATGACCATTTAAATTATAAAGATCTAATTTCCATTAAATATGTGCACGGGTTTGCGTGTTTCTCATACCGGAGTCTCACTACCCGCAATTACGGTTTTACAACGAATTTTTATTTCGTTTTTTAAACGATTTCGTAATGAACATCATGATGGCCATTATTAAATTTTGATTAAATATGTGTACGGGTTTGCGTGTTTCTCATACCGGAGTCTCACTACCCGCAATATCGTTTTACAACGGAATTTTTATTTCGTTTCTAAAACACGGTTTCATAATAATTATGCAGGATGGCCCTTAAACTATAAAGATCATTAAATTTTCATTAAATATATGCACGGGTTTGCGTGTTTCTCATACCGGAGTCTTACTACCTGCAACATCGTTTTTACAACGAAATTCTTATTCCGTTTCAGTAAACGGTTCCGTAATGAATATGCATGATGACCCTATAAATTATGAAGATCCAATACCAGGATGTTCATATTGGGCACCGGAATATCAGTATACAGATAATTCAGAAACTGATGAGGATTCTTCTCCTGCAGTTATCCAAATTCATTAAAGGGTCGAGGTGCCACAAGAGGCCACCCTGGTTCCTGAAGGTGGAACAGTAGACTGTCCTTTGACCCAAGAATTACCACTGCCGTTACCCTCTTTAGATACACAGCTAGAGACAGAACCACAAAATAAAATATCGCAAAAAAGCAACAAAAAAGAACCTGCTGCTCCTAGTGAACCAATTTCTGATTTGGATCCAGATTTGATGGCAATTCTAGGCGATGATCCTACTATAATAAATGAATATGGTAAAGATATTAATAAGGAACTTGCAGTAATATTGGGCCACCTTACTACATCAGGTCTTTCAAACGAAAGTCGCACTGAGTTAAAAAAGAGATATCTGGTACCGGCCAATTGTAAGCTTATTAAAGCACCTGAGCTAAACCCTGAAATTCGAGCTGCTCTCATAGGAAGTCAACTAAAACGGGACAAAGGTATTGAGATCAAACAGGCTCTTACGTCCTGTGCCCTAACTTCGCTTAGTGAAGCAATCAATATGATTTTATCAAACAATAAAAAGGAACCCGAGCTTTTAAAAATATTAATGGATACGGCTCGAATACTGGGGGATTTGCAATATACAGATTCTACCACTCGACTACGATTTTTTATACTTTCCAACGTCAAAAAACAATTAAGAGAACAATTAGAAAAAACAAAAATTGCCGAGACACTGTTTGGAAATAATGTATCGGATATAATTAAATCGGTTAAAAGTATAAATAAATCGGGAACTGAAATAAAATTAACATCTTCTATGAGGCAGTTAGGGCCGAAACCGCCAAAGCAACCTGCGAGACCTTTAAACTACAGGGCTCCCCCCAACGATCGCAGACCACCACAGTCGGGGGGAGCGAGACGCGCTCGAGTAGCAAATCGAACGTTCAGAGTGGCTTCGATGCCAATGCAACCCAACTCCTTCAGGACATCATCACGTCAGCGGCCGACACGCCACAGACGCTAATTGATAAGGTAAAGCCTGCGGGCAGACTTGCTTACTTTTATAAACAATGGTGCATGTTGACCGACAATCCAGTGATACTCTCCTGGATATTAGGTTATGAAATTAAATTCTCGTATCCGGTAACGCAAACTATTATCCCGACTGAACCAATATACTCAGTCAGGGAATTACAAGAATTTAAAAAATCAATAGATAGTTTATTTATTATCTATTGGAGCCATTTCACCGTGTCAACCTTGCGAAGGACAATACATCTCTAGTATTTTTCTTATTCCAAAACCAAATGGAAATCAACGGCTAATACTAAATTTAAAAAAATTAAATGAATTTATTAAAACAAGTCATTTTAAACTCGAAGATTTAAGAACCGCAATTAGACTTGTTTCAAAAAATTGTTTCATGTGTAAAATTGATATAAAAGACGCGTATTTTTTTGTTAAAATACACGATAATTCAAAAAAAAAATTACGCTTTAAATGGAATAACCAACTTTATGAATTTAATGTTTTACCGTTTGGTCTAAACACGGCACCATATGTTTTTACAAAAATTTTAAAGCCCGTAGCAAAATTGCTTAGATCTACTGGACATTTGTCTACTTTCTACCTTGATGACCTGTATCTGTTAGGTCAAACGTGTAATAGTTGTTTGCAGAACATGAAAGATACCAAATATTTATTACAATCTTTAGGTTTTATCATAAATACAAAAAAAAAGCATTTTCATACCTACTAATTCCTGTACTTTTCTAGGATGTATAATAGATTCAAAAAAGTTAGAAGTTAGATTGCCCAATGACAAAAAAGAAAAAATCAAAAATGAAATAATAAAATTTAAAAAATTGAAACGGTGTAAAATTCGAAATCTTTCTCACTTGATAGGATTACTTATATCGGCTTGCCAAGCTGCAGATTACGGCTGGCTGTATACGCTGGAAAGGTGTAAATTTTTAAGTCTTAAAAATAACGACTACAAAAAATACATGACAATTCCCGCAGCTTTGTCTCCTATATTTGATTGGTGGTTAAAAGCCATAAATCACTCCGTAAGTAAAATTGAGAGTGATGATTATGCCTTAGAAATATTCACCGATGCTTCAACTACTGGGTGGGGAGCCGCTTGCGGAGGTGATGCTGCATGTGGTCTTTGGGATAATCAGGAACGGTATTTTTAGAAATACTTGCAGCATTTCTCGGACTTAAAGTATTTGCGAAAAATTTGAAATCTTGTCAAATACTGCTACGTATAGATAACACCACGGCAATATCTTATATTATTAGAATGGGTGGGGTACAGTTCTCTCACTTAAATCATATAACTAAACAATTGTGGCAGTGGTGCGAATCGCGTGATTTAATTGTACATGCTGATTATATTTGTTCTTCAGAAAACGTAATAGCTGATGCGGAATCGAGAAAGTCGCATTCAGATATTGAGTGGGAGATTTCTAAAAGCACCTTTAACAAATTAATACGTAAATTTGGTAAACCGCAAATAGATCTTTTCGCGAGTAGAATTATTTTTTTTATTTTTTATTATTTTATGTCATAAGATAGCAAACAAGCAGATGGGTCTCCTGATGGAAAGAGTCAACCATCGCCTATAGACACCAAAGATGTTAATGGTGCGTTGCTATCTTGTGGCGAGGTATAATGCCACATGCATAAGTTTACCGGCTACCTTACCCTCCAAACCGGAACACGACAGCGACAAGCACTGACGCTATTGCGGCAGGAATAGGTAAGGCGGTGGTACCAGACCCGGGCGAGACAATGCAGAACTCTACCACCTAGTAGCCACGATGGTAGTGACTCGATAGCCAATCGGTCGCCAATTAATCATAAATGTAAGCTATATGTGTCGTGGCAAAGAGATCCAGACGCACATCCTATAAACGCTTTTACAATATGTTGGTCAGATTTATTTTTTTATGCGTTTCCTCCAATTTAGATTATTTTGAGAGTATTACGTAAAATCGTAATCGATAAGGCTACTGGTACAGTAATTGTCCCGCAGTGGCCTACTCAACCTTGGTATCCACTTTTTAAACGCCTCCTTATATCTAAACCATTGATTTTAGATTCAAATGACGACTTAAATTCCTCTCATTGCAGCGTACGCCTGCTGCATCCGCGAACTATACTGGTTGCCGGGATGTTATCCGGACATCATTACTCCGAAGAGGAATTCCAGAGTTGTCTATTCCAATAATGATAGCATCACTATCAGATAATACCATTAAACAATACGACACTTGTCTTATTAAATGGTTTACATATTGTCATAAAAATAATATAGATACATACAATGCGTCATCGTCAGACATTTTATATTTTTAACAGACATGTTTAATACAGGTGCCAGATACGGTACACTTAATAGTTGCCGATCTGCTTTATCTCTGATACTAGGTCATGACCAAGTAAATAATTGCTTAACTCAAAGATTCTTTAAAGGAATATTTAAACTTAGGCCAAATTTACCTAAATTCAACCTTACGTGGGATACTAACCAAGTATTAAATTTTTTGTCAAACTGGTATCCCAATGAAAATTTAATTAACGAAAAAATTTGTAAAAAACTAAAAACATTGTTAGCACTCATTACAGCTCATAGAATGCAAACATTACTCGTTCTGATTCGGGATTTTTCATAAAAATTCCAGATTTAATTAAAACATCGCGTGTAGGGTCTATACAACCAGTACTTTCGTTGCCCTTTTTTCCGGAAAAACCCCAAATATGTCCTGCAAGTACCCTTAGTACATTCCTTGAAAAAACAAAAGATTTGCGTCAGGGTCATTCATATCTGTTTATATCGCTAAGAAAACCACACTCAAAAGTAGGCGCTCAGACATTAAGTAGATGGGTTAAGAATGTTTTGCATAGTAGCGGCATTGACACATCTGTGTTCAGTGCGCATAGTACTAGGCACGCCTCTACCTCCAAGGCTTTTATGTCTGGAGTTAGTATGGATACAATCCGAAATACGGCTGGTTGGAGTGAAAACTCCACAATATTCGCCAGATACTATAATAAAATTATTTCTAAATGTGATTCTAACGAGTTTGCTCGAAATTTACTTATTAATTAATATAATTATGTTAAAAATTATAAAAGAATGTTAAAATATTATAAATTGTTTATATTAAAGGTATTTGCAATTGTATTTCACGACATTTCTCTAAACGTCTACATTGTTATCTATGCTAATATCGAGAACGAAGCTCGAAAGTAATTGATGATTAAACGAACTTACCTGTAAGTGAAGTTCAATCTCAATTACTAGAAGAGCTTCGTTCGAAGATATTAGTATCCCTCCCTCCCAAGTTTACCCCTGGTCGTGAAATACCAGCTCAGCAATTCTCTAAACTAAATGATGATATGAATATCATATATCATATATCATCGTAAGCGATCGCGGAAGCTAATTTAATACTACCTTCCTATAATTTTTAATTTTCTACCTCCAAAACGGCGAAACGGCGGGCGCGTATGTGGTACTACATTGTTATCTATGCTAATATCTTCGAACGAAGCTCTTCTAGTAATTGAGATTCGTTTAATCATCAATTATTTTTGACATGCCCAATTTTAAAGTTTTATCCCCTATTTCACCCCTTTAATTATTCCAAAATTTCAAATGTTCTTCTCCGCTTCTTCTTCTTCTCCTTCTTCTTCTTCTTCTTCTCCTCTTCTTCTTCTTCTTCTCCCCTTCTTCTTCTTCTTCTCCTCTTCTTCTTCTTCTTCTCCTCTTCTTCTTCTTCTCCTCCTCCTCTTCTTCTTCTCCTCTTCTTCTTCTTATTCGCCTCTTGTTCTTCTTCTCCTCCTCTTCTTCTCCTGTTCCTCTTCTTCCCCTCTTCTTCTTCTACTCGTCTACTTCTTCTCATCATCTTCTTCTTCTTCTCCTCTTCTTCATCTTCTCCTCCTCTTCTTCTTGTCCCCTTCTTCTTCTTCTTCACCTCTTCTTCTTCTTCACCTCTTCTTCTTCTTCTCCTCTTCTTCTTCTTCTCCCCTTATTCTTCTTCTCCTCTTCTTCTTCTCTCCTTCTTCTTCTCCCCTTCTTCTTCTTCTCCCCTTATTCCAAAATTTCAAATGTTCTTCTCCTCTTCTTCTCCTCCTCTTCTTCTTCTCCTCATCTTCTTCTCCTCATATTCTTCTTCTTCTCCACATCTTCTTCTTCTCCTCATTTTCTTCTTCTTCTCTTCTTCTTCTTCTTCTTCTTCTTCTCCTCTTCTTCTTCTTCTCCAACTCCTCCTAGTCTTCTTCTCCTCTTCTTCTTTTTATTCTCCTCTTGTTCTTCTTCTCCTCCTCTTCTTCTCCTCTTCTTCTTCTTCTCCTCTTCTTCTTCTTCTCCTCTTCTACTTCTTCTCATCACCTTCTTCTTCTTCTCCCTTCTTCTTCTCCTCTTCTTCTTCTCCCCTTCTTCTTCTCCCTTCTTCTTCTTCTCCCCTTCTTCTTCTTCTCCCCTTTTTCTTCTTCTTCTTCTCCTCTTTTCCCGTCTCCTCTCCTTCTCCTCCTCCTCCTCTCCTCCTCTTCCTCAGAAGAGAGAAGAGAGAAGAGAGGAGAATCCTCTTCTTCTCTCCTTCTCCTCTCTTTGTCCTCTCCTTCTTCTCTTCGCTTCCTCTTCTCCTCTTCTTCTTCTCCTTCTTCTTCTCCTCTTCTTCTTCTTCTTCTTCTCCTCTTCTTCTTCTCCTCTTCTTCTTCTCCTCTTCTTCTTCTCCTCATCTTCTTCTCCTCTTCTTCTTCTCCTCTTCTTCTTCTTCTCCTCATCTTCTTCTCCTCCTCTTCTTCTTCTCCTCTTCTTCTTCTTCTCCTCTTCTTCCTCTCCCTTCTTCTTCTCCCATCTTCTTCTCCTCTTCTTCTTCTCCCCTACTTCTTCTCCCTTCTTCTTCTCCCCTTCTTCTTCTTCTCCCCTTTTTCTTCTTCTTCCTATCCTCCTCTTCTTCTTCTTCTTCTCCTCTTCTCCCGTCTCCTCTCCTCCTCCTCCTCCTCTCCTCCTTTTCCTCAGAGAGAGAGAAGGAAGGAGAATCTTCTTCTTCTCTTCTTCTCCTCTCTTTGTCCTCTCCTTCTTCTCTTCGCTTCATCTTCTCCTCTTCTTCTTCTCCTTCTTCTTCTCCTCTTCTTCTTCTCATCTTCTCCTCTTCTTCTTCTTCTCCTCTTCTTATTCTCCTCTTCTTCTTCTCCTCTTCTTCTTATTCTCCTCTTCTTCTTCTCCTCATCTTCTTCTCCTCTTCTTCTTCTTCTCCTCTTCTTCTTCTTCTCCTCTTCTTCTACTTCTTCTCCTCCTCTTCTTCTCCTGCTCTTCTTCCACTTCTTCTCCTCTTCTTCGTCTTCTCCTCCTCTTCTTCGTCTTCTCCTCCCTTTTCTTCGTCTTCTCCTCCTCTTCTTCATCTTCTCCTCCTCTTCTTCGTCTTCTCCTTCTCTTCTTCTTCTTCTCCTCCTCTACTTCGTCTTCGCATCCTCTTCTTCTTCTTCTTCTCCTCCTCTTCTTCTTCTTCTCCTCTTCTTCGTCTTCTCATCCTCTTCTTCTGCTTCTTCTCCTCCTCCTCTTCTTCTTCTTCTTCTTCTCCTTCTCCTCTTCTTTTTCTTCTTCTCCTCTTCTCCCCGTCTCCTCCTCTTCTCCTCATCCTCTTCTCCTCATCTTCTTTTCCTCCTCCTCTTCTCCTTCTCCTCTTCTTCTCCGCTCCTTCTCCTCTTCTTCTTCTCTCCTTCTCTTCTCCTTCTCCTCTTCTTCTCCTCTTCTTCTCCTCTCCTTCTCTTCTCCTTCTCCTCTTCTACTTCTTCTTCTTCTCCTCTTCTTCGTCTTCTTCTCCTCCTCCGCTTCTTCTCCTCCTCTTCTTCTTCTTTTCCTCTTTTTATTCTTCTCCTCTTCTACTTCTTCTCTTCTTCCTCTTCTCCTCCTCTTCTTCTTCTCCGCTTCTACTCCTTCTCTTCTCCCTCTCCTCCTCCTCTTCTTCTTCTCCTCCTCTTCTTCTTCTCCTCCTCTTCTTCTTCTCCTCCTCTTCTCCTTCTTCTCTTCATCTTCTTCTGCTCTTCTTCCACTTCTTCTCCTCTTCTTCGTCTTCTCCTCCTCTTCTTCGTCTTCTCCTCCCTTTTATTCGTCTTCTCCTCCTCTTCTTCGGCTTCTCCTCCTCTTCTTCGTCTTCTCCTCCTCTTCTTCTTCTTCTCCTCCTCTACTTCGTCTTCGCATCCTCTTCTTCTTCTTCTTCTCCTCCTCTTCTTCTTCTTCTCCTCTACTTCGTCTTCTCATCCTCTTCTTCTTCTGCTTCTTCTCCTCCTCCTCTTCTTCTTCTTCTTCTCCTTCTCCTTCTCCTCTTCTTTTTCTTCTTCTCCTCTTCTCCCCGTCTCCTCCTCTTCTCCTCATCCTCTTCTCCTCATCTTCTTTTCCTCATCTTCTTTTCCTCCTCCTCTTCTCCTTCTCCTCTTCTTCTCCGCTCCTTCTCCTCTTCTTCTTCTCTCCTTCTCTTCTCCTTCTCCTCTTCTTCTCCTCCTTCTCTTCTCCTTCTCCTCTTCTACTTCTTCTTCTTCTCCTCTTCTTCGTCTTCTTCTCCTCCTCCTCTTCTTCTCCTCCTCTTCTTCTTCTTCTCCTCTTTTTATTCTTCTTCTCCTCTTCTTCTTCTCTTCGCTTCTTCTCCGCTTCTTCTCCTCTTCTTCTTCTTCTTCTCCTCTTCATCTTCTTCTCTCCTTCTACTTCTTCTCTTCTTCCTCTTCTCCTCCTCCTCTTCTTCTTCTCCTCCTCTTCTTCTTCTCCTCCTCTTCTTCTCCTCCTCTTCTTCTTTCCTCTTCTTCTTCTTCTCCTCCTCTTCTTCTCCTCCTCTTCTTCTTCTGCTCTTCTTCCTCTTCAGGAGAACCTCTTCTTCTTCTTCTCCTCTTCTTCTTATTCTCCTCCACGTCTTCTTCTTCTTCTTCTCCTCCTCTTCTTCTTCATCTCCTCCTCTTCTTCTTCTCCTCCTCCTCTTCTTCTTCTTCTCCTCCTCTTCTTCTTCTCCTCTTCTTCTTCTCCTCTTCTTCTTCTCGTCATCTTCTTCTCTTCATCTTCTTCTCCTCTACTTCTTCTTCTCCTCTTCTTCTCCTCCTCATTCGCCTTCTCCTCTTCTTCTCCTTCTCCTCTTCTTCTTCTCCTCTTCTTCTCTTCTTCTTATTCTTCTTTTCCTTCTTTTTCTTCTCCTTCTTCTTCTTCTCTTTCTCCTTCTTCTCCCTCTTCTCCTTCTCCTCCCTCTTCTTATTCTCCTACTTCTTCTCCTTCTTCTTCTCCTTCTCCCTATCCCTCTCTTTCTTCTCCTTCTCTTTCTCTTTCTCCTTCTCCTCCTCCTCTTCTCCTCATTCTCCTCCTTCTTCTTCTTCTTCTTCTTCTTCTTTCCGTAAGCGAGTCTTCGCAACTCGACGACTAGCACCTTTTTGCGTGTTGTTAGGATGGTCCTATTCCTATCCTTCTTCTTATTCTTCTTCTCCTTCTCCTTGTTCTTCTCATTCTCCTTCTTCTTCTTCTTCTTCTTCTTCTTCTTCTCCTTTTTTTTCGTCTCCTTCTCCTTATTCTTCTTCTTCTTCTTCTTCTTCTTCTTTCCGTGGGCGGGTCTCCGCAACTCGACGACTAACACCTTTTTTGCGTGTTGTTAGGATGGTCCTATTCTTGCCATCCCAACTCCTCCAGGAAGCCCAGCAACCCCTTGATGTGGGAGAAAGTTTCAGGGAGCGACCTTGGATATCCGAGGTATTTGACCCGGTAGTTCGCCACATTTTCGCATTCCAGGATGACGGCCGTTTCTTCTGTCTGCATGCAGGCTCTGCACAGAGGACTGTCTGTAACACCCATGTTAAACATGTTTTTGTTAAAAGGGCCATGCCCTGTAATCGCGCCAGTTATTACACGTAGCTGTTTGACAATGATTTGTGCGGTTATATAAAAGTTTCGTCCCCTATTTTACCCCCTTAGGAATCGAATTTCGAAAAACGCTTAAACACATAATTCATTACTTTTTGTACTCAATTCATATGAAACTTCACACAAATATGTGCAGGGAAAAAAGTGTCATACAATCTTTTATCCCCTATTTGTTGTTGAATGTAAGTTAAATTTTAAAAATTCTTTCTTAACGGATGCCTACATCATAAGCACGTGTGCGAAATTTCAAGTTTGTAGCCCCAAGGGTTTGGCCTGTACATTGATGTCTCAGTCAGTCACTTTTGCCTTTTATATATGACGGCGTCCGCGCCATCAAGTCCAAGAATATTGTAAACAACAGGTGTACGCCTGAGTCACCGAGCGCATCGTTCGATATCCCTACTACTCAAATTGTTTTGCTACCTGTATAAAAGGCTCTGAGCGCCCCCCGTTCGGGCAGTCTAGGCTCTGGCGTGGCTCGGTACACTTGTTGTATCTTGCTAGTAGCTTATCCTTGACTCTCGGATAATTAATTTGTGCAAACAAGTTAATTATTATTGTCAACTATAAATTAGTCGCAGTACAATTTATAATTGACTATCTATTGCTTAAATTATGACTTATTTGTAATAGGGAATAATTAAGTTACTTGGAATTGTTAAACCAGAACTAGTCATTAGTGATGGAAAGCTTTAATAGTGATCTAATGTTATTCTGATCTAAATATAAAGAGTTGTTATATTACCACATCCGCATTTTATTTATCATATCTGACCCATTTCCTACATCAGAATTGGGATCGGATTCACTCCCACTTCAGCATCAAACTATTTCGGTTAATTATGTAGAGCAGTAAATGTCTCTTTTCACTTGCGGTATGGAAACTATTCTTTGAAAAATAGCAGAAAATATTAATCCACGTTCTGTAAATGCATCTACTCCCATTAAGTTGATATACTTTGATTCTGATGAGGTAGACTCCGATATGACTGACTGGTGTCCTCCTCCTTGCTTCGTTTTCTTCATTACTGAGGGTCGTAACCTCCTCATTGGATAGTTCTTGATAATGTTACGCCATTGGACTCTATCTTCAGCGGCGTGCAGAGCATCATAAAACTTTTTAGACATGAGATTGGTGCGAACCTGGTCTGACCATCGCATAGGAGTACGTCCACGTGGTCTTTTGTCTTCTACTTTTCCGGTCACGATTAGCTTTTTCGAGATTGTCTCCTTGCTTTATAGAAATGTGGCCGAAGTATTGTAGAATTCTTTGAAGGCACGTAGCAGACAGTCTGGTCTTTACTCCAAGTTGTTTTAGTATGAAGGCGTTGGTCCTGTGTGTTGTCCAAGGGATACGTAACATTTTTTCCAGCACCACATTTCAAACGCATCAATGCGACGTCTGTCTGCAGCTCTTAGTGTCTATGACTCTGCGCCGTACGTGAATATGGAGAACACCAGCGTACAAACCAGCCTCTGCTTTGTTTTTAATGAGATGCTTCTGTCGTTCCAAAGACCCTTCATCTGACTCGTAGGATTTTTGTCGTGTAACTTACTAGCTGGTGTACCTCAAGTAAAATAAATATAGAAAAGAAAAAATTAGACGGGGTTGATCTGATCATTGTAGCTACTCACTCACTTAAGAGTCGTGCCGTCACCTACTTCACAAGCTGCTGTCTTGCCAAGCTATATTAGGACTTGAAGATCTCTTCCTTTTAGACTTAAATATGAACCGATTTAAGAGCACCACTGTATTTCGAGGAAGTTACAATTTTGTGATAGAATCGAACATCGTAACAACTATTGCCGTGATAAACAGAAACTTATCTCAAATAATTTTTGCTTGCAGCGAAAGCAGGTCATCTACCACTATCTCTGGTGACGTGTCCAGTGGCCGACCACCAGTGGTCTGCTATGTATGTTGTGACCCCGGCCCAGCCACAAAGCTTCCATTTTTCCGATGAGCTACAAGAAGAAAGAAGTTGCCACTTCGAGTTCCGAAAAACAGAAAACCAGTCAACATCTGTTCCAGAGCGTTACATGGTGTATTACACTAAGTAGAATTTAATTATCTTTTATATTTGAGTCTGGTTTAGAATGTAGCCATATCAAACAAATCTGTTGTGACTCCTTTGTAAGAGAACGGTTTTATGAACAAGAATCTATAAATAGTCGCTTGTTTTGATGTAGTTTCCACTGAACAAATCAAATGCTTAACCACAAGGCAAAATTTAAATTTGGAGGTAGTTTCACGTTTGACCTGATAAGTCTTAATGTTTCGTTAGGCCGCAAAATTTGGACCAATGTAGAATAGGAAGTAAGCGAAAACAGATTAATGCTTAGCAATACTTAAACACAATCTTGATAGCAAGAAAGCAACGCACCATAACATCTTTGGTGTCTATAGGCGATGGTTGACTCTTTCCATCAGGAGACCCATCTGCTTGTTTGCTATCTTATGATATATAAAAAAAAAAAAAAAAACAATCCTGCTCAGTTTCAAAATCTGCTAGCGAGAGTATGGTAAATACTGACTTTGTAGGTAAAGATAGAGAGCGCTTGGTAGATATTTTTAAAAAAACAATTGACAACCAATTGAATTAAAACCGTCGGGCTTAAATTCGTCGAGCTGAAATCGAATTAGTTGACCCTTTGAAGATCGTTAATAAGCAATCTTAAAGTTTATTACCAACTAAACTCAAACTAATTTTTTTTAAAAAAAAAAAGAGAAAACAATACAGATTTACATCTTCTTGCGACAGACACATATAGAGCTAACAGTCGGTCCGAATATGTAATGCGATTCCTGTAGGGTTTAATAATGATAGCGCAGTATAATTCTCTGACAAATCATGGCAAAAGCGGTTAGGTAATATTTAACACGCGCTCAGCAGCATTAGGTTTGACATTCGGCAACTAACAAAAACTCGCGAAAGTATCTACAAGCTTTGAAAAAAAAATCAGCCCAATCGGACATTTTATGGTTGAGTAGAGGTAATGAAAGGTTAAACCTTTTAGTGTAGGTGACTTTGTCTTTGTTAGGAATGTAGAACGACACTAAACGAAAATTATTGTTGACTCAAAATATAAGGGCTCCTTAAAAGTTACCGCAATTTTAGAAAACAAGTGCGCCCATGATAGCCTCTGCGAAGTTCCCCATATTCCTGTAGGGTTTCTTGAGGTACCTATATGAAAATTATAACAAGGATGACGTGACGGCGTATACTCATGATAATGATCTTGTTCATAAAACTGGTCCAAACAATATTGAGAGAAATGCAGTGTATATTGTAAATAGTTATAACAGTCAGAGTTTTTAATATCTACCTGCGAAGGAGATTCTCTAATCTTGTAATAACTAATGCCACTATTCATGAGGCTACATCATCAGCAAAAAAAATACGATATTAAGTAAACGAAAAAAAAAATGTAGTAAAATGATGATAAAATATCACTAAAAATGTAAGTAAAAAAAAAAAAGCGAAGAAAAAAAATAATTAAAGGAAATGGGAGTCTTATAAAACTATGAAAAGAAATCAATGGAAAAAAAATGTAAAAGAAGTAATTTAACAAAAAAATTTAGGATTGACAAAAGATGCAGGATTGACAAAAGATGCAGGATTGACAAAAGATGCAGGATTGACAAAAGATGCAGGATTGACAAAAGATGCAGGATTGACAAAAGATGCAGGATTGACAAAAAAAAAAATGTAGGATTGACAAAAAAAATGTAGGATTAACACAAAAAATGTAGGATTGACACAAAAAATGTAGGATTGACACAAAAAATGTAGGATTGACAAAAAATGTAGGAAGATTAGAGTCATTGAAGGGAGTGTCCGGTCCAATGACTCAGCTAAAGGGGTTCATTCCGGTCTAGCCTTTTGGCTACAGGGATTGCAACCCGGTCTAGCACTGTCAGCTAAAGGGATTTCCGGTCTAGCATTAGCTAAAGGGATTTCCGGTCTAGCATTAGCTACAGGGATTTCCGGTCTAGCATTAGCTACAGGGATTTCCGGTCTAGCACTGTCAGCTAAAGGGATTTCCGGTCTAGCACTGTCAGCTAAAGGGATTTCCGGTCTAGCACTGTCAGCTAAAGGGATTTCCGGTCTAGCACATAAGCTAAAGGGATTTCCGGTCTAGCACTCTCAGCTAAAGGGATTTCCGGTCTAGCACATAAGCTAAAGGGATTTCCGGCCTAGCACACTCCAGTCTCCGGTTTTGAACTGATGAGAGGGAGCTTAGTACACTCCAGTCTCCGGTTTTTAACTGATGAGAGGGAGCTTAGTACACTCCAGTCTCTGGTTTTTAACTGATGAGAGGGAGCTTAATACACTCCAGTCTCCGGTTTTTAACTGATGAGAGGGAGCTTAATACACTCCAGTCTCCGGTTTTTAACTGATGAGAGGGAGCTTAGTAAAATCCAGTCTCCGGTTTTTTTTAACTGATGAGAGGGATTCCTAGCTTAGTAGGATCCAGTCTCCGGTTTCAAAACTATCGAGAAAAGTTTAATAGTTGTAGTTGCTGAAGGGGTTACCGGACCAGCAAATATTGTAACATTTCGCTAAAAGATCACGCTAATTATAGAGTTGTTAAAAAAAAAAAAGAAGATTATGTTTAGTTTTCTAAAAGATATGTCAGGATGAACGAGGCGTTCATTGTCCTCAGATGAATAAAGATTCGCACACGAGGACGTGTGCATGTCAGTATGGCCGTGACGGCGTCCGCGCCATCAAGTCCAAGAATATTGTAAACAACAGGTGTACGCCTGAGTCACCGAGCGCATCGTTCGATATCCCTACTACTCAAATTGTTTTGCTACCTGTATAAAAGGCTCTGAGCGCCCCCCGTTCGGGCAGTCTAGGCTCTGGCGTGGCTCGGTACACTTGTTGTATCTTGCTAGTAGCTTATCCTTGACTCTCGGATAATTAATTTGTGCAAACAAGTTAATTATTATTGTCAACTATAAATTAGTCGCAGTACAATTTATAATTGACTATCTATTGCTTAAATTATGACTTATTTGTAATAGGGAATAATTAAGTTACTTGGAATTGTTAAACCAGAACTAGTCATTAGTGATGGAAAGCTTTAATAGTGATCTAATGTTATTCTGATCTAAATATAAAGAGTTGTTATATTACCACATCCGCATTTTATTTATCATATCTGACCCATTTCCTACATATATATAAACTAACTTTTCCCGCGACTTCGCTCGCGTTAAGAAGTATTATTATTAATTAGGTATGGCTTTTGCGGCTTTATTTTTGTTTAGCGTGTGTAAAAAATACAACATTCTTAACTTATCTATCATAAGGCACTAAAACTATCAAGCTACTGAGTGAACTTACTCATCACTCGTGAGCAAGCAACAAAAAACTGTCCATGAGTGAAGCAATGTTCTCTCAAGTTAATACCCGCAAATTTGAGATTTTGCTCCTGAGACTTGTTTATGGTCATGGCAAAGCAGACTTTAAGGGAAAACAGTAATCGTTTAAATTCGATCGTATCGATCGATCGGGGATTCATGGTATAAATACAGTTTCCCCTTTCGCACACCCAGTTAATATAGCGGCTTCCACTATATTGGGATGTAACGCTTTCACTTGCAGTCTCGTACCGTTACAAAGTTTTGGTGGTTTTAAATTTCGCAACAACATAACTGGAGTGCCCACATGCAGAATAAGCTTATGATAAGGCAAACCTGGCGTTTTCAATTCGTTTAAAAATTCTACAGGGTAATAAGTAGCGTCATCTGTATTAACCACAATATTAATTGAAATAAAGACCTTTTCTTCGCCCTCAAACGACATGAGAGATATCGTTGATAGCTGCTGCTTGATCGTGCTTTGGAGTAAGTATTGCACGCTCACACCTCACATAACCATTCAATAGGCTTTTCATGTATAATGTGCAATTGTTGGTCCCGACCTCCTTTGAAGAATAGGCCAACTGCCGTTCTGCCAGGCAGGTCGTAAAAGGCGACCGATTGGCTATCGAGTCACTACCATCGTGGCTACTAGGTGGTAGAGTTCTGCATTGTCTCGCCCGGGTCTGGTACCACCGCCTTACCTATTCCTGCCGCAATAGCGTCAGTGCTTGTCGCTGTCGTGTTCCGGTTAGGAGGGTCAGGTAGCCGGTAAACTTATGCATGTGGCATTAGACCTCGCCACAAGATAGCAACGCACCATTAACACCTTTGGTGTCTATAGGCGATGGTTGACTCTTTCCATCAGGAGACCCATCTGCTTGTTTGCTACCTTATGATATAAAAAAAAAGAAACTTTGTTCCTTTCCTTTTATCTATCACATAGGAATTGTGCAACGTAATACTGAACTTTAGGAAACAAATTGCGTTACAGTTTAAAAGTAATGATTGCTATACAAACACGTTGTTAGCAGCCATTACTCAGGCTTGTCAAGAAAATAACCAAATCACGCGCCCTATTAGGGATTGACGTCAGCATAGTGATTAAAATGAAACTTTATACCAGAGCTCGACTAAGACTTCGGCGTCAACGTCTGTACTATAAACGTGGCTTTTAAAAGAATATTATAGCTCTACCACTTGTAATAATAAGTTGTTTAGGCTAACATATTGCTATTTTACACTTATAACTATGACGCAAGGAAATTGAAGTGTAATCCGAGTACAGAAGAGACATGGGCGTAGGGAGAGGGGAGCGGCAGCTGCCACCCCCTGGTATTTGTTAACCTCCCTATTAACTATTTACTTTAAATAAAATATAATAAGATAAAAATATAGTCTTAAAATGTTTCGGTTTCAGTTTCGGCCAGAACTGGAACAGAAACTGAAATTACGGTTTCAATGTCGGCTGAAAATCCAATTTCGATAGGTCACTATCTATGAACTTATTTGCCTCGAACTGAACCTCGTTACACTTATGAGAAGATACATGCTAGGATAAAGATGCAAGCAATTAGACCGCCTGGTAAAATCAGCAGTTCACTTACTCATGGTCAGCTCGCGATCGGCATCTTAACCTTAAATTGACTTGCAACAAGACATGAAATTCCAATCTAGGTCCACATACTATATATGTACTCAAACTGCTATTTTATTAATATTAATAATTCTTTTTAATTCTCCTCACAAAAATACCTTTTATACTAATGCTTTAAACTTAACACTTGATTAATTTAGTAGGCATTATATGCAAGGAGCTGGTGTTTGAAATGGATGTTAACCAATTTTACAGATCACCAAGACCTCACCCCTCAAAAATGTTTATAGGTTAACATAAAATAAATAATTAATACTGATTTTGTAATAATAAATTATTACAAAATCAATAAAGCGATATTAAGGAACAGTTTTATTTTGTAGAACAGAAAATGTTACTACTCGTAACTAATACGAATTGTTTTATTGATATAGAAACCAGACATAAATCATGTTGTAATTTTATAAATATTTAGATAATTATTGTTATTTAAAACGAATGTTTTAGTCATGTTATACAACACTATGATGCTACGAGCTCATAATCTTGTCTTTTAATTGTAAAAAAGTAAGTCTATTCGACTCAGATCATGAGGGCCCGGGTTTCGGTCCTCGGGCCAGACAAAATTATTATTGAAGACTTTTCGAAGTTTTTCAGTAAAAATAAAAATGACGGTAACGGGTTGGAGTCTGAGAGGTGGTGAATTACCACCCCCGTACCTCGGAGGAGTGGATAAAGCTTACGATTCTGGGTATAGGATCTGGTTATTTTATTACCTGGTTTTCAAAATAAATAAGTATCGTCACGCCCACGTCATATGCCTCGGACAAATTATGAAAACAACCAAGAAAATTATTTAGACCGATTTGCCCAACCCAGAATTTAGGTTTTCATCCTGAAGCAGGCACCGTTAGACCAGAAGTGAATTTTCAAGTGAGGTTTTATATATACCTGTATATTGATGTGTTAAAATGTAAAAACTGGGTGATTATAAAAGGCTTTAGGAAAAAATTGTACAAGTAGAACTTGTAACTCTTATAAGCCTTTTCTATGATTGAGATTTTATAGTTCAACAAAACTCCCATTATATAACTTTGCTACTACCATGCATACTAATATGGTGAAAAATGATTTTAGTGAGGGATTTGGAGGCAACATAAAAACTCATAATAATCATAAAAATTGCCTTAATACTACTAAATATACTCATTATGCTTAATTTCTCTCCAAAGCTTTTTATAATCACCTTAGATGTTATTTAATATTTTTAACAAGGTGACTGTAACTAACACAATTTTTTAAAAAAAGTATCTTCACGCCCGTGGCTCCGAAGAGGTAAGCAGAAGTACAACAAGTGCACCCACGATTAGCCGAAGATACTTGGTCCCACAAAATGCAAATGTGATAGGTGGCAAGCATATCGCCAACCGGGTACTTTCCAATCCCGCGACACTTTGTGTTTATCAGAAAACTGAAAAACACTTTTTTTTTAAGTGCCCAACCCGGGAATCGAACCCGGGACAACGCCAAACGCTGGACCACTAGACCACAGAGGCGATAAAGAATTTTTAAATAAAGAAATATATTCCAATCAAATTTCATTATGTCATTTTACATGTGCAGTAGACGGGAATGAGTTATGACGGGATAAATCCATTATCGATAAATAAGATAGGGATTAAAATGTTATTCACTACGGTTTACAAAAAACACCGGTCACCGTACTTATACCGCTGCACTTGTTAATCGAACTTTAGAATGTATCACGTTTATGACCATTGTTACAATATTCTAAAACTATTTTTATTTACAAAATGTTATGAAAAAGTATTCTGTCTTAGTCTGTTTTAATATTTGACAATTGATTGCAATACACTGTGCATTAGCATAGTATTTCATCGTGCAAAAATATTAAATTACATTATATATTTTAAGACACCACTTAATCTTTTGGTAAAGGCATTATACTATGCATATAATAAAAATATATCAAAATTAAGAATATAAAATATATTAGCCAAGGCTACATTGTGGTACCCAAAATAATACGTGCATTTTGAAAATCATTTCGTCGATAATAAGTGTAGCTGTATAAAAAAGAACTTTTAGTTGTACGTCTTAAGGAATTAAGTAAGAATATAAATATTTATATAAGGCCATTGTTTTTTTCTCACATAATATATGACCAAGACGCCAGAGCATATCCTCTTATTACCTGCTAGGATGTGGAGGAAAAGTAATTACATTTTTGTAATAGCTATTTATAAGACTAATGATGACAGTTTAAATCGATACTAAAGTGAAAAAAACTTTAGTATCGATAAAGGCCAGGAGAACAATGTGACCATCCCTCTGTATTGGCTGACAAGATAGTCCAAGAAAGAAATTTATTACAAATACATATTTTATTAGTTCCAAAGGAGAGTGATGAGATCGGCCTAAATGGACTACAAGAATATAGCGTCATCTGAAATTATTAAATTAATTATATTCACAACTAGCTGAGCCCGCGACTTCGTCCGCGTGGAAAATTTTCAAAAAAGTAGCCTAAGTTACTCCCCATCACATCAGCTATCTGCCATTGAAAGTCCCGTCAAAATCGGTCCAGCCGTTCCAGAGATCATCCGGAACAAACAGACAGACAGACAGACAGACAGACAGACAGACAAAAATTGTAAAAAGTGTTGTTTTGGTATATGTATCGTGTCTACATCCATATGCATTTAGTAAAAAGCGGTTATTTTAATATTACAAACAGACACTCCAATTTTATTTATTTATATTGATGATGATAAGCCAATATTAGAATTCAACGGACACAATAGCAAATTAATTTTAAAAGGATTTTAGTCAAAAAGTCATAAAATTAATCAAACTTGTACGCTTTTTCTTATTTCTAATTCAAGCAAAGATTTTTCTATTCTGCCATAAAGTTAACACTTTCTTTTATTTCTGACCAACCAAACAAATTAAAATAATGTTGGATAGATGAGACGCAAAATTTTAAACTAACTATTGTATAAAATGCAACAAAAATGAAAATATTCGTTATTGTAATCGAAATGTACAACATACAAGGCTGTATAAATAAGTATTCTTAGTATCATCCGAAGGAAACAAAAAAAAACAACAAGTGTTTAGTGTCATCTATTTACGCTGTGAGCGAGTAATAAACATTTTATGTAAACAAAAGTTTTATCGTTTTTCAACATTTAAGTGGTTAAAATCAAATAATCTTCATGATAAGTAATTACAAAAATGAATTATATTTATGTTGACGATATATTGCGATGTGAGTGGCTTAAAATAGAACGTAACAATTGTAAAATCAAGTGCCTAATGTTAATCTTTGATTGAGTTTCGTGAATTTTAGTATTATAAAAAGTGTCCGTGTTACAATTTACATTTCAGAAGAAATTAATAATGTATTACAATACGGTAAGCAGCCATCATCATGTGTTGCGTTTTA
Organism: Apodemia mormo; assembly: GCA_036924255.1. Lineage (NCBI taxonomy): Eukaryota > Metazoa > Arthropoda > Insecta > Lepidoptera > Riodinidae > Apodemia > Apodemia mormo. The sequence goes on along the minus strand of JAUPFN010000015.1, from coordinate 31,099,595 downwards.
GGCCAAATTTGTATGGGGCCTCATCAATCTCCTTTGTCAAACTGATTGATTTGAAAATTGATTTGATTTGAATCAATGAAATACTTGAGATCAATTATTATCTTTTTTTATCATAAAATAGCAAACAGACAACTCTCCTGATGGAAAGAGAAACTATCACCTATAGACACCAAGATATCAATGGTGTGTTGTTATTTGAGTGGCAGACCCAACCAACCCAACCCAGAATTCTACAATAAAATTGCGACAGGAAAAGTTAATGCGGTAGTACCAAATACTCAGGTTAGATGTTGCGGAACTCTACCACCTAGTAGTCACGATGTCAGTGAGACGGCATAGCCAATCGGTGGCCCTTTACGACCTATCTGCAGAACGGCAATTGGTCTATTCTTTAAAAAAGTCCCGATCAACACGGAGACAGGGATTTCATATGTAAGAAAATCTTTTAAAAACTTTTCTAGCAGTTTTTAAAACAATTTCTTCCATAACATGAAGCAAACGCGTGCTGCTCAATCTTTTGAACTTGGGTGGGCAAAAACATTACGTCATCCAAAGTAACAACATATAAGGATGATTTATTATTATCTTCGGTAATAAAACAGAATTATAATACTTATAAGATTTTTTTTTATGTCATAAGATAGCAAACAAGCAGATGGGTCTCCTGATGGAAAGAGTCAACCATCGCCTATAGACACCAAAGATGTTAATGGTGCGTTGCTATCTTGTGGCGAGGTCTAATGCCACATGCATAAGTTTACCGGCTACCTTACCCTCCAAACCGGAACACGACAGCGACAAGCACTGACGCTATTGCGGCAGGAATAGGTAAGGCGGTGGTACCAGACCCGGGCGAGACAATGCAGAACTCTACCACCTAGTAGCCACGATGTTAGTGACTCGATAGCCAATCGGTCGCCTTTTACGACCTGCCTGGCAGAACGGCAGTTGGCCTATTCTTCAAAGGAGGCCGGGACCAACACGGCGAAAAAAAATATATTTATAAGATAGCAAACAAGAAGACGTCTCTCCTGATGGAAAGAAACAAAGCATCGCCTATAGACACCAAAGATGTTAATGATACATTTTTAATTTAAGCAACAGATTTAGCCTTCAAAAAATAGTATACAATATACATGAACGTAGCGTGTTTTGTTTATTTTTATTAATTTAATGTATTTGTAGGAAGTGGGTCAGATACGATAAATAAAATGAGGATGTGGTGATATAACAACTCTTTATATTTTGTTCAACTTGTATCAAATATCAAAAATAACATAAGATCACTATTAAAGCTTTCCATTATTTACTGACTAGTTCTCAACAATTCCAAGTAACTTAATTATTCCTTATTACAAATAAGTCATAATTTAAGCAATAGATAGTCCATTATAAATTGTACTGCGACTAATTTATAGTTGACAATAATAATTAACTTGTTTGCACAAATGAATTATCCAAGAGTCAAGGATAAGCTACTAGCAAGATACAACAAGTATACCGAGCCACGCCAGAGCTTAGACTGCCCGAACGGAGGGCGCTCAGAGCCTTTTATACAGGTAGCAAAACAATTTGAGTAGTAGGGATATCGAACGATGCGCTCGGTGGCTCAGGCGTACACCTGTTGTTTACAATATTCTTGCATTTGATGACGCGGACGCCGTCACGGCTATACTGACATGCACAAGTCCTCGTGTGCGCATCTTTATACATCTGAGGACAAGGAACGCCTCGTTCATCCTGACATATCTTTTAGGAAACTAAACGTAATCTTATTTTTTTTTACAACTTTATAATTAGCGTGATCTTTAGCGAAATGGTACAATAGTGTGCTGGTCCGGCAACCTCTTCAGCAACTACAACTATTAAACTCTCTCGTCAGTTTTGAAACCGGAGACTGCATCCTACTAAGCTAGGAATCTCTCCCATCAATTAAAAAAACCGGAGACTGGATTGTACTAAGCTCCCTCTCATCAGTTAAAAACCGGAGACTGGAGTGTATTAAGCTCCCTCTCATCAGTTAAAAACCGGAGACTGGAGTGCACTAAGCTCCCTCTCATCAGTTAAAACCGGAGACTGGAGTGTACTATACTCCCTCTCATCAGTTTAAAACCGGAGACTGGAGTGTGCCGTCATCTTCCTACATTTTTGTCAATTCTACATTTTTTGTTAATTTACTTTATTTTTTATTTTTCAATTGAGTTCTTTTCATAGTTTATAAAACTCCCATTTCCTATAATAATAATAATTATTATTTTTGCTTTTTTTTACTTACATTTTTAGTGATATTTTTTTTATCATCATTTTTACTACATTTTTTTTTTCGTTTACTAAAGTATAAGTATAAATATCGTATTTTTTTGCTGATGATGCAGCCTTATGAACAGTGGCATTAGTTATTACAAGATTAGAGAATCTCCTTCGCAGGTAGTTCGAAGATATTAAAAACTCTGACTGTTTAACTATTTACAATATACACTGCATTTCTATCAACTGTGTTTGGACCAGTTTTATGAACAAGATCATTATCATGAGTATACGCCGTCACGTCATCCTTGTTATAATTTTCATATAGGTACCTCAAGAAACCCTAGAAGAATATGGGAAACTTTGCAGAGGCTATCATGGGCGCACTTATTTGTCCTATTAGATCTATTGATATGTCTTAATTCGTACTTATTGTTTTCTAAAACTGCGGTAACTTTTAAGGAGCCCTTATATTTTGAATCAAGTTTCGTTTAGTGTCGTTCTTCATTCCTAACAAAGACAAAGTCACCTACACTAGAAGGTTTTAACATCTCTTTTACCTCTACTCAACCGTAAAATGTCCGATTGGGCTGATTTTTTGATTCTATTGGATACACTGGATGTTCAAAGCTTGTAGATACTTTTGTAAGTTTTTAGTTAGTTGCCTTGAATACCGAATGTCAAATCAATCGGGGCAAATCCAGAGACCCTATACCTAATACTGTTGAGCGCGTGTTGAATATTACCTAACCGCTCTTGCCATGATTTGTCAGAGTTATACTCCGCTATCATTATTCAACCCTACAAGACTCGCATCACACGTTGGGACTGACTGTTAGCTCTATATGTGCCTGTCGCAAGAAGATGTAAATCTGTATTGTTTTTTTTTAAATATTAAATTGAGTTCAGTTGGTAATAAACTTTAAGATCGTTATTAACAGTCTTCAAAGGGTCCAATAAATCAATTTAAGCTCGCCGGATTTAATTCAATTGGTTGTCAATTGTTTTTTTAAAAATATCTACTAAGCGCTCTCTATCTTTACTTACAAGGTCAGTGTTTACCACACCCTTGCTAACAGATTTTAAAATTGAGCAGGATTAAGTCTTTAAGTACTGTTAAGCATTAACCTGTTGTTGCTTAGTTCCTATTCTACCTCGCTCCAAAATTATGCGACCTAACGAAACATCTTTATTAAGGCTCATCAGGTTAAACGTGAAATATAACCTCCAAATTTAAATTTTGCCCTGTGGTTAGAATTTGATCTGTTGAGTGGAAACTACATCAGGACAAGCTACTACTTAGATTCTTGTTCATAAAACCGTTCTCCTACAAAGGAATCACAAGAGATTTGTTTGATATGGCATTCTGAACCAGAGTCAAATATAAAAGGTAATTAAATTTCACTTAGTGTAATACACCATGTGACGCTCTGGAACAGATGTTGACTGGTTTTCTGTTTTCGGAACTCGAAGTGGCAACTTCTTTCTTCTTGTAGCGCATCGGACAAATGGAAGCTTTGTGGCTGAGCCGGGGTCACAACATACATAGCAGACCACTGGTGGTCGGCCACTGGACACGCCACCAGAGATAGTGGTAGATGACCTGCTTTCCCTGCAAGCAAAAATTATTTGAGATAAGTTTCTGTTTATCACGACAATCGTTGTCACGATGTTCAATTCTATCACAAAGATTTCAACTTCCTCGAAATGCAGTGGTGCTCTTAAATCGGTTCATATCTACGTCTAAAAGAATATAGTTTGCCAAGACAGCAGTTTGTGAAGTAGGTGACGGCATGACTCTTAAGTGAGTGAGTAGGTACAATGATTTGATCTACCCCGTCTAATTGTTTCTTTTCTATAATAATTTTACTTAAAGCACACCATCTAGTAAGGTACACCACAAAAATACTATGAGACAGATGAAGTGTCTTTGGAACGACAGAAGCATCTCATTAAAAACCAATCAGAGGCTGGTTCGTACGCTGGTGTTCTCCATATTTACGTACGACGCAGAGTCATGGACACTAAGAGCTGCAGACAGACGTCGCATTGATGCGTTTGAAATGTGGTGCTGGAGGAAAATGTTACGTATCCCTTGGACAGCACACAGGACCAACGCCTTCATACTAAAACTTGGAGTAAAGACCAGACTGTCTGCTACGTGCCTTCAAAGAATTCTATAATACTTCAGCCACATCTCTAGAAAGCAAGGAGACAATCTCGAAAAGCTATTCATGACCGAAAAAGTAGAAGACAAAAGACAACGTGGTCGTACTCCTATGCGATGGTCAGACCAGGTTTGCACCAATCTTATGTCTAAAATGTTTTATGATGCTCTGCACGCCGTTGAAGATAGAGTCCAATGGCATAATATTGTGCTATCAAGAACAATCTAATGAGGAGGTTACGACCCTCAGTAATGAAGAATACAAAGCTAGGAGGAGGACACCAGTTAGTCATATCGTCTGCTTCATCAGAATCAAAGTATGTCAACTTAAGGGAAGTAGATGCATTTACAGAACGTGAATTAATATTTTCTGCTATTTTTTCAAAGAATAGTTTCCATACCACAAGCGAAAAGAGACATTTACTGTTCTACATAATTAACCGAAATAGTTTGATGCTGAAGTGGGAGTGAATCCGATCCCACTTCTGATGTAGGAAGTGGGTCAGATACGATAAATAAAATGAGGATGTGGTGATATAACAACTCTTTATATTTTGTTCAACTTGTATCAAATATCAAAAATAACATAAGATCACTATTAAAGCTTTCCATTATTTACTGACTAGTTCTCAACAATTCCAAGTAACTTAATTATTCCTTATTACAAATAAGTCATAATTTAAGCAATAGATAGTCCATTATAAATTGTACTGCGACTAATTTATAGTTGACAATAATAATTAACTTGTTTGCACAAATTAATTATCCAAGAGTCAAGGATAAGCTACTAGCAAGATACAACAAGTGTACCGAGCCACGCCAGAGCCTAGACTGCCCGAACGGAGGGCGCTCAGAGCCTTTTATACAGGTAGCAAAACAATTTGAGTAGTAGGGATATCGAACGATGCGCTCGGTGGCTCAGGCGTACACCTGTTGTTTACAATATTCTTGCATTTGATGACGCGGACGCCGTCATATTCATAACGCCCAAGCCCAAAAAAAATATTAGGTTTCTGAACTCCTCCGCAATGTTACCTTTAACAGTGCCAAATTTCATACTCCACCATACGCATAATTTGCGGAAAAGGGGATACAAAGTTTTTGCTGCATTAATATATAGATACATACTTAGTTTGAGAATTCTTGCATAATATGAAGTAAAATAAAGCATAAGCTTATTTGCCAACAAATATGTTCTTACATAAGACAAATTACTACAAAAACATAGGTATGTTAAACATTTTTATATAAAACAAAAATTACGAAGCTCATTATTTTCCTTAAGGAAAAAGGAAAAGAAAATCTGAAAGGATTTTTCTTAATACTGTTGTTTATTTTAAGAGCGTATGAGATAAGCATCTCATGATCATGTAGGTAACCTTACTATTCCTACTAGTCCCTACTTCCCTACTATCCCTATCCCTACTATATATATAATATATAATTATAGTATTATATTATAATATATAATATTTTTAATAATAATATTAATAATATTTAATTTTAATAATTAATAATTTCATAATATTAATAACTAGCTGTTGCCTGCGACTTCGTCCGCGCGCACTTCGTTTACTCCGCACTGCTGCTCCCCTGTAGGTGATAGCGTTATAATATGTAGCCTATATGTTGACCCGACCTGTTAGTAATATTCATGCAAAATTTGAAGTAAATCCATGCAGTACTTTTTGAGTTTACATACAGACATACAGACAAACAGTCAAACAGACAAACAGACAAAAATTCTAAAAACTATATTTTTGGCTTCCATGTCGATTGTAGATCACGCCCCAAGTATTCTTTTAAAAATATTCAATGTACAGTTTTGACTTTATTATATGTATAGATTTAATAATTTTTTACGATTTTTTTTTATTATATGTATACTACGATTTTATTATATGTATAGATTTAATAATTAATAATATTAATAATAATATTATACGCTTTTACGGCTAAACCGCTGGACCAATTTTCATGCAATTTGGCATGGAAATAATTGAAGATCCGGGGTCAAACATAAGCTAATTTGTTTTACAAAAATCAACCTCTAAAAGGCTGAAATAGGGGATGAATTTGTATAAAAAACGATATCGACGACATGTTAATCTACTCGCGGGCGAAGCTGTGCGAGTCAGCTAGTGTTTTTATAAGTCAGCATTTATTTAAAACGAGATTTCCCCATATTGGCCAAAACCTTGCATTTGCAAAAACATATTTGTATATCGTCTTTGTGGTCTAGTAGTCCGGTATCAGAGTTGACCACAAGAGGTCCCAGGTTCGATTCCTGAGTCGCGCAATTTAAAAATGTGTTTTTTCTAGTGATGGGCCGAATGTGGTTTGAACCGAATTCGAACTTCGGCCGAACATTCGGTGAAAATAAGAAATTCGGCCGAATTTCGGCCGAACTTCGGTTTAATTTTGGGGCGCTTTCTTAAAAGCGACACGTGTCGTGACTTTTTTACGAATTTGCTTAAAATTTAATTATTTTATACTAGCTATTTACCTATTTTATTATTTACTACTAGCTATTATATAGTCCGAGGCTTCGCTCGCGTAAAGTAAGAGAAAAAAGTAACCTATGTCACTCCATCCCTTCAACTATCTCCACTTAAAAAATCACGTCAATTCGTCGCTCCGTTTTGCCGTGAAAGACGGACAAACAAACAGATACACTTTCCCATTTATAATTTTAGTATGGATATATAGGATATCGTTAATGGGTTTCGCAACGCACGTGAATTAGTGACGTCACAGCAAAATTTTGATACATTGAGTTACATTGTTCCAATTTAGGAATGGATTTTTATTTTTAACTTTCTGCTACGTATGTATATAGATAAGGAAGTTACTGATTTTGCCCCGATTTTTCAAAATCGAGTTTTCACCAGATCTCCACGTTTTGAGGTCCTAGAAATCTTTTCCGACTATTTTCACAATGAGGTCAGCATGCCTGTATATATGTGTATGTGTATATGTAAACATCTCATAACTTTGTACATAAATAACATACATAAATAAATAACTTTGTATAACCTAAGTACATAAATGTATAGATTAGGTACAGAATCTAATCAGCTCTATTCCTACAAAAACTGCGTTCAAAACATTAATTGCATCAAAATCGGTTTTTCCGCTCAAGAGCTCTCGTTGACGAAAAACTTTAGAAAAGTGTTTTTTGATATAACTTGGTAATTTCTCTAATTTTTTTTGACCTTCCACAATAGTTTAGTGCTTAAAAAACTACGTCAAATTTAGTTTCAAGAAACGAAATGGAATCGAGTTTTCAAAAGTTTTTTACTTTTTTAATATTAATATTTTGTTGTTTACAGAAAACTTTTTAATATTTTTAAAATAACTTTCCGTTTTATACACTGCTTGATTTAAAAATCTAACCAGCATTTCTTTCTAAAAATCTGCGTCAAATCGTTGACGAAAATTTAGGAAAAAGTGTTTTATTTATATAAGAGACTTTTTGACCAAAACTTGTTTGAAGGTCAAACCTTCTACAATATTGTGGTACTTAAAACAATTACGTCAAATGTAGTTTCAAGAATCGAATCGAATCAAGAGTTTCAAAAGTTATAACTTTTGAATAATAAAATTTTGCTGTTTACATAACACTCACTTAATATTCTTAAAATAACTCTTAGGCTTATACACCGATTCACTTAAAAAATCTAATCAACTTTTCTCTTTATAAATAGCGTCAAATACCGTCAATTGGATCAAAATCGGTTTATCAGGATTTATTATAACGAAAATTTTTGAAAACAAATTTTGTTATTACTTCGACATATTTTAGCCTATAGACTATGTAGCTCAAAAACATTTAAGAGCTGAAAAATTTCGTTGAATGCCATTTGAAGGATGAAAATCGATCATCGTTTTCAAAATATACAGCTTTTTAAAAATGAAATTGCTGTCATTTATAACAAAAGTCAGAATTTTGATCCTTGAAAAAAAATGCTTAGGTTGATTTTTGTTCCTTTGAGCCTAAAATACCTCAATTTAGCGGGAAGTTTCAAGGATAGCATGCAGGGTCAACTGACGTATCTATTTTTTTACCTTTTCTTCGACATTTTTTAACCTACCGATTTTGGAGCTAATAAAACCATTTAAAGGTAAAAATTACGTTGAATGCAATTAAAAAGATCTAAATCATCATGTTTTAAAATATATGCATCTTCATCTATATCAAACTTTTGACTTTTAACTTCCCGCTAGGTATGGAACATTTTCTGACTATTTTCGCGATGACGTCAGTATGTCTGTATGTATGTATGTGTGTGTGTGTGTGTGTGTGTGTGTGTGTGTGTGTGTGTGTGTGTATGGGAGAGAGAGAGTGTGTGGTTGTATGTATGTGTGTATGTAAACATTTCATAACTTTTGAACGGCTTGACCGATCGAAACGCGGTTAATGGCATTGAATTAGATTCTGCTCAACTTAGACTTCCCAACAATGTTCACCAATTCGGACTAGAATATTTTGAGAAATTTTAAAAAAATCGCAAAAGAAATTGACGAAACCTATTTTTAATATAACTTCAAGATTAATGTATCGATTGACTATAAAATTTTATCAGCTCTTTTTTTTTAAAAACTGCGTCTAATTCATAAATTGTGTCATGATCGGTTAATCCGTTCGGAAGTTATCGTTGACGAAAAAATTTGGAAAAGTGTTTTTTCGACATAAATTAGAAATTTTTTCAAATACAGTTTCAAAAATCAAAATTAAATTAAGTTTTCAAAAGTTACGGCTTTTCAAATATTAATATTTTGTTGTTTACAGCAAACTTAGCATTTTTAAAATGACTTTCAGACTAATATACCGATTGACTTAAAAGTTTAATCAGCTTTTCTTTCTATAAATTGTGTCAAATAAGCAAATTGCATCAAAATTGGTCGATTTATCTGGGATTTAGTAATATCGAAAATTCAAAAAAAAAAATTTTTTTTTTTTTGATATTGCTTCGACATTTCTGAGTCTGTAGATTACGTACCTATGAAAACATTTTAGAGGTCAAAAATTGCGTTGAATGCCATTCGAAAGACCAAAATCAATCATCGTTTTTAAAATATAGAGCATTTTAAAAATTTTGAAATTACTGTCATTTACGACTTCTATGTACTAACGAATATTTGTAACAAATTTAAGATTTTTGAACTCTGAAAAAAATCTGTCATATGCTAAGATATAGATAAAGATCAAGCGGGAAATTTCAGGGATGACCTGCCGGGTCAACCGTTTTACATATTTTTTGAACTCTTCGAACTCAAAAATCTATGCTGAAGTTTTTTCATTTTTGTTTTTATGTTTTTTTATTTAGCGGGATGTTTCAGGGATGGCCTGCTGGGTCAACTATTTTACGGATTTTTTTCGAAAGTATAGTATAACCTATGTTACTCGAAAATGATTTTAATATCTTTCTAATGGTGAAAGATTTTTTTCAAATCGGTTAAGTAGTTTTTGAGTTTAGATGATAAAATATATAAAAATATAGAATACAAATCTTTCCTCTTTATAACATTAGCGTAGATTTCAAGCAAAATAGTGCAAGAAGATACTTTTTTCTAGTGCCGAATGTTCGGCATTTAAACCGAATTTCGGCCGAATGTCGAAGTTCGGTTCAAGCTGCCGAAATTCGGTTAAACCGAATGTAAAACGAATTTCGGCCCATCCCTAGTTTTTTCAGTTTTCTGATAAAATCAACTTTGCCCAGGATTGGAAAATGCCCGATTAGTGACAGGCAAGCCTGTCACTAATCGGGACCTATCACATATTGGGAACAAGTATCTTCAGCTAATCGTGTGTGTACTTGTTGTATGTACCTCTGCCTAGCTCTTGGGGGATACGAGCGTGAAGATATTTTAACTTTGATAAAAGCAAATTTGCCCGAGATAGAAAAAGTGTTGACTGCCTCGTGGTCTAGGGGTAACCTATTCGGCTCAGACCATAAGGTCCTGGGTTCAATCCCCGGATGGGGCACAAGTGTTATTAAGGTATTCCGAGGTTTTCTCGGAAATCTAATCCTCAGTGGCAGCTCGAAGTCTGGTGGAGTGGTGTATTACAACTCCCTTTTTAGTAGCAATCACCACCGACTCGTCAAGCCGCCGACCCAAGCTCTTTAGTATAGACGAGTATAGACGTAGCTGAAGCGAGGGAGAGTAGTAAGGGGTAGAGGTGGGTGAGAGGAGACAAGAGGGGGTAGAAGAGGGGATCAAGACCCCCTTTTCCCTCACTTACCCCAAGTGAGGGAAAAGGGGGAAAAGCAACGCACCATTAACATCATTTTTATCCTACGAAATGAAAAAAAAAAACTGCAACATAAAAAGCCTCCTCTGCTCTTTCAGTTGGCCGATAACACAGGTCAACATGGATTTTGAGTCTGAGTTCTGTACCTCTGATTCTGATTACTTATGCCTAACTAAAGAATGAAAAAATATTTTTATCTAATAAAGTTTGCTTTTGTAGCTACCAGCACGAAAATTCAAATTTTATGGAAAAGCTCTATTTTTAAATTTCAATTATATTTAAAAGGAAAACAAGTTATCAATTATAATCATCTGTCTGAATCTATTTAGTCTATAGCCCATACACTCTTAAAATATAGCTCATAACGGACTATAAAATTCACATAATTTCAATATCCCTTTTAATATCCTATAATCGTGTTAATAGCAAACGAAATTGAAAATCACAGTCCGACGGATGTGTGTAATCTGCCTCGCAATCATTTTATGCAAATGCTTGGTAATAGGAACTTGTGAAAAATCTAAATAATTGTTGACGGCTAAAAGGCGTGATGCGAAAGCTATGTGATTGTGGTTTTAAAGTTCATGAATTTATTCGGTGTAGAATCTAATATTTCAAACCTAATATACCTTATATGTATTATGTATAACCTCAATAGTATCAAGATAACAAATCTTATCTGCTGCTATTTATTTGGAGGTTAGAGTAACTGGTAAAATACATGTGGCATTACCATCCCAGCACACGGAGGTAAATGTATATGATACGGTTATCTCTTACCATTAGGTGAGTCTCCTGTTTGTTTGCCTCTGTTTTGATACAAAAGTTCCTACCTTTATTCAAGCTGCAACATTTTTCTTTGTATATTATAAGATAGCAAACAAGCAGATGGGTCTCCTGATGGAAAGAGTCAACCATCGCCTATAGACACCAAAGATGTTAATTAGAGATGCGCCGAATGTTCGGCCGAATATTAGTATTCGGTACATTCGGCATATTTTTTCATGTTTGCATTCGGCCGAATATTCGGTTGATTTGCTGAATAATTACCGAATATATAAATCATAGTTAATATTTAAAAAAAGGACATTTTTAAACAGTAAGGTTAACTAATTACTAAATAAGTGTGGCTTATTCCGAAAGTTGTACATAGTGTTTGGTAAATGAAAGAAACACAACTTTTTTATTTATTGACAAAACGCCAATTATTTAATGATAAAATAAAAAAGATTAACAATCAATTTAAATAAAATTTTATTGATAGAAACTTCTGCTTTTTTTACAAATGATAAAGTAATTTAAATTTATATGAAATTGTCAATTTGAAGATCACTGTGTGTGGCCGCGTTTCCGATCTGATAGTAGTATTTAAAAATATGTTGGCGTGTCAAAGTAATTTGAATAAAGTACCTACTTTTGATTTCTGATTTCTGAATACTGCTTTGAGTAGGTAACAACTTTTTCAGAAAATATTTTTTTTAATATGTGAAATAAATATAATAAAATAATTAAACCACACAATGTATACTTCTGTCTTGTCACTTTCGTATTCATTAAAAAATCTCTACACGTGCGATCTTTTATATCTACTCATCTTCAAAAATGTTCATTGATGTAATATAATAAACTTCAATCAAAGTCTGCAGTTCCGAGATATTTTTAAAACATTCCAGAGCGCCGTACCAACGTGTACAAACCTGTTTACCGCACAGAATTGAATCGAATGATTCGGCCGAACATTCGTATTCGGTTGAACCGTCATTCGGCGCATCTCTAGTGTTGATAATGCGTTGCTATCTTGTGGCGAGGTCTAATGCCACATGCATAAGTTTACCGGCTACCTTACTCTCCAAATCGGAACACGGCAGTGACAAGCACTGACGCTATTGCGGTAGGAATAAGTGAGGCGTTAGTACTAGACCCGGGCGAGACAATGTTGAACCCTACCACCTAGTAACCACGATGGCAGTGACTCGTATAGCCAATCGGTCGCCTTTTACGACCTGCCTGGCAGAACGGCAGTTGGCCTAGTCTTCAAAGGGCCTGGGACCAACACGGGGAAAAAATAACTAGAAAAAAATGTCAGCCTGATCAGCTTTGTTTCTTGATATGCCATTAGGAATCTCGCATTTCACTAATATGATGAATGTGCAAACTCATATGTTTATTTGGATCTAGATCAATCTGGATAAAGTTCTTAATAAATCCCGCAATACAGCTAATAAAAAGACAAAAATGTGCAAAAAGAATAGAACAACTGAGTATATTTTGACTGTTAATAAATTGAAGTTGAATTCAGTGCTGATACGATCCTATACGATAAAACCTGCAACCTAAAAACCTCTTTGGTATATACCTCTTTGGTTTTCCAATAGATGGTTAACCATTTCTTTGAATATTATTCGAGCTGAATTTATCCAGTAGGTACTAAAATCTATATTTATCTTATGACAGAATTTAAAATTTGCATAATTTCAATATCCCTTTTGATATCCCGTAATCGTGTTAATACGGAACGAAATTGAAAATCACAGTCCAGCGGATGAGTGAAATCTGCCTCGCAATTATTTTATGCAAATGCTTGGTAATAAGAACTTGTGGAACATCTAAAGACTTGTTGAAGACTAAGGCGTGACGCGGGAGCTTTAAGATTGCGGTTTTAAAGTTCATGAACCCGTTCTGTGTAGAATCTAATATTATCCGTATTCCAAACATAGTATGGAATATTTTTATAGCCACAATGGCGTTAGTTCTTGTCATTGTCATGCTCTGATTTTGAAGGTAGTATAATATCTTTACCTATTCCTACCGCCATGGGCGTACCCAGGTTCTGGGCCAGGAGTAGGGGAAGGACAACGGTAACATTTGAAGACTACATTTTTATCTCATTATATTTTTATCTACAATAGATAGTTAATTGAGAGGTAAACAAATTCCAGGGGGGGCAGCTGCACCTCCCTGCCCCCCTTCCCCCCCGGTACGCCCATGCCCACCGCAATAGCGTCAGTTTTTGTCACTGTCATATTCCGGTTTGGAAGGTAAGATAGCCAGTAAGCTTATGCATGTAGCATTAAGACTCTGCCACAAGGATAGCAATGCATCATTAAAATATTTGGCCTATAGGCGATGGTTGTCTCTTGCTTGTTTGCTATTTTCTGATATAAAAAAGGAAGATAGGTAGCCGTTAAACTTATGCCTACATGTAATATTACCGTCCCGCCATATGTATGACCCCGCACCAATAATATCTTTTGTGTATGTAGGCAATGGTTCCATGCGAAGAACCATCTCCTTGTTTTCTATCTTTTAATATAAAAAAAAATATTAAATTTGAACTGAGACTAAACTTGAGTTCAAAAAATGTTTCTCATTATCAAATATTGATAGAATAAATCTAGACCTCCATGTTGGTCCCGGGCTCCTTTGAAGAATAAGCTAACTGCCGTTCTGCCAGGCAGGTCGTAAAAAGCGACTGATTGACTACGCGAGTCACTATCATCGCGGCTACTAGTTGATAGAGTTCTGCATTGTCTCGCCCGGGTCTGGTACCACCGCCTTACCTATTCCTGCCGCAATAGCGTCAGTGCTTGTCACTGTCGTGTTTCGGTTTGGAGGGTAAAGCCACACGGATTGCAGCCACATGGATTGCAGCGCCTTATTAACATGTTTGGTGTCTATAGGCGATGGTTTCCCTTTCTATAAAGAGATCCATCTCCTTGTTTGATATGTAATATTATAAAAAAACATCGATATAAGACCGTGATATATGAGTAGAATTACGTAAGGCAATGGCACCTTCCAACGTGAGACAATACAGAACTCTACCTGCCAATACTTACTGCTCCGTACCCAAGCCATGGCCATGTTGCCTGAAATAAATGGTAAATAAAAAAATTAAAAAAAATCATCTTAGAATTCTTTCGCCTTTTATAGGCTAGTGTGAAAGCAAATTGTCTTCTTAAAGTATGCAGACCCAAATGAGAAAATACTACTCGTACATGAATATTAATTACAATTATATAATTAAGTAAGTAATTTTAAAATGCTTTCATTAATACAAGCGCATCTACTAAATTCAATTTCATAGCCGCAATTTAAATCATGAACACCCAGTACGCTTGGAAATTCCTATATGGGAATAATTAAACTCGGCATATTAATTTAAAGAAGAAATTGTGGTATTTAATTTGCAAATTTCCGCGAAATGTTATATGGAACAGCCGTGATCCAACAGAAATGAAAGGTTGTGTAAGGAATAGGGCAAACTTATCCAAAGTCTGAAATTATAGAAGACCACAGCGGCACAATAATAATCCACCCACTTCCACGACACTTTCTTCCAATTCAGAAGTAAAGGCAGTAAAACACAAGTTATGTACTCAACGCACGTTTCACTTCGCAACCGAAGCATCTTCAGGAGAGTCAAATAGCACTTCACTCTATGAAGGGTGAAGCATTAAATTTAACGCTTCACCCTTCATAGAGTGAAGTGCTATTCGACATTTAATTCCAAATTTAATACTCCTCCATTTGCGTTACTGTCATAAAAAGGGTAGGTACAAATATATTCTTTAAAAAAATCACAGCATTTTAACATAAGAAAAATACATTGTTGTATATATGCATAATATCAGCCGGTTAAGAACTTTTATTTTTAATCGAAACAATTAATAGAGATTTCAAAAAAAAGTTATAATAATAGATTCCGAATTTAGGAAGCCGAATAATCGGTATTCGGTCTAGGACCTGGTTGGATTATCGATATTCGGCAAAATCACTAAAATTAAAATTAAAAAATGTTTTTTATTAAAATAAATTCTAACAGGAACTTTTGACAAGTCGACGTTTTAAAAATGACTACCGGATCGAAACGTGGCGACAGATCCGGCGAAAGCTCAGCGGGCTTGTCTTTATTGTCTATTATTTTTTTTAAATTATAAATGCATTACAACATTAAACTACAAGAAGTATACGAGATTGGTATGTAGAGCAATTAATCTATATTAATATTATAAATGCGAAAGTTTGGACGTTTGGGTGGATTTACAGATGGATGAATATTAGTTACTCAATCACGCATAAACTACTGAACTACTGAAGTACTGAACGGATTAGAATAAAATTTGACACACAGGTAGATGATGACCTGGAATAACACATAGGCTACTTTTTATCCCGGAAAAATTCTCCGCGGGATTCGCCAAAAACTTTTATAATGCAGCGGGCTGCACGCGGCAGCTAGTAAATAATAAATATCTCTGGGCAATTTTACAAGTTTACTTAACCCTAAAGTAAGCAAATTATCTGCTTACTTTGGGGTTAGAAAAATCCCAAACTTTTTTTGCCTGCTAAATAACCAGAAATTTTATAATACCTTTTTTTAGACAGTTTTAACACATTTTTTTTAAATTTATTTATTGGTCTATTACAGCATCGGGAAATTTATTGTGAAAGCGCATACACAGTCCCCATAAAAAAGTTACTTATTCTACGGAAACGAAATGACGAGACTATTCGTAGTACATCTATAAAAAGCCCTAGGAAGAAATTTGCAAGAAGTTGTTGTAAAATATGCTCTTTCTGTAATAATCATTATGGGTTAACAAACAATATGGATCACCGGTCATTTCTTTTCAGTTTCAAAATGACGACATTTTTCCAGATTAATTTTCAACAAGCGTTTAATTAATGTTTTAAGATTTAATTAAAAGGTTTTTATGTGAGATGTTATACAGACAATATATCTGGTTTATGACTTTGAGAGTATTTAATGACTCACTTTACGAGTATCGGGACACACGACGCCAAAATTTAATCCTGTTTATTCACCTAGTATAAAATTTTCACCGATTAAGTGAAAATTATTAATCGCATAGAAAAATGAAATAAATTTAACGATATTAATGCTATTATTTCCCCCATGTGAATCTGAGCTCCCTTTGAAGAATAGATATCTGCTGTTCAGTCAGGCAGTCCGTAATAGTGCGGCTATACATATCGGGCTACGGCGAAGATTCGCGCTAGCACGATGTATCGGCCTATTGCGCAACTGCATCGGGAAGGGCCGTGACGTGTCACTACAGTGGGCGTCAAACTGCAGTCCGCAGGTGATATTTATTCGACTCACAACAAATAAAGTATAATATAATTACGATAAACAATAATAATAATAACAAACTATAATTTATCCGCATACATATGTTTAGGTAATTTCAAGTATAAGCCGTATTTTGATATTGACCTAGTTTATCGACGTATGCTATTTTCTTTTGTTCCATGGTAGAAAAAATCAACATAAGATGTTATGATCTTTCATGTTTATAAATCTGTATCATAAGTTTGTAATCTTTGGGTGAATGAAATACAATACACAGTAGCATAAAGTTAAAAAAAAATTAAGGAACGAATGTTCATGAATTAATAATTTGAGCAGAAAAGATTTTAAGGAATGTTACAATATACTTTTTTGCTTTGTCGTGGGCCGCACAAATATCACCAGCTGGCCGTACGGAAACCATACCATTTTGGAAACAATGATCAATTTTGGTTTTTCGAATAGCATTTAACTAAATTTTTGAGATCTAAAGTACTTTAACCTACATTATCAAAAGGTTGAAAAATGTCGAAGCAATATTTAAAAAATATATATTTTTTTAAATTTCGTCATTGATAAATCCCGATTTGATCCAATTAATGGTATTTGACCCTGTTTTTAGGGTGAAAAGCTGATAAGAAATTTTAAGTCAATCGGGGTAAGTATATGGATTATTTATCTTAATTTTAATTTTGAGTCAATCGGTAAGTATATTATAAAAGTCTCATAGCCCTGAAGATGCCGTAAAAGGCGAAACCGGTTGGTGATATTAATTAAATTTTAAAGTGATTTGTGAAACAGTGCAATTGTATTAACAAAACTGCAAATGGAGTTTCATCAAGTGCCGACGATAAAAAGATAAAATGTAAAATGTACTAAAATGTTGTAGAATCTTGAAAAATAATTTATTAAAAAATCTCAAAGTTGTCTCGAAAAAACAGTTTTAAAAATTTTCGTCTACGATAATTCCCGAACGGATAAAACGATTTTGATGCCGTTTATGCGTGTGACCCAGTTTTTTTATGAAAAGAGCTGATTAGATTTTGGTCTCAATTGACACATTAATCTGGATGTTATATTTAAAAAAAAATTTAAGGGTTTTTCAAAATTTCTCAAAATCTCTTGGACCGAATCGGTTAACATTTTCAGGAAGTCTAAGTTGAACAGAAATCAATCGAATGCCAACTGCGTTTCGGTAGGTCAAGACATTCCAAAGTTATGAGATGTTATATACATACACACAACATACATAAACATACAGACATACTGACGTAATCGTGAAAATGGTCGAAAAAGGTTCCTAGTACCTTAAAATTTCGAAAATCGGGGCAAAATTCCTTATCTACATACGTAGTGGGAATTTAATAAGTCAGTAAGCTCTAATCAATGTATTACTTTTTGGCTCTAATGTAAATATTATTGTCAACCATTATGTTTTTTTTTCGCATAACAATATTTAATTTTCGGTTTTCTTATTTAAAGCTCTTATTTAGTTGTCATAGAAAGTTCATTTTTATTTGACTTGTGAGTTAAACATTAAACCCATAGTTAAATTATTATTTTTATATCCTAATGTTTAATACGATTTCCATCGTACACTAACAATGATACATCAATTTTAATATCGGCTGCGTAATAAAAAATTCTTATCCTGTCACTATTATGCAAGTGAACCCCATATTTTATTAAACATCCCATGTAATTTGTGTTTATATAAGCTGGGTTGTATTTTAATACATCTCTATGTTGCAGTGTATTCTTTTTCCAAAATAAATGCTTCATTCATTCAAGCATTTCAAAAAAGCCGACACTATACTTTATAACTATTAACTATCCCAGGGAAACAGTTATTCCTCTGGGATTTACAAGAAACGTTTTTCACACAACGATCTGTAGCGCACAATAAATTAAAATGTTTTATGTTTGACGCTATTTTTACCTTTATAAAACAAATTGTTTTCACTGGAGTTTGGTCAAAGACATCCTAATCCGGCCGCCCAATAAACCAGTGGGTGTTAATATAAGTTGATCCCTATCCAATCCCTCGGTGAAAATGAAAAAAACCTTTGTAGCGCCTATTTGTATACTTTTTGATAGACGTATCTGAAAAAGTTACGAATTGAAAAGGTAATGGAGAAGGGCATTCGTTAACCCTTCGCCGAATTTAAATCCATTTAAGTTTCTTATTTGTGGAATAAATTTTTGCTAACTGGTGGTAGAGTTCTGCATTGTCTCGCCCGGGTCTGTTACCACCGTTTTACCTATCTCTTTTTATGACAAATTTCTTCCAATTTTTCTTAAGGAGAAATGAAAACGACTCACACGACGCGAGTGTAGTAATGAATTAGCTTAATAAAGTTATAAAAAAAAACCTGACAAAAAATACTTTAATGAGATTTTTTATAACATAATACTTACTTTACGTATGTATATTAACTAGCGATCGGCGGTGGTCGAAAATCGACCATAGACTATACAATAAAATCGCTTTTAAGTTTGACAACTGACTCCAGCTTTTTGACAAGAGAAAGAGACTTGGCATTAATTTCCAACAACAATCAAAATTATAAAATTTCATGCATTCCAACGCTGAACTTATAAAAATGGCTTTATCTCTGTCTAAGAAGTTAGAATTTTCATAATAGAGAAAACTACAAATATTGCCAGTGCTCTAATTTCAAATCATAAAGAAAAAACATCACCTTAAACAGCTTGCGGCCAATACGCCATTACTAACATACGCTGTCAATGTACGTAAAATGTCAAATAACAAAGATTTGAGCGTTTATTTGTTTTTTTTTTCTATAATTTTAGTGTGTTCCTTAAATCTAAATTAAAACCTAATTGTTAAAGTAACATGCCCAATTGCAATACAATTTACCAATTGTTATGTAGACAGTAAACAGTTGTTCTTAAGTCCGCCATTTCTCGGGGCGAATTACACGGTTTTCCCTTAGTTATTTCATATCTAAGCTCCAGCTGTAAAGAAAAAAATATATATGTGTGTATATTATCATGTCTATCATGTGAATGCAGTTGTGTAATATTTATTTTTATTAATTTAATGTATTTTTAATGCATCTTATTTAAAAACTAGCTGACCCGGCAAACGTTGTTCTGCCTTTTTAACTACTCTTATTTTTTTCTATATTTTCTCACCTTTCAAACATTCCCTGGACTTCAACAATTAATTCAAAATCAAAATTAGCCAAATTGGTTCAGCCGTTCTCGAGTTTTAGCGAGACTAACGTACAGCAATTAATTTATATATATATATATATTAGGTTTCTGCAGTCGTTTGCAATGTAAACTTTAGCTATTCCATATCTCACACTTCAAAAACTACGCAACGGATATGAATGAAATTTGGCACAGAGATAGATGATGACCTGAAATAGCATACAAGCTACTTTTTATTTCGGGAAAATTAGGTCATCCTGCGGGATTCGCTAAACACTTTTATAATGCAGCGGGTTGCACACTGCAGCTAGTTATTATATTCCCCGTGTCCTACTGCTAGGCATCTCGTCAAAGGCGAGAGGTTATAACTCTAGGTAACTAACATCGTGATTACAAACTAGGTGATAGAGTTTTGCAACGTCTGGTTCGGGATTGGTACACCACCGCCTTGTCTATTCCTATCGCAGTAGTAGTGCGTGTGAAATTCCAATCTCGCCACATTGAAAACAACGCAACGTTGATATTTGGTGAATAAAAATATATTTAAAATGACGAGATTTCAATTCGTCGTTTTTAAAATATTTTTTTATATATCATAAAATAGCAAACAAGCAGATGGGTCTCCTGGTGGAGGGAGTCAACCATCGCCTATAGACACCAAAGTTGTTAATGGTGCGTTGCTATTTTGTGGTGAGGTCTAATGCCACATGCATAAGTTACAGAACTCTACTACCTAGTAGACACGATGGTAGTGACATAATAGTCAATCGGTCGCATTTTACGACCTGCGTTGCAGAACGGAAGTTGGCCTATTCTTCAAAGGAGCCCGGGACCAACACGATGTAGCTTATTTAACTTAAGCATTCCGTAAGAGAATTTTTCTTGATAAAAAACGTGTTTTAAAGAATTATTAATTTTATGTCTGAGTAATTTAATTATCTGCAAATAAAAGCGCTAAAATTGACAAGGAAGATAATTTTATATCAAAAGTTTTTCAGTTAAAGCGCCACTGCTTGATTCATGTAATTGCTCTTTTAATATAGGACTGAGTGATGAAATTTTTTATCTTAATCAACCATTTCTTTCACAAGAATTCAGTGTAACCGTAATTTATTTAAACGTTGTTTAATAGGTTGGCGACTAACAATAATTCTGATTTAGGCACGAACTAAAGCTCAACACAGACGGTTAAGATACTAACCTAAATAAAAAATATACCAATTAGAATGAAAATATTCGTTTTAAAGTATTTCTTTGTTAATATGTTTTTGCACACCTTATTCATAATGTCAGCAAAAAAACATTGTTCCAAAAATATTGCTGATTTATTAAAGCACATATAACGTTTTAATATTTTCATCAATGAAAAAATTGCAAAAGACATCAATATATATATATATATATATATATATATATATATATATATATATATATATATATATATATATATAAAAGTCGTGTTAGTTGTTACACCACTTATAAATCAAGAAGGATATTTCATATTATTCTATATCAAAATCGTTGCCTGAGAAGCTGTCTAACGAATCAAGAAGAAGACTCATGGTTAATCAACCTGTAAATAGAACTCCAACGACGCAGACTAATGTTATCGTATCTTAGCCGTGTGTAATACATTAAGATACTGTAATAGTTTATATTAAGGCATCTTAGGATCAAATATTATAGTATCTTAACCGTCTGTAATGAGCTTAATGATGGCCTTTATCGAAAAATCTTGTTTTATGTTAAAAATAATATTTTTATGTCCTCTCAATTTTCAAAATTGAAATGCTGAAATTTTTAAAATAATTAAATTTGAATTAAAATTGAAATACATCACATTTCTTTTAATCGTAAGAAACATACTACTACTGTAATTAAACAAATTTTTGTTAAAAGAAATATTCGATTTAAGAAAGTATCCTTGAAAAAGTATTTTTTTTCAAATAAAATAAATTTCTTTCCCGGGTTGGGACGGGCTCCATAAAGAGTATACCAACTGCTGTTCTGCCAGGCAGGTCGTGAAAGGCGACCGATTGGCTATACGTGACACGACTCTCGTGACTACTAGGTGGTAGAGTTCCGCAACGACTGGGTATTTGGTACCACCGCTTTACCTATTCCTGCCACAATAGCGTCAATGCTTGCTATTGTGGTGTTCCGGTCTGGAGAATAAGGTAGCCGGTAGACTTATGCATTTGGCATTGCCATCCCGCCAAACAACGCATCATTACCAACCTTGGTCTATAGGTGATGGTTTTTCTTTCCATCAAGAGAGCCATCTGCTTGTTTGCTATCATATAAAAAAGAAAACTATAATAAAAACCCTGTGTTTATAATATTTCTAACTGTGTTCCTCTGGTCCCCTTTGAAAAATCGATCATCTGTCGTTCAGCCAAGCCGTTTGTAAAAGGTGAAATATTAGCTCTTCATGTCACCAGCACTGTGCCTACTAGGTAGTAGATTTCTGCTACGTCTCGCCCGGGTATTATAGTATTGGTACCTATTCCCTATTCCAGCCGCAAAATCGTTGCCTTATTGTCGTGTTGCACTTTGAAGGGTAAGGTAGCCGGTGGACTTATGCCACATGGCACAAGGTTAATTTAAATAAAAACTATACTTTCTCTTAAGTTGGACCACACAGTAGATGTCTACAAAATTTCATTCGGTATCAGTTCAGTAGTTTAGGAATCCATAGCGGACTAATAACCTGATAGGTACGTAATTTGTATATATTAAGATTATAATTTATTATCAATGTAGATATTTATAGAAATGGTCAGAAACCAAAAAAAATGGTGCGAACTCTTTTTATTATATTTTTTAATAACCTACCAATGAAATGAAATTGACAAATATAGTGGACGCCGTAATTTTGATATTCGTTTATATTATAAGACAGCAAACAAGCAGCTGATGGCTCTGTGTGATGGAAAGAGAAAATAATCGCCTATAAACATGATTCGTTATTTTATCGTCGTCCTCTTAATAGCCTAATGGTTAAAGCTTTGGCCTAACACACTAAAAATTATGGGTTCGATCCCTATCTATGGCCGATTTGTTTTTGCTTCTGTATTGTCAGTTTTTCTTGTTCGTTTTTCATAAGTGGGTTTTTGATTATTATTTTTTTGAGAGTGCGCTATATGAGTCACATTTAATCAATATGTAATTATTAATATTCATTTTCAAAAATTACTGATAAAATGTATCAGTAATTTTTGAATTCGATGTAATTCGGCGGCAGGAATTAATCCAAATAACTCGTCGGAACACTCCCCATGAAAGATACGATAGAAGACACAGAGTGAGCCAACATCTCTGCGCAATGCCAAAGAGTCGAGCCGTTTCGAAATAGCCAGGTCGTCAACGATTCGAACCGCTCTACGCTGAATGCGATCAAGAGGAAGGAGCTGGTACTGAGGAGCTCCGGCCCAGAGATGAGAACAGTACTCCATGTGGGGCCGAATTTGAGCCTTATAAAGTTGAAGGCGATGGACCTTCTGCTGGAGTCTTGCTCTGCTGAGCACACCGAGCTTTTTGGAGGCTAGTTTAGCCTTACCTTCCAAATGACCGCGAAACCGAACGTAATTCGATATGTTGACTCCCAGAATTCCGATACTAGCTGAGGCTGTCAAGAGAGTATCCCCAAATCGAAGTGACACGACAAAGGGTGTCTTTTTAGCGGAAAACACGCAAAGCTGTATCTTCTTGGGGTTAAAAGTGACCAGGTTTTGACGACCCCATTCCGAAACATCGGTTAGTCGATTCTCAACTTCGAACACAAGCTTGTTTCGGCTCTCTTCGACGTGTTCCCGAGAAACACCGCTTCGGCCGGAGTATGTAGCATCACCAGTACTGTCATCTGCATAGCAATGTATGTTGCGAATTAAAAAAATACACGTTTTAGAGATTTTCTTAGCCTGTTTTCAGAATTTTATATGATCGAGTAAAGTACATTATATCATGTTATGAGTACATTCCTTAGATAATATCTTCAGGTATATCGTGTAATTTTTGTAAAATCGTTATTAAACGTCTGTACAGATTTGCATCTGTACAGATTTTATAATCTAGTACAGATGCTAACGACTCAAATACGTTACAAAGTTAAGAATACTTTATTACATAGTTTTAATATGTCAATATTGGCAAATGTGTTGTTTAGCAACGATGATAATAAAGATTATTATCATTAATATGTAAAAATTTTACTATACAAACCAGTTTTTTTTCCGTTTGTCTACGTTGCCTCGCCTTGTCCAGAAAAATTGTAATAGGTATAACAATAAAATTAAAATTTAGTAGTTATTATTGGTTTATATTTCTGTTTTTCCTGTATCATTCTTTAAAAAAATTAAACACCTAGATACGAGTGCCACTATCAATTTTTTGTGCATAAGTCTAAATTTATAGACCTAGCGCGACCACCGAACGTACTTAGGAAAGAAAAGTGAGAAGATACATGAGTTTAACTCCTGTATCTAGGTATTTGTTTTGTGGTATTATTCAACGATACTAATACATAGAAATACACATATAAATACTGTTACATAATAAACACCCAGAAATCCTGTAGGAACCGAGCCCAAGCCTCATCGATTCGTAGTTAAGTTCGCTTACCACTCGACCAACGGGGTGATTAAATAATCCATACTAATATTATAAATGCAAAAGTAACTCTGTCTGTCTGTCTCTTCTTCACGCCAAACCACTAAACCGATTTAAACGAAATTTGTAACAAAGATAGTTTGTGACCCGAGAAAAGACATAGGATAGTTTTTATCCCGAAAATCCCACAGAAACGGGAATAATGTGAGTAAAACTCTGGGATTTTTATTTTAGATTTTTTCCACACGAACGAAGTCACGGGCACAAGTAGTTTAAAATAGAAAAGAAATTGAAACCGATTGAAAAAATTTGACAAAATGAAAAATGATATATTAAACATACAACAAATACTGTGCCACTAGCTCCCACACTAGGGTTCCCTGTGTTGTGGGAAGCTAGGATTCACCCTTTCGTAAAGACATGATGAAATTTAAGATATTGTAGTACCTATACGTATAAATTAAGTTAACATACTAGTAAACTTCAGACTGATTTTCAACTGGGCAAAGTTAATAACTCAAAGGATGTGATGATATATATGAAAATTAATAGTTTAAATTTCCTTAATTTGTGTTTCTCGCATTTATTATAAAAATTGTATATATGTAAAATACATCTATGGTTTTGTGTAGGTATATAAATATATTGTGTAAATGTTAAATCGAATGTTGTGCGTTTTTGTGTTTATTGTTCGAATTTACATTACAAAAGCTTAGTAATAGTATTTTGTATTTAAGATAACAACTACTTTAATTCAACTTCAAAGACAAACTACTTTGTTTTGCTCGAGTTCAATAATATTACCGTCTGTTATTCTTATACAACTTTCCTAGTTACGTGAGACAAAAGTTGGAATAGTTTAAATTTAACAGTATTGAATGTTCCTTTGAGGTGGTACAATTTGGAACATTTTGAAACTTTGTAATGGCTTAGAAATTTGTTGTGAAAAACCAATTTGTTGATACAGCTCGTAGTAAAAAACATTTTGTGCAGATATATTTACGTTAAAACGTTATATACTTGTAGTTACGCCAAACTTTTTAATAAATGTGCCATGTGCATTTAACAAATGTGTTAATAGTTATACTGAGGCTGCATTTGCATCTGTCCGATGTGACCGGCTATTATCGGCTATCGTCGCAGAGTTATGGTGGTTAGTATAATGCATAGCGTTATAATAATAGCGCGCTATATGTATTCAACATAAAGCATAGAAAAATTAGTTTATAGTCTATAACGCGCTATTTTAAAATAGTTTGTTCGAACAATACACCACACCTCTATCGAAAACATTCGCACTGCGTATGCCAATGACGTCTATAATGTGGTAATATTATTTAGAGGTCAGTTGCGTGTGCCTTATCGCGCGGTCGGCGGTACGTCAAAGGGTTTTAGTGCGCTAATATCCTCGGGACGATAATATATAACATAAAATAGCTTAATTTTTTTTGGTGGAACCAGACGTTTGTACTTGAATATTCACCCTTCGCGTACATAATATCAACGTAAATATTGTAGCTATTGCGCATGTAAGGGGAAGAGACCGAAACCCCTTCACTTTAGCAAAAAATGTGTATCGAAGTTCGAGGTAAAACTAGGTATTTTTTTAACCCCTGAACTAAATAACAAAGCTATAGCTAAAAATAATAAGCTATAGCTTGTATTGTAACTTGTATATTATCTCCACCTCAACCACACAGTCATTTATTAACTTCCCACGCACGTACTGCTATTATTTATGAGGTAGAAGAAAAAAAAAACTTAGTACTTGTTCCACCAGGTTCAGAACGGGAGAGGCTGGTAATCTTTAACACAGGCCTCCTAGTACAGACACCAGTTTCTCACGTAGACTAAACATAATGTTAACCCAGTGTAGATATAGCTTTAAATTTTTTGTAATTGCTGTGTGAGAGAAGAAATAAAGTATTTGTATCTCCGCTGTCTTTATTATAACCACAGACCACATAAACAACTAATATACACGCCATTGGAAAGAAAACGTGTCGCCGCGAATATAACCAAACGCTCCTATCACTGTCAAAAATGTCATACATTTGTAGATATATTATATCGTGGAAAAATATAAATAAACCATGTTGTACTGTTTTATCGTAACGAATGAGATGACAAAATTTAAAAACTACCCTTGAAGTGATTTTATTTCATCGGTAAGCACTATAACTCTATATTTTTGTGTGTAATTGCAAGCTACACTGACAAACTTAGAACTTATCTTGAAAGGCGTATCCGTTTAATCTGTGGTTATAATTATGTAAGCTTTGTATAACTTTTAAGATAACGACCGCTTTGGGCCTTACTGGGCTTTAATTGAGATTAAACAAGCTCCGGTAATTAATGGCGTAATAAACCTATATTACCGCAGTCTCGACATTACAATTCTTAACAACTAACTTTTTTGAGTTTAACTGAAAAATGTAAATGCTTATGAACATACCTCGACTATATACGATTTTTTTTAAAATAAAAAGTATCTTCACGCCCGTATCCCCGAAGAGGTTGGCAGAGGTACAAACACGTGCACCCACGGTTAACCGAAGATACTTGGTCCCACAATGTGATAGGTGGCCAGTCTATCACCAACCGGACCTTTTTATATCATAAGATAAATTGTCCTGAAAATTACAAATACAACAAAAAAAATTAGCGAAATCGGTCCAGCCATTCACGCGTGATGTCGTGACCACGGAAAATGGGGTATTCCTCGAAGCGCGACCATTTTGAAACGCACCTAATGAAGCGTAAAGTCCCGTTTTCACTTTGATTAGTACGAGTGAGAGTGTTTAATGCAGGTGCTTAGTATTAAGATAAAAATACGTGAAGACAGCCGTTGATCAGTGTGAGTAATAAGTAATCAGCATCTATTCACTTTTACTACGCTGATTACGAATCACTCGCACTGATCCACGGCTATCTTCACGTATTTTTGGCTTAATACTAAGCACCTGCATTAAACACTCACACTCGTACTAATCAAAGTGAAAACGGGGCTTAACTAAACTATTCCTCGAAGCGCACCTTTTAGTTGCGCTAACGAAATAAATTAATAATATTATAATTTTATTCCTCGAAGTGCACCAATGATGAAAATACCGGCCAAGTGCGAGTCGGAGTCGAAGTCAAATTTTCAGAGGCTATTCAAAATCGAGAATATGTTCGATTTATGTAATAAAAAATAATTTAAAAAATTCAAATTTCACTTTTTATTTTTGTGTTATAGCACTCACCCCGTGCTTGGGAATCTGGAAAAACCTTAAAAACAGCAAAGAAAAATATCGACACGCGAGATTTGAACCTGCGACCATTTCCTTATTCCCGGCTTTAGGGAAATGGTCGCAGGTTCAAATCCCGCGTGTCGATATTTTTCTTTGCTGTTTTTAAGGTTTTTTCAAATTTCACATCAAAACATAGGTTTGATTCCGTCCCATGACTAGAAAAACAGCCTATTGATTGAAAAAGTATAACTATTTTGTGAAGTAAGATAGGGTATTCTAAAAAATATATAGTGCGTAGACAATGTAATGTTTTTAAGGCAGGTGACACATTAGTCATTATGATGTCTGCAAATTTACATTAATGTGTTGTTCCAATAATCTACTGTTAATGAATAAAATTAAGTAATATATTTATCAATTTTTGTTTTACGTAATATTTATTAGTATTGGCTATAATATGTGAATAATAAAAATAATCTTTTTTACTCGTACTCGTATAATATAGAAGTTTTAGTAATAGTTACATAAAGTATATACATACATATTTATTACACATATAATTAGGTAAGGAAAGGCGTTGTGAAGTGTTATTGTGTACATTCTATATTAGTTATAACATCATTACATTCATTTTATTTTATATATAATTAATTTAAATTTAGATTGGAATTAGTATAGAATATAAATAACCGAAATGAGATTAACAATTTTGCATATTCATTTTGAGAAGCATTCTTTAAAGTGTGGCTTTTAAGGCTTTTTTAAAGTTATAAAGCGATTTTATGTTTTTAATATCCTTTGGCAAATTAATGTAGACGTGAACTCCCTCAAACAAAAAACTTTTCTTACCGTAGTTTGTCCTTGATGGTCTTAAGCATATGTTAATAGCATTTCTTGTGTACCGTTTATGGTAATTTTTTTGTAAAAGTAATTTGAGAATGTATATCTTTTGTTAGAATTGTTCTAATGTGTACGCAAATGTTAAATGTGTAAATTTGAGTTAGATTCATTAGTTTCGTTTCCTTATAAATTTTTGTAGTAGGTGTTAGGTAGTTGTATTTGAATAGAATCTTTATGAGTTTATTTTGTGAAGTTTGTAACTTTTTCAAGTTGGTTTTGGCTGCAGAACCCCATACTTCAATTAAACTTTCCAAATGTGGTTTAGCTAAAGAATTATAGATTGAATAAGATACGCTTTTTGGAAGGCATCGTACTATACATCGAACAGCACCGATTATTGCGAGAAGTTTTTTACGTATTTTGTCAATATGGGGTGTCCACGTAAGCTGATTATCCAGGACTAAACCAAGATATTTTTGTGTATTGATCCTTTTTATGAATTCCCCATTGATTGAAAGGGGTTTGAAGTTACCTACATTTTTGTTGTATATAGGTATTGTACATATGTATATAGGTATAGGTATTATATATATATATATATATATATATATATATATATATATATATATATATATATATATATATATATATATATATATATATATATATATATATATATATATATATATTAAATGACGGACAGCGGAGGCTTAGTAATAGGGTTTCGTTTTACCTTTTAGGTACGGAACCCTAAACACAGGGGAGAGCATAAAGAAAGGAACGTTGTCCTGGATTGGATAAATGGTGATAGACTTACCATCTATCACATTTTGGGACCAAGTATCTTCGGCTACTCGTGGGCACACTGTTTGTACCTCTGCCTACATTTTCAGGAATTCTGGCGTGAAGATATATCCATGCTAATATTATAAATGCGAAAGTAACTCTGTCTGTCTGTCTGTCTGTCTGTTACGCTTTCACGGCCAAACCACTGAACCGATTTGGATAACATTTGGTACAAATATAGTTTGAGACCCAAGAAAGGACATAGGATAGTTTTTATCCCGAAAATCCCACGGAAACGTGAACTATGCGGGTTTTTATTTTAGAATTTTTTCCACGCGAACGAAGTCGCGGGCACAGCTAGTTTAGATAATATTTTCACAAATATTTAGATAATATTTTTTTATTATTATTTACACCACTTTCTTTATGCTCTTACCTTTTTTTAGGGTTCCGTACCTATAAGGTAAAACGGAACTCTATTACTAAGCCTCCGCTGTCTGTCTGTCTGTCCGTCTGTCTGTCTGTCACCAGGCTATATCTCGTAAACCGTATAATAAAAAAATCTTTATATAATAAAAAAATAGCTAGAAAGCTGAAATTTTTAAAAATTTAAAAATTATGTATTTCCGTTGCCACTATAACAACAAATACTAAAAATAAATAAAATGAAAATATTAAGGGGTGTCCCCATACAACAAACGTGTTTTTTTCGTATTTTTTTGATATGATAGTACGAAACCCTTCGTGCGCGAGTCCGACTCACACTTGGCCAGTTTTTTCTTCAATGGTTCGCTTTGAGGAATAAAATTATAATATTTTTAATTTATCGTTAGCGAAACTAAAAGGTGCGCTTCAATGAATAGTTTAGTTGCGCTTCATTAGGTGCGCTTCAAAATGAATATCCCCGGAAAATAGGGATTGATTTTTTTATAAATAATATAGACCAACCGCTTTTTGAAACTCAAAGAATAAAATTGCGTGCTCTGACTTTTGTTATACAATCAAAGAAAAGTACTGCGAGATATTTCATTAAAGGCATGAGGACGTAAAACGTGTAGGATAAGCACTACCACTGTGATTCATAACTAGGCGGTGGGTTCTGCTACGTCTTATTCCGGTTTAGTTTTTTTAAGTTATAAAAAGCAAACAAGTAGATGGGTCTCCTGATGGAAAGAGTTAATTATTAGTAACCCCGGTTAAGATTTTGAGAAAAGAAAGAAGATGGGCGTTTCGTCAAAACTAATTTGTTCACAAAAATTTAGCTGGTTATTAATTCATACTTCTATACTAATATTATAAATGCGAAAGTAACTCTGTCTGTCTGCCTGTCTATCTCTTCTACACGACTAAACCACTAAACCGATTTATATGAAATTTGGTACAAAGATAGTTTGAGACCCGGGAAAGGACATAAAATAGTTTTTATCCAGGAAATCCCACGGGAACGTAAACCATCTGGGTAAAACGCCGATACTGCCTATCTTTAAAACCACACGCGGAAAATTCGCGAGCACAACTAATCAAGAATAAAAATGTTCTTGGTACCACAGTCTACTAGTCCCATCTTTGGGAACAAATTGTCACTTCTGCATGTTTACAAACTTTACAGGATAAGCAAAATAGTATTTTTCTATACGTTTTTCTTAAATATTTCAATAACGTTTAAGAGTATTAAGGTAGTATTATTATTATTATTATTTTTACTGTGTATATAGAGTCGATTATCGCGGTTTTTGCTGCATACTTAAGTCGTTTTCATAAAAAATGCAGAAGTGACACTTTGTTACCAAAGGTGCGAAGTATTGTTTAACAGACTTCTTATTACCTACGTTATGAAAATACTTTAAGCTTAGTTTTGACATGCAAAAAAGCGTGTAAGTAATCTATTTTATAACGTTTTAAAAATCCAAAGTTATCGCTTATTTCGCTCAAAAAATTGTTTTCGAATACAGTTACAGTAAAATTATGTAAAACTAGCTGACCCGTGCAGCTTCGCTCGCGATTAGATTAACATGTCGTCAAGATAGCTTTTCATACAAATTTCATCCCCTATTTCTACCCTTTAAGGGTTGATTTTTGAAAAAAAATTAGCATATGTTTGACCCCGGCCCTTCAACTACTTCCACGCCAAATTTCATGAAAATCGTTCCAACGGTTTAGCCGTGAAAGCGTAGCAGACAGACAGAAAGACTTTCGCATTTATAATATAAGTATGGATATGGATTTCTATTTTGTGCGAAAAAATATTTTAGAAGGAAATATTAAATGTGACATGAAAATACTTTTAAGTTTTTTATAACCTTTTAATATTTCTACAGATTGACTGGTTAAAGACTGAACACATTAAAGACTGAATACATTAAAAGTAATGATAATGGTTATATGTAACTAGTTAAAATATAATAAAAAGATAACATTGCTGAACTAAATATTAAATCTCAACGAAAAGTACAGTGATATTCAAAAACTGGTCACCGTGCGGGCGATAGTGACGCGCACTTCCGCTCTGACTGACATGTGCCGTGGCAAATGGCTGTATGTAAGCAATGAACTTTGGTATCTAAGCGCTGGTGTCCATACATAAACATTTTTTTTAAATATTACGTCAAAATTTACTTAAATTTACATATTAGGTGTCAGAATCGAATACTAGACACCCTTCTGAAGTATATGCAGTCATTTAATAGCCAATATGTATACCTATGTACGACCGTTATTTATTTCTTTTTTAAAAAAAAAAAGTAGCTTCACGCCCCGTATCTTCAGCGGTATCCCCGAAGGGGTAGGCAGAGGTACCACAAGTGCACCCACGATTAGCCGAAGGTACTTGGTCCCACAAATGTGAGGTGGCAAGCCTATCGCCAACCGGGCACTTTCCATTCCCGGGTAACTTTATGTTTATCAGAAAACTGAAAAAATGCTTTTATTTAAGTTGCCCGACCTGGGAATCGAACCCGGGACCTCACGTGGTCAACGCCAACGCCGGACCACCAGACCACAGAGGCGATTAATAATAATTTAAAATATATTTCTTTTAAATATATTTCTTTTAAATATATTTTAAAGTTACTTAGATAGTTCGGCTAATAAATCTTTCAGATCGCTGCTACAAATTGCTTCCATTGTCAGAAATACTCGTAGTTCTCAACCGCAAATAACGTTTTGGTCAAATTGTGAACATAATAATTTCGTCTCATGGATTTATTTACGCAGTGATTTCAAAAATATCAATATTCTTGTATGCTAGAAGTATTGAGAGGGAGGTGAGTAGGTCAACGAAGTGTGACATTGTGTGACAAAGGATAGAAAAGGAGAGTCGAAAGCTGTATGACGTCACGTGTTAAAATTTTAAAAACGCAAGATTTTTATTATAAAAAATTTGAAATATCAATACGTTTATTAGTATCTTGTTATGTCCGTTATCTATAATCTATACATATAATAAAATTGTAGAAAACTCATGTATGTCCGGGGTAAACTCAAAAAGTACTGCATGGATTTACTTCAAATTTTGCATGAATATTACTAACAGGTCGGGTCAACATAAAGGCTACATATTATCACGCTAGCACCTACGGGGGAGGAGCTGTGCGGAGAACACGAAGTCCGAGCGGACTAAGTCGCGGGCAACAGCTAATAATATTATAAAAGCGAAAATTTGTATGGATGGATGGATATTTGTGTCTCAATCAGGCAAAAATGACAGAACAGATTTAGATGAAATTTGGCACACACGTACCTAGATGATGACGGGGAATAGCACCTAGGTTACTTCTTATCTCGGAAAAATGAGTTGTTTCGCGGGACTTACTAAAAACTTTCATAATTCAGCGCAGTCTGACATAAAGTATTTAATTTTTTGCTTATTTAAAACAGGAATATTTTAAATTTAAATAAAAAATACCGACCTTAAAACTGATAACTTTTAAATATAAAATTAAAAAACAAACATTAATAATAGCATCAATTGCCATCATGTCAGGCACATTGCCGTGTTCCAGTTTCTTCACACGGATAACAACACGCCATTAACATCTTTGTTGCCACACGGATTGCGGCGTCTTATTAACAACATATTTGGTGTCTATAGGCGATGGTTTCTCTTTTCATCTGCTTGCTTGCTATCGATATAAAAAAAGTACCCGCCCGTTTTAATGCACTTAAACTTATTGACGAAGAAAAGTTTATTGCCCTTGCGTAATCAGTTATGTTCTCTTTTTATACCACTTTCCAACAAAATCGGTCAAGCAGTTCTTAAGCTGTAAGCAGACATACAGACAAACATTTACACTTTTAAAATGGTAAAATTGATGTCAGATAATTTGTCATAAAATGAATATTTAACAGTTGGGATGGGATAACATGGGATTTGATATAAATATGAAATATACAGACAAACACTACAAATTCATACAGCACGAGTAGTATTATATGTCTAGATATATGGTCTTTTTATAGTAGAAGTGTATAAGCTATAGATGATAGCCTTTTGATATACTAGATATATGGTCTGGCATGTAAGAATATCACACTCCAAAAACTTAAAAGATTTGTAAATTTTGTGCCACAGATAACGCTGTAATAAAGAAATATCTACAGTGTAATGATCAGGGTAAAGAAGCCGTTGATAACAACTAGTAATTCAAGTGAAAATAAAGCTTTATCTTTCAACTCGTTTAAACAGAAATTATTACGAAACTCTTTCAACTGTCTCTTACTGTGTGTCGTAGTCTGATGCACTACATAGCTAAATTATCATAGCTTTACTTGCCTAATTGTTGACATATTATATTTTTGTTGTCCTAACCACAAAAATATAATATGTCGATAAAACACGAAAAAAATTCAAACGTGGTTTTTAGAACTTTTTATAAATTACGGTAGTATTTAATGAATCGCCCAAATCAGTAATCTGTTACCTGTTTTGTAGAAACAATTCTAAAATAGCCAGAAAGGTAGTTCCACGCCCTGACTTATCATATTGATCAGTCCACAGTCTGTGCACCCAAATATACATACATGTATACATACATACATATATACATATATACATACATACATATATATATATTTATATATATATATATATATATATATATATATATATATATATATATATATATTAGGGATGGGCCGAACTTCGTCATTCGGCCGGAATTGTTTAAACGTCGAACATTCGGCTTTAGAAAAAGTTACCTACTTGCACTATTTTGACTGAAGTCTACATTACAAAGAGAAAAGATTTGTATTTTTATATGTATCGAATAAACTCAAAAACTACTGGACCCTTTAAAAAAATTTTCACCATTATAAAGATATATCCGAGTAACATAGACTAACACATTTTCAATAAAATTAGAAATCCCAATCTAAATTGGAACAATGTAACCGAAGGTATCAAAAATTTGCAGTTAGGTCATTATTTCTCGTGCGCTGCGAAAACCATTAACGATATTGTTGGCAACCCTTTCCGCTAGATGAAGGAAACAAACGTTATTGCATCTATAAAAGGTGTTGCACCTGTGTGAGGCGCGCTCATTTTGACATTAGTGCTCGAACCACTCACACGTGCCGAATTTAGTTCAATTGCAAAGTATCATTCATATTTCTGTTCTCACCATTTATTTCTTTTAGGTTTTATTTTCAACTAAAAATAATGGAAGCCCCCAAAAATATATAAAATAATTTAAGTTATTTCGTAAAAAACTCGAGAAAGCGCACTAAAATTAAACCAAAGTTCGTCCGAAATTCGGCTGAATCTTCTGTTTTTACCGAATGTTCGGCGGAAGTTCGAATTCGGTTCAAAACACATTCGGCATTTTTTCACTTCTATTATTTTAAATATAATACTCCCATTAAGGCGGCCTCTAGACCTACAATATTATGGCGCAATATTACGTATTGTACAATACTATTGACCGTTTAGAGTTAATATTGAAGAATGCACAATGATTGAACGAAAGTTTGAGCGGGTTTAATTTTTATTGTACAATATTTTTTTCTTGCACTGTGTAGGTTTAATATTGCACAATATTTTTCACTTCAGAGCTTATCGCGGTCGCGGTCGGCCAGTCGCGGTGTTTAATGTATGGTCGTGTCGTAAATTTAAGCAAAATGGCGAGCAAGAATTTTTGTCATTTGGCGGTAATTTTATTCATCTTGTTAATTTAATAGTTCATTACTAGTTACATTCATTACTACTGGCCGAAATTCGACACTCGGTCGAAATTGAACATGTGACCGAAATACGTCATTCAGCCAAATTTCGACATTCGATCGAAATTCAACTTTCGGCCGAAACTCAACATTCGGCCGAAATTCGACATTCAGGCCAATTCACTAATCAATATAAGTGTTGATCAAAACAAAACCAATCAATAAAAGATAAAGAACGGAAGTTTTTACTTGAGTTGCCGCCAGAACTTCGTCGTCAAACATGTTACTCCCACAAAATTTTCGTTAAATCTTCCCGACTGTCCATCAACGTCTACGACATGATATAACCAAGTTATCAACTCGAAATTACTTAATCATCTACTTATGCTCGAAACAATGTCAAAATGACGCAAAAAATATAACGTTTTGAATAATTCTCCAGGCAGTACTCTGTGGGACAACTAATGTTGGGATTTTATCCGGATATATGCTCAAAATGGATAAATACTCATAAATATCCGTTTTTACTCAAACATTTATCCCAGCGGAAAATATTTATTCCAGTGGAATATATCTAAAATAGTTGTACTGGACAACACCATATAAAGTTCAATGCCCTTTTGGCTGCCTGGAAGGACAATCCAAATTCAAAATTTCAAATTCAAATTCGATCCCGTCTATTTATATATAAATTACGTGTCACGTTGTTTGTCCGCTATGGATTCCTAATATGTATGGCGAAGCTACGTTTGTCGGGTCAGCTAGAATAAAATAAAAATCATATTTGAGCCGCCCCGTAACCCTTGTGAGGGACAGGGATGACCATCATTTGAAAAGGTTTTTTACGCTATATCGGGCGAAATATCCGCCTCTGTGATATAGTGGTCCGATGTCGGTATTGACCACGTGAAGTCTCGGCTAGAGGTGTGGTGTATTGTTCAAATAAACTATTTAATGATAGCGCGTTATAGACTATAAACTATATTTTTCTGTACTTTACATTGAGTATACATAACGCGCTAGTATATAAACGCTATACGTTATATTAACCACCACAACTCTAATCCCGGGTTCAATCCCCGGGCAATTCGAAAAATCTGTTTATTCAGTTTTCCGATAAAAATAATTTTGCCCGGTATTAGATAGTATCCGACTGGCGATAGGCTTGCCACCTATCACATTGTGAGAACAAGTATCTTCGGCTAATCGTGAGTGCACTTGTTGTACCTACCACTTCGGGGATACGGGCGTGAAGGTACTTGAAGGTTGGACAAACTATTCATCGCACAGATAATTTGGTAGTAGTGCTTTTTCAAATTTAAATTTTCTTCCACATTGGTTCTATTATTAAGGTTCCGTACCGTACCCGAAAGGTAAAGCAGAACCCTAATATATTTGAATGATACGGAACCCTGATAGTTATTTATATTGGGAATAATTACGATTAACCTTTTCTAATCCAATAATGTGATTGAGTGTACGAAAACTTTTTAGTAACAGCTGTGTGCCTGGCTTCGCAACCAAATTATAATTCCACATTAAGATACGATACATCGCATACTCGTAACTAATATGAAAAATTGTGATCGATTCTCGGAGTTAAAATGTTTAGGGCTTTATAGACTGATTTGGTATTTTCGTATACAAAGTGCCGTTGTGACTACCAATTTAATTTTAGACACGGCTTTTAGTAATCGATATCGATCGATATATTCTTTGTTATAACGAAATAATTGTTGTTACTCGTTTAACTAGTTATACGTATGTATATCTAGCGATCAGTACAATCAACACAATCGATCATATAACAAAGAAGAATTTCGGCACGTCGAGCCCGTCGACACTAGCTCAGTGGCAGAACATTCCGGCTTGAGGGAGATGGTCGCGGGTTCGAGTCTCGCGTGTCGACATTTTTCTTTTTTTTTAAAGTTTTTCAAGTTTCCCAAACACGGGGTGAGTGCTATAAAAACAAAAATAATTTAAAAAAAAACTTCTAACAAACTAGGTATTTCTTTGCAATATGACGAAAAAAACTGAATCACCCTTTCCAAAAATTGTTTACTAACCTTGAGTGCCACTACGTTACTTACGATAAGTTACCATTTATGATTACATTGTTTGGGCCGGCGTAGTACTAGACTGTATACTAAAGAAGTACATAATCATTGATGAAACGGCGTAGTACTAAATTGTTATTGAAATAATTATAATGAAATGGCAATGGTTAAAAGAATATATGGGTTGCGTCGAAATTATGAAGTCCAAAAACTAATCTTGTGTCTAAACTATTGGGCTTGTTCTGGGTTTCTTTTCTTTTCATGGGTTAATTTTTTGTACGATGTACAAAAATGTTATTTCTATGACGCTGCTATCGAATAATTGGATACCGTTACCGGCGCTCTGTATATCAATGTGTATATATACTATATAAATTAATATACAGAGCACTAGAAACGGTCCAATCCGCAAAGATATTGTTTAGTAGCCTGATATAATTATATTATATATATATATATATATATATATATATATATATATATATATATATATATATATATATATATATATATATATATATATATATATATATATATATATATATATATATATATATATATATATTATTTTGTGGATAAAAATGGAATAATTTTCGCTGATCAAAATATTAGGATCTTAAATGATATTCAAGAATCTTCAAGATAGGAAGAATTATTAAATAATATTTCGAATATTAAGTATAGCCACACACGATGCGGCTAAAAAGTGACGAGACACAGATGCGACGACGAGACCACGCCCGCTTGGCACTTACTTGGAGTATTGTATAGTTTGTAAAATTCGTTAAATTTAAGCGAAATTGAAGGTTTAAATACAAGGATTTCAAAAAACAATATTTTTATTTTTAGGAATGGAATAATATCATTTTTTTTTTTGATAATGTCATCCACATACTTATTAGTATTGTTCAAATAAACTATTTTATGGAAGCGCGTTATAGACTATAAACTATATTTTTCTAGCCCGCTACAGTACATATTATAACGTGTAACTGGAATAGTGATTGCGCGAGCCAGCCGAGATAGCGCGTGAGTCGTCACAACGTCATACAGCGAGCGACGACAGAGCGCTATAACGCTACAAACTATGTTACAATGTCAAGCGTCTACGATCGTCTACGTTACTCGTTAGATCGCGTAGTTCGTAACTTCGTAGGTCATAATGTTATAACTGCGGCCTACGCTAGCCGCTAGGTATATAGCTTGGCATTATGTTATAGCGCCAAATGCGAATCTAAATAGCGTACGCTATACGTTAAGTATACATACAGCGCTATAATTTAACGCTATACGTTATATTGACCACCATTAATACATAACATATGCCACTTTCGGGTTTGATAGGGTTTTTGTTTTCCTCGCTGTATAAAGTCGTGCTTAGCCAAATTACGACTTGAGATCAAGATAGTGATTATTTCATTACTGTAATCGTGGTGGAACTATTATCCGTCCCCTAAAGCTCGGTCCGTCATCACATTTCTGTATCAATTAAAACAGACTTACTTTTGCTTTAGCTATCAAGCGAGAAATTAGAGCTCCTAACATAAAGATTAACCTAAAGGCTCGGTCAAGATTTTCTAAAAACTAAATGGCTGTAAGTAATATTAGAACAAAACCTTGAGATATGCATTTGTAGAATTCGAGCGCGTTAAAGCCTAGTGACTAAAAATTTTGTAGCGGGGCGACTACGGCGGCGACGCAATATTAACATATTTGGTGTCTAGAGGCAACGGTCGTCTATCTCATGATTTTTAGTTGTATTATATATATATATATATTATATATATATATATATATATATATATATATATATATATATATATATATATATATATATATATATATATATAATACAACTAAAAAATTACAAAATAATAAAATAAATAAACAAAAACTTATTTAGGTGGGATTATTTGAAAGTAAATTCGGGCGGAAACGATGCTTGACGCAATTTAAAATTAGAATGACCATAGTATAAAATTTTATGACAATATTTTAATATGAGTGATTATAGTATGAGTTAACTTTAGTTTCAAAACCAACCACATACAAACAGTATAAATTAAGAGATTTTACTGCAACTTTTTACTTATACGTAAAACCTTTTTCGCCTAGTTATTTACATTTGCAATCGATAAAATTAATTTACAACTGAGAAAAGAGAAAATTATTTTAAAAGTCAGAATATACAGTTATTATTATTAAATTATTTTAGTAATAACGATATTTAATTTAAAGAAAAAGTTTTCCTTCAATTGCGTGTAAGGATTATTCGCATACACTTTTTTATATATTTTTTTAATACTTTTATTTCCACTACAAAAATAACTATTAAATAGCCTTTAAAACCAATTTTAATAAAACTGTATCCAATATGGCAACTCATTTATGTTGCATTACATGTTTCATAAACTTATAGTTAGTGTTGATGAGGAAGTATTTATGAGGAGAAGGAAGCGGAACAGGAATTGTCAAGCACGAAGTTAGGTGATCCGGATGAGGATGAGGATGTATTTGTGAGGAAGAGGAAGAGCACGTGGTTGAGGAAAAGATAGAATGAATTATAGAATATAGAGAAGGGAGTAAAAGTTCTATGGATATAATTTTTATTAGAAATTCAAATAAAACAAAATATGCAGTTTTTATTTTGTTTATTTTAGGGCAATGGGCCTACCTCTCGTTCCCACCACTGTAACTTCTGTAAACCAGTATCGACAGCGGCATTCCTGATAGCCTCTGAGTTGCGTTGAGAGAGTATATATATATATATATATATATATATATATATATATATATATATATATATATATATATATATATATATATATATATATATATATATATATATATATATATAATTAATAAATATTACGATGTTAAAGAACATAATTATACATATTACAAGTTTATATAATACGTAAAAATATATAAATAAATAAATATAAATGCGGATCTTTCGCTTTATAAGGATGCGGAAGCGGAATCCTCAACAACACTACTTATAATTATTAGGTAATGTTTGTACTTACAACTTCGTCCAAGTAACTTTTAATAGAATTGGTACGTCATTTTCTGTAGTTGGCGATAGGCTTGCCATCAATCACATTGTGGGACTAAATATTTTCAGCTAATCGTGGGTGCACTGGTTGTAACTCTTCCTACCTCTACAGGGAAACGGGCGTGAAGATGAACGGCTTGACCGGTCTCTGTTTTTCGTGTAAGGCAGATACTATAAATAAATCAAGTTCTTTTACTATATTGCCTACACAATTTATATAAATACTGCATACGCATGCCAAATTACAGCTTGATAGCTCCCAGAGGATCTGAGCTAAGCTGCGGATATACAGACAGACGTTATGAAACTGTAAGCGGATCTTGTTCATCTATACATATAATAAAATCGTAGGAAAGTTAAACTGTACATTGAATATTTTTTTTAAAGAAAACTTGGGGCGTGATCTACAATCGACATCGAAGCCAAAAATATAGTTTTTAGAATTTTTGTCTGTTAGTCTGTTTGTCTGTATGTATGTCCGGGGTAAACTCAAAAAGTACTGCATGGATTTACTTCAAATTTTGAATGAATATTACTAACAGGTCGGGTCAACATATAGGCTACATATTATCACGCTATCACCTACGGGGGCTGTGCGGAGTAAACGAACTCCATGCGGACGAAGTCGCGGGCAACAGCTAGTTACTTAATATACCAATTGAGTGCTGAGTGATTTTTAATAAATACATCTATATAGATAAAAATGAATCACGAAGTTTGTTGCTAAGCGCACAACTCGAAAACAGCTGGACCAATTCGGCAATTTTTTTGTTGTTAAAATATTCGTTGAAGGCGAAAAAGGTTTTTTA
This sequence comes from Apodemia mormo, assembly GCA_036924255.1. NCBI lineage: Eukaryota > Metazoa > Arthropoda > Insecta > Lepidoptera > Riodinidae > Apodemia > Apodemia mormo. The sequence continues at coordinate 31,058,104 of JAUPFN010000015.1, read as the reverse complement.
TGCAGAAAATGATTTAAAAATTTCGAGGAAAATAATAGATACATTTTTGTTTTTCTTGTACTAACTGTTCCTAGCTGTCAAACATTTGACATTTTAAACTGTTTTCTTAGGTGGTGCCATTGTAAAACCTAGGTACTAATACTGTAAAAGGTAGACAAAATCGGAACTACAACCTTGTGAAATGTAATTCAGTTGTCAGTTTTTCTGAACGCCTCACTAGCGACGCCATCTTTTTTTAACACATAAGATAGCAAACAAGCAGATGGGTCTCCTGATGAAAAGAGTCAACCATCGCTTATGGTACGTTGCTATCTTATAGCAAAGTCTAATGCCACAAGCATAAGTTTACCGGTTACCTTAACCTCCGAACAGGAACACGACAGTGACAAGCACTGACGCTATTGCGGCTAAGGAACCCGGACCAACATGGGGGAGATACTTCTACTGATTAGATAACTTGGTGGCACAATACAAAGTTTGTTAATAAAAAAATCATAGAATAGCAATAATAAACATGACAGAGTTTGTGAATTTCCATAATTAGGTGTAAGGTGTTATCTCTTATAATAATCGGGTAAAGTCGTAACACATTTAAATTTTGTACGAACCAGCAATTAGAAAAGGTCAAGTCAAGATTATGGGACGTGATGGGAATAGAAAATTTTCTACCTGGCGGTTATTAAATTAATGTTGAACTGAACGATGTAAGCGTTCCATGTCGCGTTACGCCGAGTTTAATAAAACAAGGTTAAAGGTTAAAGGGTACAGGGAAACTGTATTTTGTTTTAGAAATTCAAACCTTTTTGTGTTAATCTTACGTGAATTTTGAATCTGTTACTGTTAATCATAAGTAAATAAATAAAAAATGCAGTTAATTTTAGCATTTAGGGTTTAATTTATTTTGTAATGATATATGGAGTCTTAAAATTAATAATTTAAACCTACTTATGGCAAATAATTTCTAATCTCTTATTATCTCTGTAACCTTTAATCAGATGTTCCGGTCCGAAATCCTTTTGAAGTATTGGCCATCTGTCGCTCTGTAAGACAATACATAAAATCCAATCAATTGGCTATACTATGCGTTCCAATTAAGAATAGGATCACACTTGTTGCCAACTTTATAAGTGTGAAAATAGTAATGTCAACAAAAAAAATTGTTTAAAAATAGGGCCGATTCTTTTTGAAGAACAAATAACATTCATGTAATTCTATTATAATAATATTAGTGTTCCATATCATACTACATGTACCTTTCTATGTGTACCTATTTAAATAATATGATTATGAATGTAGTGCACCGATATAAAGAGGCGTTATAAAACTAATAATTCTTATTAAGGTTTCGGATGGCTCGTTGCGACACCAGTAGCAGGAGTAACACCGCCACACCGTTTGCGCGTCTGCGACTCTTCTCCCCACTCTTCTCCCCTACCCGTGCACCCCAGACAACTATGTTGTTACCACAGATTAAACAACAAACACTACAATAAACATAATTTAAAACGCGTAATTAATTTTAGATTTGTGAAACATTATATGTGACAAAAAGGTTCATGCACCAATGATGTCAGCGACAAAGTCGTTATAAGCGGTGTAGACAATTTAAAATCCGTTAGATACATTTGATTAAGTATTTTGTTAAAAAATAAATCTCTTTCTTTTCTTTTACACATCTTCACCTTACTTTAACACATACATGGGCGAATGGGAATCTGAATAGAAAATATACCATTTAGAACACAAATTATTATTTTTAATGAATTTCTTTGTTAGTATTTTTTTGCTCACCATACTCATAATAAATAAAGTTTTTGAAAAATATGGAACAATACGGCATGCCGATAGTCCTATTCTCAGTTGCAGCGCATAGTACATGTCACTAGGTCTATTCGTAACTACTATTATAGGTGATATTATAGTTCCGCTATATCTCGCCAGTGTATGTATATTACTTTATTTTCAACAAGAAAAAAATAACACGACTTTATTTGTACCAGCGACCTTGCCCTAAAGCCAGCCAACTCTGACCACTGAGCTACGTAACTGTAGTGTGTCAAATTTTTTCCTAGTTTAAAAAACTCTGTGCACTATTTTAGGCCATACAAGTATCGCTTTTAGACTTAAAATACGTTCTTCATTGCCAATTTGCCATTGTCGAAAAATACGTTCTTCATTGCCAATACGTTGGAAGACGAATAACAAACACTAAATTATTCTTGTTATTTGTATTTGTTTGTTTTCAAATCAGTAAGCTGTGAATAACAAACTAAAAATATTACTGTGTTTACCTCTTTTTACAATAGTCATTTAAATTTATGCGTTTTAGCCTTTTTTATCTATTGTAATCTTATCCTTATAATGTATGAATAGGTAGAATTTTAATATAATTTATATATTTGTGTTTGTCTTTATGCGTACACGATGCTTTCTACATTTTTTTCCCAGCTTCACTTTCTGGAGTAGCTGGAATAAATCCATGTCGTTAGGGATAAGCTAACCCTTTGTGCATTATTTTTAAACCCCGGCGCAAAAACGAGGGGTATTATAAATTTCATGTTTATCTGTGTATGTATGTATCTGTGTGTCTGTCCGTGGCATCGTAGCGACCAAGCGGATGCACGATTGGTACCGATTTCGATGCGGTTTTTTTTTAAATGAAAGCCCTATTTTGCGAAATAGTTCTTAGCTCTGATTCAACAGAATCTGTTCAGCCATTTCAAGATCATCAGCTCTGTTCAAATTCTCATCTTGTAAAGGCTGTATCGATAATAAATGTCGTATTCTGTTACTTAACGATATTGCAATGACATGTTGACCTTGACTTGATGCTGCTAGATCCTCATTCAAATATCATCAGCTTCTATTTAACTGGCAATGTTCGTATGTAAATAAAAGATTTTCTAAATATTGCAAACCATTTTCAGCGACTTTCTGCTGTCTGCACTAAAACTTGGCAAACTTCTGTAAGTTCAGTGGTAATACAATCATATGGTACCATCCAGACGATCTCATGATGTATCCTGGATGTAGAGACTAGAATTCTCAGATGCATGACGAGCCAGCCGAGTTTTTGTTCAGCGGATTTGTTGCTATAAGTACATACTAAGTATAATTAGCACTCATGATGAAGAGGATCTGAAGATGGAGTTGAAAAAGTTCTACTGAAAGTCACAGATAGAAAGTGATAAAACAGTAGAGTTTGGAAGAGTTTATTTCGTTGCAATAATTCCTTTCTCATAATGCCGAGGATCTGAAGATAGAAATTTCCGAATCCAGAAGCAAAATGCTAACTCAATAAAGTTAATTTATTGAATTAGCACTCAATCGTCTTGTATTGGCTAATATTTTAGTGTTGGATCTAGCCTGCTAGGATCTGATGATGCAACTGGAAAGTCACCATGGAAACTCCTCAACGAAACAAGATAAACCCATCTAGCTTGGACTCATTCGTTCTGTTTTTACACATACTCATTCAGACAATTCCCAGGGTCTCATGATGGAGCTGGATCGAGATCATGGGAAACATAGAATAAAATTGAATAATACCATTGATTTTGAGGTGGTTTTCAAGGTGTTCAAGGAATTTCGAGCAGGATGGCTTCCAACGCCTGATGTTATAGCTGAAAGAAGTCTATGAGAACTCCAAAGTTAATCTAGATAAACTCATCGAGTATTCAATATTCAATATATTTTATTCAAAGTAGGATATAATACAATCACTTTTTGAAAGTCAAAAAGATAAAATTGGGTAAAATATTATACTCAACTTAAAATTAATTTACTGTTTGTAAAATACAGTCATAAAATAAAACTTACAATCATTATACATAAAAAAACAAACCAATGTCATTCTCAACTAATTACCAAAATAAGGCATTAAAAATTGGTATGTATGGTCTCATTTGGTTGATTTTGACATGTACTTTGGTGCTGGATGATTTTTAGAATCCGACGATGGAATTGGAAGATGGCTTGGACAATTTCTAAACTAAACAGATAAACCCATCGAGTTTGAACTCATTTGTTTTGACAAATACTTTGGTCTGGCTTCCAGGGTCTTATGATGAAGCAGGAAGGAGGTCATTGAAACTATTAATTACAATTGAGTAGCACCATACATTTTGGGCTTTTTCGATTCGATCTTTTAAGGGCTTTGCAGCCGAATGGTTTCCAGTGTTTGATGATACAGCTGAAAAAAGTCCTATGCTAAACCAATTGAACGCATGGAGTGTGGGCTAATTCAGTTCATTTTAGCAAACTCTTAGGTGCTAAATGTTTTCTAGGATCTAACGATAGAACTGGAAGGTGGCCATCCGAGCTTGGGCTGATATAGTTGGCCTTTATTGCTAGAAGATTCGAAGCGATTGATAATGGAACTAGAAGGTAGCCATGAAACTCCTAAACTAAATAAAATAAGCCCATCGAGTGTTCTCTACTTTGTTATATTTTGGCAAATAGGTACTATAAATCCATTGATATATAAAAACCCAAGATATATAATCAGTGTCTCAAAAACGTCCTCTAAGAATGAGTGCACAATTTAAAATTGTGCACTCACTTCAAATAGAAGCCCGTCGCTCACGTCACTGCCCGCGCGTTAAAAATACAGAATTGTTATCTGATAAATTGTAAAATACAACATCATGAACGTTAAAAAAATATAAGATATTGTATTTTCGGTAAGTATAAGAGTTTATCGATTTATTTTTGTCGTTTATATTACTAAATATATGATGTAATGTATGATTTTCATTTTATTTGTCTTAAAAATGTACTCGACGCTCCAAATATAATACGACAAAATTTCAATGATCACTTTTTCAGTAAAAGGACAGTGCATTACAACCTCCTTTTAATTTAGTCGAATAATACAAATTGATCCTGTCATTATTAGTGGAGTCGTTTTTTTTTCATTAATAAGTTTTTTTTTAATAAGATTAATTTTTTCATTAATAATTTTGAATACCTTTTATAGTTGTGGTTAACAACTATAAAAGGTATTAAAACTGCCAAAAGAGAAGAGGACATCAATTCGACGATTTTAAAATGTTTGATTATATTGATTACTTATTTTGAGGACCAAGTTAGGTGATTCTTTTTATTCTATTTGTAAGAATATAAAATAACAATATATAATTGTGATTCTTACGATGAACTTTGGAGATATATTACGAAACTTTTAATATAACAATAGGAAATCATAAGTAGCATCAAATTTTGTTTGTTTACCCGTGTTGTTGATAACGATTTCTTAAGTGGAAGGCACAGGTTGCATTAAGAATGTTTATTTTTTGATTTAATAATTTATTTTTAATAAAATGTTGTTTTTGATTGCGGATATCTTATACTATACATATTATAAATGTTAATGTTTGTATGTTTGGATGTTTGATAATCAATCACGTAAAAAATGGCTGTACCAATTTGGATTTGTACTCGGATATAAGATGATCTGGAGTAGCACATAGAATACTTTTATCCTAATGCAGAGATCTGCAGCTAGTCTCATATAAATTTTAAGTGACTGTTTATATGTACGAGTTGTTTTATTTGCATACTAGCTGTTCCCCGCGGCTTTACTCGCGCATATTTACTTTAGAACTTATTTAACCTTTCTTTATTTTATTAAAAATCTCTACATTGCCGGGTGGGCCGCTAGTACTTTAAAAATAATATTTACATATTCATCTTAATTATTTATATACGACATTTTTGTTATTAAAATGTAAGTAAAAAACGTAAGACCTGAACTTCCTATTGAACTGACTATTGAATTAAAAAAGTTCGAAATGAATGATATAAATTATGAAATTTTAATATGAAATTATGAAATTTTTTATACGAGGGTCAATAAAATTTTCAGAAGCCGACATTGCATTAGCAACTAACCTATTGTGTTTCAAATGTCTATGGGCAGTATTCGCTCGTACGTCTGCAGATACTATAACTAAACAAAGTTCGTTTACATAATACTGCAAAAAAAAAAACAGAAAAACTGAAATGTAGTTCAAAAAGAGAATTCTACGAAAAGCTAAACTTATTTCTAGGAAATTAATGCGTTTCCTTACTATGTTGTCGATACATTACATAATAAGTCTGAAAAAAACCGTGTCTGTTATCATGTAAGAATCTAGGAACTTTATAACGTAGTCATAGTCACCATTGCAGTAAATTTCCTATTTCAGTATATTCTAAATCTATTAGACTATGCAAACTAAATGTATCAATATCAAGCGTCAAATACTACATGGCTATAAACCCACAGTTTGCCTATATGTGTTATATATAGGCAAACTGTGATTAATATTATGTGAAAAATATGGTTCTGTGTAATAGAACCAATAAACCTATAACGTTTGAAATATAAATAAATTATTTTAATGGCCATTATTTGTTTTATTGATATATAAATGTTCTACGCAAAAACAGATTTTCGACAAGATTTTTCTTATGTAAATTTTACAAACCCTTAAAATACTACCTCAATGCATAAAAATATTTATATTCGACTCCACATGTGCCTTGTCCTACCGGCTAACTTAAGTCAAAAATTTTATTGCTTTTTGTACAGTTTTTTAAAAATGACTTTAAATCTTGCGTTTAAGGTTGAATATGCAAAAACACGTTTGTGCCATAACTATAAACTTTTTAGACTGAATTAGCGACAGTTTTGAGTGTCAGTTTTGTTCAGAACTGTGTATCTTGGGTATTTTATATCAATGTATAAATCAGAATTATTTTCAGACTTACACAGTGGAGCTAAAATGAGGCCATGGGAGCTTGCAATAAAACAACTCAAACTTGTTGATTAAAAACCATGGTAACCTTAACTGGATGCTGCAGGATTCCTTTTCGAAGATCATCAACACCTTTTAGGTTTTGCTCTTAAAATAATACATATATAGTTGAATGGCGGTCTGAGGATAAGAAAATGTGTCAGGGGTTTTTGAAATTTTTAATTTTATCTTGTAAGTATAGTTTATTTTTTTTATCTTTATATAAGTGTACAATAAATTATTTAAAAAAAAACAGACTGCGTAGTGAGCTCACAGCTCCAGTTGCTTGTTTTCCTAAATTTATCTTAAAACTAGAACAATCTAGTTGGTTGTAATTTTCTTCGTAATATTTCAAGCCCATTTTTACATCCCAGGGTAGCGAATAAATCGTCAGGGTAATTAGTGCCATCACCTTACCTATTCCTGTCTGAATAACGTCAATGGTTGTCATTGTCGTGTTCCGGTTCAGAGAGTAAGCCAGCCGGTAAAGTTATGTGTGTGACATGGGTTACATCTTACAAATTAACAATTATCTTATTAAAAAAATAATACTTGGAAAAAGAATTCGCTGAGTTTCTTTCGTCGAATATTCTCAGTGTGACCGCGTTTCCGATCCGGTAGAAATTTTTAAAATATCGACTAGTCAGACGTGCCTATAAAGGTTTGTTTGGATAAAACATTTTTTGGATATTTGATTTCGGTTCAATTGGGTTCGATTGCTTTTTTGATTTTGATTTCTTTAAAAAAAATATTCAGCATGTTCTTTTTGTGTATCACCTACGTCGAAACAATTTTTTTCCATTATAAAATATGTATAAATCTGTGATTATAAGTAATATTTAAACAAATATCAATATCATCTTACTGGTGTACCAAACGCTTTTGGTGGCACAAATGCTTATTATTATTAAGTTATACCTTAGGTTTATTAAGGAAAGACAATTGTTATTGGTTATCCCATCCCCTTGTTTACAAATCTGATACACTCGTATACATGCATATTGTATTCAAAATTATATTTGCTCCTATAATGCCTTACGCTGCGGGTGATATTTTTTCAAGTGAAAACGGATTATCACAGAGATAACACTTTCCTAGATTAATGTTAACAGTAAAAGAAATCTAAATATTAAATTTCATCAAAATTGTAAGAACCGCTTCTTAAAAAACAATTACATAGAAATTAATAAGAATTTCTTGTTTTAAGTATAGGATTTCACAACAATAATACTTGGATATACTTTAGAAGCAAAGTAATCTAAAATGTCTATAGTAATATTATGAAAGTCTGTTTATCTGCTACGCTTTTACGCTTAAATTGCTGAACCGATATTTTAATTGAAGATCCGAAGTCAAACATATGCTAACTTTTTTGTCACAAAATCAATTCCTAGAGGCTTGAAACAGGGGAGGAAAGTTTGTATAAAAAAATATCGATGCTATGCTAATCTAGTCCCGGGCGAAGCCGCGCACATTAGCTAGTCTATTACAAAAATATTATATCAAGCAAAAATATTTTTATTTATTACAATTTGACATCAAACAACGCAAACTCAAATATGTGAAAACCTAGTATACGTCTGTTTCGCATCTCGAATAGCAGGGGTATATACCACATACCCGTATAACAGACATTGATTGATAGTTCGAATACAGTGAATATACATTTCTTTGTCTTCAGTAGGTATTAGCTTTACATTTACATACATACACATTACCTTAATTTAAAGGACACTTACTAGTGAATCCAACGTATTAGAGGTAGCAAATGTTATTCTAAGAAAACATGCTATCTATTTTTAAGAAAAATTAAAAACCGGCCAAGTACGAGTCGGACTTACGCACGAAGGGTTCCGAGCCATCACCTATAAAAGAAAATCACGTTTGTTGTTAAAAATTACGTTTGTTGTATGGGAGTCTCCCTTTAATATTTACTTTTTTTTATTCAATTATTTATTTTGAAATATATTATACGCCAAAATAATCTATGAAAATTTTAAGTGTCTACCTGTTACCGTTATTAATATTGAGAAAAAATACGAAAAAAAACATATTTTATTAAAAAAACATTATGTTTGGGGGTAACCCTTGATATTTTTTTTTTATTTAAAATAATAAAAATAAAAATAGTAAAAAATAAAAAGAAGTATCTTCACTAAAAAAGAAGTGAAGATACTTTTTATTTTTACTATATTGTTATAGAGGCAACCACGAAATAAAGAAAACAAGGGGAAGTGAAGAGTGGGCGTGCCGCGTGCGCCACTATTATGCGCTTTTACTCTAAATTGCTCCAGTGATACTTACCATATCATTAGGAGATAGTCGTCATGCGAAAATCTAGTATACACTGAATTATGCCGTATTGTGCCATCCTTGAATGCAGAAATGATAGTAGAATACAGATGATTAAAAATGGAGATATTTCATATCATTCGAAAGTACAATTTTCATTTTATTTTAATTAAATTCCTGATTTAATATAATCTCTAATGATATAATAGAAAGTCAAACTAAAATCAGCCGTACACCTTACATATAAAGTTCATTTTAGGTTGACCTAATTTTTCTAGAAAGATATACGTAATGACAGTTATTACGTTATCGTTCTAGAAAGTTCTCTACTCAAATATGATCAACTGATAACCAAGGATTGAAATACCGGTATTATGTGATATCGTTATTGCTCAAGGCAAGACATAACGATATTTTCAAGCATAGCGCTATCCAATAATGATACTGAATTTGTTACTATTTAAAAACGTTATTCATTACGTTCTGTTATATCCAAAAATTTTCGTTATGGTATATGGTATTATGATTCACTCATTTATGCCCCGCTTGTTGTTTCTTGTATTTCACATATGGGACAAGTTATATTTAAAATTAGAGGTTTTCATCAGAGTTTGAAAGATTTTGTTGAATGTACCAGTTTTTGGTACTATTATATTTAAAATACTGTTTTTTAAATTTTCAAATAATTAATATTACATTTATATTAAGTGTGAAGTTTCGTAATTATAAACAGGAAAGTACCTACCTTTCATAGCGAAACTAGCTGTTACCCACGGCTTCGCTCGCGCATATTTACTTTAGAACTTTTTTTATGTTATTAGATAGCAAACAAGCAGATGGGTCTCCTGACGGAAAGAGTCAACTATCGCTTATAGACACCAAAGGTGTTAATGGTGCGTTGCTATCTTGTGGCGAGGTCTAATGCCACATGCATAAGTTTACCGACTACCTTACCCTCCAAACCGGAACACGACAGTCACAAGCACTAATGCTATTGCGGCAGGAATAGGTAAGGCGGTGGTACAAGACCCGGGCGAGACAATGCAGAACTCTACCACCTAGTAGCCACAATGGTAGTGACTCGTAAATCCAATCAGTCGCCTCTTACGACCTGCCTGGCAGTTGTCCTATTCAAAGGAGCCCGGGACCAGTGCGGGGTAGACTTATTTAACCTTTCTTACAAGACAACTTATTTAACCTTTCTTTATAAGCTACTTTATTAAAAATCTTGACACAGTCAGGGGGCCGCTAATATTGTATAAAAAATAATATTAACATGTTCATATTAGTTATTTATTAAAATATATTTTATTATCAAAATTTAAGTAAAACAAGAAAAATAAGAATAACTATTGGTAACATACCTATCGAACATACTAAAGTAATTTATACAAATATATAAAATTGGAGTGTCTGTAACATTAAAATAACCAGGTCTAACTAAATGCATATGGATGTATATATACGGTACATATAACAAAATAACACTTTTTACGATTTTTGTCTGTCTGTCTTAAACAGACAGACAATTTTATTCAATTCATACGAAATTTTATGTAAGTATGTCCAAGGAATATAAAGGTTCATAAAAAAATCATCCCTTATTACACCCCCTTCAGGGTTGAATTTTGAATAGTTCTTCTGGCCTGTGCGTTTATATAAAACTTTATATAAAACTTTCTTGCCCTATTTTACCCTTTACGGGATGGAATTTTGAAAAACGCTGAAATACGTAACTCATTATTTTTGTCATACTCAATTCATATGAAATTTCATGCAAATATGTCTGAGGAATAAAATGTTTAAAAGTTTTATCCCCTATTTCCCCTTTGAGGGTTGAATATTTAATTATCCTTTTTAGTGAATTCTTCCGTCATAAGAGGAATACGTGCGCAAAACTTCATTGTCTAACACTAATGGTTTGGCAATGGTTTGTGGGGTTGTATAAAACTTTCATCCCCTATTTTACCCTCGTAGGGATCGAACCTTGAGAAACGCTTAAACACGTAATTCATTATTTTTGTATTATAGCACTCACCCCGGGCTTGGGAAACTGGAAAAACCTTAAAAACGGCTTTGAGGAGATGGTCGCAGCTTCAAATCCCACTTGTCAATATTTTTCTTTGTTGTTTTTAAGGTTTTAACGTAATTATTTTTTTTTATTCAATTCATACGAAATTTCATGCAAATGTGTCCAGGGAATAAAAAGTTTCATACAAACTTTTATCCCCTACTTCACCAACTTCTAGGTTGAATTTTGAAAAATCCTTCCTTATTGGATGCCTACATTATAAGGAAAATACGTGTTTTCCCAGTGTTGGTCACGGGCTCCTTTGAAGAATAGACCAACTGCCGTTCTTCAAGGCACGTCGTAAAAGGCGACCAATTGGCTATGCGAGTCACTACCATCATGGCTACTAGAGTTTTGCATTGTCTCGCCCGGGCCTGGTACCACCGCCTTGCCTATTCCTGCCGCAATAGCATCAGTGCTTGTCGCTGTCGTGTTCCGGTTTAGAGGGTAAGGTTAAACTTATTCATGTGGCATTGGTTCTCGCCACAAGATAGCAACGCACCATTAACACCTTTGGTGTCTATAGGCGACGGTTAACTCTTTCCATCAGGAGACCCATCTGCTTGTTTGCTGTCTTATGATATAAAAAAATTTCAAATTTATAGCCCTAAGATGCCTCATAGACCTACAATAACATTGCGCAATACTTTTATTGTGCAATAATATTGAATACCCTTTTGACTCCAAACGTTCAATAAATTCACTCAATAAAATTGACAAACCAGTCTGATCAATATTTTCGAGCGAGCAACATGTCTGACCACGAAGTTTTGGCGGCAACCATGCTGGTGATTTAGTTAAATAAATCTCCATACAATTCTATACATTCAAGTAAAAACTCCCGTTCTTTATATTTTATAGCATTCTTGCTCGCCATTTTGCCTAAATTTATGACACAACCATACATTAAACACGTGACTAACCAAATGCGACCGCTCAAACCTCTGAATTGAAAAATATTAAGCCTACACAGTGCAAGAAAAAAAATATTGAGCAATAAAAATTAAACCAGCTCAAAAAAAAAGAAAACCTGCTCAAATTTTCATAATATTATATTTCGCCGTGTTGGTCCTGTCCCCTTTCAAGAATAGACCAACTACCGTTCTGCCAGGTAAGTCGTAAAAGGCGACCGATTGACTGTAGGTACGTGTCACTACCATCATAACTACTTGGTGGTAGAGTTCCGCAATGTCTCGCCGGGTATTTGATACCATTGCATCAGCTATTCCTGCCGCAATAATGTCAATTTTTTTGTATCTTGTTAACAAACAAGCCTTCTGATGGAAAGAGTCAATCATCACCTATAGACGCCAAAGATGTTAATGATGCGTTGCTATCTTGTAACGAGGTCTAAGGCCACATGCATAAGTTTACCGGCTACCTTACCATTCATACCGGAACATGATGATGACAAGCATTGACTCTATTGTGACACATATAGGTAAGGCGGTGGTACCAAATACGCGGGCGAGATAAAGCAGAAATCTACCACCTATTTGTCATTGTCTTGTTTCGGTTTGGAGGGTAAGGTAGCCGGTACACTTGTGCATGTGGCATTGTAAACCCGCCACACGTCTATAGGCGATGGTTTCTCTTTCCATCAGGAGAGCCATCCTGATGCAAAGAGAAACCATCAAAATTATTTGAAAACCATGCGTACCGCTTGTAAATATTTTTAATGCGTGTCTCGTAAATTGTAAATCGCGATGTCTCATTACATCAAACTTGTAAATTTGCGTAGGTACCTTGTTGCCAACTCGCAGTCATGGTAGTTGGTGAACCATCGACCAATCACGAAACAGCATGAAACGCGGCAACGTCGCATAAATATCAATATTTATAACGTTACATACCGCTCATAATTTCGTTCTGTTATTTTGGTAGCGATACACATAGTGTTCTAAAATAATTTTGTTACTGAGGTATCGCTATAATAATAACGTTATGTATCGAAAAATTTGTTCTGTTATTTGATAACGTTTTAAATCCCTGCTGATAACTACGGAAAATCAATGCTGCCATCTATTGTAGAATAGCGAAACTATTACGATCTTAAGTTTCACTATTGTACACATAGATGAGTCTATTTTGAATAGACTACAAAAGGACGTAAATACTCTTTTTTTTTGTAGCAAAATAAAATTAATTGTAACGCAGTTTGGTATATTTTTAAATGTTCTGTTTGTGTGTTTCGGATTATTGCTGTTTAAAATGAAAACGACCAATGAAACAATATTTGCATTAGTAGTTTATATGCAATAATGCTTATTTTATGTGTGAGTGTGGCGATCGCGGTCCTGATACAAATGTTTGTACTTGCCATTTCCGCTTGTTGTTCTTATTTCGTGGAGGCAACGGAAATATATAATTTGTGAAAAAATCAGCTTTCTGGCTATCACAGTTTATGAGATACAGCATGGTGACAGACAGACGGAGAGATAGACAGCGGAGGCTTAGTAATAGGGTTCCGTTTTTCTTTTTAGGTTCCGTACTTAAAAAAAATTATATATAGGTATTTTTTGTTTATTTTTCCATACAAAATGCGTCACTTTTTATAAATACGTAAGAACCACAGACCACATAGTAAAAACTAACGCGAGAAATATATTTGTAAAAAATCTGTGATCCTTTAATTTTTAATTAACACTAATTCAGGATAGTTTTTCATACATTTTTCCCCCGTGTTGGTCCGGGCGCTCATTCAAGAAAAGACCATCTCCCGCTCTGCCAGGCAGTTCGTAAGAGACGAACGGTTGGCTATGCCAGGCACGATGGCATAGCCAGTTGGCTATGCCATCGTGGCTCTTAAGTGGTAAAGTTTTGCATTGTCTCGCCCGGGTTCGATTCCACCACCTATATACATGCATGTGGCATATAAACTTATGCATGTGGCAATAAAACCTCGTCACGAGGGTAGCAAGGCACCATTAACATCTTTGGTACCCTTATGCGATGGTGGTGTTTGTCTCTTTCCATTAGGTGAGTCATCTGCTTGTTTGCTATCTTATGATATAAAAAAACCTAAAGTTTATTATATTCTTATCATCTGATGATAAGCGTTCTTTAAGGTGTACCATCCTAAGCGGGGTTTTTATAAAATGGACCACTTTCATTGGAACATACCTACATTTATAAACTTAATTCCTGCTTTCTCACAAGTATCTGTTCATTAATATTATGTTTGCTGTAACATGAACACATTTTTACATAATAGGTCGCTAGAGCTGGCAAAAAGAAAATAGGCTTGATTTTTTAAGGTTATTGAGATAGGCAAACTGGCAGACGTGCCACCTGATAGTAAGTGGTCAACGTCGCCAATGAACAAAAATAGGATACCTGGGCTGAAACTAGTCCAGGTATTCCATTCGTGTGTTACCGCCTATCCTGAGACATAAGATGTTTAGTCTTGGTGCCAGTAATTACACTGCATGTTTTGCCCTTCTCTCCGAAACAAAGCAAAGCTGTTTCACGGGAAAAATAAGCAAGATGGTGGTACCCATGCAGCCGGCAGCGCGGCACAGCGCATCCCTTCCACCGGTATTCCAGGTTCAATAAGTTAATAGTAGTATTTTCGCGCCCGTATCTCCGAAGAGGTAGGCAAAGGTATAACATGTGCACCCACGATTTACCGAAGATACTTAGTGCCACAATATGCTAGGTGGCCAGTCCATCGCCAACCGGATACTTTTCCGATCCCGGGCAATGTAGTTTTTAGCAGAAAACTGAATAAAAATACACATTTTTTTATTTTCACGGAAATCGAACCCGGGACCTTATGGTATACGCCGACACCGGACTACTAAACGACAGAGACGATCAAAATATAAGTTAAATTGGAGCAAATAAATATACTTTGTCAGCATCTTTGATCCTACGAATGTCAATGGATGATGGTTTTACTGTCAAGACAAATTATCTGGTAATTTTGAACCGAACCGGCTAAATACCAGAGGAACGACTAACTACCTCATCGAAATTGATTTTTTTCCTTTACAAGAAATGGACCAAATTCCGGAAAAAGTTGTAATCTGTTGGAGTAAACAAACCCCTCCAAAAATATTAAATTCAACATTGAGTAAATAAAACTGAAAGGACATACCCTAAGTAAATATAACATCGAGAATGGGGAATTCATTCCGTTATACGCAAGCATTTCGACTGAAATATTTTAGCAATACTCGCGGAATTTTTAATCCTATTGATTAAATTGTTAGAATAATTTTGAAATTACTGAGCGCTTGTGGATCGTATTTTGATTGAAGTTACTATAAGAAGGTAATTCTGAAATTTAGAGATATTTTTAGTACGTGAAGCGCAAAGTTGTCCTCCGCTTTTACAAAATATCGTGGACTGAAGACTATGACATTGAGACATATAATGTTAATAAGGAGTGGGCTCCTTTAAGAATAGACCAACTGCCTTTCTGCCAGGCAGGTCGTAAAAGGCGAGCGATTGGCTATAAGTGTTACTACTATCGTGACTACTACGTGGTAGAATTCTGCAACGTCTCGCCTTTGTATATGATACCACTGCCTCACCTATTCCTGTCGCAATAGCGTTAATCCTTGTCATATAGTTGTGTTCCGGTTTGTAGGGTAAGATAGCCAGTAAACTTATGCATGTGGCATTTTCATCCCGCCACACGGCTAGCAACGCACTATTAACATCTTTGGTGTTTATAGACAATCGTTTCTTTTTCCATCTCGAGGGCTAGTTTGCTATTTTATGATATAATAAATTGGTAAAGTGGGTGTCGGGCCATATGCAATTATTAAAAAGATGAAAACTAAATTCCAAAATCATCCTATTCCATCGTTTCAATTGAATCAGTAGATACTGGTGCGTGAGCGAAGCCGCGGGCACAGCTAGTGATAATAATATCTAAGGTTGCTTAAACCAAAAATATCTATTTTAATGTTTTAAAGCTGTAGCTTTTGAACGCAATGTCATCAATTTTGATCTGTCAAACAGCATTAACTGCAGTTTTGGTAAGCTCTAAAAACGTTATCTTGGGACAAAATTAACTGTTCTGTTAAAAATCTCAAACTTTTGTCGAAAAACATTTTTTTATAATGAAAATTTTCGTACACAGCAACTCATGTGTGAACATTGACCGGGTCTACTGCTCTAAAACCAGCTACAACATAACAAACGTTGCACACATGGACGTACCCAGGTTCTGGGCCAGGAACCGTAACATTTTAAGACTATATTTTTATCTACAACAGTAGGTAGTTAGTAAAGAAGTAAACAAATTCCAGGGAGAGCAGCTGCACCTCCCTGCCCCCCACCCCCCTCGGTACACCTATGGTTGCACATATATAACACATATATAATATAACAAATTTAAACTAAACCATGCAGCCGTTAAACAGCAGATAGCTTTCAATGGAGTAAGGATAATTGGAAATTTTTTCTTGAACCGACATGAATGTAGACGAAAATATTTTTTTTATAAATAATGATCAAATTCGCAGCCCCTTAGCTGATTATGAATGCCCTGGCAGGTGTCTTTTAGTTGCGACATTTTTATCCGGTGAAAGGAAAGCGTCAGCCATTTTTTCGAAGACATTTGCATCGCCGGTGTGATACAAATATCTTCAACGTTTCTCTAAATAATAAATAGGTTTTGCGAAAATGTTCTTTAATCGAATATAGCCATATGGAATGAGTATATAATGACAGACAAAGAAAACTTTTAGCTTGACTGTAGAACATAAAAGGCGTTACGACTGAGGTGACCTCATTTAAACACTGCCTAAAGCCCCACAAGTTACAAGGGTTGTTGTCAAAGTCAACGTGTTTTCAAATCCACACTACAAAGTTCCTTTCTTGATAAAAGTTTACCGTTCAAAGTATAAAGTATATGAGAAATACTGTGGTCAAATACCAATTATTACTTTACAGGGATGGTAATTGCGAACGAAGTCGCAGGTACAGCTACTTGATCATTATAATTTGTAGAATTCGTAACATGTTACATGATGCATGTTGCTTCGAATTTTTTGATGTGTAATATTTAAACGACATGCTCCTTTAAATGTCTAACATAAATATGTTGAGCCCAAAAACTATCTATTATTTCAGACAGTCTTTAATACTAGACATCAGACCTAACCAAAACAAGCTTATTAACAGTAGCAATCTCACATTTTCATGTATTTGCGTCGCGTTAATAGGCTGCGGTTTGTTTTAGGGATTTCTCCACCGACAACCACGAACATTGTATATCTGACGTGCACTCACTATTTGGAATTATAATGAGTTTGAGGTTTGCGTACCTTCTACGCGCACATAAAGAAAAATTACTCTAAATTAATGTTACAATATAAAATTTGCTCAGCTAGTACCTAATTTCGCTTTAACATTTTAAATGTAATTAATGTAAGTACATTTTTATGTGGGTATAACAAGGCTTTTTTGCGTCGGGCATCATTTTTTGGGTTACTTCACAGATTATTCATATAATAGTTACTATCATGCGGGGTCGAGTTTTCAGGGTTTTGCGGGGAGAGGGGGTTTTACTAGTATATGCCGTGGAACCATAGCTCTTAAATGGGTGAACCGATTAAAATGTTGTTGTTTTAAAACCTGGTTTTCTAGGGTTGGGTCTTAGATGTGTTTTATAAAAATCGGTTCAGCCTTTTCTACTTGATGAAAAGATTTATGCAGGTGGTACACCACTCAATACGAAATTTGGTATTCTGCTTCTTCAATGATATGGTAGCCTTAACCTGATGTGGGATTCCCATTCGAAGATCATCGGCTCTTTTTACGGTGCACATGAGGCAGGAATGTGACCAGATGTGTGTGTTAAAGGAAGGCGAGGGTTTTTCAAATTTTTAATTTTGAGTTATTAGCTATATTTCTGGCTCTCTGTGGAATGATAAATTGGAAAAAATGAAAAGAGAACCATTGCATGTAGATACTACAGATAAACTTGTAAATTGTGTGCTTTTGTTTTTGTAGCTGACTACTGCTGAGTGTATGGTGAATGTGAGTGAATAATTGTGCCGCTGACGTTATCTTTGTTGTTCGACCTTTGTAGCGTCGTCGGGGTTATATTTAACAATTCGCGGAAAATAGCAAAAATTAATTTCACCTTTTAATGATAGATTTCCGCAAAGTAATGCCTAAATCAATAAAATTAGACACTAACGGCCGGTTTCTGAATCGCAAATTAATTAATGATCTGTTAAACACAGATTAATTGCTTGTTAAAATTAATTTACGTTTCGGAAACCGGCCGTTTATATGTTAATGGTACTTTGTCATCAGAACCAGTTGAAATGCCACAAGTATAAGTTTATTGGTTACCTTAATCTTCAAACCACAACATATCAGTGACAAGCACTGGCCATATTGAAACAGGAATTAGTATTCCCATCAGAACAATGGAACCGATTACCTTAAATCACACTTAGTACACCACGAGTCACGGATTTGTCGACAGCCGATATAGATGGAGATTCGCATCAAAATGCAACTTTCCAACTACCAATTATCACTTGTTATTCGTGACGTCATCCCCTAGAATTATAATATATGCTTTTCTGAGACACGGGCGTTTCAATCCATCGCCACCACACTTCAGGTTTGTACTAAGATTATGCTAATAGAAAAATCAATAATACAGTACCCTACCAAGTAATCAAACCCATCTTATCCCCATTTGTGATCTGAGTCAAGCAGGCTAATACCAACAGAGTCTTACCTAATATTTTGTTTGTAATAGAAAATTTGAAAGTAACGAGCCAACGAATGTGGTTTGAATTATACACGGGATTTATTTCCTCCTAAACCCTTTTCAAACATCGATTTGTAATGAAAAAAAGGTCTATCGATGTAAACTGATTCGAGGGTAATCAAAAGATAGGCATACAGGTAACTAATAAGATTGGACAAATCTATATTACATACATACATACATACATATCTTCACGCCAGATCCCTTACGGGGTAGGCAGAGAGAACCGAGTGCCATACATCACGATCCTTGCAGGCTTGTCTCGCTTCTTCCACATTCATCACTCTCTTCATACACACACGCCGGTTGCGAAGACTCTTGACACCACCTTCGGACAGTACTCGATCAATCTGATCGTGGTATGTCAGTCTTGGTCTTCCCCGGTACCTACATCCTTCCACATTCGCGTTGTATATCTGTTTTGTTAACCTTTCATCTACTATTCTTTCTACATGTCCGAACCAACGGAGCATGCCCTTTCTCATCTTTACACCGACACTTTCTTTCAAACCTAACCTCTCTCTCACTTCGATATTACGAACCCGGTCCGCGAGTGTCACACCACATATTTTTCTTAGCGACCTCATCTCAACCGCGTTGATTCTACTTTCATGCCCTTTCTGACATACCCAACTCTCACTTCCATACAATAGCGTTGGGATAAGCACATGATTATGCAGGACTAGACGGGCACCCTGACTTAAAATTGTGCTATTAAGTAATCTCCCTAACGCTCCATTCACTCTGTTATACATTATCTATATTAATACGTAGGTCACACCATAAGTTTTGTGTAACTTAAAAAAACAACATGTTATAACCAAAATATTATATTTATTGCTTTTCAAAATAATCTCCTTTACATTTTAAACATTTTTTCATGCGATCGAACCATTTTTTAAAACAGTAGGACCACAAATCTGAAGGCATGTTTTCTACGTGCTGATTGAATGCTATCACTGCCTCTTCGGAGTTGGTAAAAGTAAAACCTCTCATCAAATCTTTGATTGAGGTCGGGGCTATGCGCAGGGTGAGTGACGAGATGTACTTTTCCGGAAGCTGGAAATGACTTTGTTTTGTTGGCCGTGTGTGAAGAAGCGTTATCATGGTGTAGGAGAATGCGGCTTTTGAGTCGCCTTTCGCGAATTTTTCTAACATCCTAGGTAAACAAATGATAGAATACCACTCGGCATTAACACTCTTTTGATCTTCAAGTGGAATTGTACAGATGGGACCCGTAGCTGAGAAAAAAAACGTTATCATTTTTTTACCAACGTTTCTCGCCTGTCTCACTTTTGTTGGCCTGTTCTCATTTTCAAACACCCATTCACAAGATTGCTGTTTTTTTTCGGGTTCAAAACAATAAATCCACGTTTCGTCTCCTGTGATAATGTCATACACAGCATTAGAATGTCCGTGGTCGTACTTCAGTAGCATCTGTGAGCACCATTCCACGCGAGCCCGCTTCTGCTCCGATGTTAGATCATGAGGGATCCAACGACAACAAAGTTTTCGAACTTTCAATTCTTCATGTAAAATTTGCTGAATTTGGCTCATACCAATCCCCAATAGTCCTCGAATTATTTTTGTGTTTTAGCACTCATCCCGTGCTTGGGAAACTGAAAAATCCTTAAAAACAACAAAGAAAAATATCGACACGCGGGATTTGAACCTGTGACCATTTCCCTAAAGCCGGGACGCTCTTCCACTGGGCTAGTGTCGACTAGTAGGATCGAGGCGGCGAAATTCTTCTTTGCTATATGATCGATTACGTCGACTGTACTGATCGCTAGCTATACATACGTATAACTAGTTAAATGAGTCCATCGTTACAGATGAAATTCACATTTATAATTTTGATCAGTACTTTCGTATTTCTAATTATTTTTGTGTTATAGCACTCACCGCGTGGTTGGAAAACTGGAAAAACCTTAAAAACAACAAAGAAAAATATCGGCACGCGGGATTTGAACCTGCAAAAATTTCCCTAAAGGAAATGGTCGCAGGTTCAAATTCCGCATGTCGATATTTTTCTTTGTTGTTTTTAAGTCCTCGAATTGTCTCATAGGTAAACCGGGGGTTTTCTTCATTTAACCGCTTAACAGTAGCCAATGTGGCTTTCCGTTGACGGCAGTTGAAGGCCGCCCTTCACGAAATTCGTCATGTAAAGAAACTCGACCTCTCTCAAATTCAGCAAATCATAGCCTCACGGTGCTCAAATAAGGTGCTTCTCTGCCAAAAGCATTTTGAAGAAGAGCGGCACAGTCTTGCGGAGAAAGAGAACTTTTAAAATCATAAAAAATCATCGCTCTAAAATCTTTTCGACTTAATTCCATTTTCGTTGCGTACGTAGAACTTTGATGTGTGATAAAAAACAATTGACAAATCATTTCCCGCCAATTGTTTTTTTATAACTAAGAAGGTTGCAACGTTTTAAAAATATAACATTCGAAATTCAAATAGTTCCGATTAGCTAGAAGTGCAAAACTTTTAGTGTGCCCCATGTATTATAAATGTGAAAGTTTGGATATTTAGATGGATGGATGTTTGTTACTCAATCACGCAAAAACCACTAAACGGATTTGAATGAAACTTGGCATACAGGAAGATCTGGAACCGCACAAAGGCTATTTTTTATCCCGGAAAAATTAGGTGATCCTGCGGGATTAGCAAATAACGCGGATAGCAGAGTAAGAAATTTGGCATGGTAAATTTTTTTATGGCGGAGGTCAGCAAAAATCTAATATTTTTTAATAATATGCTTTAGAAATACATTAAACTAGCTGTTAAGTTGTAAGTTGGCATGGTTGGTATGGAACAACAAAAGTTGTTCCATACCAACCATGCCAACTTGTATTGAATATTTTGGGGGGATACTTGAGATGAAAAAAATTATCAAGTTCGACAAAACAACCGATATCTATAAAATTCTTTGAAATCGGTTCATTAGTTTCGGCATGGCAATTCTATTATATTAATAAATCTTATGACCAATTGCACTAACACTGTCTTTGTCTAGCTAACATTGTCATTGTCTAGCTTAGGACAATCCTAATTAGTATATATGCTGTCACTGCATGCTGTCAGCATTTCACTAAAAAGTGTCCTAAGATAAGACGAGATAAGACAAGACAAAATTTTGACTTTCCTACGATTTTATTATATTTATAGATATCACAGGAACAACTTTTATCTAGTATCTACCTGTGATTTCTGTCTGTTACGATACTTATGCTACACACACTCTTAAGTAACGCAGCTTCGCTCACGATACAAAATTCAATTCAGTTATACATGTTGACTAATAAAAGACAATAGGTACATACTAAACAAGGGTGTTCAATATTCGATTCTGGAACCGAATATGTGAAAAAATATGTTCTTAAATTTTGACCTAATTATCCAATAAATATATTTAGTATGGACACCCGCGCTCGGCGCTTCGTTGTTTACACACACACCGAACTCATGACTAGACTCATTACTACAACATGCGGTGTCCATACTTTTTAAATATTGCTACACTCTTTTCGTTGAGTTATTTATATATCATAAGATAGCAAACAAGCAGATGGGTCTCCTGACGGAAAGAATCAACCATCGCCTATAGACACCAAAGATGTTAATAGTGCGTTGCTATCTTGTGGCGAGGTCTAATGCCACGTGCATAAGTTTACCGGCTACCTTACCCTCCAAACCGGAAAACGACAGCGACAAGTACTGACGCTATTGCGGCAGGAATAGGTAAGACGATGGTACCAGACCCGGGCGAGACAATCAGATGGATAGATGGATGGCGCAGAACTCTACCACCTAGTAGCCACGATGGTAGTGACTCGCATAGCCAATCGATCGCCTTTTACGACCTGCCGAGCAGAACGGCGGTTGGCCTATTCCTCAAAGGAGCCCGGGACCAACACGGGGAAAAATTTTACTATGTGATTAAGCAATATTCCCAATTTGTTATATTTTATTGTTTACTTATGAAATTTAACTATCGTGTCCTTCAATATAATATACAATATTTTACCAGTTAACCTGTATAATGATGCGTTTCCGTCATTTCCATTCTGCCAGGCAATTCGTAAAATACGAACAATTGACTGTCCGTGTCACTAACTTCGTAACTACTTTAAGGTGGTAGAGTTCCTCAACGTCTCGCCCGAGTCTTGATACCACTACGTCACCTATTCCTAATGCAATAGCCTCAATGCATGTCACTGTCGTGTTCTGGTTTGTAAGGTAGGTGATAGACTTAAACATGTGGCATTACCACCCCACCACGCAGATAGCAATCCACCATAAACATCTTTGATGGCTATAGACGATGGTTTTCTCTTTCCATCAAGATAACCGTCTGCTTGTTTGCTATCATATAAAAAACGCGCCAGGAATTTAAAGTTGCCTGTTCTCTGTAATGTAAAATGAGTACTCCATAAAAACAAAAAAACTTTGCGACTATATAAAAGAAAGTAATTAAATTCGAACCAAGTATAGCAGAAGTTAAAACTTACAACAAAAGCCCTTTTGTTTCGATCTTAACTTATCTAAGTTGAACTGCAATTCAAACACGAAGCGATCGAACATAGCCAACTGTAGTAGCACTCTTAGGTTTTTATTAAACTCTTGACAATATGCTCCACTTTTGTTACGTTTAATGAATTAGTATTTTTAAACGCTAAATGAGCAGGATGCTCGCCCTCGCTGGTAAAATGCAAGGAAATCCCGTTCCAATCTGCCGACAGGCGCTTAAATGGCACTCTGTTCTGTATCATGCCATGGTCAGATGGGCCAAAAGGGATGTCCGCAGCTGTGAAGTCCAAATCGGACACTCGCGTATTCGAAGTTCCCCTACGCAAGTTTCCGATTTATTAGACCATATGTCAAGGCAAAATTGAGAATCGCACCATCGATCACGCGGGAGTCTGTCGAGTGATCAATGGCGCGCGAACAAAGCTTTCAGCATAGTATGCATTGAAAACTCTTAGGTCACGATCTTTGCAGAGGGGCCTGTCGTAACACGGAATCTGTAGTCATTTGAGCACATATAACCAAATGTCAAAATAACTAACGCTGGCTTCGCCGTCTATAATAAATGGCAGTAGACAGAAACGCCTGTCTTCTGCCATTTATAGACAGCGAGTGAGCATAGTAAGAGGTGCCTGGACCTTCAGGGTATAGTTTCTGAGCTCAATCCTTCCTGCCCCTCTATGGGAGAGCCATCTGTTTGTTCGCTATCTTATCAATTAAAAAAGAAATTGCAAAATAACAATATGATATATGTGTTTTAAATACCCTACAATTAGCGATTAAATATTCTCTCCCATACATGAGAGAACATAGTGTAATATTACATGTATAAATGTTTCATAAACATTTTTCTTCCCACTTTATACCTTCCCCTGTTAATAAATCAGTATATATATATATATATATGCTGTTCGTTAGTCTCGCTAAAAGTCGAGAACGGCTGAACCGATTTGGCTAATTTTGGTTTTGAATTAATTGTTGAAGTCCAAGGAAGGTTTCAAAGGAGGAAATATAGAAAAAAAATAAGAGTAGTTAAAAAGGCAGGACAATGTTTGCCGGGTCAGCTAGTGGTAAATAATTTACTATATGTCTTACACATCAAATTTACAAAAAATGATAGGAAAAGAAAAATTCTTAAAAAATTGGACAATTCAAAGATTGACTGATTATATTAAGACTGACTGATTAATAATTGTCTAATGCTCAAAAACCCCCATTTTAGGGTTCCAAAGTAAACTACGAACGAAACGTTAAATTTATAATCTCGTCCATGTCAGTTAAAAATTTAGAACATACAAGAGCTTGTACTAGTAATGCAAATACAATTTCACCCTTTAACCTTGTTTTATTAAACTCGGCGTAACGCGACATGGAACGCTTACATCGTTCAGTTCAACATAAATTTAATAACCGCCAGGTAGAAAATTTTCTATTTCCATCACGTCCTATAATCTCGACCTGACCTTTTCTAATTGCCAGTTCGCACAAAATTTAAACTTGTTACGATACATTTTAATCTAATATCGTAGATAACACTCAATAAAGAAAACTTACAAGTACTCTACAAATAATTTTCATCTTGCAAATGTTTCGAAACTAATTTAATTTGCTATAATATAATTGAAATAACTATGATATAAGAAACTTCATACAATCTTTTGAATTTACTAAAATATAATAGTAATACTTTTATGATAATTTTACATGCTTTCTATTAGCCCTCTTATCATTAACTTCTTTGTGATTATTTACCTAATAAATATCACAATTTACCCAATAAATGATAAATAAATGATATTTATCCCAATAAATGATATTTATGTATAATATTTTCTAAAATATTATTAAAACACCATTTATTGAATTAATTTTACACACTTTTTATTAGCTCACTTATTATTAACTTCTTGTTGTTAGTCCAGACACATTATAAGGAACTATCTGAGCTGCGTAACTTCACCCGCGACTACAATAGGATGTCATTGACGTAAGAAAAATTTGCCGAATTTCGGTCTCACAGGAGACACCCATAGGGCGGTCTCTTAGCCCACCTAATTTAAACTTTGTCTGGGCACTCTGCTCGCCCAAAACACCCGGTTTCGCAATAGCGATCATTTGGACCAACTGCTTAAGTTCATTTCGGAGATAAATATAAGAAAGTCATACAATTTTTAAAATTTTTAATTTTCCCTTTGTTAGTCCGGGGCTCCTTTGAAGAATAGACATTCTACCGGGCAGTTCGAAAACGACGAATGATTGGCTATTAGTGTCACTACCTCTAGGAGTTAAACTTCTGCAACGTCTCGCCCGGATATTTGGTTCAACCGCCTTGCCTGTTCCTGCCACAAACGCGTCAATGGTAAGGCAGGCGGTGTGAACTTAAATGCATGTGGCATTGTCATCTTGCCACACGGATTACATCCCACCATTAACACATATGGTTTCTGTAGGCAATGCTAGTATCTGTCCACCAGAAGAACCATCTGCTTGTTTATTATTTAATTATATAAAAAATCGTACGTGTTAACTACTTACTGTTGACCATTAACTATAGGCATTACGAATTATAATGTGTCTGATTTGAAGCTCAAATTTAAATAACAAAATGATCATTAATAATATGAAGTTATCAATAACTTTTTCTGTGGTCGCCTCTGTGGTCTAGTAGACCGGTGTCGGTATTGACCACAAGAGGTCCCGGGTTCGATTCCCGGGTCGCGCAATTCAAAAATGTGTTTTTTTCAGTTTTCTGACAAAAACAACTTTGCCTGGGATTGGAAAAAGTGCCCGATTGGCGTTAGGTTTGCCACCTATCAAATTGTGGGATTAAAGTATCTTCGGCTAATCGTGGTTGCACTTGTTGTATCTGTTCCTACTTTTTCGGGGATACGGGCTTTTTAGTATCTGTAGTATGGAGCGGAGAGGTAAGGAGAACCATTTTCTGAGGTTAAATCTGAAAAGTTGCTTACAGCAGCAATAAATAACGTTATAAAAATTGCTAAATTGGGGCTGGCGTATCATGACGGTTTCATATCAATATTGCAGTTGTCAACAGAGTCAAGTCTACCGAATGGAAGTATTTAACAGCGCTTTTAGCCCTTTCATAACAATCTATACATATAATAAAATCGTAGGAAAGTCAAAACTGTACATTAAATATTTT
Source organism: Apodemia mormo (assembly GCA_036924255.1). Classification (NCBI taxonomy): domain Eukaryota; kingdom Metazoa; phylum Arthropoda; class Insecta; order Lepidoptera; family Riodinidae; genus Apodemia; species Apodemia mormo. The sequence continues at coordinate 31,031,522 of JAUPFN010000015.1, read as the reverse complement.
TTTAAAAGAATACTTGGGGCGTGATCTACACTTACAGCTTCGATATCGATATATCGAAGCCAAAAATATAGTTTTTAGCATTTTTGTCTGTTTGTCTGTATGTATGTCCGGGGTAAACTCAAAAAGTACTGGATGAATTTACTTCAAATTTTGCATTAATATTATTAAGAAGTCGGGTCAACATAAAGGCTGCAAATTACGCTATCACCTACGGGGGAGGAGCTGTGCGGAGTAAACGAAGTCCGCGCGGACGAAGTCGCTGGCAACAGCTAGTTATATATTAAAGTTTTTAACAGGACTTTCTTGAAAATGTAGCGAGTATTTAACAGCGCTGTCAACGATTTCCTTTTTTTACGTGTTAAATTCACTATCCTGCTCTGAGTTTTTGTCATTTGCTACGTTGGCACCCCCTGCCTCCTATATGTACTGCTTTTTGGTGGACACTTTTAGTTGCTGGTCCTCGTTTCCTCTACACTCCATAATTTGTAGGCTAAAATAGCGAACTTATCGAACTATACTTAGGTGGTTGAAGAAAATTGCGATTGATGGCCTTTAAATCTAAGGTCTCTAAAGATACATTTGGGATTTTCTTGTATTTCACTTAGCGTCGGAGTAAAATGAAAGTTGTGTACCGTGCGGCTTAAGGCTCTGGAGACAGGTAATGGTTGCTATGCCCGTCGTTTGGAGATATTTGTCTCTTTATTTCAAATAAAACATGTTTAAATTTGGAAAAACCTTAAAAACAACAAAGAAAAATATCGACACGCGGGATTTGAACCTGCGACTATTTCCCTAAAGCCGGGACGCTCTTCCGCTGAGCTAGTGTCGACAGGCTCGGGGCGGCGAAATTCTTCTTTGCTATATGATCGATTACGTCGATTGTACTGATCGCTAGCTATACATACGTATAGCTTGTTAAATGAGTTCATCGTTACAGATGAAATTCACATTTATAATTTTGATCACCACTTTCGTATTTTCTAATTATTTTTTGTTATAGCACTCACCCAGTGTTTGGGAATCTGGAAAAACCTTAAAAACAACAAAGAAAAATATTGACACGCGGGATTTGAACCTGCGACTATTTCCCTAAAGCCGGGACGCTCTTCCGCTGAGCTAGTGTCGACAGGCTCGGGCCGGCGAAATTCTTCTTTGCTATATGATCGATTACGTTGATTGTTGACTTTTCTACGATTTTATTATTATATATATAATATATATAGATAAATTATAATAGGTCATGAAAAAAGTTCTTTCGTATTTTAGAAATAATTTTACAGTAAAATCGCTTTAGTTATGCTGCTTATATCTGATAGGTTTTGATATCATTAATTAAATCTTTGACAAGAGGAAGATAAGGACTTGGCATTCACTCAGAGTTACTCTGAGTTGGCATTAGTTTCCATAAACAATCAAAATTATAAAATTGCATAGATTCCAACGCTGAACATATAAAAATGGCTTTATCTTTGTCTAACATGTTAGAATTTTCATAATAGACAAAGCTACAAAAGTTTTGCCAGTGCTTTAATTTCGTTTAAATAAAAATAACGTCAACTTAAACAGCTTGCGGCCAATACTCCATTACTAAAATACGTTCAATGCACGTAAAATGTCAAATAACTCTGTTTACAAAATATTTAATTGATTTGAGCGTTTATTTGTATTTTTCTATAATTTTAGTGTGTACCTTAAATCTAAAATAAAAACTAATAGTTAAAGTAACATGCCCAATTGTATATTGTATTGCCCAATTTATCAATTGTTATGTAGACAGTAAACAGCTGTTCTTATGTCCGCCATTATTCGGGACCAAATTACATGGTTTTCCTTTAGTTATTTCATATCTAGTAGTAGTTTCCTTCTAATCAAAGCATTAAATAGATGACATTTGAAAAACAAAAATAAATAAAGCAAACGGTTTCTGGCATTTTTTAAAATGACCCGAACCATTTTTTTAAAAATGATCCCTGGTAATGAAAAGTGGGAAACCTACACCAAAAACTTGTAAAAGAGATCGTGGTCAAAGAGTTATCAAGCTACTAGCTAAATCTTGATTGACTCGCAATAAGAATTAGAATACATTCATGTGCGACGCACGCCATTCAAAACAAGCAAAATTAGTTAACATACTGCTACAATACATACAATGCTACAATACATACTTTTGAACTTACATACACTAATTTAAAAAAGGAGAGCAACAAAGATAAAAAAATAAAACAAACGTGCAACGTCTCAAAATGGCAATACCACTCAGCATATGTTGGCATTTTACTCGTGTATCAGTCCCATCGCCGATTTTCAGTGATAGCCAGTTACACGAAATAATTAAGGCAATAGTTTGGGCGTTTGTTTTCACTCCGTAGCTAGCCCACAGAAAACATTCTGTGCCGTAGCCTACACATATACAAATATATTAAATATAGACAAAGACAATAATTTGGAGTGCAGCACTAATAATCTATACCATACATCTAGACAAATAAATAAAATTGGAGTGTCTGTTTTTAATATTAAAATAACCGCTTCTTATTTAGTGTATGTGGATGTATACACGGCAATGACGTTTATAATGTATTTAGAGGTCAATGATACACGGTACTAGTATTGTTCAAATAAACTATTTTATGATAGCGCGTTATATAATTTTCTGTAATATATTTTCTGTAATAAACTATATTTTTGTAGCGCGCTACGTTATAGACTATATGACGTGTAAAGGGAACACTAATCGCGCGAGCTGGCCAAAATACCACGTGTCTCATCACAACATCATACAGCGAGCGATGACTAATCGCTATAACGCTATAAACTATGTTATAACCTCTACCGCCTTATTACAAAAACATACTTAGTACCGGGTTTAAACCAAGACTACGAAGTCTAGGTTTGTTCCGGTATTAAAGTTAATTCCAGTACTCAAATCCATTCTTATTTCCTCCAACTAGCGCTAAGCTCGGTTTTATAATAACGTTTTATTTAATACTAGAACTAAAACTGGATTAAATTCGGTACTATATTTAGACCTCGTTTTGGAATAAAGCTGTTTGCGTTTACGGTCTAGCACGTTAATCGTTAGATCGCGTAATTCGTAACTTCGTAGGCTATAATGTTATAACTACGGCCTACACTAGCCGCTGGTTATTTATAGCATGGCGTTATGTTATAGTGCCGAATGAGAATCTAAATGACGTACGCTATTTTTGTCTGTCTGTCTGTTTGTCCCGGCCAATCTCTGAAACGGATAGACTGATTTTGGCGGGACTTTCACTGACAGATAGCTGACATGATAAGGAGTAACTTAGGCTACTTTTAATTCAGACATTTTTCCACGCGAACGAAGTCGCGGGCACAGCTAGTAAATTCATATAATTTATAAATATCAACAATTATAATTAACAAAAATATCAATAATTTAAGTAAATAAATAATGTGACACTGTGTATCTACTATCTGTGTCGTGGTATTGATAGGGCATCCTTCAACTTCCACCTGCTAAAACCATCGATTCGGAACCCTACTTGATGAGACTTAAACAATAAATAGTAAGAAAAGGCCAAAATTAATCAACAGTAAAGTTTGAAAACTCAACAGTGATGATTGCAAGGAACAGAGTGAATGGAACGTTAGGAAAATTACTTTCAACCACAATTTTAAGTTAAGATGTCCGTGTCGCTTTGCAACTGCTGAAATTTCTAATGTTTGGAGGCGAGAGTTGTGTTTGGCAGACAGAATGGTATGGAAATAAAATGGTGTTGTGATGGGGTCGCTACAAAAAAAATGTAACACTCGTGCAGAATTATAATACAGAAGTAAAATCGAAGTTGGTACTGAGAAAAAGTGTCGGTTTAAAAATGAATGACATATGTAAAGTTAACAAAACTGATATTCAATGCGATGCGCACAAGGAGATTGATTGATAAGGTGATTGAAGGTATTTTCATGAGTTGCCGTAAGCAGCGTGTTTGTATGAAAAGAATCATGACTGTAGAAGAAACAAGCCAAATCTGCAGAGATCGTGATGTATTGAACTTGTTTAACATGAAGTTTCATGTCTAATTTCGTCTCGCATGGGTCTGGTACAACCGCCTTACTTATTCCTATCGCAATAACATCAATGTTTGTCGTGTTCCAGTTTGGAGGATAAGGTAGCCGGTAAACTTACGCATGTGTTATTAACACCCCGCCACACGGATAGCATTGCCACAGTAACATTTTTGGTGTCTAAAGGCAATGGTTGCTTTTTCCCATCCAGAGAGCCATCCGCTTGTTTGCTACAAGTTCCAATTCCCGTGTTGGTTCCGGGCTCCTTTGAAGAATTGGCCAACCAACTTTCTGCCAAGCAGGTCGGAAACGACGACCGATTGGCTATGCGAGTCACTACCATCGTGCCTACTAGGTGGTATAGTTCTGCATTTTCTTGCCCGGGTCTGGTACCACCGGTTTACCTATTTCTGTCGCAATAGCGTCAGTGCTTGTCACTGTCGTGTTCCGGTTTGGAGGGTAATGTAACCGGCAAACTTATGCATGTGGTATTAGACCTCGCCACAAGATCGCAGGCACCTTTTACATCTGTAGTGTCTATAGGCGATGGTTGACTCTTTCCATCAGGAGGAGTCTTTCCATGAGACCTATCCGCTTGTTTGCTAGCTTATGACATAAAAAACATAATTTTAAAAATACATCTAAATAATATATAGTTAAAAATAAATAACGCTTTTTACGCTAACGAAGTCGGGATCGGTTATCAATTATCAATAACTTTTGAACAAAGTATTCAGCCAGAGAACGAAATTGCGTTCACTGTAATCAGCAGTTAAAGTTAGCAACCAGACAATTTTCTTAATTTGACCTAAAAATGTCGATAATGACGCTGCGAGAACATTTAATTCAGTGACTAGAAAATTACAATTTAGATATTTTTCCGCGTGACCTTTCATATTAAATTATATCTGGAGTTTATTAAGGGCGACGCGTAAATGCAAAATTGTGTTATCGAAATATTACACTGCAAACGCTTCTACCATTTCGTAATTTTTTTAAATTACATTCTGTTTTTTGTCTTATGACCGCAAACAATCATTTGATTCTTCTAATGGAAAGAGGCAATCATCGAATGTAGGCACTAAATATGTGTCTTGTTTCGATTAGGAGGGTAAGATAGCCGATAAACATAATAACATATTATGCGTGACATTTAAAACAACACAACAAAGTACGATTGACATCTTTTATATCACAGTTGAACCACAAAAGAATGTTTTTTCTTTTGTGGTTGAACCGTTCACACCCTCTTTTTTATTTGGGTCCCCTTACCCTTATGTTTGCAAAAGCTGACATAAACCCGAAGTAAAATGAGGTATCAGCAAACAGATCAAATATAAATCAGTCAATGCCTCCGCTCAATTTGCTTAAGGCTCGACTAACATATAGGGCGGAAGTACCAGTTGTACTCACTAACATTTGTGGACACAATGTCAAAATTTTTATGAAAATAATTCTAAATCACAGAACAAATCACTTGAAACACATATTTACGTTATATCTCTGTCTATGAGGTCTCTCCATCTCTTTATCTCTTCTAATACAGCTGTGTTAGAAAGAGAGGGTAAGACCTCAGAAGATAACAATATTTAAAGTTGTGTTTCAAGTAGGTATTAGAAGTGCTGCCTCCAGATATAATATAGCTTCATGATATATACTGAGAAACCTATTCCGATTTGACACTTGAAAATTTTGTCATAGATAGATTATAACGGTTCCAAAGAAGTCGTGAGACAAAAAGCTTGGTAACAAGGATCGATCACACTGAGACTTGCCGCAGCATGTCAAAACTTTAACTCAAAACCCCAGTTCATCAGTTAGTACTGCTGAACCATTACTGAAGCAATGTGTAACCAAGTGCCATAAAACTTTTGAATTTTCATTCATTGATACCAAAGATATCTTAAATGCCTTTAAAACATTGGAACCGAAAAAAACCTTAGATTTATGGGGAAATTCTGTTAGAATCATTGCTTCAGTGATAAATGATATTGCACCACATTTAGCTGTAATATTTAATTGTTTTGTAACACATGGTGTTTTTCCTGACTTAATGAAATTCAGCAAAGTTATTCCAATTTTCAAGTCTGGCTCTAAATTTGATCCCTCCAATTTTCGGCCTATCTCAGTTTTGCCGATTTCAAAAGTTGTACACTCGTTCAGTAAGAACAATCTTTTATTAAATGGTAACAAAACTAAGTGTGTAAAATTTTCATTGACTAATGTGAGGCATGTAGATAAAAGCGTACAACTGGATGGAAACAACCTAGATCTGGTGGATTCCGCTGTGTTTTAGGTATTACTTTAGATAAGAAATTACAATGGGGACCGCACATTAATAATTTAGCAAATAGACAGTTCGGCAGCTTATGCAGTAAAAAAAAATGAGACAATTAACTGATGTCGACACAGCAAGAATTGTATACTTCCACAGCATCATGACATATGTATTGCAGAAAAGAGCTATTAGGGCAATTTACAATCTTAGCCCGAGGGTTTCCATGAGAGAAAAATTCAAAGAAATCAATATTCTAACTGTTATATCGCAATATATATTTGAGAACTTGATGTACGTTCGTAAAAATATTTGCTTTTTTAAAAAAAATGGTGATGTGCACTTGTTTGCGCGGGAATCATAGTCCGACTATCCGTCTCTTTCCTTCCTGCATCCATCATGTGTTCTTCTTACCTGGAAAAGATGACGTCGCTGAATAGCGACACCGCACGCAAACGCCAATCCGCCGGCCGACCGCATCGCGCGTGATCGCGTACCAGTACGTTCGCATCGTCTAAACAAAGGCCTAAACGGAACTACTCGCTCGCTTGTCTCGAGGTACAGCTGGAGCCAGCTCCGCAAGCCGCGCTAAGTGTAATCAACCAGTGAAATTACCAGGTGAGTCCTTATCAACTTAACACACATCCTTACACCGCACACACACTCCTCTGATCTCGTCGTCCCCTGGCTCCTCCGCCTCCGCATACGGCGGGATCAACCAACACTCACTAAATACAAGGAAAAAAACAATCTTGTTGTGCATCCATCTTGTCTCCACAGAATAAGTAACTCTTTTGTGGGGAAATGTATACGCTTTTACAATAAACCAGTAAATTTAAAAAATATGTTAAAACAAACCTGTGTAAAAAAGGATATTATAAAATCACAGGTTATCTGGAAGACAAAAAAGCCTGGGATTAATTGCTCAAAATTTGCTCCAAGTCACCAAAGGTGTTAATGGTACGTTGCTATTCGTGTGGCGGGATGGCAATACCATATTAATTAATTCCGAAACCGTATCACGACAATGGCAAGCATTGATGCTATTGCGGCAGGAATAGGTAAGGCGGTGGTATTAAAGATACAGTTGCGGGACTCTACCAACTAGTAGTCAGGTTGTGACACGCAAAGCCAATTGGTTGCCTTTCAACCTGCCTAGCATTCGTCTATTCTTCAATGGAGCCCGAACCAACACGAGAAGGAAATACTTTTAATTAAGATATAACATTACTTATAAAATATTATACCACAATTGATCCAATATTTTTTGCGTGATTCAGTTTCACATCTATCTATTTTTTCGGACTTCCAAGACTCACTTCGGGTCGCTGCGACAGCGGAGTAAGTTAGTACCTAAGTAATGTATATTAGTATGTTTGTTCACGAATTTTTCGAGGACTAAAAGCCATATCAAGTTAATTCTTTTTGAGTTTAATCAGGTATATTTCATATTAGGAACTGTATAAATTTTATTAAAAGCGGTCCTGTATTTTTAGTGATATGGGTACAGTTGATAGGTATTTGAAGTCGGTTTAATATTTTTAATTTCTTTTATTATCTCGCTTTATTTGGAATCGGTAAGTGGTGCTGTTATCAAATTACAAAATACAGATAAGACTACATATGCCTTTAACCTATCTGCCTGTTACAAATAGAATATTAATTATATTATTCAGATTCTTGTCGACCTTTACTTACAGATGATATCTTTTATCATTTGAAACCGTACAAAGTCATGCTTTATTACTCTTATGATGTTCTATGCTATAAATCGTCGGCACATTGTGATTACTGTAGAAACCGCTTAAGAATTATCTATATATTAATACGTGAAGCAAAATCTTTGTACCACTTTTTAGGAAAACTACGAGAAGTATGAAATTTGATATAGTTAGTTTCCACGGCCAGGGTGCTTAGAAAGCTAAGATTTTTTTATAACGTATTAGAAACACATTAAATTACGAGGAATGATAAGTATCCAAAACGACGAACTTAAAATGATACGCAAAAAAGCATTATATTCTCTCAGTTTTTCGAAAACAAAACACCAAATTGGAATTTAATTGAACTTATAGAATTTTGTATAAGAGGACCTAGAACTTTCTCTGTCGTGAATTTTCTTAACAATGGGCGGAAACGTAATTCGTGCAATGATAAACTTTTATGTTTTAAAGAGGAAAACAGCAACTCAGGTTAACGTCAAGCTAAACAGTGTTTTAGGTAATCCTGCTCCTGAATTGAGTACAATTCACCTGGGTGATTGATTTTAAACGTGGAAGAAAGGGCTGCGAAGACTTCCACAGGTCTGGCCCAGTAAATAAAGTCGCGAAATTGGAAAATATCAAAGAAATTCACAAAATTGTATTGGCGCTTAAAGTTGCGAAAGATAGTAGAGGTAATGGGCATTTCGTTTGAACACTTTTTTAACATTCTACATCATCGTTTAATGCTGATAAAGTTTTGCGCGTGATAGGTGCTGGGTTTGCCCACTGTTGATCCAAAGCAACGTCAAGTGGACGAATTATCACAGGGTTTAGCGCTGTTTATGTGAGACCTAACGAGTTATATGACAGTAGATAAACTTCGATACATCGTTATACTCTTGAAACGAAAGGACACTCTAAACAGTGGACTGGGAGCGGATATGTTGCGCTGAAGAAAGCAAAAACGGTTTTGTCAGCCGGCAAAGTGAAGGAGACGGTTTTTTTGAGATGCTCGAAGACTATTATAGTGGATTATCTGCAAAAAGGCAAAACAATAAAGAAAGAGTACTAAGAAAGCTCGCTGCAAACATCAAGTGAAGTAATCGGGAAGAAACAACCTCATTTAGCCAAAAAACACGCTAATGGTTGCAGTTACAAACTCCATCAATTATGGTTTGAGTTGTTACTGCGTCCACCCTATTCCCCAGATCTGGCTTCGTTCCTTGTTCTTCACTTTCACTTGTTCCCAAATCTGAAGAAATGGTTATATGACCTATGAAAAACTTTAAAAGCAACAAAGAAAAAAATCGACACGCAGGCATTGAACCTGCGACCGTCTCCCTTAAGCCGGGACGCTCTACCACTAAGCTAGTGTCGACAGGCTTGACGTGGCGAAATTCTTCTTTGCTATATGATCGATTACGTCGATTGTACTGATCGCTAGGCATACATACGTATAACTAGTTTTTCCAAGCACGGAGTGAGTGCTATAACACAAAAATAATTAGATGACCTACGATTTTTATCAAATGATGAAGTCATTGTCACCGTAGACGAGCATTTTTAGGGATTTGACAAAATATTTTATGAAACTGGTGTAACGGCATTGGAGAAGGGCTGAATTAAATGCATCGGGGTAGAAGGAATCTACGTTGAGAATTAAAATCTATACATATAATAAAATCGTAGGAAAGTCAAAACTGTACATTGAATATTTTTTTTAAAGATTTCTTGGGGCGTGATCTACAATCGATATCGAAGCCAAAAATATAGTTTTTAGAATTTTTGTCTGTTTGTCTGTTTGTCCGTCTGTCCGTCTGTCCGTCTGTCCGTCTGTCCGTCTGTCCGTCTGTCCGTCTGTCCGTCTGGCCGTCTGTCCGCCTGTCCGTCTGTCCGCCTGTCCGTCTGTCCGTCTGTCCGTCTGTCCGTCTGTCCGTCTGTCCGTCTGTCCGTCTGTCCGTCTGTCCGTCTGTCCGTCTGTCCGTCTGTCCGTCTGTCCGTCTGTCCGTCTGTCCGTCTGTCCGTCTGTCCGTCTGTCCGTCTGTCCGTCTGTCCGCCTGTCCGTCTGTCCGTCTGTCCGTCTGTCCGTCTGTCCGTCTGTCCGTCTGTCCGTCTGTCCGTCTGTCCGTCTGTCCGTCTGTCCGTCTGTCCGTCTGTCCGTCTGTCCGTCTGTCCGTCTGTCCGTCTGTCCGTCTGTCCGTCTGTCCGTCTGTCCGTCTGTCCGTCTGTCCGTCTGTCCGTCTGTCCGTCTGTCCGTCTGTCCGTCTGTCCGTCTGTCCGTCTGTCCGTCTGTCCGTCTGTCCGTCTGTCCGTCTGTCCTTCTGTCCGTCTGTCCGTCTGTTCGTCTGTTTGTCTGTATGTATGTCCGGGGCAAACTCAAAAGTAATGCATGGATTAAATTTAAATTTTGCATGAATATTACTAACAGGTCGGGTCAACATATAGGCTACATATTATCACGCTATCACCTACGTGGGAGGTGCTGTACGGAGTAAACGAAGTCCGCGCGGATGAATTCGCTGGCAACAGCTAGTTTTAAATAAATTACCTATTAAAGTTTTCTGTGTCGCTTTGGATACTTATCAATCAGACCTCGTTATAAAAATAATCATTACACATACTACATTTATTTGACACACATAATATACAAATGTATACTATTTTGTTTATGGCTAAAATCTGTCAGACTTTAGAAGAGATTTTGTTGTTTAGTCTTTGATCAAACGGAGTCATAGAGACGTGGTTGAATTTCGACCAGAGGGTGATCGCTAGATTTTAAAAATACACATGTACCTATGGGTCCAATATTTTAGTTAGTTAAAACCTATTACGCGTATTAACGCTTTATCAGTTCTTATAGCTAAATAAGGTCTGCTATTTTTAATAATAATTACTATTAGGTACTACAAGCCTATTTTTAATAATAACTACCTTTTATAATTATAATAATTGATTTGTAATATAAATTGTAATATAAATTACTTTTACTATAAGTAGATTTTCATTAATAATTACTTTTACTCTTTACATTCTGATGTTCAATTTAGGTCCTATCCTAGATTAAACCTATCAAGATTAATTACGAGTAAGTATTCGAAACCTCTTGAGATATAGAGGCTTTTAAAACCCTCGATGGTAACTTAAATATAAATATTAATCATTAAATATTTAAGAAATAATCGTTTTGTTATTAAGTTATTGTTTTAATATTAATAGCTATCGCCTGTGGGCGAAATTCGAACACAAACTAAAGAATAAAATCTCCTTTACGTTTGACGCCTAACTTTAGCCGTAACGAAAATAGTATACATGTGTATATATAATGAATAATATATATATACTTAAATAAAATAAATACTTTTCATGTATGTCGCTTGAATTTAGTGTGTGTAATATTTATTTTTATTAATTTAATGATTTTTTTAAAATATTAGGTTTCTGCAGCCCTCCGCAATGTAAACTTTAACTGGGTCCTCTTTTAATATAGCCCCAGAATAGAAAGGCATTCTGATAGATGAACAGTTAGGATTTACAAAATTTTAAAAAGCACATCCCTCAGGGCACTGGTGCTTCGTTCTCCAATAATCTTCAAAGCATTCATCTGACACGACGGCCTGATATACAAATTATATGATGCCGGAGTTTCGGACAGAATCAACAGTTCAGGTCCCGCGTAGAGGGCACCCTGTGTTTCCCCTGATCGTTAAAGGCGGTCAAAATGGTAATGGTAAAGTACAAATGGATCCGTCTTCTCACCTCACCTATTTTGTTTTTACACACATGACATACCCAAACCTTCAGATATAGAGATAGCCTTCTACGCGGATGACACCGCACTCTATACCACAGTCTCCACTCTCAGGATAACTTCCGAAATTACAAGCTGCGGCCACCACCCTAGGCGACTGATTTAGGAAATGGCGAATAGAGGTGAACCCCGACAATAGTACCGCATTGGTCTTTTATAAACATAACATACTCATGAAAGAGAACCCTGCGTGAAGTCCAAAAACCAAGTAGAGTCAACAAAAATGTATAACCAAATTAAATTTCCTTAGTCTTTTCACTTAATTAAGAGCAAATTCGTGTGGTTTTTGAACATTAAACTTCCCGAAATTGAGAAAAATTTAAAAGAGAAGTGAATTCGAAAAACTTTTTAATGCCCGTGTTGGCCTGAGCCCCTTTTGAAGAATAGACCATGTTATTCTGACAGGCGGTGCGCCCTCGTGATTACTTAGTTCCTAAATGTCGCACTCGAGTTTTGCACCACTACCTTACTTATGTATTTCAGCCCAAATAGCGTCAATGCTTATAAATGTCGGGTTCCGATTTGGAGAGTAAGAATATAATACGCTTATAAGTGATAGTACCGCACAATTAACATCTTTGGTGTCTTCAGGTGGTGATTGTCTCTTTCCGCTGGGAGAGCTATTTGCTTGTTTGTTTCCCTGTGATATATAAAAAAAAATATTTAACGAATATATGTTGTGACATTAACTAAGCCGTAAATATAATTTTTACAAGCAAATATGTTTTTGGTTCATTGTGATAGGCGTCCTTCATCAGCCTTGTAAAATCATTTTTCATGCTCCCGGAATCAATGAATGACATGCAATTTATTTTCGTTCGCATCAGTCGACTAATGACAAATTACCTCTATTCAGCAATTCGTTTCTCTTACTTAGAGTTTGGGTGTCTCATTGGTCTAGTGTATAATCTATTTGGCAGTAAATCATGACCTCCCGGAATCGAATACGTCGGTATAAGAATTGCTTGTTTTATATAAGGTCGCGAAAAAAGATTTTTCGTATTCAGTATATAAATTCAAAATTTTTTTTATCTAATTATATACATTTGATTATAATATATTTGAGTGAATTTGTTCGATCATTTGTTGCCATTTTGTAGGTAGTATAATCCTATTGCTGTAAAAATTATGGATCTTTTGATCAAAAAAACTGCAACAAGTAGTTTTAATAGTCCTCTCTTAATGTTTACTTAACCTTAAATTGAAAAATTCTGGAGGCCGAATCTTCTGTAAATATCTGAGGGTGCATGATTAATGCTATTCAATCAATCAATCAATCAATCAATCAACTCTTTTGTAGCTTAAAGTAGCTATGCTATTCTGTTGGTGGATTCTTGGATGAATGGTGGTCAACCAGAGCAAGCATATGGAGAAAAAAGAAAATTATAATAAATGAGAAAATTCTGTATATACACATGATATTTTACAATTTAGAATTTCAAATAGAATTTAGGTTTATATTTTTTGTGTATTATTAGTATTAACCCATACATTAAAATAATTATTAATAAGTCTACAATCCACGTATTTTATTCTAACTAATATTATTGAGCTATAAAATGTTTTTTAAATTAATAAGTTTGCATTACTAGTTTTAGAAATTTTAAGATCTTTAAACTGACTCTTTTTCTATACTGCCGAGTATATTTTCTCAATTCTTTATTACACATATATAAACTGAAATAAACGTTTCATTTGAGAAATACAATGGCGAACTTTTCTGTGACTAGAAGGATTTCCCTTTGCTAAGTCGTGACAAGGAAAGACGAAAATCGAAGTTAGAACGTCTTGGTGGACAATGAGTCAATTAAATTATTGACAAAGAACAAAAGCTTATTCAAAAACTATTATTGTAAAAAGTTGCAAGAAAAACATCACGTGATTGATTAATGGAGATCCTTTGTTTGCTATCCTATAATATAAAAAAGAATTCCTAATAGGATGGCACAGGCCTTTTTACCACAAAAAGCCAGATCAATTAAGGAAAAATGTAATTTTTTATATATAGCATCGTGCAAAACTGCTACTTTATAGAAAATATTCAAAAAGATTCTATAAATTATGAGCTTTTAGAAAAACTACTTTCCGTATCATCGTTTTTATTTATGTAACTACGGAATTTCGCCTCTAGATTCGGGTTTTTATTTCCTAACTATTTACACTATCGTAACTACTTACTAGAGTGCTATGTTTTTATACATCTTGAAAGGGACCGAACTTTATAGGCAGTGTTATAAAATAAAACGATTCCTTATTCATATTAATCTAACCTTTAATAACTTGCCAAGAATTTGAATTTTTAAAAAATTTTAATAAATATAATAAGAATATAATATTAGATCTATACTAATATTATATTTAGTTTTTTTTATATTATAAGTTAGCAAACAATCAGATGGTTCTATTGATGAAAAGAGACAATAATTTCCTGTAGACATCAAAGATGGTAATGGTGCACCGCTTGCTATTCTTAAAACTTTTTTGTGCACTACCCTTTACTACAATGTGTACTACAAGTGCAAGGTTGATTGCTAGAAAATGTTTTTAGATGTTAAGTTCGCCTGTTGTATATTTTGGGCTATAAAGAGTATTAATAAATAAAAATCCTTGTGGCGGGATCTTAATGCCACATGCATAAGTTTATCAGCTACCTTACTTTCCAAATCGGAACATGTGACAAATACTGACGCAATTGCGACAGGAATAAGTCAGGCCAGACCCGGGCGAGACAATGCAGAACTCTACCACCTACAGTAGCCACGATGGTAGTGACACGTATAGCCAATCGTTCAATTTTTACGAATTGGCTGGCAGAACGGCAGTATATTCTTCAAAATGGGCCCGGATAAATTAAAAAAAAAATACTGTAACGATTTTAAAAATTCTTTTACCCTAGCTGAGCTCTGATTCTCAGAATAACATTTCGTTTACTGTGATAAGTCTGATTTTCTGATTCAGGTATCTAGGTTAGCAGTTCTGAACAAACACAATGCATTTACCGATCGGACAAATCAAATGACAAAAGACATAGGTATAAAGTTCATAAAAAAATATTGATGAACTTTACTCAAATTAAAATATTATGATAAAATTTTCAGTTTACTCCCGGCATTTGTAATGCAAATGAACACTAATATTAATTACTAGCTGTTGCTCACCACTTCGTCCGCGCGGACTTCGTTTACTCCGCACAGCACCTCCCCCGTAGGTGATAGCGTGACAATATGTAGCCTATATGTTGACCCGACCTGTTAGTAATATTCATGCAGAAGTAAATCCATGCAGTACTTTTTGAGTTTACCCCGGACATACATGTAGACAAACAGACAAAAATTCTAAAAACTATATTTTTGGCTTCGATGTCGATTGTAGATCACGTCCCAAGTATTCTTTTAAAAAAATATTCAATGTACAGTTTTGACTTTCCTACGATTTTATTATACGTATAGATTTTATGTATTACAACGACGTCAACTGTAATTTGTAATACCTATACTAATCTATATATATAATAAAATCGTAGGAAAGTCAATGTATGTCCGGGGTAAACTCAAAAAGTACTCCATGGATTTACTTCAAATTTTGCATGAATATTAATAACAGGTCGGGTCAATATATAGGCTACATATTATCATGCTATCACCTACGGGGGAGGTGCTGTGCGGAGTAAACGAAGTCCGCGCGGACGAAGTCGCGGGCAACAGCTAGTTTACGAATATAAAACGCATTTCAGCTTACTGCCGGCCGTTGTAATGCAAATAAACCCCAATATTTAGTTTATTTATTATAGTGACATCTACTGGGTTTACAATACACTATTTTAGGAACACATTTAAGTGTAAAAATTTATTAAACTTAGTAACAATCCGGTAAAAATAGAATATTGCTACATTTCAGCTTACTGTCGGCCGTTGTAATGCAAATAAACCTTAATATTTAGTTTATTTACTATAGTGACATCTACTGGGTTTACAATACACTATTTTAGAAACACATTTACGTGTAAAAACTTAGTAACAATCCGGTAAAAATAGAATATTGAAAGAAAAATAGAATAACTACATAATAAACCCGCCACAAGGATAGCAACGCACCATTAACATCTTTGGTGTCTATGGGCAATGGTAGTTTGTTTCCATCAAGAAGGCCATATTCTGCTTGTTTGTTATCTTATCTATACATATAATAAAATCGTAGGAGAGTCGAAACTGTACATTGAATATTTTTTTAAAAGAATACTTGGGCTGTGATCTGCAATCGATATCGAAGCCAAAAATATAGTTTTTAGAACTTTAGTCTGTTTGTCTGTTTGTCTGTTTGTCTGTTTGTCTGTTTGTCTGTTTGTCTGTTTGTCTGTTTGTCTGTTTGTCTGTTTGTCTGTATATCTGTATGTATGTATGTCTGTATGTCTGTATGTCTGTATGTCTGTATGTCTGTATGTCTGTATGTCTGTATGTCTGTATGTCTGTATGTCTGTATGTCTGTATGTCTGTATGTCTGTATGTCTGTATGTCTGTATGTCTGTATGTCTGTATGTCTGTTTGTCTGTATGTCTGTTTGTCTGTATGTCTGTTTGTCTGTATGTATGTCCGGGGTAAACTCAAAAAGTACTGCATGGATTTACTTCATATTTTGCATGAATATTACTAACAGGTCGGGTCAACATATAGACTACATATTATCACGCCATCACTTAGCAGGGAGGTGCTGTGCGGAGTAAACGAAGTCCGCGCGGACGAAGTCCCTGGCAACAGCTAGTTTGTAAATAAAGATCTAAAAGATTTATTAGTTCTATACTAATACGACTCACGTAAGACTAAGGAACCACTAATTGGCTTTCAGATTTATTACTCGTTATGTCTCCTAATTATATTCTTGCGTAATGTTCTGAATAATATGACCTTTTATACTTTTATGTAAATTAGGTCTCTAGCAAAAACGTTCGCATTAAGTTCGTGCCATTTCTTTGTTATTTAAAAATTATGCAAACCTCCGTCAAATACATGAATATGTATGTCGAAGATGGTTACAAGCCGTTAGATATTACAGATCGCTTAAAGTTGTTAGTATATGCAAATTTATTTAAAAACTTTTTCTTCAAGCCCGTGTAAAGAACGATTTTAAAAAAAACTATGATCCGCTTGACCCTGCAGGACATCCCTGGAACATTGCGATAAATTGAGGTATTTAAACTATAAGCATAGATTTTTGAGCTCATAGTTAAAAAATATATGCTAAGTTATTAGTTTTTTAATTTTATTAAAGCTGTACATTTTCAAAATGGTGATCAATTTTGATTTTTCAAAAGGCATTTAACGCAAGTTTTGAGCTCTTAAATGTTTTATTAGCTACAGAATCGATAGCCTAATAAATGTCGCATAAATCTCAAAGAACATTTAAAAATCCTAAACGAATCAACCGATTTGATCCGATTTAAGATATTTGACGCAGCTTTTTAAGTAAAAGAGCTGATACATTTTTGAAATTAATCGATATGTTAGCCTGAAAGTTATTTTAAAAATACGAAGTTTTGTTAAAAACAACATAATTTTAACACTTTTTTTGGCTGTTTTGATTATGAAACGACATTTGACGTTGTTTTTTAAAAAATAAATTATTGTAGAAGATCAAAATCTGTTTGGTTGAAAAATCCCGACGTTATGTGGAAAAAACATTTTTTCAAAATTCTATGGCGTAAGTGCGATGCGAAACGTGGATGCCGGTACTAAATCAAAAAGCTCATGAGAACACTTCCATGAGCTTTTTTGATTAGCTCCCAAAAGCTTTTGAATTTTGAGCTCATGAGATGTGGAATGATACAGACGGTAGAATACACATTAAGATCCAACGTCATTCTGGTTACTTAAAGGGTTCAAGACCGCAGGTAAGAATAGGGTTATCGACAATGCGTTCCAATTACGTTGGAATTTATCAAATTGGAGGGTTTGATACTGGGGTACACCGGTCTAAAGGTGCAAATAGTACTCCATGTGCGGCCGAACTTGGCTTTATAGAGCATAAATATATAGCGTTAAGTATCAAGACGATATCAAAATCAGACGATTGAATATCCCCATTTTCATTTTATGGAAAGTTACTTAGTTTTATCCTCGCTAACTAAACGTCGAAACTGAACGTCGCTTGAGATTAGTAGTATGAACGTCATAATAGAGTTTCCTTTTTTTGAAAAGTCGGTTGAAAACTGAACAACTCATTTCAGTATAACCATTTAACCAGGTACTACAATCAAAAGCCTCATTACTAAGAAAAATGGCAGATGTATTACATTTTTGGAACATCAAAGTATTTGTTACCTCGAGTTCTGTGGCAATTCAAAGTAATTTGGTTTTGTTTTTTTATTTAAAACCTTTTATTATGATTTATTTTATTTTACAAGATCACTCAAAAAATTATCGGGAATTTTTTAATGTCACAAATTCAATTTTTTTTTATTTAAAACCTTTTATTATGATTTATTTTATTTTACAAGATCACTCAAAAAATTATCGGGAATTTTTTAATGTCACAAATTCAATTTTTTACTTCCTGCTATGTATGTATATGTTTTACTTGCTGCTGCGATCGGTCAAACCGTTCAAAATTTATGCGATGTTTACATACATACATACACACACAAAAATACAGACAGACTGACTTCATCGTCAAATTTGACGAAAAAAGTTCCTAGGGCTTCAAAACGTGAAGATCTGGTGAAAATCGGTTGTCGAAAATCGGAGAAAAATCATTAACTGTACTGTACTGATTTTTCCCCGATTATCGACAACCGATTTTCACCAGATTTCTACGTTTTGAAGCCCTAGAAACTTTTTCCGACTATTGTGTATGTGTGTATATGTGTGTGTGTGTATGTATACATATATAAACATCGCATAAATTTTGAACGGCATGACCGATCGAAACGCGGTAGATAGCATTCGATTGGATTCCACTTAACTTTCTGAAATTTTTAACTAATTCGATCTAGGAGGTTTTAGAATTTTTCAAAAAATATCAAAAAAATAGTGAGACAGTATTTTTAAGTAATTGCCTATCAGCTCTTTTCCTCAAAAACTGCGTCCAATGTATAAATTACATCAAAATTAGTTTATCCGTTCGGGAGTTATCGAAGACGAAAAATTTGGAAACAAATATCTTTTCGACATAGCTTCAAGATTTTTTAACCAATAATTTTTCGACTGTCCACAATATTTTAGTGTTTAAAAAACTATGTCAAATACCGTTTCAAAAATCAAAATCGAAATAATTTTTCAAAAGTTACAGCTTTTCAAACATTAATATTTTGTTGTTTATAGCAAACTCACTTCATATTTGTAAAATTACTTTCAGACTAATACACCGATTGATTTCTAAATCGAATTCACTCATCTACTTAAAATACTGTGTCAAATACTGTAAACTGGATCAAAATTAATTGATTCGCTCAAATTTATTAATGGCGAAATATTTGAACAAGGTTTTTTGACATTTCTTCGTCATATTTTAACCTATCGATTTTGTAGCTAATAAAACGTTTTAGGCTCAAAATTGCGTTAAATGCATTGACGTGTCTAATATTATTATACACGTCAATGGTTAAATGCCATTCGAAAGATCAAAATCGATCATCATTTTGAAAATAACCAGCTTTTTAAAAAAATATTATCATTTTTACAAACTAGATTCTTTGAACTATTTGAGCTGAATATTTATAATTAGGTAATATTTTTGCTTCTTTGCGATTAAAAAACCTCAATGAAGTGGGAAGTTTCAGGGATAAATTGGCACATCTATTTTCCATTTTGTACGGAAGTTGAGTTGCATTTGTTATTTAGATTAAATACAGTGCTGTTTTTAATTAGATCATATCCAGTGTATATTGCGAATTTCGTAATGAACGAAAACATCGAACAAAGTGTTTATCACAAACGCATCGCCAATGTAATTACCGTGTTTGGAGTGTAGAATGGTTAGGATGAATTGACTTTATCTTGACTATTGAATGATCAAAAATATTTGCTTACGAATGGTACAAAGCTGCCAAAAATAGTGATAGCAGACAAATTATGCCTTACTCTGGCAAGCCATCAACGTCTTCAACTGAAATTAACATCGCAAAAGTGAAGGAAATATTAACTGAAAATCCTCATTAAAATTTAAAAGAGATAGCCGCTGAACTTTTTGTGTCTCACGAGTCATTTTAAATAATTAATCAATTAATTATGAAACATGTTATCGCGTTCGGCTCAAAAACCGTCTCAAAAAAACTAAATTATCTCCAAAAGCTCAATCGCCTAAGAGTCACTAAGGACATGCTAAAACAAATCAATTCCGACCCAACATTCGAGAAACGCAATTTTACTAGTGACAAGACGTGCGTTTACGTGTTTGACATGTAAACTAGTTAAAAATCACTCCAAAGTCGATTAAAGTTTAAGCCAATTGTCTATTTTCTTTGACTATCGCGGTGTTGTGCATTTAGGATTCTTTCTGGAAGCGCAAACGATATATAAAAAATATTAAGTGTACGATCTGTTGCATTTAAGAGTGCAAATTTGACGATAAAGACCAGATTTGTGGAAAGAAAATTTATGGACTTAGCACCATGATAATGCGCCTTTGCTCAAAGACATTATTGTGAACGAACTTGGACCAAAAACTCAACAAATACCATCGAGCCAGGCGCAGATCCACCGTTGTGGGCACGATAGGCATGCCCACAATCCTAATAGACTTCTGCGTTATACTTACACTGAATATTGAGATCACATATTAAGTGTGTAAAAAACCCTGTCCCATCCGCAAATGCATTGTTCGCTAGCCTAATACAATCATCATATATGCTATACTTTTACGGTTATATACAAAGAAAATTTTCACCCATCAAAATAATGATATTTCGAATACTAAGTACGGCCATACAAAATACGAAACACAAAATGGCGACAGATACAGACCAGACAAAGTTTGAAGGTAAGGGAGCCAGTAAACATATGCACGTGTCATTAAGAGCTTGCCACACGAATAACAATGCATCATTAAGATCGTTGGTGTCTATAGGCGATAGTTTGTCTCTACATCTGCTTGTTTGTTACCTTATGTTATAAAATATATTTATACTATTTATACATATCCGTTGTACCATATTGATCATGAACAAATTCATACGCTGACTCGCACTTGACCGATTTTCGGGTGGCTGTACCCACAACCTTTTTCTAAGGCTGAATCCGCGCCTGCATCGAGCAACCACATTACTCACCAGATATAGCTGCCTCCGACTTTTTTGATTTTCCTAATCTCAGATTATTTTTTTAGCGCTCGTTTTCATTCGGTAGACATAAAGAAAAATTCATAGCAAGAAATGAACTCAATTCCGGGAAAAGCGTTTATAAAATGTTTTGATGATTGGATTATTCGTTGGTGTAAGTGTATCGTTTCTGAGGGAACATGCTTTGAAGAATATCAAATAAATTTTGAGTAATGACTAACATTTTGTGTATTATTGATTGCTTCCCGATATTTTCTTGACAGAGTAGTATATTGATATGATTACATACAGTCGTTTAAGGAATGATAAAATATGGTTTGGTTTAAGAGTAATTAATTTTTTTGCGCCACACCATATTTGACCCTATACCCCAGAAAGGCGTCCTTCAGCAGACAATTCCATTTACAGATTTACATTAATTCAAATTACAGAGTACCTTTAATTCAAATTAGAAAATTCAAGGTTGAATTAAGCCTTCAGCAATCATCTTTTGCCTCTTCGCTTCCTCCTTTGCTAGCCTTTCAGCTTCTTTTCGCTCTTGTTCCTCACGTTCCTCTTGAGCTTTCTGTATTGCCATTGCAGCTAAAGTTTTCTGGTCTAGTTTGAAAAAGTTAATAGGTTCTTTAATATATTTTTCATCCTTCATATTCATGTTCTCAATAAATTTCACGTAATTAAATGTGCCGTCTTCAATATTCATGGTTTTGTCTTTTATTGCTAATCGTATCCAGTCAACAAATTCTATATCTTGCAAAGGTTCTCCCCAGTTTTCTAGCTCTTCACGTAGAAGTGCAAAATCTGCAATACCAGTTTCTGTGTCATCGTGCGCCAAAGCGGCAAATGCTTTTGTGACCACTAATTCAAAGTCATCACCCCAGTTCATTTTAGCTTCAATCATAAATAAAAATTCATGGTATTCCACAGTATCTACTAATTCATCTTCTAGAAATAACCTGAACATTTCCTGTACTTCTGCAGTTTTTGGATTGAAACCTAATTTTCTGAGCATTATAGGAATGTCTTCTAATTTTACCTAAAATTATAATTAAAAAAGTGTACTTATCGCCCTAAATTCCTTAATCCTTATATTTTTAATTGACTCGGCGGAATCGCCTCAACAGAATCGCATCAGTCGCATATAATAAAAACTATAACGCGTGTAAGGGACGGTGTACCGAAAAATTAAGAAAACATGTCATTTTTACGTTCTAGTCATGATGGCAATTGCTTTTTTTTGTGGGAAATGCAAAATTTGCGTTTTATGACTTTTCCTTATTTTCACGCCACGCAATGTAAAGCGTACATTGCCCGGAATTGTCCCGACCGCGAACACTCAAACCAGCCGTTTATATGCATGCACAGCATTTGGGGCATAATACACTGCGTAAGTTATACAAAATTAAAGTAAAAATATCGTCAAAAATAAACAAGTTTCCTATACAAATTTTCAAAGGTTTTCATCTCAGAACCAAAATCCAAAGCTATGGTTTTGATCAAAGACTACATGAATAATTATAGCCACGGCATCGGGAAGAAGTGGCCTCAACGCGCATATGAGCAAACGCTCCTACCACGGTAAAAATTGTCATACATTTGGCGATATATTGTGAAAAAATAGAATTAAATCATGTTGTATTATTTTATCGTACCGAATGAGATAAGAAAGTTTAAAAATTACCCTTGGAGTGATTTTATTTCATGGGTAAGTATTATAACTCTGTATTACTAAGTGTAAATGCAAACTACACTGACAAACTAAGTTCTCTTAAATGCGTACTCATTTAATCCGTGGTTTTGATTCTCGGTAGACCGTCCCTTACACCCTGTATCTTTAATAATGATTTATTTACTCTCTAATTATAACCAACCTGGTTATCATCTTAATCCAGTGACGGACACTAATGAAAATTCACCAAAAAGAAAAAAAATTTACCAAAACATTACTAAAATTTCTTTTGACCCTAGATCGACCTTCAATCCAATAAAACTGGTTGAAGAGTGCTTTCAACTTATACTTTAATTTCATAATATTATGGAAGCATTAAAGGACCGAGAAAAAGGCAAGAAATTGTATATTTATCTATTATTTAATCTAAATTGTTTGGCTAGTTCAATGTCTAGATGGAAGTGATAACTTATACTCAATAAATATTTATTTTAATTTAATGCAAGCACTTTTGTGTCTGTTGTGAGAAATATTTACCCTTCATTTGGGCCGCCAACAAATTTTGATACAGGGCCTCCAAGGAACGCTACGCCACTTTTCAGAGTACACCATATTTTTTTAATTTTATAATCATATTTTTTGTGATAGAAAAGATACCCACGGAGGCCTATTTTCAACGCTTAATTAAAATTATAAATATCAGAGACTACGTAGTATGAGCTTTCATTGGGAAATTATTTTTCTTTAACACCTTTTTTAAATACCTTATTTTCTTATAGTTTTTAAAATATTTGTAAGAACCTAAACAACTTTTTTCTTCGTCTTTATTTGTTTACAACTTTTGAATTTCTTTCTTTGTGTTTGTTTTGTGTAAAATGTTCACGTTATATAACGATCATTATTAAATATGTCAGAAAAAATCAAGCTGACTGAGAGCATTCATCAATTAATCAGTCATTCAGTCAATTTCTTTCATTAGTTTACCTTTGAGTTATAATAAAACAATGTAGCCATCAGATAAAGAAAACTAGTTATTTTGCAAATTTCCGAGAGCTAAACATTTGAAAAGTTCGCGAAAATTTGCAAAATATCTAGTTTTCTTCGTCTGAACAATGGATTTCCGCAAAGTAACGCCTAAATCTATAAAATTTGTGGTGGCCGTGGTGGGATTTCTCCAATTTTATAGTTCTACTAACTGTTGCCTGCGACTTCGTCCGCGCGGACTTCGTTTACTCCGCACTGCTCCTCCCCTGTAGATGATAGCGTGATAATATGTAGCCTATATGTTGACCCGACCTATTAGTAATATTCATGCAAAATTTGAAGTAAATCCATGCAGTACTTTTTGAGTTTACCCCGCACATACATACAGACAAACAGACAAAAATTCTAAAAACTATATTTTTGGCTTCGATATCGATTGTAGATCACGCCCCAAGTATTCTTTTAAAAAAATATTTAATGTACAGTTTTGACTTTCCTACGATTTTATTATATGTATAGATAGAAAAGACCGTGACGGTCTCTATCTATAGCCGTGATTCTTAACCGATGGTTCGCGTATTTTCGCGCGGCCATTGGTAATCTCTGAAAACACCAACAAGGGTTCAACGTTGTTCAAGTGCTATAATCCTCAATAGAGGTGGGTTAATACCGATATTTCTCAAGATTAGGTGATACTAATATATTCACTTTGAAATATTATAATGTCTTAACTAATATGTCAGTATTAACTAATATTTCACTGTAATTTGGACCTTAAAGTAACAGTAATAAAATCTGATACTGATACGGCAGGAAAATATCTTAACTAATATTTCACTGTAATTTGGACCTTAAAGCAACAGAAATAAGATCTTATACTGATACGGCAGGAAAAAATCTACACTATTATATCAGTATTAACTAATATTTCACTGTAATTTGGACCTTAAAACAACAGTATACTGCAGGAAATACGTCTGTTTCATTCGTACGTCCGACGCGGCGTATCGTGAAAATATTTTAATATTTTCACGAATCCGACGGGCGTCAATCTAGTGAATCCGAACTATTCCGAAGAGCGAATGATATTATCCGATTCATTTTGGATAGCCGTTCCAGATATTAGGCGAATATGAAATATTAGCATATTACAGTTCGCCGGATTACTAATCCACGAATCCTTTCAATATTACTAATATCTTAGCGAATACTAATATATCAGTAACACCATTAATCCTCAAAAGATAATTCATAAGATATTGAGATGTATGGTGCATTTCAGTATCTTATGAGTTATCTCAAAATAAAAAGTAACGCGCGAGTAAATAAATTCAGATTTTTTTATATCATAAAATCTAACAAGCAGGTGGGTCTCCTGATGGAAAGAGTCAACCGTCACTTATAACTCATAAGGACGTAGAGACAGACAGAGCAAGCGACTTTGTTTTATACTATGTAATGAAGACAGCAAACAAGCAGATGAGTCTCCTGATGGAACGAGACAACCATCGCCTATAGACACCAAAGGTGTTAATGGTGTGTTGCTATCTTGTGGCGAGGTTTAATGACATATGCAGAAGTTTACCGGCTACCTTACCCTCCAAACCGGAACACGACAGTGACAAGCAATGACGCTATTGTGGCAGGAATAGGTAAGGCGGTGATATCAGACCCGGGCGAGACAATGCAGAACTCTACCACCTAGTAGCCACGATGGTAGTGACTCGTATAACCAATCGGTCGCCTTTTACGACCTGCCTGGCAGAACGGCAGTTGGCCTATTCTTCAAAGGAGTCCGGGACCAACACGGGGGAAATCATAACGATGAATATACATTTATATCTCGTTTAATGTCGGTGCTGGATGCAAAAATCTGATGCGACACTACTACAGAAAAATCTAAGCATGTATGTTCTACTGTCCGTGTGAAGCCGGAGTGGGTTAAGTAAAAAAACATATTCTTTAATTAAATAATTTAAAAAGCCTCTGTAGTATCATGGTCCGGTGTCGGTATTGACAACACGATGTCCAGAGTTTGAATCCCGGGTCTGGCAATTCAAAAACGTGTTTTTTCAGTTTTCTGATAATAACAAATATGGCCAGAAGGGGATACGAGCGTGAAGATATTATTTTTTTTTAAAATAGGAACAATTAAAATTCATATAAAGTTCTGCTACTCTCACCCGGTTTTGGTACCACCGCCTTATATATTTCTGCCGCAATAGCGTCAGTGTTAGTCAGTATCATGCCGGCTATTTTATCCTCCAATTTAAAAAAAAACTAGTTAGGTAAAGTAGCCGTTAAACTGATGTATGTGGCATTATATCTTACCACACAAATGGAAACGTGCCATTAATATATTTGGTGTTGATAGGGGGTGGCTGTTCCTCCATCAAGGGAGCCGTATGATTCTTTACTATCTTATAATGTAAAAAAGTCTCAGCTTGTAGAATTAAAACAATGTTTAGGTACATAATTATTACAGAAGTCACCTTGTCTACATTTTCTTCGTCGTGGGCTTTAAATACTTCTTTGAATTTAGCCAAATCTTCAGGTCCAAAGCAAGCTGGTGGAGGTGGTGGTTTTTTTGGCTTAGGCGGGGGGCCCATACTGACACCTTTACCTGCTGCAGCAGGTGGTTCTTTACTTTTACCCTTGCCTTTTTTAGGCCCCATGTTTTGTTTTCTAATTACTAATTAAATTTTATCTGTTTATATTTAAAGTAATATCACTGTAATGGTTTAAGAATCGTCATGTTTGGGTTCTGTGAAACAGTAACTCGAATTTTGACAAATACCAGTCATAATAATTGACTTTCGTTATTTCATTCTTATCTAGAGTGACATAAGAAATAGTTCCATGCATAAGAATCATATTTTTATCTGTGCTAACATGTAACATTAGGTATATTACCATATATTTAGAGGTCAATGTATATTACACATATTATTCAGGCGGATATAATAGTAATAGATGAAAACCCGGCTTTGCTCGGAAGTCTCATAATACGCAATCTTATATACTAACTCAAATAGTAGACATTAAAATTATAGTGACGTCTTCTTTCAACTATTACGTTGGTGTTATAAAGACAACACCATAATGTTGATATTTTTAAATTTCTACTGTTTTATGAACGAAGAGAAATAAGTTTCACGATAACCTGCGCTCCGTTCGCGTTCTTCCATACTTTAATAAATACACACTCCATCTATTTGTAACCTTTAAAGAAATATGGCCGATCGGTCTGTCAGCACCGTTAGAGTTTTAATCACGATTTTAACAAAATACTCGACAATCCGAATTTTGCGAATATAAGTTGTCGACTCGAAATAATTTTTTTTTTCGCTTTATAATTCAGGCAACGTTTTAATCGAGTCTACCGTACCCCTTGACGAAATCCATACTAATATTATAAATGCGAAAGTCTGTCTGTCTGTCTGTCTGTTACGCTTTCACGGCTAAGCCGATTTTCATGAAATTTAGCATGGATATAGTTGAAGATCCGGGGTCAAACATGGGCTATTTTTTTTTCAAAAATCAGTCCCTGGAGGGCTGAAATAGGGGATGAAATTTTTATTAAAAGCTATTTGGATGACTTATTAATATACTCGCGGGCGAAGCTGCGCAGGTCAGCTAGTAATTAATATAGATTGACGTGTATAGTGGTAATATATTATACACGTCAATGTATAATAGTTAAATATATCATTCAAAGTGAGACATGGAGGTTTCATCACATAACCGACGGACTCGGCCGATTTTTGAGGAAAATCTCTAATAAAACTTATAGCACTTACTACTCAAATAGGGGATCGAACCCAAAACCTCACGATCTGGGCTGAGTAGGCTAACCAATGAACCAGAAAAGTATAATGGACACATCCATATATAGTAATATAAATGCAAAAGTCTGTCCTTCTGTTATGCTTTCAAGGCTAAACCGATGAACCGATTTTGATGAAATTTGAATTTGCGACAGTTTACGATTTGGGGTCAAACATAGGCTAACTTTTTCAAAATTCAACCCCTAATAGGCTGAAATAAAATATCAAGGTTTTTATGATTAACTAAATTGATGAAACGGTTATCTACACGCAATCGAAAAGCATGGTGAAGTACTAGCTGTCTCCCTTGATATCTCGACAGGGTCTGGCATGATAGTCTTATTGGCAAGCTTGCGTCGTATGGTTTGCCTACTGGGCTCTGCGCCTGCACCTCAGATTTTTTTAGTGGCTGGTCAATTAGTAGTAGTCGTTGACAGTTGCTCATCTAACCAAATGGCTATAAATGGCAAGTTGTCACAAAAAAGCTTAATATTCTGGCAAAGGTAAGACAGTATTTCAGCCCGGGATGGTTGTTCAACATTTATAAAGCACAAGTTCGTCCGTGCATGGAATACTGCTCTCTCCTCTGAGATGGATCCGCCAAATACCAGCTAGAGACCCTTGAGGCGATAGAGAGTGCCAAGAGGCTCATAAAACGACTATGATCTAGTAGGCAAAAAACTCCAGAGTCATGCTCACCGCTGCAGAGTGACTAGTCTATTGGTCTCTTGTCGGATACACTTGGGAAAGTGCGCTGCAGAATCGCACGACTTAATTCCGCCATCCCCGTTTTCCTATCGATCGTCAAGACGCATAGATACTAGGCATCGCCATATGGTGGACGTTCCACGTACCCAGACAAAGCAGTTCAACACGACATTCTTGATCCGAACCGCAAGGGACTGGAATATGCTTCCTGAGTCTGTTTTTCCCGACGAGTACAACCTGGGGATCTTCAAGAAAAGAGTGAACAGATATCTTCTAGGGAAGCGAGTTCCATCTTAGGCCGCATCTTAGCTTACCATCAGGTGAAATCGTGGTCAACCCCTTCCCTGTCGATACTAAAAAAAAGCCGAAACTGAATGGGTTTGCTAGTATTGAATTTACTCGCAAGTTCTTCAAAGTCGTGCTTTTTAATACACTTTTAAAAACGTGACTGTTTATTTCGAAAGTCACATAAATCTCGACAAAGACAAATCACCCAATTACACCCAATCTCGCTATAATCCTGTAGATTAAATGATCACATAAAAGGTGTTAGACCTCGTGACTTGATAGATAACTGATTTGGAAAACAGTTCCCTGCCATTTCCACCAAATCTCAAGTCCAAATTAAGGTGATCCTTTAATGCAGTATAATCTGAATAGATTCACGGTTTTAAGTAAATTGGTGAGGTCATGTTGGTTGGCCGTAATTTGATTTGAGGCTTTCGCGTCTCATTAAGCTATAGCGTTGTAGGTCAATTCGCTATTAGGTACAAATCCATTTAAACGGATTTACTCACCTATTATTAAACGTATATGCAAAAGGTCCGAGTCATGAACTCCACAATTTTTTTAGATAGGGAAACAATTACAATCATCATTGCCTCTGCCCTTTCAAATCGCGCACGAAGGATTCCGTACCATCATTTTTATTTTATTTTTTATTTTTATTAT
The DNA here is from genome assembly GCA_036924255.1 of Apodemia mormo. Lineage (NCBI taxonomy): Eukaryota > Metazoa > Arthropoda > Insecta > Lepidoptera > Riodinidae > Apodemia > Apodemia mormo. The sequence continues at coordinate 31,002,285 of JAUPFN010000015.1, read as the reverse complement.
AAACATAAAATCCACAGCATACAATTCAACAAATACACCAAGTAAGCAAGCCAAACATTAGCCAATTACGGATTTTCATTACATTACTGAAACTTTTAAAGAATGCATTGACAGTACAAGCCAAGAAAAAAACCAATAACAGAAAGAATTAAATCATGCGAAAGAGAAATTTATAATTTAAGAATAAAATATCATCTTTAAAAAATACAAAAAAAACACATTTATTATATACCCCTTAATATTTTCATTTTTTTTTATTTTTAGTATTTGTTGTTATAGCGGCGACTATACATAATTTGTGAAAATTTCAGCTTTCTAGTTATCACGGTTTATGAGATACAGCCTGTGACAGACAGACAGATGGACAGAGAGCATAGGCTTAGTAATAGGGTCCCGTTTTACCTTTTAGATACGGAACCCTAAAAATATATTAACGACTAGCTCCGACTTCGTTTGTATAGTACTAATTTACTGTTTGGTAACTTTGTGTCCTATCCATATGATACAGTTACCAAAAAACCAACAAAAAAAGTGCCGACAGAAGTGAAAACTTGAACAATTCATCATTGTATTTACTTCGATTGGGACATTCTTTCCGCTACCTTCCCTCTACTATTTCCCTTGCCTTCCCGCTCCCTTCCGGTTACCCTTCTGCTACCTTCCCCTACCTTCCCGATACCTTTCCGCTATCTTCCCGCTACCTTCCCGCTACCCTCCCGTTACCTTTGCCCAACCTTCCCGTTACCAGTTTTTTTACCACTGTATCTATGTGCTTACATACACAATATATGTACATTCTTATAACAGAGGGGTCGGTTACATCGAATGTCGCGATTTCAATAGTTTTGTCCCATCTCAAAAAATGCCCAACGCGCCTAAAGAAGTTTTCACTTAAATAAAAAAAACTAGAGCCATATGTCATACGACATAAAGTTACCAAAAAGGCAAAAAATCTGTAAATCCAGTCGCTGACAAACTTAACAGGATGACCCCCAGGGCTAAACTAAATATTGCCTGATAATTTTATTAAAATAAATCTAGCCGTTTATAAATACTTCACACCCGTATCCCCGAAAGGGTAGGCAGAGGTACAACAAGTGCACCCACGATTAGCCGAAGATACTTGGTCCCACAATGTGATAGGTGGCAAGCCTATCGCCAACCGGGCACTTTCCAATCCCGGGCAATGTTGTTTTTATCAGAAAACTGAAAAAACACATTTTTGAATTGCCCGACCCAGGAATCGAACCCGGGACCTCATGTGGTCAACTCCCCCTAGACCACAGAGGCGATAGACCACCGTTTATAAATACATAGAGAACATATGAACCATCAACGAACCGAGACAGAGGTTTAGGACAGCTGAAGGACACCGCAATGCCACTAATTCTCCCATCGCAAAAAACGGCCCTACCCTTAGGTCAACCTTAGGACGGTGCACCTATAGCCCAAACCAAATTGTAAACTCTGGCTGAGCACTCTGCACACACCATGCAGACGTAGAAGCTGTAAAGATGGATAAGGCCAACAGCGATACAGTCATTTCGAAACAAAAAAAGAAATAAACAAATATCAACGAAAATAACAAATAATAGGGATCCTACAATTGATCCCTTGGAAACTCTCAATGATTCTATTTCTCAAGTGTGATACATGTTATACCCTTGAGAAATGGCTATTATAATAATCCGCCTAATAACCACGTTATTTGAGGAACTCAATATAAATAAATTCAGCTTGAGACCTAGCTAATAAATCTTTCTGGTATTCAGATAAATGATGTTAAAAATATTCTATTATGTAGTTTAAAAGCAAGAAGTTCTCAAGTCGGCTATACTTTTTGTTGGATAACTCAGAACAGTCCTTTATCAACCGATTTAGAAATTTTCGTTTCTTATTTGGAAGCTGAGGATATACTTCCCATTTAATTTCATGCAAATTTGATAAACATCGTGATAGAGAGATCAAGAGATATGGTAAATTGAAAGTCGATTGTTAAATTATTTCAACGGAGTCAAACGACTCCGTTTAAATACTTCATATTCCTTTGTAGCCAGATTTCTTATCAATGTCTGCTATTTTCAGTCTGTCATGCCGCTAAAGAAAGGAGCGCGCATCGGCTAGAACTTAAAATTATATGTACCCACGTTAAAGCAAAAGCAAGAATCCGGAAACGCAACTGCGAGACCTCTGTTATTGCGAATTCTATTAAAAAATATATGGATGACTTTTTCCAAAAGCTCTTGCAAATGTTGCGCATCTATAAAACTTCTGTTTTTGTTTCTTTTTAATATATAGGGACAGACATTACTTTGTAGAAATTGAATTGATTGAACATAATTCATCGAGGAATATATTTTTTTCCAGTTTTTTGTATAAGATGATAAAAAACCAACCTCTAGTCATTGCCCTTTATAAAGTTACCTAGGCTGTAAATAACAAAAGCTATGAAAGTAATATACAAAACATTGTGTCCTTTAAGTGCCCTCTCATAAAGTTAAAAGCAATTTTTATGGAAAACATAACAAAGCATTTTATGCTCTCGACGTAACTACTTATCTACTCTTGTGATAAAACAGTTTAGTTTTTGATAGCATAATTAAAATTTGAAAATATAACTAAGTGAATTTATTTATGATCAGGGACTATGATCGCTGGTAGTGACACTATCTTATTATTACTCTGGAGACATTTTGTATTTCAAGGCATGTAGTATGCCTTAAAATACAGATGTATCTTCGGTACAAGGCTATAAAGACGTCAAAGCTAAAACGATATTCAAATAGTTTGGAAAACCTAAATCAAGTGCATGACTCATAATGCTCATTCAATAGTGAAAAAATATATATTATATGTTACCGGCTAAACCCGATTTCAGACCTAACTAGTTTCTCCTAGGACAAACCGATGAATCCTAAGCGTGTCAGGATATACTAGTGTAACCTAGGACAATCTAAGTGTGGCCTAGGCCAAACTTTTTTTGAATTATTTTGAAGCAATGATTGAACTGATTAAATCACTGCAAGTTGTAAAATAAACACGTGTAACCTCTAAATGCAGATATACCCCTTTCGTGTCCCTACTAGTACGCTGTCGTTATTTATAATAATATATTGAATTTCATCTATGTTTTGTATATTTGTTGTGTATTTGTATTTGTTGAATATTTGTTTTTGGAATATTGGACTAGTTAGTGTGCTCGTGTGCTCGTATGCTCGTATATTTGTATGTTTGTGTGTGTGTGTGTGTGTGTGTGTGTGTGTGTGTTTCTGTTTGTTGTATGTTAGTATGTATGTGTGTGTGTGTGTGTGTTCGTGTGTTCGTATAACCGGTTCTTCGTATGTCATTATGTTTGAATGTTCACATATCCGTATATACGTATGTCCGTTTGTCGCATATCTGTTATATATACGAACATACAAACAACATAGAAACACACAAACACACACCGACAGACAAACATACAAACATACAAATATGCAAACATGCAAACATGCAAACATACAAACATACAAACATACAAACATACAAACGTACAAACGTACAAACGTACAAACGTACAAACGTACAAACGTACAAACGTACAAACGTACAAACGTACAAACGTACAAACGTACAAACGTACAAACGTACAAACGTACAAACGTACAAACGTACAAACGTACAAACGTACAAACGTACAAACGTACAAACGTACAAACGTACAAACGTACAAACGTACAAACGTACAAACGTACAAACGTACAAACGTACAAACGTACAAACGTACAAACGTACAAACGTACAAACGTACAAACGTACAAACGTACAAACGTACAAACGTACAAACGTATAAACGTACAAACATACAAACATACAAACATACAAACATACAAAATTACAAACATACAAAATTACAAAATTACAAACATAAAACATGCAAACATGCAAACATACAAACATACAAACATACAAACATACAAACATACAAACATACAAACATACAAACATACAAACATACAAACATACAAACATACAAACATACAAACATACAAACATACAAACATACAAACATACAAACATACAAACATACAAACATACAAACATACAAACATACAAACATACAAACATACAAACATACAAACATACAAACATACAAACATACAAACATACAAACATACAAACATACAAACATACAAACATACAAACATACAAACATACAAACATACAAACATACAAACATACAAACATACAAACATACAAACATACAAACATACAAACATACAAACATACAAACATACAAACATACAAACATACAAACATACAAACATACAAACATACAAACATACAAACATACAAACATACAAACATACAAACATACAAACATACAAACATACAAACATACAAACATACAAACATACAAACATACAAACATACAAACATACAAACATACAAACATACAAACATACAAACATACAAACATACAAACATACAAACATACAAACATACAAACATACAAACATACAAACATACAAACATACAAACATACAAACATACAAACATACAAACATACAAACATACAAACATACAAACATACAAACATACAAACATACAAACATACAAACATACAAACATACAAACATACAAACATACAAACATACAAACATACAAACATACAAACATACAAACATACAAACATACAAACATACAAACATACAAACATACAAACATACAAACATACAAACATACAAACATACAAACATACAAACATACAAACATACAAACATACAAACATACAAACATACAAACATACAAACATACAAACATACAAACATACAAACATACAAACATACAAACATACAAACATACAAACATACAAACATACAAACATACAAACATACAAACATACAAACATACAAACATACAAACATACAAACATACAAACATACAAACATACAAACATACAAACATACAAACATACAAACATACAAACATACAAACATACAAACATACAAACATACAAACATACAAACATACAAACATACAAACATACAAACATACAAACATACAAACATACAAACATACAAACATACAAACATACAAACATACAAACATACAAACATACAAACATACAAACATACAAACATACAAACATACATACAAACATACAAACATACAAACATACAAACATACAAACATACATACAAACATACAAACATACAAACATACAAACATACAAACATACAAACATACAAACATACAAACATACAAACATACAAACATACAAACATACAAACATACAAACATACAAACATACAAACATACAAACATACAAACATACAAACATACAAACATACAAACATACAAACATACAAACATACAAACATACAAACATACAAACATACAAACATACAAACATACAAACATGCAAACATACAAACATGCAAACATGCAAACATGCAAACATGCAAACATGCAAACATGCAAACATGCAAACATGCAAACATGCAAACATGCAAACATGCAAACATGCAAACATGCAAACATGCAAACATGCAAACATGCAAACATGCAAACATGCAAACATGCAAACATGCAAACATACAAACATACAAACATACAAACATACAAACATACAAACATACAAACATACAAACATACAAACATGCAAACATGCAAACATGCAAACATGCAAACATGCAAACATGCAAACATGCAAACATGCAAACATGCAAACATGCAAACATGCAAACATGCAAACATGCAAACATGCAAACATGCAAACATGCAAACATGCAAACATGCAAACATGCAAACATGCAAACATGCAAACATGCAAACATGCAAACATGCAAACATGCAAACATGCAAACATGCAAACATGCAAACATGCAAACATGCAAACATGCAAACTTGCAAACATGCAAACATGCAAACATGCAAAATGCAAACATGCAAACATGCTTATATGCAAACATGCAAACATGCAAACATGCTTATATGCAAACATGCAAACATGCAAACATGCAAACATGCAAACATACAAACATGCAAACATACAAATACAAACATACAAACATACAAACATACAAACATACAAACATACAAACATACAAACATACAAACATACAAACATACAAACATACAAACATACAAACATGCAAACATGCAAACATGCAAACATGCAAACATTCAAACATGCAAACATGCAAACATGCAAACTTGCAAACATGCAAACATGCAAACATGCAAAATGCAAACATGCAAACATGCAAACTTGCAAACATGCAAACATGCAAACATGCAAAATGCAAACATGCAAACATGCTTACATGCAAACATGCAAACATGCAAACATGCAAACATGCTTATATGCAAACATGCAAACATGCAAACATGCTTATATGCAAACATGCAAACATGCAAACATGCAAACATGCAAACATACAAACATGCAAACATACAAATACAAACATACAAACATACAAACATACAAACATACAAACATACAAACATACAAACATACAAACATACAAACATACAAACATACAAACATGCAAACATGCAAACATGCAAACATGCAAACATGCAAACATTCAAACATGCAAACATGCAAACATGCAAACTTGCAAACATGCAAACATGCAAACATGCAAAATGCAAACATGCAAACATGCAAACTTGCAAACATGCAAACATGCAAACATGCAAAATGCAAACATGCAAACATGCAAACATGCTTACATGCAAACATGCAAACATGCAAACATGCAAACATGCAAACATACAAACATACAAACATGCAAACATACAAACATGCAAACATGCAAACATGCAAACATGCAAACATGCAAACATGCAAACATGCAAACATACAAACATACAAACATACAAACATACAAACATACAAACATACAAACATACAAACATACAAACATACAAACATACAAACATACAAACATACAAACATACAAACATACAAACATACAAACATACAAACATACAAACATACAAACATGCAAACATGCAAACATGCAAACATGCAAACATTCAAACATGCAAACATGCAAACATGCAAACTTGCAAACATGCAAACATGCAAACATGCAAAATGCAAACATGCAAACATGCAAACTTGCAAACATGCAAACATGCAAACATGCAAAATGCAAACATGCAAACATGCTTACATGCAAACATACAAACATACAAACATACAAACATACAAACATACAAACATACAAACATACAAACATACAAACATACAAACATACAAACATACAAACATACAAACATACAAACATACAAACATACAAACATACAAACATACAAACATACAAACATACAAACATACAAACATACAAACATACAAACATACAAACATACAAACATACAAACATACAAACATACAAACATACAAACATACAAACATACAAACATACAAACATACAAACATACAAACATACAAACATACAAACATACAAACATACAAACATACAAACATACAAACATACAAACATACAAACATACAAACATACAAACATACAAACATACAAACATACAAACATACAAACATACAAACATACAAACATACAAACATACAAACATACAAACATACAAACATACAAACATACAAACATACAAACATACAAACATACAAACATACAAACATACAAACATACAAACATACAAACATACAAACATACAAACATACAAACATACAAACATACAAACATACAAACATACAAACATACAAACATACAAACATACAAACATACAAACATACAAACATACAAACATACAAACATACAAACATACAAACATACAAACATACAAACATACAAACATACAAACATACAAACATACAAACATACAAACATACAAACATACATACAAACATACAAACATACAAACATACATACAAACATACAAACATACAAACATACAAACATACAAACATACAAACATACAAACATACAAACATACAAACATACAAACATACAAACATACAAACATACAAACATACAAACATACAAACATACAAACATACAAACATACAAACATACAAACATACAAACATACAAACATACAAACATACAAACATACAAACATACAAACATACAAACATACAAACATACAAACATACAAACATACAAACATGCAAACATGCAAACATGCAAACATGCAAACATGCAAACATGCAAACATGCAAACATGCAAACATGCAAACATGCAAACATGCAAACATGCAAACATGCAAACATGCAAACATGCAAACATACAAACATACAAACATACAAACATACAAACATACAAACATACAAACATACAAACATGCAAACATGCAAACATGCAAACATGCAAACATGCAAACATGCAAACATGCAAACATGCAAACATGCAAACATGCAAACATGCAAACATGCAAACATGCAAACATGCAAACATGCAAACATGCAAACATGCAAACATGCAAACATGCAAACATGCAAACATGCAAACATGCAAACATGCAAACATGCAAACATGCAAACATGCAAACATGCAAACTTGCAAACATGCAAACATGCAAACATGCAAAATGCAAACATGCAAACATGCTTATATGCAAACATGCAAACATGCAAACATGCAAACATGCAAACATACAAACATGCAAACATACAAATACAAACATACAAACATACAAACATACAAACATACAAACATACAAACATACAAACATACAAACATACAAACATACAAACATACAAACATGCAAACATGCAAACATGCAAACATGCAAACATTCAAACATGCAAACATGCAAACATGCAAACTTGCAAACATGCAAACATGCAAACATGCAAAATGCAAACATGCAAACATGCAAACTTGCAAACATGCAAACATGCAAACATGCAAAATGCAAACATGCAAACATGCTTACATGCAAACATGCAAACATGCAAACATGCAAACATGCAAACATACAAACATACAAACATGCAAACATACAAACATGCAAACATGCAAACATGCAAACATGCAAACATGCAAACATGCAAACATGCAAACATGCAAACATGCAAACATGCAAACATGCAAACATGCAAACATGCAAACTTGCAAACATGCAAACTTGCAAACATGCAAACATGCAAACATGCAAAATGCAAACATGCAAACATGCTTACATGCAAACATGCAAACATGCTTACATGCAAACATGCAAACATGCAAACATGCAAACATGCAAACATGCAAACATGCAAACATACAAACATACAAACACAAACATACAAACATACAAACATACAAACATACAAACATACAAACATACAAACATACAAACATACAAACATACAAACATACAAACATACAAACATACAAACATACAAACATACAAACATACAAACATGCAAACATGCAAACATGCAAACATGCAAACATGCAAACATTCAAACATGCAAACATGCAAACTTGCAAACATGCAAACATGCAAACATGCAAAATGCAAACATGCAAACATGCTTACATGCAAACATGCAAACATGCAAACATGCAAACATGCAAACATGCAAACATACAAACATACAAACATACAAACATACAAACATACAAACATACAAACATACAAACATACAAACATACAAACATACAAACATACAAACATACAAACATACAAACACACAAACACACAAACACACAAACACACAAATACACACAAATACACACAAATACACACAAATACACACAAATACACACAAACACACAAACACACAAACACACAAACACACAAACACACAAGCACACAAACACACAAGCACACAAACACACAAACATAAAAACACACAAACACACAAACACACAAACACACAAACATACAAACATACAAACATACAAACATACAAACATACAAACATACAAACATACAAACATACAAACATACAAGCATACAATAATACAAACATGCAAATATGCAAACACGCATACACGCAAACACACACACACGCAAACACACAAACATACAAACACACCAATATACGAACATACCAACATACCAACATACGAGCATACGAGCACACGAGCACACGGACATGTGGACATGCGGACATGCGGGCATGCGAACATGCAAACATTCGAACATTCGAACATACGAACATGCAAACATTCGAACATGCGAACATGCAAACACGCGGAAATGCAGACATGCGGACATGCGAACATGCAGACATGCGGACATGCGAACATGCAGACATGCGGTCATGCGGACATGCGTACATGCGTACATGCGTACATGCGTACATGCGTACATGCGTACATGCGTACATGCGGACACGCGGACACGCGGACATGCGGACATTTGAGAAGCGTTGAAACTTGTATATAGTGTTACATGATACATAATTGTGATATCGCGATTCAGAATTTTATTTTGAATTTCATCATTTTCTATTTTTTATTATTTTTTCTTATAGCGTTTGTGATTATTTAAACCGCTACAATATTCATTAACCTCTTACAAAATATATAATAAGCATTTTTCTCGAATTATCTTAGATTGGTTAATTTGTAAATCTGTACTTCCTGGCTTTAGTTCATACAAAAACGCCATATTTATTTATGATAATAACACATTTATTTATATAGCGTAGCGATATTACATAGATCACTATTATTTTTATCACCAGAACACCCGAAAATTCATAATTTATATGAAAAATAACTGGAACATTAAAAACTATTTTTTAATGGTTTTTAAAAAGAGAATATTTAACTAGCACTCCAATCGAAAATGTTGATTTTAAGAATCCCAGAAATTTTATGGATATTGATGACGTATACTATGATGCTGCTGCGTCTAATACACTACTAAGTAGTTCAGAAAATCTAAACTCAGATCAAGTAAATTTGTTTAAATGCAGATGCCTAGATTTTTATATCGAAGCTTGTAAGCAAATAACCACGCGGTTTCCATTGAAAAATAACCCAATAAAAGGTTTAGACATAATTGATCCAAAAAATGTTAAAATTGGCAAAACTGCTTCGATAGTTCCTGTGAGTAGGCTCTTTCCCACTATTGTTCACAACAACGATTTCTAGGAAATTGATACAGAGAGCCGCATTTTAACAAATTGTGAACAAATCAAAACATTTCCTGATGATGTAGAACTATTTTGGGATGAAGTAAGTTTACTAAAGCGTGGCGATGAAACTCAAATGTTTCCATTGTTGTCTAATTTCATCTTTAATATTTTATCACTTCCCCATTCATCCGCTAACGTTGAACGCATATTTTCACATATTAATCTTTTAAAAACAAAGCAGCGAAATAGCCTGTCTACTGAATCAAACACTAGTCTATTACATTCAAAACGACTCTTTAATACAGCTAATTGTTACGATTTTGAAATTAATTCGAAGATAACCGCGGCTATGGCCAAAGAATATTGTAAGTTTATTTTTAAAAAATAAACGAATTTTATTGAATATTGTATTTTTTTTTGTCAAATATCGATTTTGGGTAGAAATATACCGATTTTAGCTGGCAATTCTACCGATCTCGCTTTATGACGTTCGAGACCACTGATGGTATCCCTATTAAACACAAAACGAGTACTGACGCCAAGTTTGACAGTTGCTTAATGCTTATTCTTGAATGGTAGTTTGTGAATTCTATAAATTTTTCGTTAAGATTTCTAGATATTACTGTGTAATTAATCAATAATATTGTGACTAAACATGGTTGCAAGAATAGCTGGCGTTTTCGATGAGAAACTAACGGAGGCCATAGCAAATTCTAAGATATTAGTTGTAGGTGCCGGTGGTATAGGTTGTGAAATTTTGAAGAACCTCGTTTTAACCGGCTTTCCTCAAATTGAGATTGTATGTACCTACTCATTAATAAAATAATAATATTATTATATTTGTAAGACACTTATGCAACGGAAGTTTATTTCAGATCGACCTTGATACTATTGATGTAAGCAACCTAAATCGCCAATTTCTCTTTCACAAAGAACATGTTGGGAAGTCAAAAGCACAGGTTGCTAAAGATAGCGCTCTTAGTTTCAATCCGAATGTGAACATAGTTGCCCACCACGACAGTGTTATAAGGTTAGATTATTAATATTTTGTTTATAACCTATTAATTTGATAAAATATCTAGATCCTATATAATTTTGATAAAGTATTTAGATCCCATATAATTTTAATAAAACATCTAGAATCCTAAATAATAATAACAGTATTTGGATTGAATTATATCTGTTAAAATTTCTACTTTTTTTGTTTAGCTGTTTATGTAATTGTGAATAAGTTGTAACTATTAAAATAAAGAAGCAAACTCTGTAGTCCAAAGGTATCTTGTGGGTGCTAGATTATGAACTATTTTTAAAGGCATAAACATTACTACACTGGTCATCAAAAAAATCGGCCCACCTGCATTTTCACCGCAAATTATGCGTTTTCATTGGCAAAAGAAAACATATTGTTTAATAACTAAAATGATTTACTAATCATGTTTATTTACACTAATTTAAGTACTTTAAACCTTCAAATTATAAAAAAAATCAATTTAATTAGGATTTGAAGTCAAAATCATTAATTTCACATTTTTTTAGTTAAAATTTCAAACTCACTTATTATTTTAATCATTAAAGTTATCGTCACCATTTTTTCATCTTAATATTGGGTATTGCCTCCTCTTGCTCGAATAACGGCTTGCATTCGCCGTTTTAAAGATTTAATCAAGGTTTTAATGGTCTCTTGAGGAATTCGTTCCCATTCTTCCTTGATGGCGGTTTCCAGGTCTCCCAATGTGGTAGGGGCTGGATTCCGTGCTCTTACCTTTTGTTTTAAGGTGTCCCACATGTGCTCTATCGGGTTTAGATCAGGGCTTCGGGCGGGCCACTGCATAGCACGAATGCCGACCTCTTCTAAATACTGGGTGACATTGCGCGCTATGTGTGGCCGTGCATTATCATGCATAAGTTGAAAGTTTTCCCCGATGTAGCCAGCATAAGGCACCACATGGTCTTCTAAAACCTCCGTAATGTATCGTGCAGCAGTTAAAGCACCTCTACTTATGAAAACCAGCTCCGTTCGTCCAGTTAAAGATATCCCGCCCCAAAACATTACAGAGCCCCCACCGTAACTGACTGTTTCTCTTATGCAACACTGGGCATAACGTTCACCCGGTCGTCGCATTACATTACGACGTCCGTCAGAACCGTATAAAGTCATTCGACTCTCATCACTAAAAAGAACTGACTCCCATTGACCTATAGTCCAGTTAATGTGATTTTGCGCAAATTGAAGTCTTGCTTGACGATGAGCTGTGGTCAAAAGTGGTCCCGTTGCTGGTTTATGTGGTCTTAAATTCTGCTCTCGAAGTCTCCTTCTAACAGTACTGTCACTTATAGCCACACCCCGATCTTCACGTAAGCGTTGTTGGAGATCGACGCCAGAAAGGTGTCGATTTCTTAAAGCCGATACCACTAAAAAGCGATCGTCCCTTTGAGTTGTCACCCTGTGTCTGCCAGATCCAGATCTTCTTCGATACTGCCCAGTCTCTAGAAACCTTTGGTAAACTCGTCGAACTGCAGAACGGCTGAGATTCAATCTTCTAGCCACGACACGTTGACTTAAGCCCTGTTGCAGTAGAGCCACAACTTGCGCTGCCTCCGCTTCAGTAGTATCCATTATTTCCAGGCAAAATTAATCAAAACTACAGCTTCAGTAAATAAACTTAACGTAAATAACAAGATATCCCGAGAAAAGTTTGTTTCGGACTGGAAACACGAGCTTAATTTGTACCGACGTAAACCGTCAAATCAGCAATTAGCAGTATTTTTGAACAAAAAATAATCAAGTACCGTTAAGTGCCATAGGATTTATGACAAACAGAGTGTCAAACATCTTATCCGACCCTCAAAACAAAAAACAACTGTGAGAAATGGCTTATCTACGAAATAATTGAGAAATAACGAACAAAAACAGGGTGGGCCGATTTTTTTGATGACCAGTGTAGCTGTCCTTACATCACTGGATGCAGTTAGAGGCGTGTTAAATGAAAGTCTATCTCCAGATGCAATTGGTGTATTACTTAATTTTCCATATTGTATAGACAACATTGGTTTTGCTTTAGATATTGGCAATCATTTTTGTGAAAATCGATTAAAAATGAATTAAAATCTTTTTTTTATGTTATTGAGATAGGCAAACTGGCAGATGTGCCACCTGATGATAAGTGGTCAACGTCGCCAATGAACAAAAATGGAATACCTGGGCTGGAACTAGCCCAGGTATTCCATTCGTGTGTTGCCTATCCTGAGACAAGATGTTAAGTCTCGGTGCCAGTAATTACACTGCCTGTCTTGCCGTTCTCTCCGAAACAGCAAAGCTGTTTCACGGGAGAAATAAGCAAGATGGTGGTACCCATGCAGCTGGAGCACGGCACAGTGCATCTCTCCCACTGGTACATATCTTGAATAGATTAATAATATATATTTACACATTTTTTATATGTAAATAATTAAGAAGCTTGGAACACTTGTAGAATATCATACATATATATGTATAATTTCATTGAGGGTTATTGTGTTATATACATATTTCTCATTGATTAACTCATTTATAGTGAAGGTTTAGTTTCGAAAGAGTATGTCAAATACTACTGTATTAAATAATATTACATCAGCTGCATTGAAAGGGTTAAAAAAGAATGGCCACATCATAGTGTGAAATGATATATTATTATTATAATAGTATATCATTTCACACTATGACAATTTCTAGTTCCTTGTTATACCCTGTACTCGGAATTATAATTCAATTCCACATTTGACATTAGCTACTGTCATTTTGTAAAATAATGATACCACATATAATACTGTAGTGATGAACACAAAAATCGATAAACAATCGTGATTTATGTTTATGTAATTATAATATTGGTGTGCCAATTAAAGACTAAATTATTGATTTTTATTTAAATAAATACATAATTATTTAGTAATTAGTAACCACTGCTTTATTTTATAAAAAGTTAATATATTTGTTTTTTATATTAAAAACAAAACTTATAATAAAAGAGCCTAGATAGATAGTTTTCTGTATTGGCAACCCATTTTGTTTATCTTGTTTTTGGAGGGATTGACCACTGGATTAAAAAATCCATCTGGAAAAGGCAAATGTCTCATAATTAGCCATATAGGTAGTGAAGAAGGCTTCCTGGAAGAGGGGCTCATGATTTTTGAAGCAAAGAAAAATTTTGAAGATTACCATGATGAGATTAATGCAGTTTGTTTTGAGGAGTGGAGTCTTACCAAAATTAAGACAAAACTCAATTGTGGTGATGGATAATGCACCTTACTACTCCCAAAAATTGGAAACGGCACCAAAAATGAGCTGGAAAAAAGCTGCCATTTAAGACTGGCTTTTAAATAAAAATATTCATTATGATCCAGATATGGTTAAAGCTACGCTTTTAGTACTGATTCTACATAACAAGTCTTTTAATAAGTACCCTGTAGACGAAATGGCAGAACAACATGAGATCACGATTTTAAAACTGCCCCCTTACCATTGCGAGCTGAACCCTATCGATTTAATATGAAAAAAATTACAGTTACCGAATGGTCTAAGTGCGTATCCCATGTTGTCAAAGAAGAGAAAAAAATGTGTAGACTAGATATGTTAATTGACAACATTACAGATACATTTATAATAAATGTTACAGAAAGTGACAGCGATAGTGATAGCGATGATGGTGATGATTTATAAAATAAAATATTACCATCATACATCTGTTTGTTTTATTTCTCGTGATCCTTTATGATCACATTTTTTTATTTATTTCACACACAGTTATTAAAGAAAACTCTCAGGTCCTTAATAATATTAATCATCATAACTAAATTATCTGTTCAGAAATATTTAATTTCCTGATATACGTAGTTTCTATTAAAGTAGTAGTTGTTTAGAAATTCTACAAAAAACGAGAGGAATCGATCCGGAAATATTCCATTTCCGTATCGAATAATTTCACAACGTCACTATTAAGTAAAGACAAATCTGGAATCGAATTAAAATTCTGAGTATATATTATCAAATGTTTAATTTAGAAATTGACTATAGTATTTTTGTTTTTGTTATATATTCTTAACAGCTAAGTAAGCTTTAAAGCAAAGTTGACTTGTAATCAACATATCTTTTTACATTTTAACTTTTACGAATCTTTAGAAAAAATACACCTATCTTGGACAAATACTCAAATATAAGCTATTGAAAATAACATGGCTCCTTGCTCATACTATTGCCACCGATGCACACCATCAATAATTAAAATATTGTTGACTCTTCATACAATCTTGTACTTTAAGCTTTAGTTAAAAAATTTAGATTAGTTAACTGTAATGTGTCTAACTGAAAAATTCATTGTTGAATAATATTTTCAGCAATGATTATGGTGTCAACTATTTCAAACAGTTTAACATTGTGCTGAATGCACTGGATAACCGAGTAGCTCGCAACCACGTCAACAGAATGTGTCTGGCTGCTAATGTGCCACTGATTGAAACTGGCACTGCTGGCTATGCAGGACAGGTACATATTTTTTTAAGATTATTATAGAATATATAAGACCTCAGCAGGTCTTGAAAATAGTAATCTTACTAAAAGTTTATTGGACTATTGATATACAAAAAGATCTAAAAGGTATCTCAAAAATGTTATTTTTTTATATCATAATATAGCAAACAAGTAGATGGGTATCCTGATGAAAAGAGTCAACGATCGTCTATAAACACCAAAGATGTTAATGGTGCATTGCTATTTTGCGGCAAGGTCTAATACAACATGCATAAGTTTACCAGCTACCTTATCCCCCAAGCTGGAACACTACAGTGACAATTACTGACGCTATTGCGGCAGGAATAGGTAAGGCGGTGGTACGGAGTTGGTACCGCCATACCAACTCTCGGCGAGACAATACAGAACTGTACCACCTATGAAACACCTATATTTTTTCTAAAAACACACGGACCGTTACGCACACGCGTTTCGAGTCCGTTCCAGCGGACCGTGGTCACAAAAATGGTTTATGAATTGTTTGGATTGAATCCAATACTGTAAAGCGTATATTTTTTAAGAGGTCTTGAGCACTGCAATACACTTGTGAGAGAATTGTTTAATTTAAATGGCTTAAGCTACAAAATAATTCAGGTGTAACACGACACTTTGAGAAAAATATGACTACTTGTTAGTCGAGGATTTTTAATTCAAAAAGTAAATCGATGACCTATGTTTTTATATTTTTTTACATAATTGGTAAACATATACATACGAAAAAAAAATAAACAACATATATTATAGTACAAAAATATTTATTCACATAAATATTAATATCTTTTTTTTTCATAATTAATACGTAAATTTTTTCGTAAATTTTAATAATTTATTTCTTTTTCAATTTTACAGCTATGTTAAATTTTTTTTTAAATATTGTTTAGAATATTTCACATTCACATCATATGATTTTTTTGGGCATTTTCTCGTGGTTCCACTAATTTGTTCCACTGATGGAACCACCAATGACGCCTATTACTCGTAGATCCACTGATCGATAAGGGGACAATTCACATTGAATCACGTAGTCACTTGTATTACAGAGAATTTATAAAGAGAGATTTTATTTTATAATATGATATCAAAGAGATTAATGTAAAGAGAAGCTATGCGAAGTAAAATTCGTGTTCCATTTCGCTGGCAGTATAAACAAATTGTCGCTGCAGCGTTAAAATATTAACAAATCGTCCAACAAAAGTCATATTAATCAGCGCTGGTAGTGTAAAAAAATTAACGAAGATAAAAAAAAATCGCGACCAAAAGATCGTAACTGATGTAAATATTTCGAATTTAAAATTTTGCCATGAATGAGCTACGTCTTTATAGTTTCCTTAAATTACAGAACGAACATAAATAAATAAATAAATAATAAATAAATAAATATTCATGGGACGAATTACACTTACCGAAGTAAGCAAATTATTTGCTTGTGTTATGGGTGTTAGTCTACGATACTAATACATAGAAATACATATATAAATACAAGAATTTATTTAATAAATACCCAAACCCGGAAATACAAACATTTATGCTCATCGAACCCGAACCCCGTCGATTGCGTAATCAGGGTCACTAACCACTCGACCAACAGGGCGGTCAAACATGTATTTTACTAATGAGAATTTTCATTCTTCATTTACCTAAAAAATTTCTGGATCTGTTGCGGCTTCATGGTGTTTCCTTTTAGCAAACAAGCAGATGGCTCTTCTGAGAGAGAGGGACAAGTCTACCGGCTACTTTACCCTCCAAACTGGAACGCAATTACGAATGTAATTGAAGTAATCTATAAAAGCGTGGCTCGTTCATAGCAAAATTCGAAATTTGATACCTATTCACGGCAGTTATGATTTTTTACCTTCTTTACTTATTTTACGCTACCAGCCCTGATTAATATGAATTCTGTTGGACGATTTGTTATTATTTTAACGCTGCAGCGACAATTGTTTACACTGGCGAAATGGAACACGAATTTTACTACGCATAGTTTTTCTTTACATTAATCTCTTTGATATCATATTATAAAATAAAATCTCTCTTCATAAATTCTCTGTAATACAAGTGACTACGTGATTCAATATAAATTGTCCCCTTATCGATCAGTGGATCCACGAGAAATAGGTGTCATTGGTGGTTCCATCAGTGGAACAAATTAGTGGAACCACGAGAAAACACCCATTTTTTTGAGATCATAGATATCAACACTAAAATTTAAGAAAATAAATAAAAATAGGTACCGTCATACCCAAAGCCCTGATATCATTAAGTTGGTCATTAACGAAATATATGTTTTATTAATTGATATTTACGGTTTTTTGACAAAATTATTATTTAAACTGTTAGATCTTGAACTAATCTTGATTATAAATAAAGTTTACTTGTTGATTAATATGCCAAAACACTTTTAAATTAACCTGTATCATAAAGTGCAACCAACACATAACACACAGCATGAATCAAAATGGCGAACTAAGGTCTTTTATTTTTCCCCAAGAGCGTATTTGAAAAAAGAATGCCAATTGGATGTTATTCTATACAATGTTTCGTTCGAAAACAATAAAATACCATAGAGTATTGTATTAAAACTGGTAAATAGTGAAAATGTTGTTTTTTGTATGAAGTTACCGTTGGTCCCTATAGAGACCATAGTGTATTAACAGCATTTTCTCTGAGGTCTCATTAGTTACCAAAGTGATGTGAGCGGATAAATGCAAAAGTTGGTTAAGAAAAGGATTGAAAAAATTGTATCCAAATTGATTATATGGCTGTTTATCCATTATTGGTTTTGTGTTAATAGGTGGAGCTCATCAAAAAAGGTCTTACACAATGTTACGAATGTCAACCAAAGGCACCTCAAAAAAGTTTTCCGGGCTGTACAATCCGTAATACCCCATCAGAACCAATCCATTGTATTGTATGGGCGAAACACTTGTTTAACCAACTTTTTGGAGAAGAGGACCCTGATCAAGATGTAAGCCCCGACACAGCTGATCCAGAAGCAGCTGGTGATGCAGGCTCATCAGCTTTAGCATCTGAGGGAACAGCTGCTGGTAATGTAGAAAGAAAAAGCACTCGAATGTGGGCATCTGAAACTAATTATGACCCAGAGAAGTTATTTACGAAATTGTTTGGTGATGACATACGCTATCTCCTCTCAATGGAAAATTTGTGGAAGAAACGTCGACCTCCAACTCCTCTAACTTGGAATGAATTACCGGGAAAGGATGACCCACCAGCACAACATTCAGGATTGCCAGACCAAAGAGTGTGGTCCGTTCATGAATGTGCACAGGTAGGCAATTTTATTTCTTTTTTAGCATGCATTGCTTTTTCAAAGCCAGGTTTGTGTTTTATGTCATAAGATTTCTCCATTGATTTTAATTCCATATTTATCCCATATTTTAGTTGCCTGAATATCTCTCATCGAACACATACCCAATAGAGTGGCAACCCAATGATGAAACTGATCAGTGATATGTCACTAATAAATATTAACTCACACTGTGTGTGTGTGTGTGTGTGTGTGTGTGTGTGTGTGTGTGTGTGTGTGTGTGTGTGTGTGTGTGTGTGCGCGTGCGTGCGTGCGTGCGTGTGTGTACTTGCCAATCAGAAGCTGTATTTGGCGAAAATATCATTAAACAAATTAAATGGCATTTACTTTTAACATTGTTGTATCTGTGTATCTATCAAAGCAGACTACACAACACTTAGCCACCATATGGGTCATTGTCCGTAAAGGTATAATGGCTGTTCTTGCCAACCCATTTCATTCCAAAGTTCAAGACAGAATATTGTTTTAAAAAGTTTGAGATACTGGGTCACAATGGTGTATCCACCTTTTATCCTAATTTCAACTCTTCGAATTATATGTATGTTGAAAGTTTTCTCATGCTATTTTTTTATTTATTTAACTTTATTGTACACCTTAAACAAATTTGCAATAAAGTCGGTCTAAATGCCTGTTGGCATTCTCCTCCAGTCAACTTTTAGGCAAACAGAAAGTATGTAAACGGTGCCTCAGAAAATATATGTCATATAAAGATATAGTTCTTAATAAATTTAAATATATATGTATTACTTATACTACACATATTGTTATATATTTAAATAATCTGAACTCTGGCCTTAATGCTAGGCATCATGTAAAAGGAGAATATGATACAACATCTCACTAACATTGTAACCACTGACAAGGCGGTAGAGTTCTGCAAAGTCTCAACTGGGTTTGGTACTACCATCTTTTAGAGTTCTGCCTCAATAAGGGTGGTTCGGTTTGGAGTGTAATGTAGCCAGTAAACTTATGCATGTGGCATGAACAGCCCACCACACCAAAATTAGCTACAATTATTGTATCTAATTTAAAGATATTTTTGTATTTTCAGGTGTTTGCAGATAGTTGTAAAGCGCTACAAGCAGATCTGAAAGGTCGCCCAGAGGGAGATCACCTTGTCTGGGATAAGGACGAGAAAAGCGCCATGGACTTTGTAACAGCATGTGCTAACATTCGTGCTCACATATTTAATATCCAGTTAAAATCTCGTTTTGAAATTAAATGTAAGTTTTAGCTTTTTTAAATGGTTAATACCCCTTTTTTTAGAGTATGTCAACTGTCTTACTACTAAGTATCTCATATAACCGCTCATGCCACCAGCCATTTTCACATTTTGTTCTAAAAACACATGGATCGTTACGCGCACACATTCCGAGTTCGTTCCAGTGGACAGTGGTCACAAAAATGGTTTATGAGTGGTTTGATTGAATCTGATACTGTAAAGCGTATATTTTTAAGAGATCTTGACCACTGCAATACACTGGTGTGAGAATTGTTTAATTTAAATAGCTTAAGCTACAAAATAATTCAGGTGTAACACGACACTTAGAGAAAATATGACTACTTGATAGTCGAGGATTTTTAATTCAAAAAGTAAATCGATGACCTATGCTTTTTATATTTTTTTATATAATTGGTAAACATATATATATATATATATTCGGAAAAAATAAACAACACATATTATAGTACAAAAATATTTATTTACATAAATATTAATATATTTTTTTCATAATTAATATGTAGTTTTTTTCGTAATTTTTAAATAATTTATTTCTTTTTCAATTTTACAGCTATGTTTTTTTTTTTTTTAATATTGCTTAGGATATTTCACATTCACATTATATGAATTTTTTTGAGATCATAGATATCAACACTAAAATTTACCAAAATAAATAAAAATAGGTACCGTCATACCCAAAGCACTGGTATCATCAAGTTGGTCGTTAACGAAATACGTTTTATTAATTGATATTTACGGTTTTTTGACAAAATTATTATCTAAACTGTTAGATTTTGAACTAATCTTGATTATAAATAAAGTTTACTTGTTGATTAATACGCCAAAACACTTTTAAATTAACCTGTATCATAAACTGCAACCAACACATAACACACAGCACGAATCAAAATGGCGGACTAACTTCTTTTATTTTTCGCCAAGAGCGTATTTGAAAAAAGAATGCCAATTTGATGTTATTCTGTACAATGTTTCGTTCAAAAACGATAAAATTCCATATAGTATTGTATTAAAACTGGTAAATATTGAAAATATTGTTTTTTTGGATGAAGTTAGCATTGGTCCTATAGAAACCATAGTGTATTAACAGCATTTTCTCAGAGGTCTCATTAGTCACCAAAGTGAAGTGAGCGGATAAGACAAGAAAAGGCTTAACATGTCACTTCCATTCTTAATTAGACAGATCTAATATTCAACTCACAACAACAACAGTAGCCGTGGATGATCTTTACTACTTGGGGTGAATTTATTCACTTATCCGGCTCCAAGCACGGAGATGATCCACCTTATTACATACATATCTTCACGCCAAATCCATTACGGGGTAGGCAGAAATAACCGAGTGCCATACATCACGATCCTTGCAGGTTTGTCTCTCCTCCACATTCATCACTCTCTGCATACACACACGCCGGTTGTGAAGACTCTTGACACCACCTTCAGACAGTACTTGATCAATCTGATCGTGGTATGTCAGTCTTGGTCTTCCCTGGTACCTACATCCTTCCACATTCGCATTGCATATCTGTTTTGTTAACCTTTCATCTACCATTCTTTCCACATGTCCGAACCAACGAAGCATGCCCTTTGTCATCTTTACAACACCAACACTTTCTTTCAAACCTAACCTCTCTCTCACTTCGATATTACGAACCCAGTTCGCTAGTATCACATCACATATTTTTCTTAGCGACCTCATCTCGACCGCGTTGATTCTAATTTCATGCCCTTTCTGACATACCCAACTCTCACTTCCATACAATAGCATTGGGATAAGCACATGATTAAATCCCATATTCCTTCTGCTCATGTTGTTCTTTTTTTAGCGGTGTAAAGTCCTAAATATCTAAGATTGTAGCGTATCATATTCTGTAATTGTATCTTTAATTAAATGAAGGTTTCCTTATATATTTTTCTCGCTCCCATCAATTCCAAACTACTGTGTAAATAGTTTTTTAGATTGATTATAGCCTGTTGCGTCTCACCGGAATAGTAGACATCATCTATAGTTCTCAATATCACTCACTCTCGCATTCTAGACTCAGTCGCTAACCATTCTGGCCAGATTAAATAATTCCACAGAGTCTATAAAGATTTTAAAAAATAAATTATCATATCCAACCCTGGAATCAGTACCTCTGGAGTTACACACCTGTACTCTACAGCGTCTCGATTAAGTTCAATAGCATTGCTTATTGTTCTGCTACAATAACATTAGGGCTTGTATTTTCCCAGATTAAATTAATTAATCTTCAATGTTATTTCAAATGGCATTCAAAAAATGTTGGAAAATAACAGGTGGCTTCCAAAAAGCAGCAGTTTGATGTAACCACCTGATGACTTCACATGGCCATTGACCTGACGTATTATTATGTTTAAAATATTCCCTAAATTCTAGTAAAATTGAAGAGTTAAACGAGCATTGTAAAATTTCATAGTAGTATAATTTTGTAAAGAAAATCTTTTCATTTCTTTTTTAAGTGTAAATATCTATAGACGTTCAATAATAAAACATTTTTAGTCAAGTATGTTTTTAGTTATTCTCAGTTCAATGCTAAATATTGACTATTGCTGGGTAAAAAAAATACATAAAAATGTTCTAACGAGTCATTTAAATTAAGTACTTGGTTGGGGATTCAAGATATCTCATTAATTAATCAGAAATCAGAAATATTTTATTCAGTAAAACTTTTTACAAGTTATTTTGACACGTCAACATATTTTTTTTAAAACTACTACGGGATCGGAAACTCGGCCACACACTGAGAAGATCTGGCGGAAGAAACTCAGCGGGCTTGTCTTTTTTTTCATACCATTGATTTTTTTACATTATTACAATATTACAAAAAATATATATGAGATTGGTATGAGGAGCAATTAATCCCAGGCTTTTTTGTCTTCTAAATAATCGAAGATTTTATAATATCCTTTTTTACACAGTTTTGTTTTAACACATTTTTTAAATTTATTGACTGGTAGATCTCTTATAGTTTCGGGAAGTTTATTGTAAAAGCGTATACATTGCCCCAATTAAAGAGTTACTTATTCTGTGGAGACGAGATGCATGCACAACAAGATTGTTTTTGTTCCTTGTATTAAGTTAGTGTACGTCACCATTTTTTTTAAAAAAGCAAATATTTTTACGAACGTACATCAAGTTCTCAAATATATATTGGGATACAACAGTTAGAATATTGATTTCTTTGAATTTTTCTCTCAGAGAAACCCTCGGGCTAAGATTGTAAATTGCCCTAATAGCTCTTTTCTGCAATACAAATATAGTATTTATTTCAGCAGAATTTCCCCAGAGAAGAATTCCATATGACATAATGCTGTGGAAGGAACTAAAGTATACAATTCTTGCTGTGTCGACATCAGTTAACTGTCTCATTTTTTTAACTGCACAAGCTGCTGAACTAAGTCTATTTGATAAATTATTAATGTCCGGTCCCCATTGTAATTTCTTATCTAAAGTAATACCTAAAAACACAGTGGAATCTACCAGATCCAGGTTGTTTCCATCCAGTTGTACGCTGGTATCTACATGCCTTACATTAGGCAATGAAAATTTAACACACTTAGTTTTGTTACCATTTAATAAAAAATTGTTCATACTGAACCAGTGTACAACTTTTGAAATCGCATTATTTACTTCGTAATACTTACCAATTCGTCTTTTCACTTTGAATAAAAGTGAAGTGTCATCCGCAAACAGTACGATTCCATGCTTATCCCCTACATAGTAAGGCAAGCTTACTATGTACGTACTTAACCACATAAAATTGGAAATTTTTCACATGTATCAATACTTATCTCATTTTCTGAATTTTTCAAGATGTCTTACTATTGGACTAGGACAGCAATGTGCCCCTTTTGGATCAGACAGATTTTTTACTCACTGTTGAACTTTTGAATGTGACATTACATCCTTGCCATATAGATAGCAATGCGTCATTAACATCTTTGCTGTCTGTAGGTAATGGGTGCCTATTTCTATCAGGAATCATGTGTTGTATGGAATGAGTTACTTTATTGATTTATTTAAAACTTTATGCACAGTTAAATACATAGGTGGACTTAATGCTACATGGCATTCTCTGCCAGCCAACCCAAATTGATTGGATGACTCCACATTTGAAGGGGTGCGTGAAAATATTAATTAATAGAGTTTTTTTATATCATAATATGGCAAACAAGCAGATGGGTCTCCTGATAGAAAAAGTCAAGCATCACCTATAGGCACCAAAGATGTTAATGGTGCGATGCTATCTTGTGGTGAGGTCTAATGCCACGTGCATAAGATTACTGGCTATCTTACCCTCCACACCAGAACACGACAGCGACAAGCACTGACTCTATTGCGGCAGGAATAGGTAAAGCGGTGGTACCTGACCCGGGCGAGACAATGCAAAACTGTACCACCTAGTAGTCACGATGGTAGTGACTCGCATAGCCAATTGGTCTCCTTTTACGACCTGCCTGGCAGAACGGCAGTTGGTCTATTCTTCAAAGGAGCCTGGAATCAACACGGGGAAAAACTAACCTTAGTTTTCATTAAATGAACAACCGCTGACGTTTTTTTAACCAAAAATAAAATATAGTCATACTATACATATAAATAAATAATATTATATATTTAATGCAAAAAAAAGTTATATAAAGCAAATGTGAAGAAAGAAAAGCAAGTTTGCATAGACCATTATTTATGGCAATTAGATCTCTCAACAGAGTACTATAATAAAGTTATGATATTTTCAGTACTTTTACTAGTCTGTTATTGTTATAGCGATGGCTGGTAACATCATCCCTGCAATAGCTACAGCCAATGCGATTGTTGCTGGATTGGCTGTGCTACGGGCACAAGCAATATTGAAAGGTGAAATTGAGTCATGCACCAGTGTCTATCTACGACCCAAGGTGAACCATCGCGGCCAGCTGTTTGTTCCAGAAAAAAGTAAGTTACTTCTAAGGGTTCCAAAGTAAAATTAGGAACCCCTTATAGGTTTGCTATGTCCGTCCATCCATCCGTCCGAAGTCTAGCTCAGAGGTTTTTGGACTAGAAAGATGTAATTTAGCATGAATGTATATTATGTTAGTCACAGCAACAAAGTGATAATATAAAATCTCGAAAAATATTTTTTTAGGGTAGCTCTCCTACATGTAAAGCATTAATTTTTTTTTCTTATGTACCCCATACTAGGTAGGTATCGTGGATAGGTTTTTGAAAATATTATAGGTTTGCGAAAAACAATTTTCAATTAAAGGATTCTTTTGTGAAATATATAAAGCTTAAGGTGATAATTTTTATTAGAGTCAAGTGTCCCCTACTCACTCCAACCTGAGTTCTGAGGGTGTGAAAAAATTCATGGTAGTGGTAAATATAAAGAATTTAAAAGGTAAACTATCACGGATAACTAATTTTTACAAGTTTATGAGTAATATTCGACCAACTTAAAAAATGTACTAGAAGTTTTTATAGGCTGTGAACCTCTGGTGCTTACAAATCCGTCATAGACGTTAAACAGGTTAAATCTTCATAGTATAAAATCTCTTAGTTTGCATTATTTTGATAGGCAATTTTGGAACATTGTGCGTGGCCTGACACAGACTTTACAATTTTTTTAACATTAAGTATTCATAGTTGTCATTATTGACCCCTAGGAATAATAATGATGTTATCACTACAATAATGGCAGAACAAATTAGGTTTTCAATCTCCATCAAATTTCAATAAATTATACGAACTCGTAGTATAAATTAATCTTCAAATTCCTTAAATAATAACTTTATGTTTTTACAGCACTAACGGAGCCAAATCCCAAATGCTATGTTTGCGCTCCTAAACCAGAAGTAGCACTAGCATGTAATCTCAAACATCTCACGCTTAAAGATCTCAACACAGCTTTCAAAGAGGGACTCAACATGCAAGCTCCTGATGCCACTATTGAAGGAAAAGGCCTGGTTGTATTATCCTCTGAACCCGGTGAAACAGATCATAATAATGAGAAAACATTGGAAGAAATTGGACTTAACGATGGCTGCGCTTTACTAGTGGATGACTTCTTACAGAATTACGAAGTCCGTGTTAGATTACAACAGGAGGAAGAAGAGAAGTCCTGGAGGCTAGTAACGGATATGGATGCACCAATGCCAGCTCCGAAAGATGAAAAAACAGCAAACGGATCGAACGGTGCAGATGAACCGAAAGCAGGTCCATCCACATCTAAAGAAGATAGTGACAGTGACATGGAAATTATAGAAGAAGATGATAATGGTGATCCTATTGAAAAACCAGTGAAACGTCGACGTATAGAAGTGAGTAGTGAAGTCGTAGAACTCTGCTAGCAAGAGTGCAACACTTAGTATATATTTACGGAAACTCATAAAGCCTGTTTCATTGCAGCAATTCAATTATTTATTATTTAATTAGTAGATATTAAAAAACAACAAAGCCTATAGTTTTCACAAACTAGTGAGAGCTAATTTTTAAATTTATCAATAAAAGTTTGATAATTATTTGTGGGGAAAATTTAAAACAAGGAAAAATAGTCTTTTTTGACATGTACAAAAAATAGAAATATACTTAATGTCATGAATAATTAAATACCTCATTAGTCATGAATTTAATGTTATTCTTTATAGTGTACCTGGCAAAGAATATGACTATTCAGTCTACTTTAGTATATCACCTAAAATTTTTGGTTGATAAAACAGGTATTGTTTGAGGCAAAAGTACGAATAAATATTTTTGATATAGAATTATAAAATGGGGCAATAATATCGATGGCTGAGCATAAGTTTCTTCCATCTTTGGCACCTCTTCAGAAATCGTATATGATGGTTTTTATTTATTATATTTAATTTTATCCATCATTGATTATTTACTATGTCTGAAAAAAAATACGTAGGCAGTAGTGAAACAGGCTATTTAATTAGAAGTATAATATTTAAGTAAATATTCAAGTATTTCTTTCGAAAATATTTTTAATTGTAAGTATTTTTACTAAATGTAGTGTATAAAAATAAATTTCAAGTGTACCAACAAAATAATATGGGACTTAGTTTCATAAATTTACTTGTATATCATAAATTACTGAATAATTCCTAGATTATCTCTCGCATTGGGAAATTAGCCAATGGGCTAATTAACTTTACCCATACCTTAGTACTGAGTGGCCAATCCTCTTTCATTCATCTTTAAAGTAATCACAAAATTTGTTGCAAAGTAGAAACAAAGTTGCCTTGGTATGGAATGAAATTAATTAATAATTAGAAAAGGAGAAAAATCATTCAGTGTCCTTGCATTTAAAAAAAGAGCATTAGATTGAAAGACTAGGAAATAGGACTTATTCAATCAGGCTAATCCTGATTGCCATTACATCGTTGAAATGTAATTTTCAATTTGTCATAATATTGGAATCTTATTATTCTATTTGATACTTAATAAATAGATTATCATCTTCTGCAATGAATTTCCTTTATCCCAGTAATTTATGTTTTTCTGACAATATGTCAGACTCCTGTTTCGTATTTCATAAATAATTGATACCTTTGCGAAAATTATTCATAAAAGTTCTTTATATTATACTGAACTCATGTTAAATTCCTTCATTAACAAAAATATTGTTACCGACTATAATATTATGTAAACTGAAAATGACAATACAATTCAGCTAAGACAACTTATACAATTATATGCAATAAATGTGCACATTAATAATACAACCTTTATCGATCAACTGTTCATGTCCAATGGCATCTAATGTTGTGAAAACTCCTCAGTTTTTATTCTTAACAAGAAAACAATTACAACGTGGTAATATTTTAGTAAAAATGTAATCTTAATTTAACTTACATAGAATTCAGATGAACTAGTTAAAGTACAAAGGCAAGGTGAAAAAGGTTGATATTTTATATAATGTTGTCAAGGGCTTATAAATTCGGTATTTTAGGAGTTTTAACAGCATTGAACTTAGTGACCATCTTGGATGTTTTCACACCTAGGAAGTCTTGGATGTTTTAACAGCATCAAACTTAGGGATGATTTTAGATTTTTTTACAACGTCGAAGCGGATGATTTTGGGTTTTTTTAACAGCGTCGAATCTAGGGATCTAGCGTCCATCTGGGACGTTTAACAGCTTCGAACTTAGGGACCATCTTGAATATTTTAACAGCGTCAAACCTAGGTACCATCTTGGATGTTTTAAAAGCGTCGATCCTAGGGACTATCTGGGATGTTTTAACCCTCGTCGAACCTAGGGACCATCTTGGATGTTTTAACATCGTCGAATCTAGGGGCTATCTGGTTGTTTTAACAGCATCGAACTTAGGAACCATCTTGGACGTTTTAACAATGTTGAACTTAGGGAACATCTTGTATTTTTTAACAGTGTAGAACCTAGGGAACATCTTGGATGTTGTAACAGCGTCGAACTTACAAACCATCTGGGATGTTTTAACACGTTGAACTTACAAATCTTCTTGGATATTTTAACAGCGTTGAACCTAGGAACCATCTTGGATGTTTTAGCAGCGTCGAACCTAGGGACTATCTGAGATAATTTAACAGCATCGAACCTAGAGATCATCTTGGATGTTTTAATAGCATTGAATCTAGGTACCATCTTGGATATTTTAACAGCATCGAACTTAGGAATAATCTTGGATGTTTTAAAAGCATTGAACATAGGAACAGACACAAACATGTTTACTGTAACGAGCATAGATCATTTGTTACAAATCATTTAGATCATTCTTTAAAAATGTTTAAATAGTCGTCACACTGACAAGAGATTTAGATTAGATTTATAGATAGAGATGAGATTTAGATTATTGCCTGAATCTTCAATCTTCGTCTCAAATGACGTTTTAAAATGTTATAACATCTAAATTGTCTATTATTTCAGTTCAGTTCATTTTTTTCACACCAAAGAAACCAGCATGATATATATTTTTGTCGTTAAATAAATTGTCATTTTTATAAAACTTAAAAAGTAATGGAGAAAATCGTATTTTTAATGAAGATTACCAGCCAGATCGGCGTTGATTAAAGGAACTCATCGCCAAACAGTTAAAAAATATAATATACATATCACTAAATTCTCTACACCATTACTTAGAAAAGGCCTTAAATTGACCTTTAAAAACATTAAGTCTTTAAAAAAGATCATAGTCTTAAGTTCTCGTAAAAAAGGCCCGAACAAACCGACGTGAATCCGTTATGAAACGTGACATTGCACACGCCAAATGTATTGGGGGGCCTTCTTCGTCTACGCTGTTATGACTCGTGGTCAAATTAGTTCAGTTTAAAGGAGCCTAAACCGTCAAGGCGACAACACATCTAAATAAAAAAGGTCTGATTCACACTGTTGAGGGTTTCGTACCTTCGTACAGTTAGCTACGTCTGCGGTTACATATGCCGCAGAAGTCGTACGCGTACCTAGGAAGCCCTGCGTGTGCCACGGAAGCGTGCCATGGAGTCGTATGCGTGCCACGGAAGTCGTATGCGTGTCACGGAATTCGTATGCGTGCCACAGAAGCGGTTTGTGTGCCACGGAAGTCGTACGCCTGCCTCCGAAGCCATACTCGTACCACGGAAGTCGTATATGTGCCACGGAACCTGTTTGCATGCTACGGAAGCCGTACGCGTACCACAGAGGCCGTACGTCACTTGAATACTACACGCTGTACCGCCGCTCTCTATGACCCCAACGCATGTCGACGGAGCCGACTATCTGTTGCGGAGTACATTCGGAGCCATGCGGAGCCATTAAGACACTGTCAACACCAAAACGCGCACTCTGTTTCTATCGGAGTAAACGAGAGCCCACTATTAGTGTAACTGGGCGGCCAGGTCTTATAATAATTAATATTGAAATAAAAAAAAGTGTTGATTATTTGCCAAATATGATGTGCTAGCGGTTTAGGTATGAATATGATGACTTCATGTTTTTAATTACAGACCCATACATAAAAAAAATAAAGATATAGAACCGTTAATGATGATTTTAAGACCAATCTTCGCAATTATTTTCTATCAACCCAATTTTATTCAATGATGTATCAAGTCCAACCATGGTTTTTAAATAGGTAACTAAGATGTAAATGGACTAGACTAATTAAGACTATTGTATACGTACATAAATATTGTATAAGATGATTACAGGACTGACATGGATATTGCATATCCAAAAGTCCTCTTGAAAAATAAAGATTTAAAAAAAAAACATGGTCTTTGGCATATGTTTGATTTGACATATATTTTGTGATGTGATATAACAGTTTTTCTTAAAAAGTATTCAAACAACATCAATTTTAACAAATTAGATCTTGTCAGCCTCTTACACCACCGCGGAATGTGTATGAACTGTGGCTACAGTTTATACAGCGCGGTCAGATTAACTTGACGCTTGCCGTTGATGACGTCATTTGGCACAAAACGTAACAATAATGTCCAAAAATAATATAACAATAACAGAAAACTAACCAAATTATCTACGCGCGTATCGGTAACAAAAATGCTAACCATGGCCATACTGACACTTATTAACCGGGCGAGCAAAGGGAAGCCCCGCCTTACATTCCAGAGTTGCGTCAAGTTAACGTGACCGCGTTGTACGTTCCAAGAGCCGAGCCGATGCGAGTCGGTCGGTCTGAATCATACCTAATTAGACGTTTGTATCATGTGTTGTCATTATTAAGACCAAAAAAAACTCAAAAAGTATATCTTCACTAAGACTCGCTTAACTATATTTCATCAATCGTTCGAGCGACCATAATCCGTATTTTGTGAAAATTTAAAATGTCTACATTTTACGGTTCAAAAGATTTAGACCCATGATGGATTAACAGAAATCGGAGGAGGTATTTATCCCTTTCGTTCGTAAGTAATCTCATTCGTCAAAAGGACTCATTGGAGTCTTCTAGTTACGAATATATGAAAAGTTGTTAGCCTGCAATTTCTATTTTGCACGTAATACTCGTAACTGATGCTGTCTTAACAAAAAATAATTGTAAAACTAATCAGATTCTACACACTTACGTTTTTTATGTCTGAAATTTCACATAATGTAACTTATTACCTATTTGTTTTTCCCGGCAGTGCATAATGCACGCATAAAGAAAGTATACATAGAGTAGACGAGCCAAGCAAAATGTCATCCCCTCGATAGACAGAGAATGAAAAGCAAGTTTGGTACTCGTTTCTCTATCTAACCTATGTAAACACATACCACATTTATATCCTTTCTCTTTCTATCGACGGGACATTTTCACTTACATACGCGTTATGGCTCGCCTACTCTTATCTTTAAATAATAAATGAATACACGTGCTGGTGTGACGAGTGACGACCGAAACGTCATGTTGAAGTGTGTGACAGAAATGGCGCTCCACCAAGTTAAAGCTAGCAACATGCTACCAGATAACTGGCGGAAAATATATTTAATATACCACATTCTTAAAATAAAAAACTAAATCAATATCAATCGATAAAAAAAATTACAGTTGATGTATTTTCTTAAGTTAGGAGTAATTTTTATGGTTTTTGTATAAAATCGTATTAAATGTCATAAAATATTCAGACTATCATTTCTTCGTATGTTTTTGTTCCAGCCCCCTTCGTCAAAGAGTATATAATCTGATCGTGGCTACTAGATGGTAGGTACATGTCTGCATTGTCTCACCCAAGTCTGGTACCACCGCCTTGCGTATTCCTGCTGCAATGGCATCAGTACTGCTACTGTTGTGTTTCGGTTTAGAGAGTAAAATAGCCGGTTTTTTTTAAATCATAAGATAGCAAACAAGCAGTTGGGTCTCCTGATGGAAAGAGTCAACCATCGCCTATAGACACCAAAGATGTTAATAGTGCGTTGCTATCTTGTGGCGAGGTCTAATGCCACATGCATAAGTTTACCGGCTACCTTTTCCTCCAAACCGGAACACGACAGCGACAAGCACTGACGCTATTGCGGCAGGAATAGGCAAGGCGGTGGTACCAGACCCGGGCGAGACAATGCAGAACTCTACCACCTAGTAGCCACGATGGTTGTGACTAGATAGCCAATCGGTCGCCTTTTACGACCTGCCTGGCAGAACGGCAGTTGGCCAATTCTTCAAAGGAGGCCGGGACCAACACGGCGAAAAACCGCTTTCACATTACGCGACTTTAACAGTGCACAGTCGCGCTAGACAGCGCGGCGATCGTGTGTGCCATGCGCTATCGGCGATGAGCCAGTGTTGCAAGGGCACGTAAATATTTAAGTAAATACTGCAAAATGAGCGAGTTCGATACTGAATGATTTATTTTGGAAATTCATATGAGTCTACTTTTTACTTCATATGAGTCCTGTTTTATAGGACTCAAGATGTGACAATCACAACAACAGGACCCTAAAAAAGAAAAACTGAAAAGAATGATGTATCTACATTGTTGCGTGCTATGTACCGTCAGTCGATCAGTACCGTCTTTTTTGTTTTTTTACGCGATATCGATGGCGCCGGATGAGTACTATCAAAAGTAGGAGCAACAATGTTTCCCCGTCAGAATCTATTTTTGAATTGAGTGCGCTACACTAATCTAAGCTAGCGCACGGCTATTATAATGTGAAGGGATATATGCTACTGTCGCGCAGCTAACGTTTTAATGTGAAAGCAGCATAAGCGATGGTTTTCTCTTTCTATCGGGAGAGTTATCCACTTATTTGCTATCTTATAAAAATGCTTTTTACATATTAACTAGCTATTTTGATGAATTTAAGTTAGCCTATGGTATAAGCTGATGACGTGTCGCATCCGGAAAAAACATGGAGAAGCAGCAAACACTCTACAATGGCGTTGCAATATAACATAAAATCTGAAGGAAAATATAATTGACTAGACGACAAAAAAATTCTATTATTTTTATTTCTAACATTTTATTTTCCATTTTAGGATAAAAAGTAACAGGAATAAAGTAGCAGACAATTTAATTTGTTACAAATTATGTTGTATAAAATTTTATTTTAGAAAAGCCTTTGTACCCCTTTTTCCATGATGGTGGCTGGAATACAAGTTTGGCGATGGCGACCCCACTAACTTGAACCTTACCTTCTACTAACCCCTCCTACACATAAAAAAATTGTGTCTTCTGAGAAACGCACGCAGGTCTAATAAATGTCAATTTTCAATGGGGGCATTGCTACACAATGCCTCCTAACTCCTGAGTAAATATAAGAATGAAGTCATACTTTTTGAACAAGATTTGCGCTATACAGGTATGCATCAACTGCCGATTGTGCTAGGCATCTCATAAAAGGCGAGAAAAGCTGATATTTGGCACAAACATCGTGACTACTAACTAGGAGGTAGAGTTTTACAATGTTCCGACCGGCAGGCATATCACCTAACGTAGGAGGGGCCTACACATCAAAAAAATAATGCATCGACTGTCATTTGTGCTAGGCATCTCATAAAAGGGAGAGAAAGCTGATATTTGACACAAACATCGTGACTACTAAGGGGGCGTCCACAAATTACGTGAGATGTTTAAGGGGGAGAGGGGGTCGAGTCAAATCTCACCTAATCTTACGTTGGGGAGAGGGGGGTCTCGGCAAATATCACGCAATTTTTTTCTGATTGAAACAAAAAAAATACTATTTTAGTCCATTATCCAGATTGTACATGCTTAAGATTTCTGCCACCTCCATAACCTATCACTCAGGTTGATTTGTTGGTTGTCCGGCATTGTCACATTTGACAAATCCGGACTTTAAAGAGCATGACGGAAAGTCATGTTAAAGTTTTAAAACTTTTTAAAGTCAAAGCTCCATTTCTAATATTTTTATAACACTTATAACTCTCTGCAATATTGATTACTAGTTAACTAGTCGTAAATAAAAGCACGAAGCAATTTTTTTTTCTTATTACAATAACATTCCAACGCGTTTACATATTTAAGAAACCCACATTTTGAAAAATCTCACGTGAGATTGGGGGATGGGGGAGGGGGTTGAATAAAATCTCACGACATCTCACCAGGGGAGGAGGGAGGGACAGAAAAAAAAACACCTCACGTAATTTATGGACGCCCCCTAACTAGGGGGTAGAGTTCTACAATGTTCCGACCGGCAGGCGTATCACCTAACGTAGGAGGGGCCTACACATCAAAAAAATAAAACTGTGTCTTCTGAGAAACGCACACAGGTCTAATAATAAATGTCAATTTTCAATGGGGGCATTGCCACACAATGCCTCCTAACTCCTGAGTAAATATAGGAATGAAGTCATACTTTTTTAACAAGACTTGCGCTATACAGGTATGCATCAACTGTCATTTGTGCTAGGCATCTCATAAAATGGAGAGAAAGCTGATATTTGATATAAACATCGTGACTACTAACTAGGGGGTAGAGTTCTACAATGTTCCGACCGGCAGGCGTACCACCTAACGTTTGCAATCCGCCAGCGATCAGTGATGACTTAAACGTAACGAAAAAAATCATCAAAAACGTCGCCAATTGCTTGCTGGTCACTAGACGCATTCTTTGCGGGTATCGGTCGTGGTCCACTGGTTTGTCCACCTGGGTGGACCAAGGGCAATTTTTCTTGCCCGTAGTCCATCTCAGCAATATGCAATCAGATTATTAGAAACGCTATTGCCAGTGGTCCACCTAACATCACATCGATAGCCGAGTTTAGCTAATACGTACTATGTAGCGACTAGCGAGCAAATAGCGTGTTGCGGCACGACGGACCCACCCCGTCGTGACAAAATCTCAAGTAAAATAAATTCTCTGTTTTGTCAAAATCAATTTTATGTTTTTTTTGTGATTGTGAGAGTTTACTAGCATTAGAGAGCATTAGAAGAAGTTACAGATTTTGACGTTTTGAGGGCCTAGGAACCTTTTCCGACTATTTTCACCATGACGACAATATATCTGTATGTGTGTGTATGTTAGCATCTCATATCTTTTGAACGGCTGCACTGGACCGATCGAAACACGGTTAATGGCATTTGATTGGATTCCTCTCAACTTAGACTTCTTGAAAAGTTAAACCAGTTTGATCTAGATTTTGAAAAAATAAAAAATTTTTTTGGCTAAACAGTATTTTTTTTAATATAACTTCCAATTTGTACCGATTGAGTACAAGTAGTTCTTGTACTGTATCAGCTCTATTCCTCATAAAACTACGTCTAATGCAAAAATTGCGTCAAAGTCGATTTACCCGTTTGGGAATAATCGTTGACGAAAAATTTTGAAAAAAGTGTATTTTAACTTCAAAATTTCGTCAACCAATAATTTTATAGTATACTTCGATATTTTAGGACTTAAAAACTATGTCGAATGCCGTTCCAAAAACTAAAATTGAATCTAATTTTTAAAGTTATAGCTTTCAAACTTTAAAACTACGTTGTTTTTAGCAAACTTACTTCATATTTTTGAAATAACTTTCAGCCTAGTTGACTTAAAAATCTTATCAGCTTTTTATCTTATCCTTTGAAAAATCTATGCTTATATTTTTGTCGCTTTTTAAAATTCAAAATAGGTACATTAAATTAGCGGGAAGTTTCAGGGATGGCCTGCAGGGTCAACCGCTTACACATTTTATTGTTTAAGTGGACTAAAAATTGTGTTTTTAAAATTTCATCCTAGTCAAACACAATTATTGAAATAATTTAAAGCTAATTTAAATTAAATAACTTATAAGGGTATTGTGTGTAGTAAATTATTAGGTAACAGATACAAAAGATAAATTTGTAGTATTGTTGACAATTATTTTGATTGAAATTTCAAGAGTTCCAGAATATCTACATGATTAATTAGGGCGAGCGAAGCAAGCCCTAAACTAGTCGACTTTCTATGCACTTTGTGGTACTTTTTACTGAAAAAGTATCGCACTTCTAGGTTTGAGCTTTGACGTGGTGGTTTAAATTCATGTCTAGATATGTTAGATACCATTAAAATGCTATTTCATAAACATTTAAAAAATAGAAGGTTACTGCTAACGCCATCTATTATAAAACTAACGAGTTAAAATGGTACAAAGCTACACTAGGCGACGATCTGTGCCCTTTAGTGGTACATTTTATTGAAAAAATATCGCACTTTTGGGTTTAAGCTTTGGCGTGGTAGTTTATTTCATTTAATTCATTTTCATTCACTCCATTTTAATACAATATTAATCTATTAAAACACTTGTACTTTTTTAACTTCCCACTACGTATAGGGAGGTTACTGATTTTGCTCCGATTTTAAAAATGGAGTTTTCACCATATGTCCACGTTTTGTGGTCTTAGGAACCATTTTCTACTATTTTCGCGATGACGTCAGTATGTCTGTATGTATGTGTGTGTGTGTCAACAACTCATAAGTTTTGAACGCCTTGGACCGATCGAAACTTGGTTGATGGCATTCGATTGGATTCCGCTCAAATTATAATTCTTGAAAATTTGAATCAAATGGGCCCAAGAGATTTGGAGAAATATTGAAAAAAAAATTGTGGCGAAACAGAATTTTTTTAAATAACTTCCAGATTAATGTACCGATTGAGTACAAAAACTAATCAGCTCTATTCCTCAAAAATTACGTCTAATGCATAAATTGCATCAAATCGGTTTATCTGCTTGGAAATCGTTGGCGAAAATCGGTCAATTGTTTGGGAACTATCAAAACTATCCCCATTGTCACGCTGTGTCACACTTTTTGTGACCCCCCTAGAAATATTTCGTCACAAAAACTAAGACCCCCCCCCCTGCTGAGTATGATAAATTCTAAATGATAGTACACAAATTCTGAAAATTAAAAATATTTATTTAGTTATTATAATAACATTACGCGCAGGGTACGTGGAAACGTTACTGTCTCAAGTATTGGAAAAACAAAGAAACCCGTTGTGACGGATCGCAACGCCGCTAGAGTCGCGCCACAGAGCTAGCGCTCATGTCAAAAAATAATAATCGGCGAACGTCACGTTGCCGTATAGTCCCCGTCCCCCCTTGTCACATCTTGTCACACTCAGCCAGACCCCCCCCCTCCCTTTGTATGCGAATGTATTTTATGAACGGCCCCAAAGCAATATTTAAATTGAGTTGAATGCCATTTGAAAGATCAAAATCGATCATCGTTTCCAAAATATACAGGTTTTCAAAAATCAATATACTGCCATTTTTATCAAAATAGATGTTCATACTGAAAAAACCTATGCTTATACTTTTTACTATTTTGAGCTTAAAATACGTTAATTTAGCGGGAAGTTTCAGGGAGGGCTTGCAAGGTCAACCATTTATAGATTACAGACAGTGATAGGTGACCAGTCTATCACCAACTGGGTTCTTTTCCAATCCCGGGCAACATTGTTTTTATCAGCAAACTGAAAAAACACATTTTTGATTTGCGTGACTCGGGAATCGAACCCCGAGAGTTTCTCTGAGGGAAAAATTCGAAAAATTTATTCGCTGAGTTTCTACCGCCAATTCTTCGTGCCTGCGGTAAGTCCAATATTAATTCTAAAAATTTGAAGGTTAATTAAATTAAATTTTCTTTATAAGATCAACTTTTATTTTTAAAACTCATTTTTCCTAGAAAACTCTTTTACAAGAAAGTTACCATAAATAAAAATTGATTTCTATCAATATTGAACTTCAAGAGCGAAGTGGTGGCGCGAGATAGATCTTGAGTTGCTACATATTAGAGCCTATAGGTAGGTACTATATTATAGGTAGACCAGAATATATGGAGTAAAATATGTAGATAACCTTTATAATTGTTCTGTGTAGATAACATTGATAATTATAGAAATCGTGTTTTTAATAAATCAAGAAAATTTTAAAGAATTTTTCTTATGCATAAGTGCTAAAAAAGTATCTTAAAAACATTTTATTTTTTATTTTGGTTTTATTTTTCTGCGCCTCCCTAGATACAAAGCCTGACGACGCCTTTGATGCGAATATAATAAATAAAATCCATGATACATTTAAAGATGTAATTCACATAAAAATACTTTCCTAAGAATATTACTAAGTAATATAACTTAGCGAGCCCTTACAAAGCTATGCTTTTTGCTAGTAGTACACAATTTCATGTCGATTAAAAATTGTTTTATTTAGAAAATAATTTAATTTACTATTCCTCTCCTTCACATCCCGCAAATACCGAAAAAACCAGTATACCGGGATTTATCAAGGGTCGGTACCGAAAATACCGATTTTGCTTAAATGGTACGGTATTGCGACCCCTATTTGGTATCACCGCCTATATAACCCAGGGTCAGCAACCTTTTGAATCGGAACAGATAAAAATTACAATTTACAAAACTTTAAAGTTTCTAAAGAGACAAATTTTTTTCTTGCCAAAAATAAACAGTAGGTAAAAAACATCTGACAACGGCGTCATTCGAGTGCGTATGGAACTAAATAGCACTAGCTTAAAGCTTCACATGTGGATTGGGAGCCGCAGGTTGCCAACCCCTGGGCCCTGGCCTAACCTATTTCTGCCGCAATAATGTCAGTGCTTATCACGGTCCTTTTCGTAAACTAGCAAGACCTAAACGTATGCATGTTGCATTCCAACCCCGCACACAACGCAACACATAGCAATGCGCCATTAACACCTTCGGTGTTCACAGGCGATTACTCTTTCCATCAAAAGCAAAATTTTGCTTGTTTTTGATCTGTGTTGTTGTTACACTATGTAGTAAAGTAAAGAAATATATTTTAGAAAACAAAATATTTCTACACAATATAACTCTCCTCCATACGAAGTCTAGTCCTAATGTTTTAATTAATTTATCTAGTCAGTAGTAAGAAGTATTTTTCAGTACGTACAATGTTAACTTTAATGGTATTCAATCAGCTTATAGTAAGTCCTGGAATTGCAATGCCACATGTTAACCGGCTACCTTACGCTCCAAACTGGAACACAACAGTAAGAATCATTGACGCTATTGCGGTTGAAATGGGTAAGATGGTGTACCGTCGAATACCCGAGCGGACATTGCGGATCTCTACCACCTAGTTATCATAATGTTAGAGCCAAATTTCGCCCATAGTTCGGCTTTTACGAACTGCCTAACAAAATTGTAGATGGTCTATTCTTCAAAGGGGTGCCCGGACCTTTACAGAAATAATCCTCGTGTTGGTCCCGGGCTTCTTTGAAGAATAGGCCAACTGCCGTTATTCCAGGCAGGTACCGTGTAGTATTGTATACTCTTTAGTACCACCGCCTTACCCATTGCTGCTGCAATAACTTCAGTGCTTGTCATTGTCGTGCCCTGGCTTGGAGGGTAAAGTAACCGGTAAACTTATGCACGTGGCATTAGACCACGCCACAGGATTGCAACGCAGTATTAACATATTTAGTATCAGTAGGCGATGGTTGACTCTTCATTAGGAGTTTGCTATCTTCTATATTTATATATATAAAAATCAATTGCTGTTCGTTAGTCTCGCTAAAACTCGAGAACGGCTGAATCGACTTGACTAATTTTGGTTTTGAATTAATTTTTGAAGTCCAGGGAAGGTTTAAAAGGTGAGAAAATATAGAAAAAAACAGTAGATAGTTAAAAAGGCAGAACAACGTTTGCCGGGTCAGCTAGTTTATATATTTAAAAATCAATAGCTGTTCGTTAGTCTCGCTAAAACTCGAGAACGGCTGAACCGATTTGGCTAATTTTGAGTTTGAATTAATTGTTGAAGTCCAGGGAAGGTTTAAAAAGGGGGGAAATATAGAAAAAAATAAGAGTAGTTAAAAAGGCAGAACAACGTTTGCCAGGTCAGCTAGTAATATATAAAAATCAATTGCTGTTCGTTAGTCTCGCTAAAACTCATGAACGGCTGAACCGATTTGGCTAATTTTGATTTTGAATTAATTTGTGAAGTCCAGGGAAGGTTTAAAAGGTTAAAAAAATACAGAAAAAAATAAGAGTAGTTCAAAATACCGAACAACGTTTGCCGGGTCAGCTAATTTGATATAAAAAAAAAAACTGTACAAAAACACATTGCGTAAAAAAGACGTAGATATTCAGAGTCCCATCACATCTTCTGAGTATAAAACCGATAGTAGAAAGATGGCACGGAAATATTGAATTCACTTGAATATGACTATGAGGGAAAAAAAATGACAGTAATATTAAAAATGTTTATTGAGAAAATATTTAGAAAGTTAACAATTAACACACATTGAATAAGAACTACGTATCTAAGAATCAACAGATTTTCTCTCGACATTTCTATATTGAGTTATGAATAAACATATGACTAGAAATCCATCATTGCTTATGAATGGCGTCACTGTATCGCTATTTGTATTACCACCGTAAATTGCGACTCATGGCTCAAAATAGCCTCAAGTTAGTTGCTACTAGACTTGATTATTTTTTAGATTAGGTTGCCTTATGGTCCCACACTCAGAAAAAGGTCGGCTTAGTCAACAAGGACCTTACTTCACATTTATTAGACAAATATGCAGTAAGTTTATCAGATTGCCTTTAGTAGCCACGACACTGAAAATAAACAGTTATATCGCAATGAATATTGAAGGATCAGTGGCGTAGCTCGGGGTAGGTGCGGTCCGCTGGGGGGGGGGGGGTCACCCATTCGAAGGTGACAGCCAACAAGGGCGGATCCAGGGAGGGGGTCATGCCCCCCCCCCCCCCCCCACCCGGTAGGGGTCTAGGTATGGATTTATTAGGATTAAGGTATGGATTTATTAGGATTAGATAAGAATTAAAGCCTATCATGACTGAACCTCAAATATGTGACCCCCCTGAACCGAAGATTGGATCGGCCCTTGTAAAAAAAATTAAAATATATTTTCCTGTGCATATTTTTTTATCAATAAAACGACTTGTTTTATTTAGTTATAGAGTAATAACATTTTCTACGAACCATAAGCTGAAACTGTTTCTACACAGACATCAACATCCTAACGTACTGGACAATGGATTCGCCACGCCACATGAGTTCCGCTAAAGTGTAGTCCATGAACTGTACCTACGTCAAAGCTTGTTGAATAAAATGCGTAATTGCTATGACATTCACGGCGATTACGACCTTTTACGTCGCAAATATATATTATACTCTACTAGGCGCTGCAGCGTTGCTTAATTTTTACTTTGGTTGGACAATATATTATTTTTGAACGCTACAGCAAGTGTTAACGAAATGAGACACGACTTCTACTTAGCATAGCTTTTCTAGTACGTCGTACCTACATTAAGTTCTGCGTATAAACGTCAAATTACTAAATTGTCCAGAAAAACTTGTGAAACATCTCGTTATTATTAAATTGGTTGCTAATGGTTACTGCTAAGAATGAGGATTCGTTGATTATAGGAACCGGGCATTAATGTACTTTCCAAAACGTAGATAATAATTAGCGGTAATTACAGGGGCGTAGCTATCGCCGCATCAATGATACAGGGCCCCCGGGCTATGGAGGCTCTTAACATGCATAAGCAAAATTTAATAGAATGTTATCCATAATGTCACTTAAACTCTCGGTTAAAAAATTACCTAAGG
Source organism: Apodemia mormo (assembly GCA_036924255.1). NCBI lineage: Eukaryota > Metazoa > Arthropoda > Insecta > Lepidoptera > Riodinidae > Apodemia > Apodemia mormo. The sequence goes on along the minus strand of JAUPFN010000015.1, from coordinate 30,959,630 downwards.
ACTTCGATGGAACAGCTATCTGACTAGTCATTATGATCCAGAGACAGAAAGTTTAGAATAACTGAAATCTTTTTCAGCTAGGTATACATAGGTAGGATTTAATAAATTAATTTGCCAAAAAAAGGTAAGAAAAGTGTATATTTAATTTGTATTTTTTTTTGGCTAGCTCAATTTCTAGGAAGAAGTGATAACTTAGAATGAATAAATATTTATTCTACTTTAACACAATCATTTTTGTTTCTTTTGTGAGAATGTTTACCCTTCATTTGTCAATGAGTTTGACCTGATGACTAAGAGTGTCTGAAGATGACAGGTACAGGCTGTGCTATATTCTCTCTCTCTAATATATTTTTTTAATGAAAATCCAAATTAATTATACACATAAACTAGGATAAAAACCTATAAATGCTACAATTTATTCTATAACATCAAAATTAATTTAATTCAGTTAAATTAATTAAACAAACTGTACAATAATGTAATGAGAATTCTTTCTATTTACTTGACTATTATTCTACAAATTGTCTATACTACAGTCTAAAGTACATAGTAAAGATATCTAGTATAACTGGTCCATCTTTAAAAAAATTTTTTTACAAGAGCAGAGATGTCGTAGCAGGCCTAACACAGTCAAAATTAGAGCATTACGAAAAATGTATGGTGCAACATGGATCACATTAATACTGAATTAAGAAATTGATCGGTTAGAACTTAGACTTTTACACTGATCAATTTTCTAACCAATTTTATATTTGGTCACATAGAAAGAATGGTAGATTAAAGAAACATATGTGGTGCAAATGTGGATGGATGTTGGTACCATGAAAGACCAAGGCTGATGTAGATACCATGATCAAATTAGTCAGTGTCTATCTCGGGCATTGTATGTTTATATTAAAAGAGTTATGAGTGTGGAGTAAACAAAGCAAGTTTGGATTGTGATATCTTCCATTGCTTTTCTCCACCAAACTCTTGAGGTTTCAGCTTGAAAAAAATGTATGTTTTAAAATTGTAAACGAGAAAATAGCCATGTACATACTAAGTTGTACGCGTTCTCTTCTCCTTAAATATTTTAATAGGTACTATGAGATAACCTGAATATGCAAATAAGCATAGTTACATACAAAGAACAATAAATTATTTGAAAGTTGTTAAACCTTGCATAAAGGCGAAAATAATAGATTTGTTTGAAGAAACCTCAATGGGAAATAATTTCATACATTGTTCTCACTAACAATTACATTTGTTACCTTCTTAAACCAAATCAAGACCCCACCCTAAGCCGAGGTTCGGTCTCACAGGAGACACCCTTAGGGCGGAGGGCGTACAGCCCTACACCTTTAAATTTTGGCTGAGCACTCTGCTCGCCCCCGCGACCGGTGAAGCTGTAACAGCCCATAAGGCTAACAGCAATTGAGACATTCCGAAAAAAAAAAAACCTTCTTAAAATGTTATGCTATGCTATTCATTCTAGATATCTAAAGTCGCTATTGCTAGATAACAGGTTTAAAAATTGAATACAATATGATTCATACATATTTGCCACTTTAATCTTTTACGGTCTGCTCAGAAACATTTCAGTGTAGCTTACATATGCACTGTGAAATATAGAGTTATACTACTTAACTATGAAATAAGATCACTCCAAGGGTAAATTTTAAACCTTGTCATCTCATTCAGTATGATAAAAGAGTATAACATGGTTTATTTCTATTTTTTTTTTCACAATATAACCTACAAATTCATGAAATTTTTGACAGTAATGAGAGCATTTGCTCATATGCGTGGGGACACGTTTCCTTCCTAATGGTGTGTCTATTAGTATTCATGTGGTCTGTGCCAACCTCCACTATGTTCTTAGTGTTAGTCTTCAAGTTTGATTTAATGATTTTTTAATATTTAACTATTTATTCAATAACTTGGAAATTGTTTTTTTTTACATTTAAAAAAAGTATATCACGCCTAGTTCCTTTGTAGGATAGGCAGAGTCATTTATTCATTTATTTCTATTTAATTTTGACAAATATTTATATTATTTCATTTGAAAACATAGAATTATAAATTTGTAATTCATTATTTTTAAAATGTGTTGTTATTTTTTGCCTTAAGATTGCTCGAAAGCAATATTGCGATATGTGTGAAATAAAAATATTTATAAGACTACCTTTCTTACTTGATGAGATCATACATAATATTTTTAGATTTTTTCATATTCAACATTAACAATGAATACAGTAGTCAATTTATATTAAAATTATTACCAGCAACTTTATTTGATTTGTATTTTAGACGTTTATATAAGCATTAGAAGTGTGAAAATTCTTATATTCAATTTGGTTTTTAAGAGAAACACAGTAATTAAAAAAACAGTGTTAACCACTTACTAACTTAACTGTTTAGTAACATAATATTTACAGGACACACAAACGCAATGACAACAAATGCAACTGACTTTTTTAAAATATGAACAGGTCAATGACACAAATATACTGGGTATAAGGGACGATCTACCGAAAATGGAAACCATAGATTTGGAAAATTATTTTGAGAAACAGTTGGAAATTTGTGTAGGAAATTTTTGATTTTATGGTCAATTTTTTACTTTAGTTTTGTATAATTTGATTTATTTATTATAATACTCTACAGCGCTTTTCCTAAAAAAATAGTAAAATTATGCCATATAATAAATGGTTGGTTGGAGAGTACCTTGGGCACAATGAGTAAGCGCAACATAGGCTTTACGTTGCATAGAGTGGAAATATGAAAAAATCATAGATTGTAAAGTTTGCATGTCCCACGAAAAAAAGAACTGTCATCATGACCAGTATGTAGAAATTGTATGTTTTCTTCATTTTTAAAGAGACCATCCCTTACACGGTGTATAGAAACTTACTTACAAAGCTTGATGTTTTGATCAAGTTAATTGACCATGGTTTTGAACAAGTCTGCATTTGCCACATTATTTATAAAAAGACATGCATAGAATGTAATACATTCTAAAATTTAAAAGTAGATATAAACTAACTTAACAACTAAAGTAATCAAAATAAATTATTAGATTTTTATCTGTTAATTCAAACTTTAAGTTACAAATGCACACACAAAGGATATTTTTCTTCTTAAATATAAATGCTCTACCCAAAGTCTACAGCACAAGGATTCGCCCCGTGGTATGCATTAGCATTACGTATTAATGTTAATTCACTGACACATGAAATAAGGCCTCTAATTTTCAGGTAACATTCCATACTCTATAAGAAATTTTTCAACATCAGTCGCAAAGAAATCATTACCCAATTCTGACGCAAGTTGAACAAAATTTCCAATGATTTGCCCACCTTTGTAAACTAATAATGCTGGTACACCATCAATACGAAAGTGACGACTCAAGCCTGTTACATCTGCCAAAATACGACAGAATTTTACATATGGATATTCACTAGCCAGAACACTCAAACATCCATCCATAGATTCACATGCTTTTACGTTATAACTATAAATATGTATAATAACTGTTACTTTAGTATCCTCATTATCAATAGCTTTTAGAAATTGATCTTTGCTATCAAGAGTCACTACTTTGCCAAATTTTGGCGCTTTTTGTAACTGATTCATTATTTCTTGCATTCTTTGCTGCTGGTACTTCATTAGAAAACCTTCATCTATAAGTTCATTTAACTCCTCCTCCAACTCATCAATCTCTTTTGCTTCAGCCTCCTCTTGTTCCGTTTTAACTGACATTGTAAGCTTTTTCGCTAAAGCAATTTTTTCAAGTTCCATTTCTTTTCGTTGCTCAGCTTCCAGCTGTTTATATCGTCTCCAGTCTTCAAGTACTCCTTTTGGTCCTGTGTTACTTGCTGTTCCTGACCAATTATTAACTAGTGGAGGCTCATTAGAGATATTATTCGCTTTTGAAGCATTTCCTTCTTCATCTCCGCTCCGACTTCCTTCATCGTCTGACCCTTCATCCTCACTACTACTGCAATAGTTTTGCAGTTTTTCACCCAAAATTTTGTCCTCTAATGTAGCCATACTTTTGTTACTAATTACTGTGATATTCAGGTTTTCTGTTCTCCAATAGTATTAAATTATTATTGAAAAAGAATGTGCACAAAAAGTACAAACTTAATATATAATAAATTATTTATTATTTAAGAACCAAGCAACAGCAAAATTTATAAAACAAACAACTGCAAACAACAAACAAATTTGAACCTTTATACATAAATAATCTGTGTTTGCACCACTGGGCACTGACCACAGAACACTTATACTCTCTTGTCTCTACGAGAGGCACTGACCAAAGAGACAATACCACAACAATAAGTTACGTAAGACACTGACAGTCTTATACAAATTTACTTTATGACACTGATCACGGGTCACTGAATTTGGCCCCACTTTTTTGATTTTTGATTTTTTATTATTTGTTTGTCGTTTGTTCGTTAATGTTCGAATGTAAAAATTGTTTGTTCGTCTTTTACTTATTTATAATTAATTAAACAAATGTTCACCCTTAAGTTGGCCCCCCTTGCTAGATATCTTTATTTTATCGCTCAGATTTATTAATTTTGATCGATTATCGTTTGTTCGACCACTATTGATGATTGTTCGATCATAAAAACAATTAAATTATTAATTATTTTTTATCTAATAAGCTAGCCATTGATATTTTTAAACAGGTTTGCAGATAGTTATGATACTTGTATATTGTAATGAAATTAATAATTCCTAAATTAATTTATTAATCTGATAGTTTTGTAGCCCTTGTTAATTTTTTCATTTAATTTTTCATTTAATTGGAACGAAGTTCCTTACGGCAGGCTTGGAGGGGATAGGGAATTTGCTGCGCGACCGAACTGAAAAAAATGTGATAGTAAAACCGTAAGAAAAATGCGTGGAATAAAAGCGTTAAATGAGACGTGCGCAGGCGCGACAGTCGCGTACACAAGCGAGTAGTGCCGTTTAGCCGAAGGAAGTTCGTTCCTACCTGGTGTCCCGCGACACCACATGTTTTTTTCAATTAAAATCAAATTAATTTGGTCGGATGATTTTGTACAGATTTAAGACGTCCTTACATAGAATCACCCATATAAGTATATGATTGTTGACAAACTATTAGTAAACCTCAAAAAATATGCAGATTTTTTTATGCATCATGTTTTTTCAAATTTTTTCGATTTTGAAAAAAACCAAATTTTTTTCAAATATGTCAAATTTTTTCACGATAAAATCAAATTTTACTATACCGACATGTGATATATTCACTACATCGATATAATTTTAATTTTTTGCTGTAATAATAATTAAATAAATAGACAAAAATTGTACAATAATTAATTTTTGCACTTTTTAAACTAAGAACAGATAAGCTTTAAATTTAATTGCTGAATAGGTATAGTAAAATATAGTAAAAATTTTATAACAAATAAATTGTGGCCAAAAGAAATTATAAAAAAAGTTGAAAAGTAGAAATTTAAAAAAAATGTAATTTTTTTATGAATTTTTTAATCATTTTTTTTATTATTTTATTAGATAAAAAAACCTTATGTGTTTCTTATTTAATAGTATAATTAATTTGAAATTAAAAAAAAACTAAGCCTTGTTTAAAAATATTGATGGCTAGCTTATTAGATAAAAAATAATTAATAATTAAGAATTTAATTGTTTTTATGATCAAACAATCATCAATAGTGGTCGAACAAACGATAATTAATCAAAATTAATAAATCTGAGCGATAAAAATAAAGTTATCTAGCAAGGGGGGCCAACTTAAGGGTAAACATTTGTTTAATTAATTATAAATAAATAAAAAACGAACAAACAATTTTTACATTCGAACATTAACGAACAAACGACGAACAAATAATAAAAAATAAAAAAAATTCAAAAATCAAAAAAAGTGGGGCCAAATTCAGTGACCCACTGACCATTCACCAAAAAGCACTGCCACAGACTAAACTCACTAAAGCAAAGAAAGGACCACAAAACAATATACTCCTAAGGTGCCCCACATACCTACAATAATATTGCGCAATACTTTTATTGTGCAATGGCCAAGGACCTTATATACTATAACTGGAATTGTTACGAAGCAATATTTGAAAAATAAAAAGGTACTTTATTTCGTTATTCATAAAGTTGACATTTGTTTCTTACATAACAGAGGGGAAAAACGTTCTGAGCTAGACAACGACAAGAGTGGATGTTGTCCCTTTTTTGCAATTGCCAGTGTAAATAAAACGATCTAGATGGTAGATTTTTACATACTCGGTAATCGTTAAATCCTTTTTATTCATACACGTCGATAAATAAATTAGAATAAAATGTATTGTAATTAACATAGTGAGTTCCAAAATGTGCTTATTTTAATTATTACGTAAATACTTATGAATGCAAAAACTGTTTCTAAAATTAGTAGAATTACTTAGTAGTAATTTGCAAACTACGCATGGCCGCTTCTACTCTTCGGAACGATTTTGAAGGGCGTGTGAACATTCCGGGTAGAATGTAACTTCCTTGGCAATGGCGCTCCATAGACCTACAATAATATTGCGCAATATTACGTATTGTGCAATATTATTGACCGTTTAGGGTTAATATTGAAGATTGCGCAAAGATTGAACAAAAGTTCGAGTTGGTTTAATTTTTATTGTGCAATATTTTTTCTTGCACTGGGTAGGATTAATATTGCACAATATTTTCACTTCAGAATTTGAAACGGTCGCGTTCGGTTAGTCACGGTGTTTAATGTATAGTCGTGTCGTTTTAAGCAAAATATTATTGTAGGTCTATATACCTATAATAATATTTTGCTTAAAGACGTGAACAATTTATGCGACGCTGAATTTGGCCACACGTTTTTTGATTTTGCTTCTTTTTTATTTTTTATTATTTATTTGTCGTTTTTTCGGTAATGTTCGAATGTAAAAATTGTTTGTTCGTCTTTTATTTATTTATAATTAATTAAACAAATTGTCTTGTAATATATATAAATCAAGATACTTCTCGATGATAATAATTGAATTAATATAGACGTAAATAAATATTTTCTTTTAATAAAATCCTGTTTATTGAGTATCTATATACACATACTGAATTTATTCTTCCATATTAAATAAATAAATAAATATAAAATAAATAATAAAAAATAAAAAAAATAAAAAATTAAAAAAAGTGGGGCCAAATTCAGTGACCCACAATTTATGCATTCTACCGATTTTATCATTTGCCTGCTCCTTCTTCGTTTTTAATTAGGCACTGCCATTGGCGGTTTGATTTGTATTATTATCTGTTAATGAAATAGACACAAGGAAGTTACATTCTACCCGGAATATTCACACTCGCTTCAAAATCGTTCCGAAGAGTACCACAACATGAGTGGAGTGTGTCTCTTTCTACTAAATAAAGCGCCAATCGCCATATATAAGTGCGGCCATGCGTAGATTGCAAATTACTACTAAGTAATTCTACTAATTTGAGAAACAATTTTTGCATTGCATAAGTAATTACGTAATAATTAAAATAAGCACATTTTAGAACTCACTATGTTAATTACAATACATTTTATGCTAATGTATCTATCGACGTGTATGAATAAAAGGGATTTAACGATTACCGAATATATAAAAATATACCATCCGAAAGTTTTATTTACACTGGCAATTGCAAGAAAGGGACAACATCCACTCATGTCGTTGTCTTGCTCAGAACCTTTTTCCCCTCTGTTATATAAGAAACAAATGTCAACTTTATTATGAACGAAATAAAGTACCTTTTTATTTTTCAAATATTTCTTCGTAAAATTCCAGTTATCGTATATAATAAATAAAATAATATTTCTATACTCTTTGGTATATAAGTTCCTTGAATAGACATTTAGCCATAGACAGAGAACTGTCTACGCATTTAGACATTTTTTATTTTCCATAGACAATAGTGATTAGACGCCAGTGCCCAGTTTTTTTTAAAAGTTAAAACCATATTAGCAGTTAGCACATATTAGTCTATGGTTAAAACTGGATAGAAGCGGCAAGAGCTTTTACTGTTGCTTTATTTTTAGGTTATAAATTATAAATAAAAGACGTAAGGATTTTTCCTGTGTTATCCAAATATAATTAAGTTTATGTAGTCATTGTACTCTTTTAAAAATACAAAAAAACGCTTTCCTTTCTCAGTTTTGATTAATTTTTTTACAGAAAATCGTAAAAATGGCGGCGGCTATGCCAATCAATCCCAAGCCTTTTCTCAACAGTCTAACAGGAAAATCCGTGTTGGTCAAATTGAAATGGGGCCATGAGTACAAAGGGCTTCTTGTTTCGGCTGACGGTTACATGAATTTACAGCTGGCTAATACCGAGGAAATGGTTGATGGATCATGTACAGGTTAGTTTCAAATTTTTGTGCTCTTATGTAGATTTAGATCCGTTTATATAGGTGCTGCTCGACGTGCGATCCTTTACGGCGGCCTTAAAGAACACCAGTTTTACTCGCGGCTCATTGGTGCTTATACACAGGCGAGCCTATGCCACGGTCTTAATGTTCAAAACTTTGTCCCATAAGAACACCGGATGGTATGCGCATAATTAGACACAATTAATGGGGAATACAAAATGGCTATGCTGCAATGCAAAAAACCTGCCGGTGCTATTAAAATAAAATTTTTAAAAAAATCATCCAATTTTAGGCTTGGGCCTAACCGGTCACTACAGAGATTTAGTTCAATTTAGTTCATAATCCAAGGATGAACTAGTTTGTTGTTTGTGTACTTCTTTTTTGAAATAATTTATTAAGAACAATAAATAAAGAAAATAGTCATGATTATTGTAAGTTTTGTTTATTGTTATTTAAAAAATACAAAGTATTACATGAAAATTTTACACGTCGATTTATGTAATATGAGATTTTTGATTTAAATAATGAAAAATAAAATAATTTATATTAATGATTAGTCAACGACTAGGCTAGTTCCTAGTATAATGTGTAATTATATTAGAATACTTAAAAAGTATGAATTTTTACAATTAGAGTTGACTTTTTTGTTATGGCACATAAAATCTTTTATCGAAAAAAAAACGAAAAAATAAAATGATTTATATTAATAATTAGTCATAATTAACGTGATATATAATAATAATAATCAATTATTTGTAACAATAAATGGGAATAGAAGAGAATTTTTTTAATTTTAATTAAACTTACCGTAAAATAAGACATAAATGGTATTAGTATTCTGTTTGATGATTAGCCAGCAATACTTCAGTTGACGATTGTTATGATTTCATATGATTTGGTAAAATTTCAACCATGGGGATTTGAAGTTGTTTAGTATCGATATTGATTATCGAAATATCAAGGCGCGCACAGTAAAAGTAAATAACTCGGTTGGTCACATAGTGCCACTGTCTAGTAAAGTGGACGCTAACAGAATTATAAAAAGAACTAAGAGCAGAATTTTCAATGAACTAGTTCGCATAGTTCACCTAAAGAAGCGCTCTTCCCACTTAGGTCGCTCGCGAACTACCCAAGACTATCCAATTTCCGGTATAGTAAGACTACCAAATTTTTATTTATTCTATTGAAAATGTCTAAAAAATCTATTGAAAATTGCTGAAAATCGTACATGAAAAGGTATTTTCATGCCCATATGCACAAAAGGTAGGCAGAGGTACAGTCCATTTTTTCTTCCTTGTCCATTTTAGTAAACATAAATGGCAGACCAATAACTCAAATTGGTCATAGACAATTAATATGGTTGGGAAAAATCGAAAGATCTGTTGAACGAGTATGACAAACTAAATTGAATGAATGATATTAATTGTGTTCGGTAGTTTACTTTTGGTATGATCTAATTTAACTTGTTTGCACTATGCTATTTAAAAAGAAAATGCTGGAGACTCCACAGGATTTTCCTTTGTCAATAAAGACATCGAACTTTCTGTCTGATTTTAATGCCAGGGTCTAAAGAGAAATCGAAATTTCTAATCTAATCGAGAAAGAAATTAAAGTCCCCCTTACGACACCACGGTAAGTAACGATACCACTAAGAAATTGCGTATCTACGCTATAATCTCTATAGGCACCACCGCTAACTTCTAGTGTTTTCACTGAAAATAAACTATTTTCCCTCTATGATTTTCATTCACTTCTGAACGAAACATCGTACAAAATAACATCAAGCTGGCACTCTATTTTCAAGCATGCTCTTGGGGATAAATAAAAGAAATTAGACCGGCATTAATCCATGGATAATCCATGGAGTGTGCTGTGTTGGTTGCAGTTTAAGATACAGGTTAATTTAAAAGTGTTTTGGCGTATTAATCAAAAAATAAACTTTAATTATAATCAAGATTAGTTCAAGGTCTAGGAGTTTAGATAATAATCGTGTCAAAAAGCGTAAATAACAATAAAATATATTTTCCTTCAACGACCTTATCACTTACCAGCGCTCTGGATATGTTGGTACCTATTATTATTTATTTTCGTAAATTTTAGTGTTGATATCTAAGGTCTCAAAAAAAAAACATAAGATCTGAATATGAAATTTTAATATCCTATACAATATTTAAAAAATGTTGTATTGTATACTGAGGTTTATTTATTTTCTTTACGACTAAAGTCAGTTGTAAAACTTAAAAAAGAGATTTTAATTTAGTCTATGTTGTAATTTCGAATATAGGCTATATATAGAATATAGCTAGTTATTTATTTTGCACTATTTTGTATAGAAGAAGAAGAAACACTATAAAAGTTACTTAGGTATGACCTAGTTTTACTTATTAGTATTACGCAATAAAAAAAATTACATCTGCTGGTAGACGCCACAGCCTTTTTTTGTCAATAAAGGCATTGACTTGTCTGCCATTTCTTATTTTAATCCCAAGGTCAGTATGCTCTAGAGAAATCGAAATCCACTAAACATAATTTGGGGGCTGAATCGCCTTTGTCCGTAGGAGAACACTCGGAATTCTGTATCCCTATATGTGGCCCTTGGATGTACTAATCGTGCTAATAATGGATATAGTGGGAGACATATGTCATGGCTATAAGGACCACCCATCAGCTGAAGTCGTGGCGCCAAGCGTCCATTTTCCATCACTTTAACGCTGATGTAGCTTTAGTGAGGACGGGTCGAATCAGTTGCGCCTATACAATCTGGACGATCTAATACACACTGACGTTGATGCATTTGGAGACGAGTCATGGAGGGTAGCGGAATCCAAGGCACGGTGCACCACTGACCGACCGCTAGTCAGTAGGGGGCCAAGTAGCGTGCTAACCACATGTGAAAGGCTGCCCCGCCAACTAGCGGAACATCTCAAATGCGCCATAGTGCCAGTTGGCAACCGGATGAGAGAGCCCTATGGACATTCTTGGGGGGGCTCGGGCGTCCCCGCAGTCTCCAGACTAGTCCCCAACAGTGTAACTTCGAGGTGTGTGTCTCAGGTCCGGAAGTATAGCGCCTCGATTCACTGCCATCTTCACACCTACTTCACTCACTCTATTTAATGAAAAGGGCAAGGTACAGGAATAACGTTATACAGTGGCAGCACTCCCTCTCGATGAAAGTAGACCTCAGCAACATCAGAGGTTTACATTCTAATCTCGCTGCAGTCCATTTCCACCTGGAGACTCATAAACCTTATCTTATCCTTATCGTATCTTGTTCCTCACGGAGACACAATTAAGATGTCCGTCTGATTTGGCATACTTAACCTATCCCGGCTACACCCTTCATCTAATGAGTCATCGAAATTTTAAAGACTGCAAACTTCCTTAAATGCAACATTAACATTTTTACTGCAAGCATGATTGTTATAGTAAGTAATGTTACTACCAGCAAAATGGCGAATTTGCGTATCATTCTCAATAATTTAATTAATTTTATAATATCAAAAGATAAATTAATTAAAATAGAATAACTATTAAAAAAAAAACATTAATCTCGTATTTTTGAGAAAATAAATGTAATCAATTATCTTTTTTCTCAAAAAAGTTGATCCATACTAGTTCAGAAAAATAAGTATGAAAAACTAGGAATCTTCGCGTAATGGGAGCAGTATCATTAGATTTAAATAATTAAATTAATTTTATAGTATTATGGGACAAATGAATTTAAATATAACTATTAACAAAAACAATACTCAAGTTTTTTTGTATAACAAGATCGTCAAATTATTGGAGTACGTAACGATTCTTCAAAATCGATTAAATAACCTGCCTTTAATCATCAAGTAGTATCGTTAGATACATACGTTCTAAATAATTAAATTAATTTTATTGTATTATGAGACAAAGAAATTTAAATATAACAACAAAAAACAATATTCTGTTTTTTTTGTATTACAAGTTCGTTGAATTATTGTAGTATGAAAAGATTCTTTAGAGTCGATTAAATAACCTGTCTTTAATAAAATAAAGCTTTTATTTTATTAAAAGGAGGTTATTTTACTATTGCAAAATTAATCACATTTAACAGATTGTAAAACTATATTATTACTTTAAAAGGTTTAATGTTTGAAAAATAATGATTCAATAAAGCGGATATTTTATATTCTACAAATAAATATTTAACTTTTAAAGAGTTAACAATATTTAACATTGTTACAAGCCATTTATCATATTTTTTGAATGTTTAACTTTGGTAAAGAATCATTCAATTACTCATTCGTTCGTTTTACAATTCGTTCATTGTTGCCCGAGTCTATCAATTTCATAGATAAACTCATATTCTATGTGTCAAATTCATATGGTATTTTTTAACTGTGCAATTAAATTTTAGTTTATAATAAGTTTTTGTAAATTAAATGTGATAAAACGATATATTAGAAACAGTTTTTAGTGCCAAACAAACCGTTTAAAATTAATGAATACAATAATCCAATAATATTGAATTCAATGTGTATGATTGATGTGAAACTTTAATGTTTTTATAACAGGTAGGCTTTGTTGTTATGTTGAGACAAGTAAAAAGAAATGGACTGTACAACAAGGACACCCACAATTAGCCGAAGGTACTTAGTGCCACCATGTGGTAGGTGGCAAGCCTATCGCCAACCATCAAATATTGCCTGAATTGGGAACCGGGAATCGAACCTGGGACCACATGTGGTCAACACTGATACACAGGGTCCACTAGAACACTAGGCAGAGGCAATTCGAACGTTACATAAAATATGCAATGTCATTTGTTTAAACGATCAGTAAAATTATTCCTACCTGACCGTGGCACGGGTATTCAGTCAGTACTGATCGAAAGAAACAGGATAATTGTCGACAAAACCGAATAGAATAAATATTTATGTGCTTTTAATTTCTTTATTCTAACACTTATTTCTTAATTTTAGCTAATTTATCAATTAGCTAAAATTAAGACATGAATCAATAAAAAACAAGAATAGATTGAAAAAAAATCATGTACCAATGGTTATGTAAGCATTGGGAGTTAGAGACTTGCTTACTTTTATTGACTATACTATTTTATTATATACTAAGTTAATGTGACCTGATCATGTTAAATTACACTACTTATTCTAACCACAGCATTGACAGCTTACAAAAAGATTAAACTATATAAAATAGGTAAAAGAAGGTGTATTTTAGCAGCTACAGAAACCAGAGTCAATTTTATTTTTTATTAGCAAAATAAAAATAAAAAACTAAGGGAAAAACGGGCCACATGGAATATTACACTCATACTCTTTCGTTCCTTTTTTTGTATACTACTTGCAGCGTGCAGCCCACTGCATTATAAAAGTTTTTTTGCGAATTCTGCGGGATCACCAAATTTTTCCAGGATAAAAAGTGGCCTATGTGCTATTCCAGATTATCATCTACATGTGTGCCAAATTTCATTGAAATCCATTCAGTAGTTTTTGACCAGAAAATCGAACCTGGCACCTCATGTGGTCAACACCGACACCGGACCACTAAACCATATATTATTACTGAACTTTATATTATTTTTTTATGAAAATTAAAAGAACGAAAATAATATATTCATAAATAATATTCACGGGACAAATTACACTTACTGATCTAACCCCAAAATAAGCAAATTATTTGCTTTTGTTATGGGTGTTAGTCAACAGTACGAATACGAAGAAAAACATATATAAATACAAGAATATATTTAATAAATACCCTAACCCGGCAATACAAGCATTTATGCTCATCACACAAATGCTTGCCCCATCGGGGATCGAACCCGAGCCCCATCGATCGCGTAGTCAGGGTCGCTAATTACTCGACCAATGGGGCGGTCAGTTCATAGATGTGCTATCTGAGATATAATAAAATCTTTCCAGAATAATAATTGATTACAAATGGAGTAAAGCACATATTTTTATTGTTTATATTATATTTATTATTATTAGCCTTATCTATATAATCAGTTTATTCAACATAAAGACAAAATTGGAGGTGATATTACAATTTAATGCTTTATGTAATGCTACTTTTATTGTTGCAGGTAACCTCGGAGAGGTTCTTATTAGATGTAATAACGTTTTATATGTAAGAGGTGCAGAGGAAGAAGATGAAGAAGGTGAAATGAAAGAATAATAAGATAAGACTTAGTGTAAAATTAAACTGCTGCTGCAATTTCACCCATGTTTTGTGGTGTTTGTTATTTCACAGTGAACTATTTGTGTCAGGGTGATTTTTACTATAATTATATATTTTTTAGAATGAAAGACTGGTTCTCTATGTAATTATAGCATATTCTCTCTGCAAAATCCGAGCCAAGAATATAATCTCATCTCATATACCAACTATTGCTTGTGCATTAAAAAGTACCTGTTCATTATTCTTGTCTCTACTTGTGTGCACTCTAAAATCAGCAAAATTCTTTCCACATGGAAGTTTATTTTGAAAACATGAAAAAGCCAGCTGTATACATACATTCGATACAAAATTCTTTAATGCTGCCTAAAAAGTCACCATTTGTGTTACCATAATATTGCAATAACACATATCTCCAGCACAAACAGCACCATGGATTGCAGCCGTTTTAATTGTATCTTGTAATTATAATTCCATTAATATAAGACTTTGCAGTATAAGTTGTTTGTTTTATTTTTAATTGTCTTTATAAATGACCATATCCTAAAAGGTACAATCACAGCATCATGTTAAACAGAGAAGAGGAGGCTTAACCAAACATTAAATTTATTAATGCTTAGACTGTAACAAGGTTCATCAAGGTTTTGACTTTATGGAGGGTAAGGCATTGTGTTGTTTGTGAGGCACTTGGCGAAAATGAGCTTTTCATCGCCGAGACCCATGAAGGCAATGTAGGGTTGAGTGATTTTGATTGTGTAGGAAAAGCAACTTTTGTGGTGGTGTGGTTTTTTTTTCTTTATATAAACTTAGGCAGTTTGTATATAACCATTACTGTCAAACTGATTTTTATTGTGCTGCTTGCACAAATGCTCGGCCAAAGTTGAAGTTTGGTGAGCTCAGAACCTACAATAAGGGTTCTTTGAGACCAAACCTTGGCATTAGTGGCATCAGGATTTCAGTTCACTGTTAACTCTTAATCAAGCTATAACTCATGTTTGAGTGCTAGCGGGCCGAAACTGCCGAAATTCATTCACACATCAGCGTCACTACCGGCAGCGACGATGATGTGTGAATGAATTTTGATGGGATCATGAAGAGCTGATAGCATCCCTATGTTGGTTCCGGGCTCCTTTGAAGAATAGACCAACTGCCATTCTGCCAGGCAGGTCGTAAAAGACGACCAATTGGCTTTGCAAGTCACTACCAATGTGACTACTAAGTGGTAGAGTTCTGCATTGTCTCGCCCGTGTCTGATACTACTGCCTTACCTATTCCTGCCGCAATAGCGTCCAGTGCTTGTCACTGTCGTGTTTCGGTTTGGAGGGTAAGGTAGTCGATAAACTTATGCATATGGCATTAGACCTCCCCACAAGATAGCAACGCGCCATTAACATCTTTGGTGTCTATAGGCGATGGTTGACTCTTACCATCAGGAGACCCATCTGCTTGTTTGCTATCTTATATATAAAAAAAGGGGGTTGACTAGTATACGCTGGGGAGCGTCCTGAACTTACAGTGTCAGTGACAGTCCAGCGGCAACCACCACGGTTTGTATTATTGGCCAATCTGACAAGTAATGTGTGAACTTACTTCAAATTTTCAAACTTCAAACTCAAAAAGTACTGCATGGATTTACTTCAAATTTTGCATGAATACTACTAACAGGTCGGGTCAACATATAGGTTACATATTATCACGCTATCACCTACAGGGGAAAGGCAGTGCGGAGTAAACAGCTAGTATCTAATAATAAAAATATTTTGCCTTCTTAAACTACTAAATATATGCGAACAAATATCGCACATTACTTCGAGTTTACTTCTAATAATACAATAATAGCCGGATTTGCGGCCGAACCATTAAAATAAAACGAATATCGAATTTTGAAGTGCCTCAGTACTAAACCTGAGAAACTTCCACTTGAATCAAATATTTTGAAATTTTCATCTATCAATATGCATAAAATAATGATACAGATATAAATAACGCCTTTGACGATCGGACAGGGTTCTTTTAATTCTGAAACCATGAAAGGAGTGATAGAAAAAGTCATATAGTAGCGTCGTGCATGTGTGGGTTATAGGTGTATATCTCAGACGCTATACCTATATAATCAGCTACCATGTTTTATCATAAGATAGCAAACAGATCGAAAGAGAACCCTTGCCTATAGATATCAAAGATGTTAATTGTGAGTTGCTATCTTTGTGGCGGAATGGTGGTATCACTTGCATAAGTATTCGGCTACCTTACAGTCCTCCAAGCCAGAACACGACAGTAACAAGCATGACGCTATTGCGGCAATAATTAGGTAAGGCGTTAGCACCAGACCCAGACAAAACAATGCAGAATTCTTACCTTGTAGCGAGTTAGTGACATGTATCGTTCGCTTCTTGTGAACTCTTGGTAGTTGGTACAGTTTTCAACTGCTTTGAACCCGGATCGTTTCACTTTAATAACGCAAACGGTACTATACGCGCGATCTCGTTTAAAGAGGGCGTGCCATGCCCTATAATTATATAGGCCGTATGGTAAGTCTGTAAATATTGTAGAAGGGTGTACAGTACTCGATTTTGATATTGATTATGTAAAAAAACTAGGTAAGTATTTAAATTTTGAACCAATTAACTAATAAAAATGTTAAGTAAGGATACCCACGTATGATATCGAAGTTCATTGTTTACAAACAGCGATTTCCCACCGCAGCACATGTCAGTCAAAGCGTGCGCCTGCCGCTCTAGCGGTGACCGTATTAGGAATATTACTACACTAATTTCTCTAAGGTTTAATATGTAATTAGACAATATTCTCTTTTTATTATATATTTAACGGTTACATATGAACATTATCTATAAAGGGTGTTCAGGAGTCAATTTTGATACGAATATGTAAAAAATGAGTAGTTAAATTTTGACCCAATTATCCAATACTAGCTATTACCCGCGGCTTCGCTCGCGCATATTTACTTTAGAACTTATTTAACCTTTCTGTATATGCTACTTCCCTTATTTTACCCCTTAGGGATCGCATTTTGAAAAGCGCTTAAACACGTAATTAATTTTTTTTACTCAATTCATACGAAATTTCATGCAAATATGACCAGGGAAGAAAAAGTTTCATACAAACTTTTATTCCCTATTTCACCACATTCGGAATTGAATTTTAAAAAATCCTTTCTTAGTAAGAGTAATACTTGTGCGAAATTTCAAGTTTCTAGTCCTAAGGGTTTGGCCTGTGCGTTGATATACCAGCCAGTCACTTTTGACTTTTTTATATATATAGAAGACAAATGTTAAGTAAGAACAATCGCGAATAGATATCTGTTGGCAATATTTTACACAAATATACATAAAATGAGTATATGAGGACATTGATGTCTAAATTATTGTGTCAATATAAAGATGAAGGATTAATTCTTTACTAATTATTAAAATCTTATGGAATCTATAGAATTGTTAATTATTTAACTTATATTTAGACGGTAGTCAAATAAAATAAAATACTATAAAAAGGTCTGTCAGATATGTTTTCGAGGCATTCGTGTTTGTGAAATTGAGAAGTGAAGTTGCTTAATGTACAATAATAAAGTGTAATAAGTTCTGTTTTTTGTATTTAATATTTAATATAATAATATAATTCGATATTCCGTTATTTGATGTTTAAATTATAAAACCTTATACCTTTTACCAAGTGGAGCGAATATATCGTAGTTAATTGCTTACAAACAGAGATTTGCCGCCGCGGCATGAGTCAGTCGAAGCGGGTGCCTGTTGCCCGCGCGATGACGAATCTTCAAAATATGAGTACACGAATTTCATTGAGGTTTACTATGTGATTCTCCTTTTACCTATTATATTTTAAATTACCTATTATAACTATTAACTATCATGTCCTTAAAAGTTCACCAGTTAAATTGTATAAAAAGCAGCATACACTAGTGAGAATTAATACAAGAATTATATATACAGAATTTTAATCATCACCAACAAATATTTACAATAGTCAAAATTCACAACATTCACAAATATTTCCAGGATAAGACAATTTTATATCAATTCGAAAAAAATATACGTATTAGACAAATACCTACTCACAAGTATATTGTGCTTAAAAGTGTTTATATTAAAAATAATACTTAATGTTTATAACTCTCAAAAAACACTTTAAAACTGCTCAAAACCGCGATTTACTAGAAGCGGGAAAGCGGAAAGCGATAGCACGCCTCGGAATCGTCGAAGCGATATCTTCTCGCTACCTTTCTCGCTCTAGCAAATGGCAGGATATCTTCCTGCTACCTTTCTCGCTCTAGCAAATGGCAAGATATCTTCCTGCTACCTTTTTCGCTCTAGCAAATGGCAGTTCGGAGCAACAGAAAAGGATAGGACGACGGAATGAGGCGATTCCGTGCTGACTGGTGCAGTCCAACCCTTACTTTTCACAAAAGCTTTGAATTCAGTGTAGACCAGGCTTCCATGGTGTTGCTGCAGCAGGAGTGCCGCCTGTGAAGACCATCGATTTCCACGAGCCCCAGCCAGCTAAGTTCAAGCCCTTCCCACCGCGCCGTTGGCTATTCCAGAATTCCCCCCCTTTTCTTATTCGGACTCCAAAATTTTTTTAAAAAATATATATTTAAAATTTAAATTTTTAAATTTAAAAATATTAATATTTTAATAACCGGAATATAGTCCTGAATTTTAATTGAGTAAGCATTTTATTTCTTCGAATCCCACGAATCCCGTGACACCAGCTATAAAATAATATACGTCTTACTGAAGTTGAGTATTATGCCCTTGGTATGCTAGTGTGCTAACTTTACGCCGTGCAATAATTGACAACTTCAGTCAGACGCATCGTAAGGGGCCATCCATAAATTACGTCACACGAATTTCATGTTTTTTGACCCCTCCCCCGTCCTTGTCACAGCTGGTCACACTTGTGAGACCTCCCCTACCTAGTGTGGTGTCACATATTTTACAATTTTACATTGGAATAATGATATCATTCATTATTTTTTATCTATACAGGTGGCTTTTTAATTTTACTGTTGCAATACTTCAATATAAAAAAAATAGTTTGAAAAAATGTGATGTCACAAAATTTGCGACCCCTCCCTAACACTTGTCACACAATGTCACATTTCGTCGACCCCCTCCCTTCTCCTAAACGTGTTACGTAATTTATGGATGGCCCCTAATGTACTACTTATTATTTTCCCTTGCATAAAAATACTAAGGATAATATTAATTAGCTTTTGAGCATACAATGTTTGCGACAGCTCTACTAACATTTTATAAGATTGCTTTTTTTAACTTTACGAACACAACAATGATACGTGTACATGAGCATATAACGTACGAAAGTGACCTAAGTGTCGAACTAGAGCTTATAGCAGTGCTTTTTAGGGTTCCGTACCTAAAATGTCTGTCTATCCGCCTGTCTGTCTGTCACCAGGCTGTATCCCATAAACCGTGATAGCTAGAAAGTTGAAATTTTCACAAAAACATTTTTGAAAACACTTTTTTCGCTTCGCTAAATTTTAAGCGATTTACCAATGTCAATGGTGATGTACATGTGCATTATCAAAAAAGAAATTTTGAGTTTTTTTTTATATTCCTGTCAAACGTAGAGGGCCACTGGAAAGACGAAACGTAGCTATATTAGTATAACTTTAAAATTCACATACACATTGGAGGTAAGGAACATCCTAAATTATAAACATTGATATAAGAATGATAAAGGATAGGCGCTAAATCTATACATATAATAAAATCGTAGGAAAGTCATGTATGCCCGGGCATAGAATAATAACGCATAGAAACCAAGTCGACCCGCGCTATATTAAGCCATTTCAAAAAAGCCTGAAAAGGCTTCTTATGCTCGCCGGCCCCTCAGACATGTGACACGTGCTACACAAAGTACAGCTCTCACAATTTCAAAAAATGTGAGTTACTGTGTGGTGAAAGGTTGTCACCGTGCTTCACAAAAGCGTATTTAGGGCTTGAAGATCACATTTCACAAATAAGGACTACTTGGCATCGGATATTTTTGTTTAAATTCCAAACAAATAAATCGTAAATATCTAAGTTGAACGATATTCAAAATGTTGCCAGCCAAAGAGGAAAATATTCTACCACGTATCTGTTTTTACCTATTTTCATTATAATTAATAACGTGTGTATTACTATTTTAAGTGCGATCTTACATAGCTTGAACTTTGCTTTTGCATAAAAAATATTATTTTATGCAAAAGCAAAGTGTTGGGACTTACCATTATACTGGCGCAAATATTACAAAACCGTTTGTCAAACCAATACTACAAAGCTTATATTCGTGTATAATGAGGACTTTTAGAAGGCAAAAAAATTGTTCCAACTAGCATTCTAGATGCCGCAGTGTTTACCAGAAAAATACTGTTACTGCTAAAGACATTTTTTTTAAATTTTTCTTATGAAATAATATGCCATGGTACAGCATTATTTCGTGTTTTCCTAAGTGTCAAGTAGTTTTATTGTCGATATTTTCGAGTTTTATCGACGAAATAATGTAGGGTAACGTGCCCTAAAATCGGTCTGCGCCAAATGTTGGCCTCCTGATATGTTTATGCTGATAATTAAGTTTCAATTCTGCATAGCTTGAAATTTATGTTGCGAATGACAATATTAGTCATACATACTTAATTAATTTGTGCCGTATACTCCAATGCATATATTATAACACGTAGAAGCCAAAGAGTCGCCACAAGGAGCTGTATTGTTTCCGATTCGGCTAAAAACGTTAGAGGAGATTACGCACAGAAATTACGTTTTTCTATATTCTAAGATCTGAACCAAAACAGTTGCGCACGATAGGTGGTGCTCAAGTATTGCACAGAGCCAATAGTAGCTTCACTCAATATAGTAGTCAGAAATATTATGTTTAGTTTAAAACATTTTAACTTTTCAAATTGATTTAAATAAATAATTTAAATAATAAGCATACCTATGCTATTACTTTTTACCTCAAACTGTTTTTAAATATTGTTCCTGCTTGCCCGCCCATCTGCTAACGTTCAAGTTAGTTTAGCTTTCGCCAAACATACACACATACACACATTCACGCACACAGACATACACATAAAGACACACAAGCATTCGCCAAGCAATGCACAAATTTATAATAACATTAGTGTTGTACAATTATATTTTAGTAGATATGTTTCAATAATGTTTTCTTAGAGAATTACTTCAATCACTGTTTTTATAATTTCAATAATGTAAACTTGTATTGGCCATATTTTTTATTTACGGTTGGTGCTGGTTGGTTACCGGTGTTTGATTACTGATATATACAAAAAAATATCTTGATTCTTTAACATTTCCCTGTAATTCTACTCATTTTACCTCACCGGGATAAAATATGTAAGTTTGAGGTTTTTATATGTCTAATAATACTATTGGAAAGAAAAACAATTTTAATGAGATAAAAATATTTTAAATTACAAATGAAAGCACAAAAACTAAAAAAAATATAAGGTTAAATAGCTTTGGAGTATCATCTTGGGAACATCTAGAATATTTCTCGGCATTTAAAATATTTTACGTAAGTAAATAAAAGTATAAGTTTCAAGTTTATACTAAATGACTATTAATGTTATAATATGAAAGGCTATTTGTAAGGTAGACCTATTTTAAATACCGTTTTGGGAAAATATTTATTTGCTTGCGACATTATTCACGCAATAATGTGTTTTTTGTGTGCGTGTCAACGCAAGTAATTACACCAAGGGTGACGAAGGTCATGCACACATCGATACGGTTTTGGCTTAAAATATCAACGAACGTTGAATGCAATTATCACTCTAAGCGTTACTACTCTAAGTGCCGGGGTAAACTCAAAAAGTACTGCATGGATTTACTTCAAATTTGCATGAATATTACTAACAGGTCGGGTCAACATATAGGCTACATATTATCACGCTAACACCTACGGGAGAGGAGCTGTGCGGAGTAAACGAAGTCCGCGCTGACTAAGTCGCGGGCAACAGCTAGTTGCATATAAATATATGTTTTAGTTATACAAATATTATGATGCAAATAAGTATCTCAGCGAGAAAACATATATCTCGTTTTTACACGTAATTATTTACATAATTAAATTATATAAGGTATACGTCATTGATTTAAATTTTTTGATCAATATTTTTCAAGGTTTTTTTAAGATTTTTTTTAAGGTGAGTTCAACGCCTTGAAGCACATTTTTCGCGCGCCGCCATTTTATGATTTCAGTTTCATAAAGTGATTCATTTGTCACATAGCTGTTGTCCGGAGTTTTAGTTTTACAGTGAAGTGTGTGTAGTTCTGTGACTTGGTTGTGTTTGATTAGTTAATTGAGCAAAACCCAACATGACAAGTAGGAACAACACTATTTGCTTCGCGGAAGGCAGGAAGGCGGAGGCGACGCCATATTTGAGAAACATTTGGCTTCAAGTTACGTGACCTTATTTCCTCTACCTTTCTTATAACAATGGTTTGGAAGGACATTCAAACTTCAAATTGAAATGACAAGTGACAACTAACATATAAAAAGTAACCTTAGCCAGGTCACTTTTTATATGTCAGTTATTATTATTAGCGCGATCTTTGATTTATTTGTACCGGCCAGCTCCATTATCAATGAAATCTTCGTGTCGCACATAAACCTTATATTTCATATCTAAACAGTAAAATATGACATCACGTATAAGCTACGAAAATTCTACGATTCGCTACGACGTAGTTATGACAAATGGCTTTAGAGATCAGTCGAATTAAATTACGTTATCTGAATGTTACATAATGCGTCATATCATACGTTTTATGTATTATTTTGTTTCTTAACATTAAGACTTCATTCGTTTTGACTTATATAAATCACAATGTATATTTACAATATTCTTAAAATTCAATTAACAATATATATTTGAATCACACTCTTATATAACTAATAAAAATATGCAGTTATTGCAATATATTTCTTATTGAGAAAACTTTGCTCTATCTCCACCGAACCACCAACTTCCTGCGCCAAAGATAGTATCTAAAACAAAAAAGTGTCAATGTACAGTTTGTCCCGTAAAAATATTGGGATTTTCTATTGATATATAAAATCCAAGATGTACAGTCCCGAACAAAACTGACTTTCAAAACTGTCCCTAATTTTACCCAAGAAGTTACAGATATGGAAAATATATAGTCTAAGATCCCAGAGCTGCCAGACGTCACGTATTTTCTGACGGATGAAATGTGGACGATTGAGTAGTGTTAGTATGTACTATGATCGTATGCCTACCTGCTAACTTGGTCAAACGGCCAATTTCCAGGTATCAGGTAATCAAGGTACATAAAAACATTACTTACTTCACGTAAATTCTCATGGCTGATTTTCATATATGTTTTCGAGTGTATAGTTAAAAATAAATTGTCAATACTCCCAGACACTTTCCGTCGGCCATATTGCTTGGCAGACGCTTTAAGAGTCTCAAGATAATTAGTTAACTTCACGTAAATTTTGACGCTCCATTTTTATATATGTTCATCCAACAACAATTTTAAAACCTTTGACAAGAAGACAGACCGATTCAAGGGGCCAATCATCCCCTAAACTAAATTTTAATATCTCTGTGAGTGGGAGCGCGAGAGCATTATCTACGCGTATGAGACTGAGTTAGACCGACTGCGCTGTTAAGGCCATGAAAATTACTTGAACAGATATTTTATAATTTTTAGAACTTTTGTTGACAAGTAAATTATGGCAACAAAAATAAGAAAAAAAATTGACCTATAATAAATAATACTAAAGTTAGCCGACATTTTTAATTTTTTTTCAATTTATTAATTAGAGCTAAAAAATATTTTTTTAAAAAATAACACTTATAGTTTTTCAAATTTTTAACAAATGAAAAATTTTTTTTAATATTTTTTTCAATTAAAAAATTCTAATAATTTTTAGATGTCGGCTAATTTGCTTCATTTTTTTACTAATTATTTTTAATTAATATAATTTTTAAATAAAATAAAAAATTGGTCAGGTGACAGCTAACTTTATTGTAATTTAAATACCCTCTTGAGGCCAACAGCTAAGTCACTCCCAAATAAGTATTCAGTGTTCTGCCGTACTCCCTTGAATAATATTGTTCTGTGCTGCCGTGTCTAATGAGTACAGCTGTGACTATAGTAGCAACGTGTGTAAAAATGTAAAAAAAAAATTGAAATATTCCCTTAATACGTTCAGAGGCTTATGACTGACAGCTTTTTGGATTTTTTAATGTATGTATGACCTTAATGCTGGCATATTTAGTAGTCGCCCTTCGCAGTGTACTTGTCCCAAATCTCAAAGGATTAGTACATTGTATACGTATTCACGGATTTACACGCGTACGCGTGATACTTTTAAATACTCGATACTCGTAAATACTCGATACGCTTTTGCCTCTTTGACATTACTAAGTTGTAGGTGTAATCGGGGACGCGTACGCTTACAATACTTCTAAATACTCGATACTCGTATATTCTACGACTGAATGCTTAGTTTGAAGACTTCTTAGTTGAAACCTAGTATAGAAACCTGATCCCGTAAATACGTCTCATCTCTACTTAACAGCGCAGTCGGTCTCACTCAGTCTCATGCGCGTAGATAATGCTCTCACGCTCCCACTCACAGAGATATTAAAATTTAGTTTAGGGGATGATTGGCCCCTTGGATCGGTCTGTCTTCTTGTCAAAGGCTTTAAAATTGTTGTCGGCTGAACATATATAAAAATGGAGCGTCAGAATATACGTGAAGTTAACTAATTATTTTGAGACCCTTAAAGCGTCAGCCAAGCAATATGGCCGACGGAAAGTGTCTGGGAGTATTGACAATTTATTTTTAACTATACACTCGAAAACATATATGAAAATCAGCCAGGAGAATTTACGTGAAGTAAGTAATGTTTTTATGTACCTTGATTACCTGATACCTGGAAATTGGCCGTTTGACCAAGTTAGCAGGTAGGCATACGATCATAGTACATACTAACACTACTCTATCGTCCATATTTCATCCATCAGAAAATACGTGACGTCTGGCGGCCCTGGGATCTTACTCTAATATTGTTTTTGCATATCCAACTTTAAGCGCAAGATTTATATTTGTTTTTGCAAAGCAATGTAGGAAAAGTAATAAAATTGACAGTATCGCAACCGACGCTACAATATTTGAAATGAGCGCATAATTTAAATTATGCGCTCATTTTTAGAGGACGTTTTTAAGACACTGATTGTGTTTCTTATATCATCTTGTTTTTTATATCAATGGGATTTTCCAACAAACTCATTAAATTGGCAACACCTGACATAAATTTCCTTGTCTCGGGAAGTCAACAATTATTGCTTATTCTTTACGAGACACAGAGAGTTTAATGTACTACGTACTAGACAAGCTATGCTAATTAGAAGTCATGATCCATTTTTTTAACACTCGCTGCAGCGCTGACTTAATAATAAATCGTCCAACCAAAGTCGAAATTAAGCAGCTCTACATCGTATGTATCGTGAATTTTATAGTGCTTACGCGCTTCATGTAACGAGCTCTAACGTAGGTGTAGTCAATGGACTACACTTTAGTGGAACACAAGTGGCGTGGCGCATGCTTTGTCTAATACGTTAATAAATATAGAAAAATATTTTACGGGACATAGTAAAAATATCGCACTTCACACATTATAAAAAATATCACGATCGTTATGTATGTGATATTTGGAACGCATGTCTGTGATATTTGGAAATTCTCCTTATATTTGTATCTAAAAATTGAGTTTTTTTTTAAATTATAAAATAGCAAATGAGGCAACCATTGCCTATAAACACCAGAGACGTTAATGGTGCGTTGCTATCCGTGAGGCGGGATGACAACGCCACATACAATGCAGTATATTGGCTACCTTACCCTCCAAACCAGAACACGACGACGAAGCATTGACGCTATTGTGGCAGGAATAGCTAAGGCGTTGGTACCATATAGCTGGGTGAGACGTTACGGAACTCTACCGCTTAGTAGTCACGATGGTAGTGACACGTATAGCCAATCATTCTCCTTTTACGAACTGTCAGGAAGAATGGCAAAAAAAGAAAAATCACAACCTATTCAACACGAGTCAAAAATCCTAACTGTCCCGAGAATTGAAACTGTGAAATGTTATAAACTAAATATTCTTCTTAAAGTATCCATAGGCCAACGAGATGATCTTCCGTAATTTGTTCAAAATAAATATTTCTAAGTGATGTTTGAATTCAAAAATTGATAGGGATTTACTGCTAATGAGATATAAAAAACTTACTTGATCAGTCTTAGAGTTCCTGGGCAAGTATAACGCAATATTGTGGTTGATTTGGCGAGCGGCGTACATCAGGTCAGAAGCTGATTTCGGTTCCAACATTGTTTCAATATCATACTCGAAATTCTGAAATGATTTTTTCTCAAATTGAATTTCAAACGGTTGAATTTCAAAAACCCGCCATTTTAAAAGGTTCTACCCTGAACAAATGTTCAGGGTAGAACCTTTTAAAATAGCGGGTGACACGGTAGCCGTGTCATCAACTTATATGGCGTTTGACACGGCAGCCGTGTCATGAAATATTTACACGCTGTCACTACTAAAAATTTTGGAAAATATGCGCAGCAACAAATAGGTTAATTTTTCGTCTCTCCATGGGATCGTTTCAGCTTGAGTCCACGTTCTAATCCAGTAATCAATATAAAATTGTGAACCCGTCAAATGTAAAGGGTAATTAAAATACTATTTTTGATTATTTTGTTTATAAGTAATACTCATTATGGTAGAATATACAATTTTACATTTATTTAATGTACATCAAATACATTATTTAACATAGATAAATTACATTATCACCTCTGTGGTCTAATGGGTCCGGTTTCGGTGTTGACCAAATGTGGTCTAGGGCTCGATTCCCGTGTCGGGGTATTAAACAAATGCATTTTTTCAGTTTTCTGACAAAAACAACATTGCCCGGGATTGGAAAGTGCCCGGTTAACGTTAAACTTGCCGCCTATACATTGTGGAACCCAAGTATCTTTGGGTAATTGTGGGTGCACTTGTTGTACCTCTGCCTACCTCGTCGGGGATACGAAAGAGAAGACACTATTTTTATACATTATACGATACATTTCAATCGACTGGATAAATCACAAAGCAAAGTAGAATTTTGCTACATTGAACCACCGAGATGTTGCTCACTTACCTCCGAGTACTTAGGCCCTCCCCAGGGCGGACTCAAGAAAACCATGTCCGCAGTGAGCGTGGGCGCTAACTCGAAAAAGTCCCCCACGATAAACTCTATGTTGTCCCCAACACCGTACACTGCAGCGTTGTTTTTCGCCAACTCTATCTTTTTTGGGTCGATGTCTATTGCTATAACTGCAAAAAAGTACAATTTTCTATTTGTTATGCTGCAAAAAGTACAATTTTCTGTCGGTTAAGCGATCTACCAATATTTTTTACATGACCGAACCAACGGAACATGCACTTTCTCATCTTTACACCGACACTTTCAAGCCTAACCTCTCTCCTACTCCACATTACGAACTACGGTGGCTAGCGAACACGTGTCCGCTAGTGTTACGCCACATATTTTTCGTAGCGATCTTACCTCGACGGCGTTGATTGTACTTTCTTGCCCTTTCTGACATACACCCAACTCTCACTTCCATACAATAGCGTTTGGATAAGTACATAATTATGCAGGGCTAGGCAGGCATCCTGACTTAAAATTGTACTTTTAAATAATCTCCCTAAGGCTCCATTCACCCTTTTCCCTGATCAAACACTTCTTTCAACATTAGCGGTGTACCTTCCATCCATGCAAAAAAGCAGATCTAAGATATACAAACTATTTATTGACTTGTTCAATCACTGCATCATCGACCACAACTCTCACATCCATTCTGGTTTCTTCTCTTTCAAATACTAGAACTTAAGCTTTCTTCGCATTTAAATATAAGCCCATACACTTACAATCATCATTCATAAATGTGGCCAGTGTTTGCAGCTCAGATGTAGTTGAGCCTAAAAGTACAGCATCATCTGCATAAAGCAGGCAGTTCACCACTAGATCACTCATGCGCATTTCCACATTCAGTGACCTTAACCTTTGGAGACAAAGATCATCATTATGATCACCTTCATCATCATAATCAAACACAATGACCATAATATGTCTCATTTATGGGGTCAAGTTGGAAAAAGACAAAGACTTTTTACAAAATATTCAACAATTGAATCACGGTCTTATACACACAGGTCTTGAAACATCAAGACTGGAGGTACGTCGGTTTTATTGTTACGATTTATTTTTAGGTGATAGCGTGATAATATGTAGCCTATATGTTACCGACCTACCCGACCTGTTAGTAATATTCATGTAAAATTTGAAGTAAATCCATGCAGTGCTTTTTGAGTTTACCCCGGACATACATTGACTTTCCTACGATTTTATTATGTATAGATTTACAGCTGTGAAATGCATGACCATAGATGGGTGTGCTGTGCAACAAGAGTGAATAGCATTCTGTCTCTTTTATTATCATACGTAACACATGCTTAGTAAGCCCTTATGTGAACTGGGGTGCGCAAGTGCGTATTAACGCGGAATAAAAGTTACAACAACCGACAACGAATAGGTGTATTCATGTTAGCTTGTCTGACTTAAGTCTAACTGTCTACCAAACTTACTTAGACATGTCAGAGTAAACAAAATTTTTGTAAATTTAGCCAGGTTTTTTTCGGACATACTTTCTATCTTTAACTTTCAAAACCTACAGAAAAACTGTCAGAATTTTGCAAAGACTTAAGTCAAGGAGAGTTACAAACTAAAATGACAGCATTTGATTATATCTTACTATCTATATACTGTCCTGGAAAAATCTTAGTTAGGCTATCAGTCAATTTTCTTAGAAGTCTGAGTTAAGATATTCGTCAGGAATATACCCAATCTCTCACCATTGAAATTGTGTTTTCTTACAAGACCTGAGTGTAAGACTGTGGTTGGAATGCATGCTATTCTATAACTTTAATTTTATATGGAAACTAGCTGTTGCCGGCAACTTCGTCCGCGCGAACTTCGTTTACTCCGCACAGCTCCTCCCCCGTAGATGATAGCGTGATAATATGTAGCCTATATGTTGACCCGACCTGTCAGTAATATTCATGCAAAATTTGAAGTAAATCCATGCAGTAATTTTTGAGTTTACCCCGGACATACATACAGACAAACAGACAAAAATTCTAAAAACTATATTTTTGGCTTCAATATCGATTGTAAATCACGCCCCAAGTATTCTTTTAAAAAATATTCAATGTACAGTTTTGAATTTTCTACGATTTTATTATATGTATAGATAAATGCCAGTTCCTTGTTTCTTTAGTCAAAGGATTACAGTGTGTAATTTTGTGTGTGCATTCAAGTGGCACTTGGTGTTTAGATGCACAGCTGGATCCGGTATGTGGAGTTGTGAATGACGAAACCTTATTAGGTTATACTATGCGTTCCAACTGAGAATAAGATCGCGCTTATTGGAAACTTCATATCGTAAGTGTGAAATTAGTAATGTCAACAAAAAAAATATTTTTTTTTAAATTGAAGAACAATTATCATTCAAATAATTCTATAATAATAATATTAGTGTTCCATATCATACTATATATACCTACATAAGTGTACCTATTTAAATAATCTATATTTATATTATAAATGCAAAAGATTGGATATTTGAATGGATATTGTTACTCAATCATGCAAAAACTACTGAACGGATTTGAATAAAATTTGGCACACAGGTAGATGATGACCTGGAGTAGCACATAGGCTACGATTTATCCCGGAAAAGTTCTGGAAATCCCCGAACACACGAAAATCTTTTATAATGCAGCGGGCTGCACACTGCAGCTAGTGTCACTATAAATATAATTTTAAATAATATGTACCTAATTAATTTTAGATTTATGCCACAATTTTGGTACCACCGCCTTACCTATTCCTGCCGCAATAGCGTCAGTGCTTGTCGCTGTCGTGTTCCGGTTTGGAGGGTAAGGTAGCCGGTAAACTTATGCATGTGGCATTAGACCTCGCCACAAGATAGCAACGCACCATTAACATCTTTGGTGTCTATAGGCGATGGTTGACTCTTTCCATCAGGAGGCCCATCTGCTTGTTTGCTATCTTATGATATAAAAAAAATGCAATATTATGATGACACCAATGATGACGAAACAAATTCGTCATAAGCGGTATTGAGGATTAAAAAACCGATGGACACATTTGATTAAGTAGTTTTTTTTTTTATAAAAACAAAACAATTTGTATTTTAATATTTTTCTCCTTTATACACTTTATCATATACTATACTATCATGGGCGAATGGGATCCTGATAAGAAAATGTACTAATTAGAATGCAAATTATTTTTTTGAATAATTTCTTTGTTAGTATTTTTTTACTCACCATACTCATCACTAATGAAGTTTTTTGTAAAATGCGGAGCAATATGTCGTCCTGACAGTCCTATTCTCAGATGGAACTAGCGATGAAAATGATAGCTATTTTCATTTCACTATCATGTCGTGAAGTTCTATGTTTTTTGTCACTGTTATATCACGGGTGATAAATCACGACCGTTATAGTTTATTAGTGACGATTATTGTCACAGTGGGTGCCTTTTATTCCGTATGTTACATCGCCGCGCAGTGATTACTATTTATAAGTGATTAGTAAAGTGAAATAACATATTAAACGTATTCTCTCTTCTAACTGGTGGCACGGTGTTGCTCAAATGTTGTTTCTTTGTCTCTTTCGCACGATGTATTTCTGCGAATTATAAGCTTAAGTAGTAGCTTCGCTCGCGTTATATATAATGGACGGTTTCGATGCATATAACTGGTGTGACACGTGAATTACTTTATAACGAGCGATATAACCAGTGATGCGTGAAATGTGCCACGCGTGGTAGGAACGCAGAGTACGTTACCTTTCTTGCAGGTAGTGGCGAACTGTATGGTGTTCCCGCCGGCGCCGCAGAAGCCGTCGACGATGACGTCGTTGGCGCAGCGCTCCGCCAGGTGGCGCGCCACGCGCTCCGGCGTCACGCTGTACCAGCTCTCCTGGTCCAGGCGGACGCCTTCGTCGAACCTGCCACCACAACACACAACTCGGACGAGATACAGCCTCAGATAACACTGATAACTCAACTGATTACTTTAAAGCGGGGTTTCTCAAAGTGAGGTATGCGTACACCTTGGGGCACACCAAACAAATGTAACACGCGACAGAATGTACATAACAATGCTTACTTACTTAGGAGTTGAGAAATTAAAATTAAATCATTGTACTCGATTGTGTAACAAATCGATTAATTATATGCTAAATATTATGTATTTGTCGTAAAATCGCTGATAAAATTGACTAAATTTTCAACTAATACAGTCCCCAAAATATGATTAGATAATACTATTTGCCTCTGTTTTTTTAAATCAGTTTAATACATTTTCTGTTATGTTTACATCTTGATTCATTAGGGGTAAGCCCAGGTTAAATTGATTCTTCAATTTCTAACAAGCAAAGGCTAATAATAAAACTAATGTTAACAAATTTATATCAAACACATCAAAAACTAATAATTTAATCACTTTGGGGCTGATTAATTAGTCTAATTGACAAATTATTATTATATTAAAAAAAATGTTTCGCCATAAATTTTATATTTTATTGGGGTTTTTTCAAAATTTCTCAAAATCTCCTGGGCCGACTTGGTTCAAATTTTCAGGAAGTCTAAGTTAAGCAGAATCCAATCGAATGCCATCAATCAAATCGATCGGTCAAGCCGTTCAAAAGTTATGAGATGTTTATATATATATATATATATATATATATAAACATCTCATAACTTTTGAGACACACACACACAGACATACTGACGTCGTTGTGAAAAAAGTTTCTAGGACCTCAAAACATGGAGATCTGGTGAAAACTCGATTTTTCGGAAATCGGGGTAAAATCAGTAAGTTCTTCCTATCTACATACATAACGGGAAGTTAAAAAAAGTAAAAATTCATTTTGAGGTTTTTGACCAAAAAATCACCATAGCAATACTGAGTCTTGTCAGATTATCACTACCACGGAACCTTAACACCTCTGGGACTAACATAAGGTTATCTACACCAGTTATAACAACCAAAAAATCGTAGCTTTTTAAGATGACAAAATGTGGCAATGGAAATCACAACATCTCGCTAGTCTACAAATAGATGAAATTTTAAAAAATGTGTGCAGACATAAAGAACATACTTGTGAAATAAGGAATGACGTTTTTTCCAGTATTTTAACATTTTTGGCTCCCCCAAAAGCTCGGCTGGTATTTCCGCCGCAAAATCAGCGTCTTCTACCTTAGATGTGCGTTTTTGTCGTCTACGACGTTTTGTTTGGTCTGAAATCCATCCATTAATACTCATTATTGAACTTCTCAAAGTAAACTCTTTGTACTGTTTCACAGTCACAATATATTTTTTTAAAGCTAACCGGTTTTGCTTATTAGAGCATTTAAATATGATGATTATAAGGGCATTTAAATATGATTTAACATAATTTTCCAGCTATAATTTATTTACTTTAAAGCCTATTTGAGCATCATCAGAGCTTTTAGAATAATATTATGATTATTTCAACATTACTGTACACATACAAGGACAGTAACTAAATACAAGTACACCCAGTGGAAAAACAACAATTATATATTATATAAATAGTTATTGTTTTTGTGTGTGTACAGTAATGTTTAAATAATATACAACCTGTCACAGAATTATATGTAAGAGCAAAAAGTAGTTTTTTTAAGAAACGACTACTAAATCCATTGCAGCTATTTTTGGCATAATATGTTATATTTTTTTATAAATAAACATCGACTATGTAACCAGTAAGAGTGGCAATGTTGCTTGTTTTGTTAGAAAACAAATTCCGCCAAAACACAACGCCGGTTGTAATGCTGTGATTGGCCGACTCAAGGTTAGTGTGATAATAACGCAGCAATAGTAAACACGTATTGAATAAAATGAGATAGTTATATATAGGTTACACCTAGGCAAGAGCAAGATGCATAAACAAGTGCCCACGTGTTATCTGTCCAGTTTAACTTGAGCCATATTATATGAAAGTAAATTAAAATAAAATCAATGTTTATTGATGCCGATAAAACGTAATTCCGTCTGTTTTATAATTCGACGTTTTGCTGCTTTTTCTACACCATCTAATAGAACAACACGACATTATGCAGTATAATATACCAAACTTTGAATATTTTCGAGAGTATCCGGGACGTACACACAGGTCACTTGTTGGTGCTGTACTGCTTTAGTGCGAGCGTGAATTGCTATTTATCAGTGGCAAAACACTGCACAGTTTCGGAATTAGATGGCTCATATTACTACTCTATTAGGTTACATGCTCGATGTAAATAATTAAAAAAACACCTTTAAAAAAGAGATGTCAGAAAGAAAAATAAACTTAAGTCAAGGTAATACGTCTTAAAATATTTAAATCTCAAAAATTATACTTTCTATAATAGAAAAACATACTTTCACCTGCACTTAGGATAAATGAATTCATAAAAAAAACAATGTTTAAAATCCTGAAAAAAGATTTTCAGTGTCGAGTTTATGGTTTTATTTAAAAACCAGGTGCAGTCTGCAGCCCAAAGCATTATAAAAGTTCTTGGTGAATCCCACGGGATAATCTTATTTATCCAGGTTAAAAAGTAGCCTATGTGCTAATCCAGGCAATCATTTACCTGTATGCCAAATTTCATTCAAATCCATTCAGTAGTTTTTGTCTGATTGAGTAACAAACATCCATCCATCCAAACATCCATACATCCAAACATCCAGACATCCATACTTTCACATTTATAATATTAATATAGATACTAATTAACGATTTCATAGTGTGCGCTCTTTATGTGACACATTGTATAAACTCACGATATTCTGATAGGCGAAACCAGTTAGCTTTAAAATAAATAAATTAAAGTTGTGAAACAGTGCACTTGTTTAACAAATCAATATGACACAGTTTCACCAAGTGCCGGGGATGTAAATTATAAATTATATTTTATATAATTTTTAAACTAAAGTCCTGATGATGCCCTAAGAAGAAAAACCGTTAGGCTTTCAAATACATTGTCATTGTAAGACAGTTCAATATTTTACTTAGAGAAAATTAATACGATGGGGTTTCACTAAATGCCAACAACTGAAAGTATAAATTAATACTCTTCTATTTACTGTAATAAAATATAGATAAGACGTTCTTAAACGAGCAAGCTCGTAGTAAAAATCAAACTAAGGTTGTGCTTACTTGTGCTGTCTGTTGAATCTTCAACGTTGTCATCAGTCTTATCCAATACATCACTTGAATTTGTTTCCAAGTCACTTAATGTAACATTTTGAGGTTCTACTAAAGCAGATTCTTTTTCATCTTCTGCTTGTACTTCTTCAGTATTTGTGTGAGTTTCAGTGCAATTTCCTGCATCTGTATCTGCTTCGACTTTTCCACTCTCAGATTGCAAGTCTGTTTCCACATCATCGCTAGCTTTTTTATCGTCCTGGGACCCCTCGTCCTATCAATTTTAATGTATTTATTACAGATGGATAAATGGATAGCTGTTTGGCCAAATACAGGAAGGAAACGAAGGTTGGTCATGTATTCGGCCATCAAATAACCAACGCCTACACTGACATTCAATGCATTAACACAAGGTAAAGGCATTATAATGATTTTGTTTGTAAGTTATGCATCTACAACAATACAGTTATATTTCTGAAAATCCAATATTCAGCCAGATAGTAAATATTGGCTGGATACAGAATAGTGTCTGGATATCTGTTTCATCTCTGGCAATTATTACTTGGCTCACCTCATAGTTTAGTAAATTAGCCTTAAAAACTTAACAATGCAAAATGTTGACATAACGATTTAAACTAGCGATCCTTGCTTTAAACCAGGGAATGCTCTGACGAACTGAGCTGTGTGTCGGTAGTTCAACATGGCGAAATACTTATAAACATTGTGATCGATTCAGATAATTGTATAGATCGCTAGATATACATATATACTAGTCAGACTGGATTTTGCAAAGATTCAAATCCAGTCAGGTATGTCAACATTTTTCTGTTAAATTTTTAGTTTACTCTAGCAGGGATAAGTGCTAAAACACATATGTAGTTAGTGATTTGCCTGATTTGAAACATGCTGTTTAGGCAATGGAATTTCAACGTCAATACTTGGATCAGATACTATCTAGATTTGATGTGATTTTTATGAATTGTATTGTATTTTACAAATATTGTATAAATTGTATTTTATATTTTGTCTTGAACTCTTTACATTTATTTAATACATTATTGTACACAGAACAATTAGAGTAAAAATATATAAACATAACATAAGTACAATGGGCGAGCTTATCTCTACTTAAAGAGATTTCTTCCAGCCATTTATGTTTGTTGACATATAGATATCGACAAGTGTTCCTGAATGTATGTACGTCAAACAAATGTTATTGGATTGATTGTTTCATGAAAGATAAAATTCAGTGCAGCACTGGAGTCTGGTTCGCAAGGAATAAGAAATTGCTAATAAATTCAGTGAAATGTTCACAACCCATCTTGCAAGTCAACCAACTAGTAATGCTGTAACTTTATTTTAAGCAACCTTACCCTAATGCATTGGTTGAACGGTTATGCATGACATCATCCATGAAATGCTTGAATATGCGCAGAAGCAGCTATTGTATTTGGATAACCCGTAAAACAACATTTTTTATTATCAAGTTATATTTCAATGATAATTATAATCATTTCAAAGCCAGACAGCAATAATGTTGGTGTTTTTCACTGATCTGATTCTTGCGAGGGTATGATAGCTGACAAACATATGCATGCTACAGCATGCCATAATGATAGTAATACATCTTCGCCATAATGATAGTAATGAGTCATTAACATCTTTAGTTTCTATAGGCAACAGTTATCTCTAAACATTTAACATTTACATCTGCTAAAAAATAATACTATCTAGAGATTCTGGAAAAGGAAGTCTGGTTTGTCAATGTCATTGTAATTTTATCTTTCTTATCTGTAGTTTATTCCAGTCATATTCTAATTTGAATATCTATTTTTTACTTTAATAACCATTTAATTTTATATTATGTTAAATTTAATCGAACAATGCACTATGCACTTACTAATATTGTTATTATCTGATTAAGTTAGGTTGACTAGTAAAGAATGCCACTTAGCATTAAGTCCACCTTTGTATTTTGTTGTGCATTTTATATAAACAATGAAAATAAACAAATGTCATGTACTACATGCATTTTATATTTAAAAACAACTTCCAAGGTATGTTGGATGTCACTTTCATGAATGAGATGATATTACAACTGTGAAGTAATAACAGCAAAACACTTTATTAATTAGAAACTGTGTGTAACTTTTCAACAATAGCCATAGGAGTAACATTATCTTACTATATCTACTTACATTATCATTGTAATATGGATTTCCATCTTCATCAAAGTATGTCTTCTTTGACTGTGTTGATCTTCTGTATCTTGGAATACGTAATTTGCCCATGCGTTTTCTATAAATCAATTGTCCTTTTGGAATCATTTCTGAATCAAAACAAAAGCCCATCATCCCTAGAGTTGTTTTGATTTTCTCTGAACTCACTTCTTCATCATCAATTTCATGACTAGAAATGTAAAAAAAAACAATTAGATAAATAATCAACTTTTCAATTCAGGCATTATCATATGCAAAAAAGGCACTAATTTACTAAGTTGCGTATTGATGTAAGACGTCAATCAAAGTAAATAGTTTAGGGCTCTTGCATATATAAACACAATACAACGTAACATTGTGCTGCGATGTAGCATAATGTGTCAGAAAATGTGTAAAAGCCCTAAGCGCTTCGATTCCATTAAAATTTTATGATGTGAATATGGCCCCAGCCCATGAAAAGGTGCTATTTTTAAGGTAAGAAGACATTTATGATAGATTTGCCCATGTAAATGAAACAAGTCACCAAAGCAATAGTATTTGATAATGATAAATTAACTTTGTGAAATATTAATTTCTATGTACTCTTTTACTTTGTTTAGTGAATTCATCAAGAGGAGGATTGAAAACTGATTATATCTTATTATGTCAAGTTCTTGTGACATCTTTTGTAAAAAGAACTATTCAATTGCATTTTTTTTTTTAATTCTAAAGGCAGTTGGTCCTTGTGTAACTGTTACTGTGAAACTGGGCTCAATCAGAATCTTAGTTGGTGGGCTTAGTGCCCGCCTTTCCGCGAGACCAAACTTCGACTTAGAGTAGTTGTTGATGATAAGTGGTAGAATAACACATTAGAATTTCTGTCTTTTATTAGCTCTTGACTAGGGTCTCAAATGTTGAAATGTAAGTTGTGATGTGATCAGGATATAGGATGTAGCTTGTCCTTCTAAACTGGCTACGGCACTAACCAGAGGGTTTGGGTGTTTCATGGCTTTTTCAAAGCATCATCATAAAAAAATTATCTATATGAAATATTGTTGTAATATTGATAGTTCTAGATTTTAGAGTAAATCTAGATTACAAATAAGTATAAGCAAGCATACAATGACCCGCAGTGTGGCTAAGTGTAGTTTAGCCTGCTTTGATAAATAAATACCATGGACAACCAGTAAGCATGCTTATAAAACTCAGAATAATTTTTTATTGTCCATGTTATATACATTTGCTTTTGACATCAAAGCATAATTAGAAAATAAGCATAGACTACACGTTGGTTGTGTAGTTTTATGTAAATATAGTATAGTATGTTTCAGCATAATAAAAAATGTAAATTAATAATGTTACCTTCTTTTTAAAGATATAGCCCTTTCTTCAGGAGGTTCATCACCATTATCTTCACTATTATATGTGATAGCATTACCACTCTCACATAACTGTTGATCACTAGTATTAATTTTCGTGAAGTCTCCATCTACATGATCTTTGGCTTCAGATTCATTTTGTTTTGACTTATCTCCTCCATTTCCTGCCTCTTTAACCTCATCAGACTCTGTACTCTTTTGTTCTTTGAGTAAATTTTGTAACAAAACTCCAACTGAATTTAGGAGTTTAGATTTTTTATTTCTTCTTTTCGTTGATTTTTGTTTACTTTCATTTATATTGACTTCATTTATTTTTGACTGTACTTCAATAACAGAAGGCAGTTCTTGTGAATTACCTTCACTGTTTTCACATTCAACATCTATAGCCTTTACACCTTCAATTTTTGGATCTGTATATTCTTCTGTGCTTATGACTGTGCATGGTATTGTATCTTTAATGTGTGCTTCTTGACTTTCAATATAATTGGCATAATGTAATGCATATTGTTCACCAAAGTGTTTCTTCCATAACAATTGCCAATACTGGTCAGTATCAAACTCCTCCGATAATAACTGCTCAGTATTTTCATCTATATTTGCTACCCTTGTTTGATCATTAAACTGATCGTCTGATGTTGACGATGAAACACTATAATCATCAGTTGGTGAAGATTCTGAGGTAACATGGCTTGATGTAACATTATAACTGGATAAAGTGACTTTGGTTACATTTGTCATTGAGTCTGTACCAGCTAATGTTTTAGGACTTAATATTCTATCATGTTCTGAAGAAGACCGCCTTCTACCGATTGGTAGCCATATATCATCTTTCTCCCCAGTTTCATTCATTTTGTTTTGTTTGTCTAAAGAGCTTTGATCTTTAGATTCTATTTTGTAAGGGTTTACATTAGAGTCATACGAAAACTTTCTTTCTCTTATGCTTCCTCCATCTTTCTTTTGATAAGAATCAACTATTTCATTGTTACAATGGGATTCTAAATTCTGCTTATTTTGTATATTATCATCTACAAGTAAATCATTATTTTCATCTAGGTATGCTGGATTTATGTAGTCACTGTATTTTTTTATCCATGATGCCCAGATAATTCTTTCACCATGAATAGCCCAGAATTTCTCCCATGTTTTCTGAGACATATAGTCCTCGTTTGTGTCTTGCTCTCCTAAATCTTGTCCTAAATCTGGTATCTCTTGTGCCATTTTCTCTATTTTATCAATATTTGTGTCAAGTGTTGTATAGTCAGAATGGTAATCTTGATAAGTAAGGTCGGCCCCACTATCACTAGGTTGTAATGCATGGGATGTGTAGCCATGAATTTGTGCATTATCATGTTCATCAGTTGAACAGTAGTTGTCAGTATGTGATGCACTGCAGTAGCAACTTGCACCTTCATCTTTCTGCAAAGGTAAAATAACATTACAATTGACAAAGTTTTAACATTGTATAATTTTTTCCACCATTATAGAAGCCATCTTCTCCATTACCTTAATAGTTATTAGCTTAATACTTATTAGTGTAAGTTGTTACACTATAAAGCAATAAATACTACAACCCTTATAAAAAAGGGTTAGATGTGAGTAAAGTAAAACTAAAACTCAACAGAGCACTATTTGTAAGCTAAGAAAACGGCTGGTGTTCTCCATTAGCTTCATTTTATTATTTGCTTTTATATCACTGGAACCAACAGCTTTATGTGCTTCTGTGGTCTCTGCTAATCTCATTAGGGATTTGTTGATTATATGTATTTATCAGTAGAAAATATTATTCTACCAAACAACATTCTCATGAACATTTGTAACTACATTCAGTTATAAAAAATCCCTTTAACCGTGTGAATTAATCAGCCTATTACACCTTGAGCTCCCATTTAGTCTGAAATTCTACTTAATAGAACATTTGGCAATGGATATCACATAAATATATTTATTCAAATCATAATGTAGGTAGAATATGGCTAATCCTAATGGAGACAACCATCACTCATATCGCAATGATCCAAATTTTAAATGTTTTTACATGTTTGCATACATTTTGAGGTTACGTTAGTTTTTGGTTTAAATTTTTTTTATAAACATTTCCATAGGGGAGGAGTGGCACTGGGGGAGTGGACCCAGACCCTTCCCCTTCTCAAACCTAAATTTATGCGGTCCGTTCCTAATGCAATCCTTTATTTTGATACATAATAAAGGATACTCAAAACAGAATAGTAACTTACCTCACATCTGGTTTTGTGTGATGTTTCTATAGAAAAATGAACATGAGAATGGTCATCAACTTCTAGAGATTGAAGCACATCATTATCACTCTCACTTCCACACTCTTTTTCCACATTATTAGTTTTAATGCCATCCCTGTAAATAGATTTAGTACTTTTATAGCAAACAATTAAAAAGTAGGTCAAAAGCTGAGTTTGAATGAAAGTAAGAAATGTCACCATAAATAATAATAAATATTCACGGGACAAATTACACTTACTGATCTAACCCCAAAGTAAGCAAATTATTTGCTTGTGTTATGGGTGTTGCTCAACGATATTAATACATAGAAAAAAAAAAATACATATATATATATATATATATATATATATATATATATATATATATATATATATATATATATAAATACTAGAATATATTTAATAAACACCCAAACCCGGAAATACAAACATTTATGCTCATCACACAAATGCTTGTCCCCGTCGGGGATTGAACCCGAGCCCCGTCGATTGCGTAGTCAGGATCGCTAACCACTCGACCAACGGGGCGGTCAATAATAAATTAATTAAAACAACAATATGACAGCTAAGAAAAATCTTTCTAATGATTTACTGGTTTGAAACAATATCAAGTATTGATTAGTGCACTTTATTAAATCGATAATGTGAAGTAGTTCATAAACTAAACCTGGTAAGAACCCTGCTGCACAAGCAGTAAATATAATTATCATCATATAAATCTTCATCTTCATCGAGATTGAAATGAAACTCGGCCAAAGGTTCCCAGCGGTGGTAATGGTCGAACTCGTAACTTTCAGACATCGTAACAAACACCGTACGCTAATTTTTAATGGAAAAATTAAAGATATATAATATTTAATTCATTCACTGTATACTTTTTGCTAAACAACTAAAATATATATTATAATTACAATTAAAGAAATGTAAATTGTAAACTCGCACCAAACCAACCAAACATCAAAAGGCGATTGACATTTACATTTTGACACTTCAGCAGTGCTGCCAACCCGAAGAAAGGAAAAAGCAGCAAAAGGAACTTAAAAAAACAGTAAAATACCTAGTAATTTCAAACGTCGCTTCTGTGGTCTACTGGTCCGGTGTCGGCGTTGACCACATAAAGTTCCGGGTTAGATTCCTAGGTCGGACAATTCCATTATGGCATAGCCCAGGTCAACTATTTGTTTGTCAATAGGAGTAGCTATCTCTTTCCTTTATTTCTAGAAAGTTAGCGCGCGCGCTCCAACTCTACACGCTTCTAGATTATTCTTAACATTATTATGAAAATATTTTTAATTATTATGAAAAAAATTTTGACGAAAATTATTTATAACATTAAGCCTGTAGTAAGCAACAACTTCCTTTTTTTATATATCATAAGATAGCAAACAAGCAGATGGGTCTCCTGATGGAGTCCTGTGTTAATGGTGCAATGCTATCTTGTGGCGAGGCCTAATACCACATTCATAAGTTTGCCGGCTACCTTACCTTCCAAACCGGAACACGACAGCAGTGGCGTAACAATAGGGTGGCAGGGCTGGCAAAATGCCACGGACCCCCGACCCAAGAGGGCCCCGGCCCAAGTGGCCGCGAGCTCAAAAATATTTTTTTACATTGTACGTGTACCTAATTGAGTACGCTGAAAATCTCGAAGTTTATTAAAATTAAACTGAGTGCAACGTAACGATTTGTACTGATAGGGCCCCATCAAAAGAATTTGCTACGGGCCCCAGATGGTATAATTACGCCACTGTACGACAGTGACAAGCACTGACGATATTGTGGCAGAAATAGGTAAGGCGATGGTACCAGTCCCGGGCAAGAAATTATAACACTCTACCACCTATTAGCCACGATGGTAGTGACTCGTATAGCCAATCGGTCGCCTTTTACGACCTGCCTGGTAGAACGGTAGTTGGCGTATTCTTCAAAGGAGCCCTGGACCAACACAGGGGAAGACTTACTTAAAGCTTTTTATTTTAACAAAATAAAGTAAATTTTGCAACAAACCTTTCATAGCTTGGTAGAGTTCCACAACGTCTCGCATAGGTGTTTGGTACCACCGCCTTACACATTCCCGCCGCAATAGCGTCAATGACTGTTATTGGAACGAAGTTCCTTACGGCAGGCTTGGAGGGGATAGGGATTTTGCTGCGCGACCGAACTGAAAAAAATGTGATAGTAATACCGTAAGAAAAAATCCGTGGTAAAAGTGCGTGGAATAAAACCGTTAAATGAGACGTGCGCAGGCGCGACAGTCGCATACACAAGCGGTAGTGCTGTTTAGCCGAAGGAACTTCGTTCCTACCTGGTGTCCCATGACACCACATCATTTTTGTCGTGATCCGGTTTGGAGGGTAAGGTAGTCAGTAGAACTATGCGTGTGGCATTGTCATTCTGCAACACGGATAACAACGGATAGCACCATTAACATCTTTGGTGTCTATAGGCGATGGTTTCTTTTTCCATCAGGAGAGCCATCAGCTTGTTGCTATTTTACGAATAAGAAATAGAGAAAAAATGTTAATATTTATTGTTTTATAAAAAAAAAAAAACACGCTATTGAATTGACATAAAATACGAAACAAGTGAAAGAGTATGAAATTCTAGAAATAATGAAAAAAACTCGGTCTCGAGACCGTCCGTATTTTTGGTAGTTATCGTGATCCCTATACAATAAATAAACACGTCTATGTAAATATTTTTGAAACTTTTCGAAATATGTTTTGTGGAAATAACAACATAAAATAATTTTTAATAAATATAAAAAGATTAATTAGTGTTTTCTTAATTTAGGTC
The DNA here is from genome assembly GCA_036924255.1 of Apodemia mormo. NCBI lineage: Eukaryota > Metazoa > Arthropoda > Insecta > Lepidoptera > Riodinidae > Apodemia > Apodemia mormo. Next base: position 30,916,036 of record JAUPFN010000015.1, on the reverse strand, counting down.
GACTCATGTCACAGTATTGTTGCGAATAATCTTGCGACCAGTGTGAAGCGAAGTGACCAGTGTGTAATCACAGACTAGGTATTAGTTACTACGTAATGTGTAATACAGTGAATAAGTTTGATGCAAGGAAGTTACATTCTACCCGGAATGTTCACTCACGCTTCAAAATGGTTCCGAAGGGTACCACGACATGGGTGGAGTGTGTCTCTTTCTACTAAATAACGCGCAAATCGTCATATATAAGTGCGGCCATGCGTAGTTTGCAAACTACTACTAAATAATTCTACTAATTTGAAAAACAGTTTTTGCATTGCATAAGTAATTACGTAATAATTAAAATAGGCACATTTTAGAACTCACTGTGTTATTTACAATACATTTTATGCTAATGTATTTATGGACGTGTATGAATAAAAGGGATTTAATGATTACCGACTAGATATAAAATCTACCATCAGATAGTTTTATTTACACTGGCAATTGCAAGAAAGGGACAACATCCACTCTTGTCATTGTCTTGCACAGAACGTTTTTCCCCTCTGTTAAGTAAAAAACAAATGTCAACTCTATTTTAAACGAAATAAAGTATATTTTTATTTTTCAAATATTGCTCCGTAGTAATTCCAATTATATAAGTTCCTTGGTTTGATGTTAGTACAGCGAGTGTGACCAGTGTGTATAGTGTATTTACGTTAGCTTATCGGTGTATTTACGTATTTCACCGTAGTGTATTGTATCTTAGTGTTGTAAATACACAGTTTAATATAGATGGCGTGTTATTACAATTACAAACCCGAAGCACGTAACAGTATAAATGAAAATTGGTGATCATAGAGGCATTTTAAATTTACTATTAATATAAATATTATACTAATTTACTATTAATAATAATAGTAAATATAAAATTGACGGTATTTCAATTTTTAAAAGCTGGTTATTTTCAAAATGATGGTCGATTTTAATCTTTTGAATGCCATTGAATGTAATTTAGAGCCTAAAATGTTTTACTTACTACAAAATCAATTGGCTGAACAACGACAAAGAAATATAAAAAAAAAAAATTGTTAAAAAAATTTTGCTATGGATGAATCCCGAATGAATTAGTCGACTTTATCCAAGTTATAGTTTTAGAAAAAGTTTTTTAAGTAGAAGAGCTGTTTGGTCTAGAAATCAATGGGTGTATTATGTGAATTCAATGGTTTGTCATGTGTTATCACCGAACAATATACTCAGTGTCAGCAGACACCAGACGTACAATGATTATTGTACGCGTACCATAATTTCATGAATTTTTAAACTTTCAATCCTGAGAGTACAATCTTGACAAAAAGTACAATAATGTCGAATGATAGTAGTTTTCTGTATAAAAAAATTATAAAACTATATTTTTAAACATAATATATTATCCCGCCATGAATGTTAGGTAAAATGTTTTCGTTTACTTACATTTACACATACATTTTTAATAAATAATGTCTTAAAATAGAAATTAAATTTAACTTCATTAGTATACAATAATTTTGTTAAAAGTATAATACTTTTACGGCTCTGGCTCAATAATAATTTGTCGCGGATCTGCTAACACTTAATATACTCCTTACGGAGTTGTCCAAAGAGTACCAACGTAATGTAGTGCCAGTGGAGTTGTCATTGTCCATCATTGTCAGTGTATAATCTATGATTGTCATATACTCTTTGACAAGTACTCTAATTGATCTGTGACCATTATATTGTTCTGTGCAGGGTTGGATTTTGTACTATAATTATAGTATTTATACTATAATTTCGCCCTTTTTACTATTTACTATCCACATCTAACGATAGTATGCTGAAATACTATAATTTAAAGTTTTTTCTTAAATGCTCAGTTTTACGTCATATGAATATTTCGACCGTGCGTGTATCCGACCGAATTCTGATCTTGCGATGTTTTCTCCTAAATTGTTTAGTACTTCCACATGCAAAAACCAACTGCGAACGAATATTCAGTAAAGTGAACCTTAGCAAGACCAAAATATGAAACAAACTGGCAACACAATCCATAGACGTCATATTATTGTCTTGTGACGCTATCAAAAGCCACAAATTATAAAGTATTATGTACTAGTAAAAGTCTAAAGCCGAGCAAAAATGGGAATTGTACTGATTTAATTCCTACTGAGCATATGTTGATGAGATTAAATGCCAAGGATGAAGATATAGCTAATAGTAATATTCAAGAACTGATAAACTTAGGAGAAGAGTAAACTTTGCCATACCTGGTGTTGATTTTAATGATTACATAATAAGTTAAATTAAAAATAATGAAAGTGTACTATAATTTTTTTATAAATACTATCCTTTTCTTTTTTTGTACTATTTTTTTTAACGTACCTAAATCCAACCCTGGTTCTGTTGTCTGTGACTCTTTGATTGTCACTTAGAGGTCAATGGATTGTCAATTGTCATTTGTCTTAGTATATCTATGATTGTCATGTAAGCAAAGTAAAGCACGTGATCATTGTTTACTGTAATTCACATTTTATTTTAGTTTTCCGTACCAACAAATAGGTACTAAAGTACTTAATTTAAAGTGAATAAAATGGGTAAGAAGAATAAAGATTCTCTTGGGAGAGCTCTCATCAAAGATAGGTTTGCTAAAAATCGCCACCGAAAGCATGTCGAAGATAATACGATGGTAAATATTCCCTAAATAAATATTATTTTGCAATATTTGAAATAATAATTTAACTTTGGCAAAGTTATTTCCTCCCAACTAATAGAAAATTATTTTCTAGAAGTTTTTAAGATCCTGCAAATGAGGTTTTTAAGAATTAACTTTGACCTAAAAATCTTACCAGCTTTTATCCTTTAAAAACTGCCTCAAATACCGATAATTGGATCAAAATCACTCAATTTGTTTGGGATTTATTAATGATGAAAATATTTGAAAAAAAAATGTTTTTTTGACATTGCTACAAAATTTGTCAACCTATCGATTATTTAGCTAAGCAATATTTCAGATCTCAAAAATTGAGTTGAATGTCATTCGAAAGATCAAATTCAATATACTACCATTTTAAGAAAATAGATGTTTGAATTGAAAAAATGTATGTTTATAGTTTTTAATCTTTTTGAGCTTAAAATAATCTTAGTCTTAATTTAGCGGGAAGTTTCAGGGATGGCCTGTAGGGTCAACCGCCTACACATATTATATACCTATTTTTCTGAACTATGTATGTAGGTATGTGTATGTAAACTACCTGTGTAGGTTGGGTTGGGTTAGAAATGAAAATATATATCAAAACGTGTAAAAGGCAACCAGGGAGGGGAGCCCCCCCATTATGGGGGGATTGGGGGCGAAGCCCCCCACCACTCAAAAAAAAATAATTCAATGCCACAGTTCAAGTAGGTTAGTTAGGTTCTCTTTAGATCACACATCCAGAAAAGCTCATATGAAACTTGGTACAGAAATAGATAGTATTTTATTGCAATTATGAAAATAAAAAATGTTTTGTTTAATATGTGAAAAAATATGTTAATGAGAAAACTTTTTATGATTTTCTAAAATAAGATATATGTTAATAAAGTGCCATATTTATTGAAAATATTTTTTTTCTATTTTAAATATGTCAAATAATGATTATGATTTTAAGTTAGACAAAATAGACCTATTACAAACATCTCATAAAAAATAGTGCAAAATAATTTAAGATTGATATTTGAAGTGTATTAAGTATTTACATACATTTTGGGGTTAGTTTAGACTAGTTTTTGTATATTAAATTTTTATAAACATTTTCTTGGGGTGGGGGGGGGGGAGAGTGACTAGGGAGAAGCAGACCCCGACACCTCCCCTCCTCCCGTCCCCATTAACCCCAAATTCATACTGCTCCTTTATAATGCAATCCCAAAGAGACAACCATCGCCTATTTAGACACCAATTGTAATGGCTCACATAGGCAATTATTTGTCTCTTACGAACTGCCTGGAAGAATGATGGTCAATTCTAAGGGTGTCTAAAGCAACACAATAAGAATGGAAGCAGATAACTTTCCACATAGTACCAGTCTAGTACTATGTGGAAAGTTACCTAGTATCTAGTACTACTAGATAAGTACCACTTCGTAAGCTGTATATACATATGGTTGTGATGTGAAGCAAGAGTTACTAGATTTTTGGTAACATTACTCTTCAAGGCAAAACATCTCAATGTCAAGCAATTTCGTCATCAACATCATGGAGTCAGTAACATGTGAGGTGAAGACATTTTAAACAGTTTTTACAATATTTTATCATAGAGCTTTACCACTAAAAATTCTTTCATCTCTGAAAAACTACAATAAAGTAGTTTGAAGTAAAATTAGCACTTTTTTAGATGACGAAGCAAAAGAATGTAATGCTTTTGGGTTATGAAAACAAAGTTGTGTTCAAAAGCTAGTTAATAATAATTTTTTTTAGCTACATACTACAGAAATAAATGATGGCTATGATTGGGGGCGTCTAAATTTGCAATCTGTGACTGCAGAATCATCTCTTCAAGAATTTCTATCAACAGCAGAGCTAGCAAATCGTGAATTTGTTGCTGAAAAGTTAAATATCAAATATGTCATGTTCAACAAAAATTCTACACCTTATGAGGTGGATCTCATTACTTCACAACCTGATTTTGATGAGCCATTGACAGTTCCAAGAAGGTAGGTGTATATTTCAAACATACCAGATTAGATTTTACTGAGTAAGCACTCCATAAACACTTTTTATTGATCTCTAATATTGCAAAACATATAAAAAGTCTGAGAGAGATGCAAAAATGGAAATTATTCTATTACTTTTTGAAGAATTTTGAAGACAGGATAAACCAAAAATAAATTAGTGAATTATTGGTTTTATTTTGGCCATTAATTTGTTGAGCATCAGATTACAAACTATAAATAACTGTTTTATAGTTGCATTAGTTTAATCATACTTATACTGATGTATATTTTAGTTTTTTTCTTAGAAATGTTTTTACTTAAATCTTTAGGGTTCTAAACTTTACTAGGTGGTAGAGTTCTTCATTGTCTTGTCCAGGTGTGGTACCACCAACTTACCTATTCCTGCTCCAATAGCATCAGTGCTTGTCACTGTGGTGTTCCGGTTTGGAGGGTAAGGTATCCGATAAACTTATGCATGTGGCATTAGACCTCGTCACAAGATAGCAACATACCATTAACATCTTTGGTGTCTATAGGCGATGGTTAACTCCGTCCATCAGGAGACCCATCTGTTTGCTTGCTATCTTACACTATAAAAAAACTTTCAAAGTAAGCAATCTTATTTAGTAAACTTTTCTCTTACTTTTTGTACAATTATAAGGTTCTCCATTTGTCAGGATCTTTGCTTTTTTTTTAAATTGAATATATTCTAGTATTTATATATGTATTTCTTTGTATTCATATCTTTGACTAACACCCATATCACAAGCAAATAATTTGCATACTTTGGAGGTAGATCGGTAAATGTAATTTGTCCCGTGGTTTTTTTTACATTTTTTACAATGTGGCAGTAATTTGACATTGCTTATTGCAATTTTACTGTGTTAAATAAATGTTTTGTGGTATAAATTTCTTTTTATCCAACGTTAAATAAGGAGGAGGTTCTTAATTCACCGACTCATATATATATATATATATATATATATATATATATATATATATATATATATATATATATATATATATATATATATATATATATATATATATATATATATATGTACCCCATTTATGCTGGGTTTCTGGACTACTTTGAACTTTTTTGCTTAGGAGAGACTTTAAACTTATTATTTGGTCCCATATAAATTTGGTGAACATATTCTGATTGTTTCTGTGATCTATTGTTTCGGTGTTAATGTTACCGCACAAGGTTTTGGGTTCGACCTTTGTGCCCGGATGGTGATTTGCTTGCCACCTATCACTGTGTCACATTGTGGGACTAAGATAATAAAGGCTAATTATGGGTGCACTGGTTGTACCTCTGCCTACCTCTTTGGGGATACGGATCTGAAGATAATTTGTTCATCTATTTTTTTTGATCTGGGTTTTCAGAGTTATAGTAGATTGGAAGGTATCACATTGTGGGACTAAGTATAATAAAGGCTAATTATGGGTGCACTGGTTGTACCTCTGCCTACCTCTTTGGGGATACGGGTCTAAAGATACTTTGTTCATCTATTTTTTTGATCTGGGTTTTCAGAGTTATAGTAGATTGAAAGTAAGTTGTGGCAACTTAACTGCATTTAAACTAGAGTTCGACCGAAACTGGTTTTCTGGCCGAAACCGAAACCGAATGTTCGGCCGTGGCTTCAGTTTCGGCCGAAACCGAAACTCACGTGACCAAGGATAAAATACCTTAAAATACTTTGGTACATTTTAATTTTGAATTTGGTGCATTTTACCCATTTTACATGAAAGGAAACCATTGTATATGTATGGAGTCCATTATCAACTGCCAGCTTCTGATGTATTTAGGGAAGCACCAGCTGATGAGTGACCGTCAGTACAGTATTCACTGTGGACGCTCAGCTGGTGATCTTCTGGTTTACTTAACACATTGATGAGCGGATGCAGTGGAAAATAAGAGGAGGCATTGGCAGTTAGTTTGGACATAGCAAAGGCCTTCGATAGGGTATGGCACAAGGCACTTCTCTCCAAGCTTCCGTCCCATGGGCTACCTGGGAAATTGTGCAATTGGATCACCAGTTTTTTGATGGATCGGAGGTTCAAGGTCTTTGTTGATGGCGCATGCTGTGACCTTAAACTTGTCAACTCTGGTGTTCCCCAAGGCTGTGTGCTATCGCCTACATTGTTTCTTCTGCACATTAATGACATGTTGTGATCAAGTGACATTGAACTTGTCTGGTCTGGTCACTTGGAAGGCAAGGTTAAATTAGCCGCTTAAAAGCTGGGAGTTCTTTGCAGGGCTAGCCAGTATTTCACACCAGCCCATCGTTTACTGTTTTATTAGGCGCAAATCCGGCCTCATATGGAGTATTGCTCTCATTTATGGGCGGGGGCCCATCTCATTTATGGGGGCCTTTTGATCGCATTTACCGATGACATTCGCTGATGACGAGACCATATCAAATCGGCTTAATTCTATGGCGTTACGTAGAGATGAGGCATCACTCTGCGTCTTTTATCGGCTCTATCATGGGGCTGTCCCGAGGAACTAATTGGATTAATTACTGCCGCCGAATTTCACCATCGGACATCACAACAAAATTCAAAGTTCATCCTCACCATCTCAATGTCTGGAAGTCCACAACCATGCGATTCTCGAGGCACTTTTTGCCCCGCATTGCTTCTATGTGGACCCAGCTATCAGCAGAATTTTTTCCGAACGGATACGACATAGGAACCTTCAAGAAAAGAGCCTACTCATTCTTAAAAGGCCGGCAACACAATTACAAGACCCCTGGTAGTGTAGTTGTCTATGGGCGGCGGTAATCATTTACCATCAGGTGAGGTGTTCTTCGTTCTCTTCTATAAAAAAATTTATTGTTATTTTTTCATTTATTAATCAATACTTTGGTTTGTATTCGTACTTAGAAGAATCATCAGTCTCTTTTACCTCTTATCTCGAAATAATCATTACTATTCTTTTAATATGTTGCTTGTTTTGAAAAATTTTTTTGAAAAACATGGGCTTTAACAAAAAATGTAACAAATAAACTCTCCGTATGTCAACGTGCCATGGAAAGGAGTATGACTGGCATCAGAAGGCAAGACAAAGTTAAAAATACCAGTATCAGGAGCAAGACTAGGGTCCAGGACATAACTCTGAAAATAAGGAGACAAAAGTGGAAATGGGCAGGCCACATGATCAGAGGAAAAGATAAATGGAGCAAAATAATCACACAGTGGTACCCAAGAGATGGTAAGAGAAAGAGAGGCAGACCGCAAAAGAGGTGGGACGACGACATTAAACAAGTCGCAGGAACAACGTGGGGTAGAGTGGCCATAGAAAGGCCAGAATATAAAAGATTGGAGGAGGCCTTTGCCACCTGGCAAACGGACACACAAAAATGGAATAGAAGAACTTATGACTAACTAAAGAAATATCGTCATGTCCGAAGAAAGGCTATATTATATTATATATTCCTTTAAAACCGTTTAATTCTGATAATTGTTTTAGTACTTGCATGTATTCCACGTTATAAAATGATGGTAAATGCAGTTTCAGTCCATGTACTGTTTAATTTTTTGGTTCGTAGCTTCCTAACGAATAAGACTTGCTACATATCTTGCAAACAGCTTTTGAAATATCACTGATACATTTGTCGAAGTACTGTCAAATCGGTTTTTTTTTCTTTGACACATTTTAGTCTGAACTAATAACCCTAATTTGCCAAAACTACATTAATACATCATCGGAATGAAAAACAAATCTTAAAATAAGTTTACCTACACAATGTAATTGGGCAGTGATTGGTTTGTTAAAAACCAATCACTCCAAACTTTTCATTTGCAAATGACAACAAAACACATTGACTGACTCAATGTTAAACTATATAAATCATTCAACTACAGAAACGAAACAAAAACTTACATGTAATCAGTTCCATCAAAACATAACTTCTAACGAATGTTTGTGTCGGGCGCTCACGGGCCGGGCTACAGGGCCGGCCGCCAAAGCGTTGCCGCGAGTAATGAAGTTAGGCGAGTGCGTACTGTAAGGATGGCGGCCTGTTAGTCCTTTTTAAAAAAAACACTTTAATTCGGCTGAAACCAATGTATATTCACACTGCTTGATATTTACAAAGTTATGTGTTAACCGGACTAAATCTGGAGGAAGACTGTGTAAATTAACATAAAAATCAGTTTTATTGAAGTGACATAATGCTTGCATATGCGTTTACTTCATATAAGGTTTGCTCATAACATCTCCCCCCTTAAGACTGAGCTTTATTTTTTTTTTAATAAAGCGAAGGATAATATAAGAAATCAGAGTGAGTTAAAATAACAATATGTAAAAAGATAAAACTCAGTGAATCAATAATTAGTCAATTTAAAAATAGCTATTTGCTATATAATTCAAATTAATACATTAACTTATAATAAACAAATGTTTTCTAAAACTCAGTGAATCAAAAGTTAATCAATCTAAGAATAGCTATTTGCTATATAAATTCAAATTAATACAATAACTTATAATAAATGTCTCCATGTATAAAAGTAGAAGTCGATATCGTTTAATCTTAAAACAAAATTCTTTTCTAGAATTTATAAAAAATATAAAACTTAGTAGTATTTGAAAATAAAATAGAAAGAAATGTATAAAGAATGTAAAAGAGACGTTAATACATTACTTACTTTTCTAATAGTTGGTAAAATTATGATTACAATAAAATGAAATGTATAAAGTACAAAAGAGATGTAAAATATTATTTACCTTTTCTAATTGTTGGTTAAACTATAAAGTACATAAAATAGATGTAAAACATTATTCGCTTTTTCTAATAGTTGGTTAAGTTACGGTTAGATTTGCCTAAGTTTCTATATAGGACTTTATTCGAATTTTTATTAAATTCTATTTCTGCTGGGAGACTCTTAACAGATCTCTGGTCGCATTCTGATTCATTAGAAAAATCACTTAGCTCGATGGACGTATTCATAGTCCTGTCGTTGACTGTTCTATGCGAGTTATGACATTGATTATAGATTTGAATACAACATGAGGTGCTAGTAGACTTACAGAAACATTTTTTATAAATGTTATACAAAATATATAAAATAATTACAGCTAATATAAAATAAGTCATACCAGAATAATAGTGACCATATTTCATGATATGTGATTGATTAGACGCTTGGTTTATTTGGTCTTCTAAATGGTCTAACTTATGAGATGCGAATTTTAATGATTCTAAATCGATATTTGATAAAGTTATCGGAGATAAAGACTGATATGTCTCATTTACTAGATTATACTTACAACAATCATCTTCGATAATATTAAAATTAAGTAATAATTGAGCTGGTAAAATAGTCTTATAATTAGTAGAAGGAACAAATTGCAAAGTTTGAAAATAGGCAATACAATTTTTCTCTAATGATAAAATACCAGTGCCTTGCAAAGTAAAATCACTTATCTTATCGTCACATTTCAAAGTCAATTTGTTAGGCTTAGATTGAACAAAAATATATCTACCATCATTAAGTTTTTGCCATACGTTAATATTACCATAAATGACATTAGAATTACAAACTTCAGGAAGTGATAGAGTAACTTCAGTTAATAACTTAGTTTCACAAATAGGATTATTAATTGTAGACGATATCGAAGCCATGGGACATACCATGTATTCGTCATTAACACGCTTACAATCACTTATGCTATCTAATAAAGCGTAGTTCAATCTGTCATCCGTTACGGCTAAATACAATTTAGAAGGGTGTATTAACACATAAGTTTTATAATTATTTGTTTCATGAGGAGTAGGTAAAGCCAAGTTCTTATAAAGACTAAATTTAACAGGATTTATTAAAGGAATTTGAATAACAAATACAATTTTTTCTTTATAATAATAAGATGTTAATTTCGCTAAGTCAATAATCGTGTGTATATTTTTTAAGGAAAGCGAAATAGGGAACTCAGAAGTTCGTTTCATTTTAATATTGTTAGATAACACATTATATAATTTAGTAGGTGTAATGACATAAGGGTGTAAAATATTTGCTTTTGCGAATAAAATTGAATTTAAAGTTGTATCTAGAATATTAGAAATTGATAATAAAGAACCTTCAATAATATTAAAAATAGAGTTAAATTTTTCTAAGTTCATTAATTCTATATTTGTCTTTGTACTGTTTAAAAATATGAAATTTAATTTTTCTATCTGGTTATTTAATTTAATTTCATTATTATTTAATTTTTCAATAGAAGTATTAAAATTATTAATCGTAGATTGGACAATATGGATGTTGTCTTTCATAAGGGAATAAATTTCATTTTCATTCTGCTGACACGACGAAATTGCTTCGTCATATTTTCGTGCATCATCTGCATCTAAAGTGCCAAAAAAAGAATTTAAGGATTTCACCTCCAAATTCAAGAGCTCGTTTTGTTCTTTGATCAAAAATAAGGTGAGACATAGATTGGTACTTTAGTTCATTTGAATTTATTAATATTTCTAGAGGATTCAAAACGTCGTTACAATCAATTTTGAAATTAACTAAGTTTAATCTTTGTGCTTTATTGCATAGAAATAAAATATTTTGGATTGAAGTTTTGATTTTTTTCATGTAAGGAAAAATAGGCAAAATATCGATGTGGGTTATTACATTCCATTTGTCATTTTGAAAGTACACAACAGAAGTAGGGTCGAAGTAAATACCTGGGCTATTTGTTACTAATTCAATCGGATTCGAAACGCAAGGATCGATTACATACCTGGAACAAATTATACAAGTTTACATCGGCTTTAGTTCGTTAACATGATATTTAACATGTTTTCTATTTATGCATATAGTAACATTATTTTTACCATGTGTTTTAATAACTTTAAAAGGACCTTTCCACACTGGAGATAAGGCTTTGCGAAGTCTGTGGTGATGTTTGACATAAACCATATCACCTGTTTTATAACTCAGTTCTCTCGAAGAGACGTCATAATATTTTTTTGAGGCTTGTTTACTTTTAATTATATTTTCAATAGCTTTTTCACGAGAGTACTTCATTCTATATTGCAGTGCACGAATGTACTCTTGGTAGGTAGTGTTGTTATCAGTTTCATAAATGCTGCTAGGTATGGACGGCTTATAACCGTATAATAATTCGAATGGTGTAAACTCCGTCGTGCAATGAGGAGTAGTATTATATGATAGAATAGCGGTTGCAAGGTAACAATGCCAATCGCTTTGATTTTCGTTAACGAAAGATCTTAGATATTCTTTTAGTGTAGCATGTGATCTTTCAAGGGAGCCATTAGTCTGAGGATGATACGGGCTAGAATAGAGACTTTTTATTTTAAGTATGTCTGTCAGTTGCCTAAATAATTCAGAGGTAAAAGTAGTGCCTTGATCAGTGAGTATCATTTTTGGAAACGAGAATAGCGAAAAGAAATGAATAAGACTTCGTGCAACCTCGTCGGTTGTACACGTGATCATGGGATAAGCATTAGAAAATTTAGTTAAGTCGTCTTGTAATGTTAAGATATATTTAAATTTTTGAATACCGGCTTCAGGAAAGGGACCAACCATGTCGAGAGCTAATCTCTCAAATGGCCTAGTACTAGTGGAAGTAATTACCATAGGCGCTTTATTAGAGAGTCGTAATGGTTTATTAACTTGACACATTTTGCAGTCTTTTATAAAACGTTCAACATCAGATCGCATATTTTTCCAATAGTAGGAAGCTTTGATTCTACTTAGCATGCGTTTGATACCGGGGTGACCGGCGATAGTAGTACCATGATTTTCTTTTAAAATGTTCGGTATTTCGGCCGGAGTAGGATAAACTATTTGATTTTTGTATATATGAATTTTAATATTTGTGCCGCTAAAAATATAAGATATCATATTATAAATTTTCACATACACAAATTTTGAAAACGGTTCTGAAAAATCGGAAATAGCTAATTCTTTATCATAGTCATTATTAGAAATAATTCGGTCTCTTAGTTTAATTAATAAATTGTAAATAGTTTTGTAACTAATTTCGTCATAATGATGAACCTTAGAATATAAGAAATAAAGCTTTAAATTGTTTTTACAATCGACAACCTGTATGGTATCAGGTGTCCGTTCCGACTCGCGGAATGAAATGGAATCATCTAACATTGATAAGAACTGTTCGCAATATGGCATAGAGTAATCAAGGTCTAGAGACATCGGGCAAGCAATTGATTTTTGTTTGGCTAAATATAAACTTTGATTGTGTTCTTCAATTTGCGTATCACAATTAGGCGTAGTTTTAGTAAATTGCTTTTTAAAATATTGTTCATAAGTATCATTATTAATATTAGAATTAGTGATAGCATTTACTGGGTAACGAGATAAACAATCTGCATTACTATTTATTCTACCTGGTTTATATACAATTTCGTACTCGTATTCTTCGAGTTTTAACCTCCACCTAAGCAAGCGTCCACCTGGATCTTTAGCTTTAAACAACCATGTTAATGGACGGTGATCTGTCACAATTTTAAACTTATACCCATATAAATAAGGTCGAAATGTATTTACAGCGAACAAAATTGCTAAAAGTTCTTTTTCTGTCGTTGAATAATTGCCTTCTTGTTTATTCATAGTACGAGACGCGAATGCAATAGGTTTGTCTTTACCGATTTCACCTTGTGATAAAATAGCACCAACGGCATAATTTGAAGCGTCAGTTGTAACAATAAAGGGTTGCGAAAAATCTGGGTATTGTAACAAGGGAGCAGAAATAAGTTTTTGCTTTAAAGTGTTAAAAGATTGTTCCTGTTCAATTGACCAATGAAAATTTACATCCTTTTTTAATAACGAAGTTAGAGGCTTAGTTATATAAGAGAAATTTTCTATAAAACGACGATAGTAACCAGTTAACCCAAGAAAAGATTTGACATCTTTTGGAGTTTTCGGTGTAGGAAATTCGGAAATAGCCTTGACCTTGTCAGGGTTAGGCGAAACACCTTTATCTGTAATAACATGCCCAATATACGCAACTTCACGTCGCAAAAACTCACATTTGTCGGGCTGGAGTTTAAGATTTGCCTCTCTAAGTTTAGAAAATACAGATTCTAGCTTTATTATGTGAGATTCAAGATCGTGAGAGTAGATAATGCAATCGTTTAAATAGATATAACAGTCTAAACCTTGTAGACCAGTAAGCACTAAATTCATCATTCTTTGAAAGGTACTAGGGGCATTTTTTAACCCAAATGGCATGCGCAAAAATTCAAATTGTCCAGAAATACCATTAGTAGAAACACTGAATGCGGTTTTCTCAATATCTTTAGGATTTAATAATAATTGGTGAAAACCAGATGCTAAATCTAGCGTGCTAAAATATTTCGAATGACCTAATTGGTCCAAGATATCCGTTATAAGTGGAAGAGGATAAACTTCAGAGACAGTAACGTCATTTAAACGACGATAATCAATAACGATACGCCATTTTTGTTTACCAGAAGCATCACGCTTCTTTGGTACTACCCAAACGGGAGCACACCAAGGTGACGTAGAAGGTCTGATTATATTTTCATCAAGCATTTTTCTAATTTGCTTTTCTACTTCATCTTTATGAACTTCGGGGAAACGGTATGATTTTACGTGAATCGGGGGCGCATCCCCAGTATTAATAGAATGTTTAATAACATCTGTATGTGTCAAAAATTCTCCGTCGAGATGAAATATGTCTGTATAATTAGAAATACAATTAATTAATAACTTTTTCTCTTGAGGATTTAAATGAGATATTCTAATTTGATCTAAAACCTTTTGAGATCTATTTATATTTAAAGAATTTAATTGATGAATAAGTTCTTGTTGAGAATCATCTAACTTTGAAGTTAGCAAATCGAACGGGGTTAACTGTACCTGAAAATTATCAACTTCGATTTCAGATTCGGTGGTATTTAAAACTGTAACATTAACTCTGTTGTTTGATTTTAAACTTACAATAGCGTTAGCTAAAAATACACCTTCACAAATTTTCTGATCTAGTACTAGAGCTTCGCGTTTATTTACGAAATCACGTAGATTACTGACTGGACATTCGATTACCATTTCTGATCTCGCAGGTATAACGTATGATGATTTACTAAAACATATAGGTATTAACTAACCTTCTAAGTTTAATGAATTATTAGTATATTGTATGTTGATTTTAAAATGTTGTATAAAGTCACTACCAATTATACCATCATAATTTAATTGAATAGCATCGTCAATAGCGTGAAACACAAAATCAAAAGCAATTTTACGTGTAGATGAGATTTGATATTCGAAATTAAGTTTAATAGAACCGAGTGATTCACACGTTGAGTCGTTATCACTTAATCCCTTGAGTGTAATGATATTATTTTTAAGTACTGGACCTTTTAATAAACTTGAGAGTTTCACGATTGAAACTGAGGAACCAGTATCAATTAATAAACATAGAGGCTTATCATTCATATTGGTTTTTAGATAAACATGAGGAAGAGAAACTTTGTTATTTACGTTATTTATAGAATACGTTTTTTTATTATAAGAGCAATCCCTTGAAAAAGAACTCGATTTTTCACGAGATAAAGGGTTGCGTTGCGAAAGGTTCGAGAACCTTAATGATTTCTTAAGAGTGACGTCAGAGACATTAACATAATTATTTGACTTAGAATACTCTGTATTTTCATTAACCTGTGCAGGAAATAATTTAGAAACACAAGGTTGAGAAATCTCTGATCGTCCATTACGCTGTGTAGAAAATAACTTAGGAACACAGCTATTATGAGTCATTGTCTTTACCTTAGCCTGTGCGGAAAATAATTTAGGAACACAGGATTGAAGCCTATTAAAATTAGAGTTTATAGAATAAACAGAAGGTACATCTTGTGCAACCGTGAATTGACCACAAGAATGTCCTTTAGACCCCTTTAAGGACTCATTAGATTTAGGCTTTTTGCCGTAGTTTTTTGTTGTCTTAGAACTATTCGTGTCGTTACGAATTGCAAAAGGTTTCGGTAGACACGGCACCGAAACCGAATTTAGTTTAAATTATCTTCGTTAGAGATAACGTGTATATTAGAATTGTTATTGGTAACGTTATGATTAGACGAATTGCTCGTCGGCGACCGTGAACTTGAAGGTATCACGTTGCGTGGCGGATCGCGGTGCATATAATTATTGTTTTTATATTTAAGCTTCCGACAATCGCCTATTAAATGACCACGATTTTTACAATACGCGCATATTTGATTCGAGGCGTAACTATTTTTATTTGTAGAATTATTAGAGTAATTATTACGATGATTTAAATTCGAATTTACGTGGTAAGAGTTTGTAAAAGAATGTT
This sequence comes from Apodemia mormo, assembly GCA_036924255.1. Classification (NCBI taxonomy): domain Eukaryota; kingdom Metazoa; phylum Arthropoda; class Insecta; order Lepidoptera; family Riodinidae; genus Apodemia; species Apodemia mormo. Next base: position 30,900,037 of record JAUPFN010000015.1, on the reverse strand, counting down.
TAGATTTATTTTTGAAACAATCGGAAGAGCTATGGCCAAACTTTCGACATATTGAACATTGTTTAGAGGAAGAAGAAGGTCGTTGAGATAGTTTAGATAGCTTAAACAGTTTTTCTTCTTCAATGGCATGAGTGATTGCTTCGGAAAGTCCTTTAGGATTCCGGCAGCGCACAATGTGTGAGAAGTTTGAGTTCATACCTAATAAAAATGTATTTAAAGCCAAATCTTCCATGGCAGCAAGTCTGCCCATAAGTTCCTTTTCATTTTCACAACTGTAATGAATATCGGACTGAAGCCGCGTAAGGCAGGATTCAATCCTTAAAGAATATTGTGTCACATCTTCGTTGGGTAATTGCTTGCAGTTTTGTAAATCTACTAAAAGGTGTGTTGAATGCTTTTTTTCTCCAAAAGTTACCTTTAAAAACTGTTTGATTTCAAGCCAATTATCGAATTTTTTCAAACAACAAGCTAACTGAGCCTTGCCCTCAAGTTGTGACACGATATATTTGACTAAAAAGTTCTGTTGGTCTGTACTCGCTAAAGAAATTGCACTTTCGCAATTGGTTAAAAACGCGGGAAGGGATTCCCGATCCCCGTTATATGGTTTAATGAATTTGGTAAGAACAGAGAGTGTAATTTTATCACTCATGTTTAATTTTTTCCTTTGAGATAATGGTTTCGATAGAGAACTGTCTGAGTCGGTATTAGTATCGACTTCAGTAGTCTGTTCTTTTTTATTAAATTTAAACATCAATAATTGTAGATTAAAAAGCTGTACAGAACATCAGAAAAATACACACAAAAACGTAAATAGAAAAATTATAGAAAATGTAAATTAATATCATATAAGTTAGCAATAAGATTGTATAAAATTGTATAAGTAGTAAATTATTTATATGACTTTAAAAGTTATTTAAAAACTCTGAAATAATGTTCTAATAAAAGTTCTGAATCTAGAAATATAAAATCTTGAAAAATAAAATCTTGATGTTTAAATGAAAATTCACTTTACACTTTAAATTGGAAAAAATAAAACTCACAGAAAAATAATCACGAACCGCAGGAACATCTTAACCTTGAAGGTATTGTGCATGGCAACGAAGAATGCAGAGCGCAGCGAATGTCCCTGGCGACAGCTTCGAGTAACCGGCACGGCGACTCACGGAGTCGTATTGCAGTTCCGTCGAAGTCACGTTGAAATGCCTTTCGTTTTATAGGTTCGGTGATGATGACGAGTCTTCTTGTCCGTCGATGATGAATTAAGCAGTACGAGGTGATGCGGGCTCACGCTATAGAGCGGAGACTTACACGTCGATCAAAGTTGACAGCGCGAAGTAGGTGATGTGGTGATGTAGCGCGGGCTTGGCTGATGATGCTCAAGACTTACTCGTCGACCACAGGGTGCAGTAGCGCGGGCTTAGGCATACGGTGCCAAGGCTTACCGTCGGCGAACTAGCACGTAGCTAAAGACTAAAGTCACAGGGCCACAAAATGGTTGTCAGGCGGAATTCGAAAATCGCGACGCCTAACACCTAAATTATCCTGGGAATTCGGAATCCAGGATATACCACTTCTGACACCAAAATTGTAAGGATGGCGGCCTGTTAGTCCTTTTTAAAAAAAACACTTTAATTCGGCTGAAACTAATGTATATTCACACTGCTTGATATTTACAAAGTTATGTGTTAACCGGACTAAATCTGGAGGAAGACTGTGTAAATTAACATAAAAATCAGTTTTATTGAAGTGACATAATGCTTGCATATGCGTTTACTTCATATAAGGTTTGCTCATAACAGTACGACAACTTCCGAAGTCAGTTTCGTTTCGGCAACCGTTTCGGCCAATTTTGGCCGAAACCGAAACTGCCGCCGAAACTTGATTTTTTGGCCGAAAAAAAAGTTCGGTCGGACACTAATTTAAATTATAACTTCATCAATTATGCATTTCTAATCTTAGTGTTTTGCCAATGTAAGCCGCTGATCATCTTCTTTACAAGTGATAGTAAATTTAAAGCAGCACAGACAAAAACCGCCTTGTTCATTTCGAATGTAGCTTTAGACGTAACGGAGTCTGACATTAGTAATTACATATATGACAAAACTCGCGAAAGAGTGTCGCTACTGAAAATTAAAATGAAAGAAGACAAAGGCTACTCTTCTTTTAAGGTATTTGTATCTACATCCAAAATTAATATTTTCCTGGATGAAAAGCTGTGGCCGTCGGGTATTACTTTTAGAAGATTTGTGAACATGCAAGGGGGCCCAAATCAGCGGCTGGCTACGGATGTAAAGGCACCTTTAATATATACTAATGGATAGTACAACCACTCAAAATATACTATGCAGTTTTAACTGTAAATCTGTGAAGCGCTCGATTGAAGGAATAAGACACCTATGTAAATCGGTGGATTTATTAGCGCTACAGGAGACATGGCTACTTCCGCATGACCTATCCTTACTCTGCACCATTGATAGTGAATTCGGTAGTACTGGTACAAGCGCAGTTGATACTTCAGAGGGAGTCCTGACCGGAAGGCCGTTCGGAGGAGTGGCCATTATGTGGAGAAAAAGTGTATTTCAAACGGTGTCAGTGATAGAATGTGATAATTCACATATTAGTTGCATTAAAGTGTCTTTAAAAAATAAAACATTACTTATATTTAGTGTATACATGCCTGTGAACGCTATTGAAAATTTACTAGTTTTTACGGAGTATCTTGGTGTAATAAACGCAGTAATTGATGAAAATAGAGACTGTGAATCAGTGTATATACTAGGTGATTTTAATGCACACCCAAACGAGCTCTTTTGTAATGAATTACTAAGTTTTTGTGAAGAACACGACCTTTCTTGTGTGGATATGAATATGCTGGGCTTGGAATCGGGTACGTACACATTTACAAGTGATGCGCATGGTTGTAGGAGATGGTTGGATCACTGCATAGTAACCGAATCAGCACAAAGAACGGTCCGCAGTATCTGGGTGCAGCATGACGTGTACTGGTCTGACCATTGCCCTCTGTACATAGAATGTGAGATAAATCATTTACCAGTAAAGCGTGATGCTGTCTCTGTAAAGCTAATTGAGGATGGAGTGAGGTGGGGAGAGAGGGGTATGGATCAAATAAACTCATATGAAAAATACTGTTGTGAACATCTCAGTAAAATAAAGATCCCAGAAGAACTCAAAATATGTATTCATACACCTTGCTCGAGTCAGCATCACGCTGTTCTTATTGATAAACTGTATACAGATACCCTGAAAGTTATAGCAACTGCAGCTAAAATGACCAGCAAACGCAGTTGTCATAGGAAAGGTGGCTACATCGCTGGCTGGAATAGGTATGTAGCAGATGCTCACAGAGACGCTAGAGTTAAATTCCAAGCGTGGGTGCTAGCTGGTAAACCGTATGCAGGGCCTGAGTACAAAATTATGTGTGACAGTAGACGGGAATTCAAGTCAAAACTGAAATGGTGCCAGGATAGCCAGGAAAAGATAAGGATGGACATTCTGGCAACAAAATATTCGTTAGGAGATTTTAAGGGATTTTGGAAATACACAAGCAAGTTGAACCCTAGACCTAGTACACCTGTGAGCGTCGGCGGTAGAAGTGACCCTAAAGACATTGCCAATCTATTTAAAAATCATTTCATGGTAAAATCCCTGTTATCATCTGAAATGCACGATGGTGAAAGCGTTGTGTCGCCATGCAGGCCGAAAATATCTGTGACGGAGGACGAAATTGTTAACGTCATAAGGTGCATGCAGCGAGGGAAATCTCCGGGACATGAGGGTCTGAGCATCGAGCATTTCAAATATGCTGGTCCACACATATCACGTATTTTGGCAGTCCTTTTTAATCTATGTTTATGTCACTCGTACCTACCAGACCAGTTAATAAGAACAATAGTTTTTTTTTTTTTTTTTTAAATTTGTTAATTTTTAATGTAAACGACATAAACTAACTAGCATAAGTGATTACAAAAGCAATATGGATTTAAATCTGAAATAAATTGATTATTATTATTATTTACTTGATGTCATTTTTAAAACTTGAGCAGCACTTTAGAGTACAGTGTAGTTCATTAAAAATTTACTAGTGTTCTCGAACTACTTTGTTATATTTTCCTACTCCTCCTATACACTTCTGATTAATTTCGATGCTGGTTCTAAAGACAGCTTTGCTTTTCCCCAGGGCACCCTGAGCTCACAACTCAGTTGTTTTTTTTCTTTTAAGCCATTTTGTTTCAGCACTTAGCCACTTGGGCCTTTGTACGTAGCTGGCTAAACCTATTCCAGCCATCCTTACTCCTTCCAGAAACCTATAAGACGGCTGATGTTTTCACAGGCTTCTTTTGGAGTTTTTGGGTTTTTCAGGATGCGTGCCCGTTGTTCGGTCACGCTCCCGCACTCAAGGATAACGTGAGCGCTTGTTTCTTGTTCCTCCATGCAGCCGCGGCATAAAGGGCTGTCTGTTACACCTATGTTGAATAGATGTCGGTTTAGGTGGCAGTGCCCTGTTATAGTGCCCATAACTTTTCTCAGGTCACTTCTGTTGAGTTTCATGATGCGATGTGTCAGGTGTATGGAGAGGGCCGGCACAATTTCTTTTGTTTGCCTGCATTCATTTGTTGCCATCCATAACGCTTCATGTTGTTGGGGTGTTCTCTCTGTTAGCCATGTGGTTAGTTGGCTATAGGGCATGACGGCTATCGGTTCTGGACCTAATGGTTTTCTGTTAGCTCCATCTCTTGCCAGTTTGTCAGCTTCATCATTGCCTTGAGAGTTGCTATGACCTTTTCTCCATTGCAGGATTATTTGGTTGGTTTCTGATGCTGCTTCTAAAATTTGTGGCAATCAAGCACTATGCTTGAATTGAAGCAATTGGCTTTTAGAGCTGCAAGGACTGATGCGCTGTCAGAGATAATGCATATAATTTTATCTTTTATTTCTCTTATTTTAATCTCCATTGCAGCCCTGCTAATAGCGATACATTCTGCTTAAAATATTGTGTTGTGCATTCCTAATGATTCGATTATTTTAATGTTTAGATCCTGAGAAAATACACCGACTCCTGTCCCTGCATGGGTCTTGGACCCGTCTGTGTATATCCTCAGTTCATATATTACCAATTTATCTTCAGGTTCTGAATCCAGGTTAATTTTATAACTTTGGTTTGATACCAATGTCGTTGGGATTCTGTCATTTATAGCTTCAACCATTGGTTGTTCTTTAGTGATTCCTTCTAAAATGTTCATATAGGGGATACCTCTATCAAGGCGCCACATACCTAAAGTTTTCAAACGAAGCGCCGCGCTGACTGCTTCCTGTTGTATTACCAGATGCAGTGGTCTAAGATTCAACAGAACTTCTAATGCTGCTGTTGGTGTGGTTTTCATACAGCCAGTTGTTGCGACACATGCTAGTCGTTGCAGTTGCTGTAGTTTGTTTTTTGCAGTTATTTGATTTGTTTTAGGCCACCACACTATGGAGCCATATGTTATTATTGGGCGTATCACTGCAGAGTCTGCCAAATGAAAGCATTCGGTTTAGCTCCCCATTTTTTCCCAACTACACATTTACACTGCCAAAACGTTATACATGTTTTTGTTTTATTAATAGCATGTTCTATGTGAGTGCTCCAGTTTAGTTTATTATCTAGATTAATACCTAGGTATTTAACATTAGATGACAGTTTTAACTCAGTGCCAAATAGTTTAAGTAATGTTAAATTAGCAATTTTTCTCTTGTTTGTAAAGAGTCATAAATTATAAATTACTTTCAGACCACCTTGGCAGCCAGGTATTACAGCAGAAGAACAGTTATCTAAAGAAAAGGAAGCATTTTTAGATTGGCGCCGTCACCTTAATGAACTTCAAGCTAAGCTGGGGGCAGCTGTCACACCATATGAACGGAATATTGAGCTATGGAAGCAATTATGGAGGACTCTAGAGAGATCAGATGTTGTATTAATATTATTAGATGCCAGAAATCCACTTTTGTTCAGGTAAAACATTAAATTAGCTTTTACAAAAAAAGTTAGTAATTTTTGATTATTCAATAATGTTTTGTTAATTAAGTTTTTATAAAATTACACTTGTTACCCATATTGAACATGTACAGTTTTTAAGTTCATGAAATAAGCACATCCACATACAACGGCCCATAGTCATCACAGCTAAACTACTGAACCGATTTTAGTGAAATTAGCATCAAGATAATTAAAATCCGAGGCTAACTAAATAGGCCAATTTTTTTAAAAAAATAGACCCCTTAAGGGCTTGAATAGGGGATTGAATGAAAAATTTAATGAAGGCAATCAGGAAATTGTATGAAAAATTTAATGAAGGGAACTTGAAAATATTTGTTTTTGGAAAATATATTCAATCAGTAGTTTTGTGAAAGAAAAGGGCTTTATTTTTCCAGTACTACTATTATTACTGTAAATGCCTTTAATAAGAAAGCATAAATACCACTTGTAAATTACAGGGGTCATTGTTATCTGAAACTATTATAAAAGATTAGTCCTAACTAAAAGCATAACATACTCTAAGGAAACATAAATAACATGTCTTAACAAAACATATAACATATTAGCTGTGGCGTGACTTCGTCCGCATGGAAATAAATTCTAAAATAAAACCTGTATAGGGCCCGTTCCCGGAATTTTTGGGATAAAAACTATTCTATGTCCATTCTCGAGTCCCAAACTATCTTTGTACCAAGTATTACAAGGTCGAGGCAAAAGTATTTTCATTAAATTAAATTTAAATTAAATTAAATTAAATTAAATTTCTTTATTTGCCTGAAATAGGGTAACAAGATCTCTTAACTTATATTAGTGAACAAGCCAGTTTCGCTATAGATAGCATGCAAATTTGTTGTTTTAATATATTAATTTATACTTAAAATTAAATATTTATTTTTCCTATTAAATAATACCATCTCATATATAATAATCTATATTTATACATAAAAGTCTTTCTATACCAATTGTCTTTTCAAGCCATTACATTTTTTTCTAATTTGTATTAAGCTAAATACTAATTAAACTAAACAAAGAGTAAACTGACTTCTAATACTCATCTATATATTTTAATAGAATAAAATAATGTATATCAAAAATTTAAATTAATTAAATAGGTGCACTTAAGCCCGGTCACATACAATTTAAAAGATATATAATCATTTTAAAGTATCGAAATCCTAAATTAAATAAAAAATAAACGATTCCAAGTATGCCAATTTAAAATGTCAAATAAAATCAATTCCAAGTCAATTATATAATATTAAAATAAATTAAAATGTCAGAATATAAAATAATTTTCATCAATAATAATTATATCAGTCAATATGTCAAAAAATCAAAAATTAAAATAAAATTAAAAAATGGCAGTATATGGAAATAACTATCTGACACAATTCGTATTCATATTGTTCATACAAAGGAAAATTTTATTTTAGGTATAATTTTTTATTTATTTATAATATGTATGTGCCGTTTTCATCGATGACTTGTTGCCATCTTGTATGTAGTGCCATGATCCTATGAGATTTTTGATTGAAAAATCTGACAGGTAGTATTTACAGTGTTTTTTGAGGTTAGATTTATGCTTACTAAAAAGTTCTGCAATGAACGAAACAAGTGGAAACAGATGGAGCAAGGTCACGGCTATAGGGAAGATGCATCGACACATCCCAGCCAAGCTCTCTCTTTTTTGCTGTGTGGCTATAGATGAGTGCACCCTGGCATTGTCATGGTGAAACACCACGCCCTTTCTATTCGCCAGCACCAGCCGGGTTTTCTCAATAGCTTTTTTAACCTCATCAGTTGCTGACAGTATAGGTCAGAATCGATAGTTTTACTCAGTGACAAAAGCTCATAGTGGGCGATTCCTTTCCAATTCCATCATACACATAGCGTCACTTTGTTCTGAGTCAGGCCGGGCTTTGCCACAGTCTGTGGGGCTTTTCCATGCTTCGACCATAATCTTTTTCGCATATTCTTATCGTAAGTCTCCCATTTTTTATTACCCATAATCAACTGTTTAAAAAATAGTTCAGAATTGTTACGTTTCAACAAAGAATCGCAAAACACGTTGCATTAGGTTTCTCTCAGTGAGATCATGTGGTACCCAAATATTAAGTTTTTTCTTGTACCCAGACTTTCGTAAATGACGTAAAACTGTTTCACGATCAACATCCAGTTCTTCAGCAATGTTGTAGTTACTAATGTGTCGATCTTGCTCCACTTTTTCAAAGATGGCACTGATTTTATCTGTGATAGGGCGTCCAGAGCGGACCTCAACTTTGAACGAAACACATAAACATTACACATATAACACGCGAATGTAAACCGGTAGAGCTCATCTTAGTGAAATGACGCGCTCCACTACCAAATGATGTACATTTGGTAGTGGAGCGCATCATTTCACACGAGCTTGAAAATATGATGAATATAAAATATGATATTCAAATGACAAATTCATACAGATTAAGGTCCGATTGCACTAAGTAAGTATCTTCACACTCATATCCCCGAAGGGGTAGGCAGAGATACAACAAGTGCACCCACGATTAGCCGAAGATACTTGGTCCCACAAATGTGATAGGTGCCAAGCCTATCGCCAACCGGGCACTTTCCAATCCCGGGCATCTTTGTGTTTCTCAGAAAACTGAAAAAACACTTTTTTTAGTGCCCGACCCGGGAATCGAACCCGGGACCTCATGTGGTCAACGCCAACGCTGGACCACTAGACCACAGAGGCGCCTGCACTAAGCTTTTTAAATATTTTAATGTTGTCGCATGTTATGTGTAACGTTTAATGTGTATGTTATATGTGTAACCAAACTCTTGAACCACATTTGTGCTACTTTTATTGATACCGCATTAGGTCCGTAAACCGCACAAATTTTATTCGCGGCGTTCGTCGCATTTTTACCTTTTTTGTAATAAAACTTTAAAATGTACTAAATTTCTTCGTCACATACGTTCATTTTGCTTGCTTGAAAAACAATGGAAAAATGGCGGGAATTAGTTTTTTTCATTTATTGCTCTTCAGAATGTCACATTTAATGGTATTAAAGCCAGCCAGTTACATTCAGACAGCCAAAGAGGTTTGATTACTAATAATACATTCAAAATACGAAAATACTTTTGCCCCGATCTATTATCCAAATGGGTTCAGTGGTTTAGGCGTGAAAAAAAGACATACAGTCAGAGTTACTTTCGCATTTATAATAATAAATGTGGATTTAGGGTAAAAAACACAAATCTCTAAACATATTTTTCATTTGCAGTAACATAGGCACAAATTTATATTAGAGAGGATAAAATTAATTTAAAAAAATACACTGATTTTAAATATCTATCAAAAACTACTGAACCGATTTTGATGAATCTTGGATTGTTCCCTAAGTTCGAATATACCTAATTTATATCCAAAAGAATTATCTCAATATGGCTTTTAGTTCCTGGGAAATTTTTTGACAAACATATAAACATACAAACATACATTTACGAAATTTAGTATAGTATGTGCCTACGTATAGTATGTACCTACCCTAACAGATTATCATTCTCAAATATTATCCAATTCCAACAGTATTACATACATACATTGTCAAACTGATAATATTCATTTCAATTTTTAGATAGCAATATATTTTTTACCAAATTAATGAAATTTCCATTTAATTATTTTTTAAAAAGCTTATTCTATTGAAAAATCTTTATTTTATCTGTACAATTCTACTTATAGTTTTGGCACTTTTATAATTTGAACCAAAATATTGTATGGTATTAAGTTTAAATAAAACTTTTTTATTGCATTTTAGATGTCTGGACTTAGAAAAATATGCAGCAGAACAAAATTGTAAATGTATTTTGTTATTAAACAAAGCAGATTTAACCAGTAAAGAAGCAAGAAAATGTTGGGCTGATTATTTCACCAAGGAGGTAATTCTGTTTGATTCAATGTTTTAAGTTATCAAATGTAGATTTAGTAATGAAAGTTAGTTTCTTATTTATCATGATTCAAGGATGATAATCCTTATAGCGACATTTACGCACCTTAAGAAATATCAATTAATAAATATATTTTTTTAACTTCCCACTACATATGTAGATAAGGAAGTTACTGATTTTACCGCGAATGTGGAACGTTTTGAGGTCCTAGGAACCTTTTCCGACTATTTTCACGATAACATCAGTATGTCTGTATGTATGTATGTGTGTGTCTGTGTATATGTGTGTATGTAAACATCTCATATCTTTTAAAAGGCTGGACCGATCGAAACACGGTTGATAGCATTCGATTGGATTTTTCTCAACTTAGACTTCCTGAAAATGTGGACCAAATCAGCCCAGGAGATTTTAACAAATTTAGAAAAAAAAACTCAAAAAAATGTTGGCAAAACAATGTTTTTTAATATAACTTCCAAATTTATGTATCGATTGAGTACTAAAACTAATCAGCTCTATTTCTCAAAAACCGTGTTTAATGCATAAATTGCATCAGGTTATCCGTTTGGGAGTAATCGTTGACGAAAATTAAAAAAAAATTTTTTTCGTCATAACTTTGAAATTTTTCAGACAATCATTTGTTTGTGTTCTACAATATTTTAGTACTAAAAAATCTGTAAACGGTTGACCCTGCAGGCCAAAAGGCTCAAAAGATTAAAAACTATAATTTTTCAGTTAAAACATCTTTTTTGTTAAAAATGGCAGTATTCAGATTTTTGAAAAGCTGTATATTTTGGTAACGATGATCGATTTTGATCTTTCGAATGGCATTTAACTCAATTTTTGGGATCTTTGGGAATGTTTGGGAAAAACTAATCAGCTCTATTCCCCAAAAAACCTACATCTTAAATGCATAAATTGCATCAAAATCGGTTTATCGCGGAAACGTGCGTGGTACGTCAGTGCGCCACACTACAGTCTCTAAGAGCTGCAGCGCACAACGCGTGATTTGCGTTGGTCCATTGGTAAATCAACAACAACGACAACAACAACGCGACAGATGAGCGTCTTACAAAGTATTGCATACTGCTTCAGAGTCATGACTCATGTTTGTGTGAGTTTATTGTGTATAATCTATGCTGCGCCGTGCGCTAACACATTTTGGACGAGAGAGTTGACACACCCGGCCAAGTGAATTGAATTAGAGCCATTGCGCGGCACAGTGCACTGTTACTCATGTCTAATCCAGACTATAGTGCGCACGGAACTAGTTGGCCGCGCCTTAGGTATGTGAACGGTGGGGCGGAGAGGCAGGGGCGCTTGCTGTCATTACTCAGTGCGGCGCCGTACTTTGCGACGGCAACACGCGTTGAAAGTTCCGGCTAGTTTAGACAAAAGGCACATAAGATTGCAATAGCGAGATGAGTCCGCCGATAAAAAGACAATCTAAGGAAATAATATTTAAAGTGCATACATTTTTAATAAACGGAAAGCCGATGTCAATAGTTTAGAATATAAAACTGATGCGAATATACATAAACTAGTAGCAGAAGCAACAGGGATATCAGAACGAAGTGTTAGGAGAGTGATTGCTGAAAGTATAAAATCGTTGCAAAATACAGGGGAAGCAAGATTTAGTTCTCCACGTAGACCAAAAGAAATAAAAAAGAAAATACAAGTTGATGACTTTGATTTAGCAGTGATAAGAAGAAAAATAAATCAGTTTTATACGGTAGAGAAAAAAATTCCAAGTCTACGAAAACTAAATGCTGTGTTAAAAGAGGATAATATTTTAGACTGCGGATTGACTTTTTTAAGAACACTTTTGCACAAACTGGGATATTCATTTAAAAAATGTAAATCGAAGAGATGCCTTTTAATAGAGAGACCAAATATTGTTGAATGGCGAGTGAAATATATTAGGGCTATAAGAAAATTCAGAGAAGACAAACGAAATATATTCTTTTTGGACGAAACTTACGTTAACCAAAGTCACAATGTCCAAAAATGTTGGCAATCTTCGTCGGAGCCTGGAATTTATACAGATATAGGCAAAGGGAGGCGTTTGATAATAGTTCACGCTGGTAGCCGGAACGGGTTAGTTGACGATGCTTTGCTAATTTTTAAATCAGATTCAAAAACGGGGGATTATCATGGAGACATGAACTCTACAAATTTTTACAACTGGGTTGATCAAAAATTAATACCTAAACTTCCACCTAACTCAGTCATAGTTATGGATAATGCTGCCTATCATTGTGTGCAAGATGAGAAGAAACCGACTATGTCCAGTTTGAAAATTAATATGCAGAACTGGTTGCAAAATCATAATGTAACATTTTCTCCCACGATGATCAAAGCTGAACTCCTGAGGTTGATTAATGCGACCCAATCAGAAAAAATATTCAAGATTGACGAACTTCTGAAAGCTGCAGGTCATACTGTTCTCAGACTACCTCCATATCATCCAGACCTCAACCGGATCGAGCTTGTGTGGGCAAATATTAAAAATTGCCTGGCCAGAGATCACATTAATGCTACATTGGACGAGAAAATGACAATACTAACAAGGCTATTTTCCGAATTCTCTGCCGAACAATGGCAAAAATGCGATGACCACGTACAAAAAAATGAACAGGAATACTGGAATCATGATATGAAATTTGATACTATGATGGACCAAATCATTATAAGTTTACAAGATGATTCTGAATCAAGTTCAGATAGTTCAGAATCAAGTGATTCTGAGAATTGAGTTTGTTTGTTTGTTTGAACGTGGTAATCCCAAAAACTACTAAACCGATTTGAATAATTGTGATTTTTATTATATAATACACATATTTAATACACATCCATAACTCATCATTATCTCGTGGTCATTTGGAGGCAAAAGCAAAGCTTTCGTCCAAGAAACTTGTTGTTCTGAACAGGGCAAAACAGTCGATTGTTTGCGACTCTACAAGTCACAAATCAATCTTCATAGGAGTACTGTTCTCATCTTTGGCCAGGGGCTCCACAATACCAGCTCCTTCCTCTTGAACGCATTCAACGCAGAGTGTCTTCAATTCCGATCACGATAAACGTATACTGATGACTCAGCCTGAACTAAATACTTTTCGTAACTTCCACTGACACGTGTTTACTACCAAATTACTGAACTAACATTACAAAGTTCAATTTGTATTTTATTTATTCTTTTCAATAAATGAAAAAATATTGTTCACGATATCTTCAGATTGGTCATCACTGTCTAAGCTCATGTGCATTGCGAGCAGTTGACAACCCGCCCCCTTACCCCTGTCACCACCTAAGGCGCGGCCAACTAGTTCCGCGCGCACTATAGTCTCCTTGTAAGGAGTTTTGAAGTTTGTATTTGAGTGTTTGTATGTTTATTATGTATATTTCAGTATGTACCTATGTTATTATTGTATATTAATCAACAATATTATGTATTAATATTGTTGATTAACATCCACGTAACCAGCGAATCACTTAATTTGAGATAAGTTCAACACATTTCATTCGTCCTGCAATTCTTATTTAGCATTGAAAAAAACAACTACAAAATACACAGTAGCGGCCTAGAATTTGATGTTAGTGTAAGTATGAACATTTATCTGCCTAGGAGGATTTTGCTTTTCTATAAAGAAATTGACCGCATCTGTGGTCTAGTGGTCTGGTGTTAAAGTTGATGACATGAGGTCCCGGGTCGAGCAATCCGAAAATGTGTTTTTTCAGTTTTCTGACAAAAACAACTTTGTAGGGGATTGCAAATTGTGGGACTAATGGCCAATTGCACTAACATTGTCTTAGCTTAGGACAATCCTAAATAGTATGCTGTCACTTCTTGTTCCCAATGAAAAGAATGTGACAGCATGCTGTTTAGGATTGTCTTAAGCTAAGACAATGTTACTGCAATTGGCCATTAGTATCTTCAGCTAATTGTGGGTGCACTTGTTACCTCTGCCTACCTCTTCGGAGATACGGGCGTGAAGATACTCCGTTTTTTTAAAGGAATTGTTGATCTCTGGGTCTCCTTCATAGTAATTAACAAGGCAAATTCTTGAAGATTGGAAAATACTGTGATGGAGATAACTAACCACTTCAGTGGGCGACAAACTGATGTTTCGTAGTGAACTGAAGCACTGGAGCTTGTTTGCTATCCTAGAATATAAAATAACAAAAATTAATAAGCCAAGAAATATTTTCAAAAATAATTTTAAACAATTTAAGATGTAAAATTCTATTTTAATAAACATTGTATTTTAAATTTCAGAAAATACCAGTTATTTTCTTCTCTGCAGCTAAAACTTCAAAAGAAAGAAAGCTATCTGAGGAATCTGAAGAAAAAAGTGATTCTGATTACAGTAATTCTGACACAGATTCGGTCACAAGTGATAAAGATGAAGATTCAGATACTTCAGAGGATTTAAATGAAACTGAAAAAAACATACTCGTTTTCAAAAGACAACTAGGAACTTTGGATGAAGCTGTAAATACAACAGCTAAAAAAATAAACGAAATACAACAAGCCTTGGATAATGTACTAGAGAAATTAAAATTAGGTCAACCTATTGAAGATTTATATCTCAACAAAGGAGATGTTACGGAGAATATAGATATAAAAAGTAATTGTGACTCTGTATTAGAAATAGTAAATTCTCATGAAATATTTGATCGAGAAAAACTTATACAAGTACTGAAAAATCAAAAAATATTAAAATTAAAAAATCCTCCCAAGCTGACAGTTGGTATGATTGGTTATCCTAACGTTGGAAAATCTAGTTCAGTCAACGTGTTAATGCAGATGAAGAAGGTATCTAACATCATTTTGATTATTATTTTACATTCGTAGGGCACCTCCAATATTAAATAACTTCGTAAAAATTATTCACCCAGCCAGATTTATTTGTCCCAGATGAGCTCTTTAATAACCACTATAATTTTTATAACTATTAAGTACTAATAGCCTTAATAGGTGTACTAGTACATATTTAGACTATGCTAGTACGGTGCAATCCTAAAGGTATCCGATTTAGCACAATTTTGTTTGTTTACTTAAACATAAAAAATATTATTTTTCGCTACAAGACTTAATGTGCCAAGGCATCTACTCTTTAATTTTTATGGAATTCTAATCTATATACATATAATAAAATCGTAGGAAAAAAAGTCAAAACTGTTCATTCAATATTTTTTTAAAAGAACACCCAAAAATATAGTTTTTAGAATTTTTGTCTGTTTGTATGTGTGTTCGCGGTAAACTCAAAAACTACTGCATGGATTTACTTCAAATTTTGCATGAATATTACTTATAGGTCGGGTTAACATATAGCCTACATATTATCACGCTATCACCTACGGGGGAAGAGCTGTGCGGAGTAAACGAAGTCTGCGCGAACGAAGTCGTGGCAACAGCTAGTATTTATTAAGCGTGTACAGTGTACACGTTTTGTAAATGAGTATGTATGCATTATTAAGTATCTAAGTCTAATCTAAATAGTCCTCTGTTTGTTTGTGATCGGGGAAGCTTGTGCCTTGCAAGACACAGTCGACAGTGGTCAGCTGGCTAACAATTCAATAAATAACACAATTTAAAAAGCCAGTTAAGCCGTTGAACTATTAACTGAGTGACCGAGTAAATAATTAGATTAAATAGCAAATCGAGAGTTGGATAAAAAGCAAAGAGCTAGTTTTTCATTTATATCTCTCATTCAGGAGTTACCCAAGTTTAGTGTATTCGGTCTGTAACCTTTTGTTAATTTACTAACCACATTCCTAAATGACTGACAGGTTAGTGTAAGTTCTATGCCGGGCCATACTCGCCACATTCAATCCTTGATCCTGGATGAGGAGGTAGAGTTGCTGGATTGTCCAGGATTGGTGTTACCGGCTTATGCAGTTGCACCAGATTTACTTCTCACTGCTGTGCTGCCAATTGATCAGGTAAGATAAAAACATGTATTTTTTATTGTTCTCTGCCAGAAAATCAAATGTTTATTCATCTTTATAAATCAAATATTTCTCATCTCTGAGCCGGAGCTCCTCAGTACCAGCTTCTTCCTCTTGATCGCATTCAACGTAGAGCGGTTTGAATCGTCGACGATCAGACTATTTCTAATCGGCTCGACTCTTTGGCGTTACGCAGAGATGTAGGTTCGCTCTGCATCTTTTACCGTATGTATCATGGGGAGTGTTCCGAAGAGTTATTCGGACTAATTCCTACCGCTAAATTCCATCATCGGACATCACATCAAAATTTAAAGTTCCATCCTCACTACCTCGATGTCTGGAAATCCACAACCGTGTGCTTTTGTCGGCACTTTTTGCCTCGCACTAATCCATTGTGGAACCAATTACCCTCGGGGGTGTTTCCGAACGGATACTACTTAGGGACCTTCAAGAAACGAGCTTATTCATTCTTAAAAGGCCGGCAACGCAGCTGCAAGTCCCCCGATATTGCAGTTGTCCATGGGCGGCGGTAATCACTTACCATCATGTGCACCACCTGCTCGTTTGCTCCCTCTGCTATAAAAAAAATCTTGAAGTAATAGTTAATACGAAATGATTTCAACTGTTTTGCCCGAGTACAGCTCGCGTCAGGTAAATAAAACGCTAAAAGGGGAGATGAGTGGGAAGTTGTACACATGAGTACAATTACGTCCAATCACAACTCAGCACGTGAAGCAAATGACGACTAACTAATAGCGCGCGCGCAAACTAGTAGTGGGATTAAATGTTATTTTTTGTTAATGTGTTAAATGTTAATGTAAAAAAAGAATAACATGTTATGTTAAACGTTAATTGTTATAACACTTTCAACTAAACACAGGATGGATAATTTTAACAACAATAAGGAAGTATGGCCCGTTAAAATGAATACTTAACTACAGCTTTGGTTAATAATTTGTGTGTTTTATAAAGTATGCATAAAGGTTATTGAGATGTTTTTAGAAATATCCTATAGCTCTTTGTCTGGTAGTCGAATGAACACAATGTACTTGATATGTTAAATTGACGGTTGCGGATACCACAAGAAACAAGTTAATAATAAATAATAATAAATAAGTAAATATTCACGGAAAAAATTACACTGACTGATCTGACCTCAAAGTAAGCAAATTATTTGCTTGTGTTATGGGTATTAGTCAACGATACTAATACATAGAAATACATATATAAATACTAGAATATATTTAATAAACACCCAAACCGGGAAATACAAACATTTATGTTCATCACACAAATGCTTGTCCCCGTCGGGGATCCAACCCCAGCCCTGTCGATTGCGTAGTTAGGGTCGCCCACCACTCGACCTACGGGGCGGTCAAGTGGTCTTTTACTAGCCGGTGATCACCACTCATCACGTCAATCCACCAATCGTGGTTAAATAGAGCTACATCACTCAACACGCCAACCGTTAATCATAGTGACCCAGACTGTTTATTAACATTCAGTTCAATCTGCCTACTTTGCAAAGATTATGGCATGATGATATATTTTATAAATTGTGTTATAAACATTTTTACTTTTATAATACAGATGCGATCACACGACGCCGCTATGGCTCGTCTATGTCAGTTAGTTAATCGTCACACGTTCGAAGAAAAATATGGACTATTACTCCCTGAGTATGATGAAAATGAACAGGAATACAAGAAAATATTAACCGCCCATGCCTGTGAGTATTTATTAACTAAATATCGCGGAAGACATTACACAAATTGATCTAACCTCAAAGTAAGCAAATTATTTGCTTGAGATTTATGTGTTAGTCATCGATACTAATAGATATTTATATGTTTAGGAAACTTACCATGCGTTCAAACTAAGAATAGGGTCGAACTTGTTGTCAACTTCATATCACAAGTGTGAAATTAGTAATGTCAGCAAAAAAAATTGTTTAAAAATAATATAATAATAAATATAAATAATAATATCACTGGACAAATTACACGAATTGTTCTGATCCCAAAGTAAGCAAATGCTTGTAGTATGGGATGGGTGTCGGTCAACGATACTAATACATAGAAAATAGAAATACATATATAAATACTCTATTTAATAACCACCCAAACATACAAACATCTGTGCTCATCACACAAAACCTGTCCCTGCCGGGAATCGAACCCGGGCCCCATTGATTGCGTAGTCAAAGTCGCTAACCACTTGACCAACGGGCGGCTGATTTATTGAAGAATAAGTAACATTCATATAATTATATAATAATAATAATATTAGTCTTTCTTAACATACTGTATGTACCTACCAGGTGTAGCTATTAGAATAAATTATTAAAATAATTATAAACATAATTTGAAACACGTTATTAATTTAAGATTTATGCGTTATGTGCGACAAAGTCGTTATAAGCGGTGTAGAGGATTCAAAATCCGATTGACACATTTGATTAAGTATTTTGTTTATAAAAATAAACCTATTTGTATTTTTATATTTTGTTTTTTTTTCTACACCTTACTTTAACACATACCACGAGCGAATGGGAATCTAAATAGAAAGTATACAAGTTAGAACGCCAATTTTTTTGAAATGAATATCTTCGTTAGTATTTTTATTTGCTCACCATACTCATCACTAATGAAGTTTTTGCAAAATGCGGAACAATATGGCGTCCGGACAGTCCTATTCTTAGTTGGAACACATAGTACATAAATTTAACATAATACTATAAATCTAAGTAACATAATAAACCAATTAACAATTTCCATAACAGACAGCAATGTTGTTGTTGCAACAAACATAAATAAAAAATATTCATTTGACAAAAAATAAATTGAAAACTAAGTTTGACAAAATACGCCTTTCGGATTTCAGACGGGCGTGTTCGTATCGGTTGTAAGAATAAATACATTTATAATTAAAACCACAAACATATTATGTATTGTATTACGTTGGCTAAATGACAGTCACACATCGGTTGATAAATGTGTTTTATTAACTGTAATTAAACTGGGTTTTACATTAATCTTATATACTAGAGATTCACGTGTATGCTGCGTGATACAATGTGATAACGATGGCGCGATAAGTGTGAGCATGTTCTATCGTTACACGTTACATATTGTCAGAAATAAATTTAATTATTTTCTAAGAGTATACTGAAACGACTCGATTGTAATTTGTTTTAAAATATTAATAGTCACTAGCGATAGGCCTGTGGTCAAAATTCGACCATAGACTAAACAAGGAAATCTCTTTTAAATTTGACAAAAGACTTTAGCCATAAAAAATAGTGTATATTTGTGTATATTATCATGTATGTCCAATGAATGTAGTGTGCGTAATGTTTATTTTTATTAATTTAATGGATGTATTGATCGCCCCGTTGGTCTAGTGGTTAGCGACCCCGACTACGCAATCGACGGGGCTCGGCTTCGATCCCCGACGGGGACAAGCATTTGTGTGATGAGTATAAATGTTTGTATTTCCGGGTTTGGGTGTTTATTAAATATATTCTAGTATTTATATATGTATTTCTGTGTATTAGTATCGTTGACTAACACCCATAACACAAGCAAATAATTTGCTTACTTTGGGGTTAGATCAGCAAGTGTAATTTGTCCCGTGAATATTTATTTATTTATTATTATTATTTATTTATTTTAAATGCGTATTAAAAATAGGTTTCTGCAGTACGCCACAATGTAAATCCCCCCCTCCCCAACCCCACCCTGCGAAGCTCCATAAGGAACTTCGTTCCAATTATATTTTTTAGCCCGTCATTTACCCACCGTACCATAATCTCACGTGCTTCAGTATTTCTGATGATTGATTTTTTTATATACAGAAATCGAACATATAATTGTGAACAGCTTCTGGGCGGACGTTTAAAAGTAACCATGTATGTCCCTGCACGTATTTGTTTGTGTAGTCAACAGAGGGTTCATGTCGGCGTCCGGGCAGCCGGACGTGTCGCGGGCGGCGCGGCTGCTGCTCAAGGACGCGGCGGCGGGCCGCCTGCGCTGGGAGCTGCTCCCGCCGGGCGTGGCGCCGCCCGTGCCTAGCCCTCATCAAGCCAAACAACAACGCAAGCCCACGCCCAGGGAAGCGAGAGCTGTCGAGGTTACTCACTTTAAATGTTATCCATTGCAACCATTTTTAACATAGGTTATATATTTTACAAATTTATTAAAATTATTTATTAAAAAGAAAAATAATGGACATCTTTCATAAAGAGTTGACATGAATAAAAAAATATGCTTAAATCAGAGTTAAAATATTTAAATCTTTCAATTTACAAATATTTAATCAAAAATACATCTAAGAAAAACATACTTTCGCCAACACTAATAATAAATGAATTCATAAAAAACAACATTTAAAATTATGAAAAATGTTATTTAAATGCGAATTTATGGTTTTAGGGAAAAAATACTAATTGACGTTTTTCATAGTGTGCGTTATGTGTGTTACACTTTGTATAGGCGGAGGTTGTCTGTTTCCATCTGAGTGCTAAGTGTGAGTTTTTCTTTTCGCATTCGATCGTGAGCGCATTTCGAATTTACTAGGAATTTGTATGTGATTTGTACAGCGCCACCTAGTGGTAAACTGGTTTTTCACGTTTACCACTAGGTGGCGCTGTACAAATCACATACAAATTCCTAGTAAACTCCAAACGCACTCACGATCGGATGCGAAAAGAAAAACTCACACTTAGCACTCAGGAGAGCCATCTGCTTGTTACCTGTCTTAGTACGTTTATAAAAAAACGAAGAATTATTACGATTATGACACATTTAACTTCTTTATCCCTTCCAAGCTGCCTATTATGAAGACACATGTATGCAGGTCTAAGGTGTCCAGAGTTTTAATCCGATAACTTGTATTATTAGTAAAGTACGTAGTTTTTCAGGGGTGGCTGAACAAATCCGCTGAAATCGACAATTCCTTCTTTGCAATTCAGAAAAGTACAGCACATGTTAAAGGGAAACCAATAATAAGGTAAGTGGAAAAATCATTTATAATTTTTAGAGAATTATTTATATTTCACGATGTAATCAGCGTCTTTTCACTTTTATTACGCTGATTACTAATCACTTACACTGATCAAATGTCTTCACGTATTTCTTGCTTAATACTAAGCACCTGCATTAAATACTCGCACTCGCTCTAATCAAAATGCAATCAGGACCTAACATTGAAATATTTGACTTAATTGTCCAATGCTATGAGTCCGACTGATCAAACAAATCCAGAAAATAAATATTATCTTTCTAATTAGAACATATTTCTTGTGTTACTTATTGAAAACCCTTATCTTGTTTAACAAGATAATCCTTGTGTTTTGATATATTGTTCATCGAGCGTTTGTAACTTGGTATATTGTAGTGACTATATTTACTGTTAAAATATTTAACTTGATTGCCATTATGAATCTAACTGTACCAAAACGCCGAACGGCCGTACTTTTAGATTGTATTTATTGCGTGCTATAATGAAATTGTTTATTTTGTTTCCTGATCGTTTGGTGGGTATTAAGATAATTACATACAACAGTACAGAATGTACACAGAAGTACATTCGACGGGTCTCAAGAACAAAATCTTATGGAGAGATCAGACGAAATTGGTTTTATAAAAATTCGCATTAAACACGCATAAAGCTACAAGACAATATATTTTTTATATTTATTGGTCTTTTATTTTTGGAAATACTCAAGTGAACATCATATTAACTACAATGTACTCCCACGAACAAACATATTGTAATTTGGTAATTTTGTAGATACGATTTTGTTCTTGGGACCCGTCGATGTATGAATTACTGAAATTAGTATACATAAGATACTTGTATACAAGAACACCCAGAAACTGAAAAAAGAACATCTATTTTCGTCACAAAATTTTCTGTCCCTATATTTTTGCGTTATTTAGATCAGCGTTGGGCGTTAATTAATTAAATTTTCATTCAATTTGTTAATCCATACTAATATTATAAATGCGAAAGTCTGTCTGTTTGTATGTTTGTTACGCTTTCACGGCTAATGCCGGGTCCCTATAATCTACAAACTGTCATTCGTAACAGTAACAATTCGTAACTAGCTTAGTAATAAAACGGTCTGTCATGCTGTCCCACAAGTTTTTTGGACTATGTATTTACGACAAGCATCCGTAGCTTGACTGCTTACCGATGGCCCTCTCGAATATAGTGTGTTATCTGTGGATGGCCCTCACTGCGTTCCATTATTCAGAAAGTTTTAAAATAGTCTCGAAAAAATTAAGCCCTATTTATAAACTAATTGATGTATAGTATAGAGCTAGATACAATGGATAGCCGTGTATGCATTTAATGCGAAATATAAATGTTGTATACAAATAATCAATGGAAAAATTTTATCATTCAATATCAAAGAAAGTGTCATAGGCGTGAAATGGTTCACAATACTGACGTTAGCCGTCATCAAAGTTCAAACTGTTTTTTTCAAAATAATTTATTAATTATAAAATTGATGCGACCTACTAATGTTATAGACACATTTTTACAAGAAACACAATTTTTAAAACCAAAATGGAACAATTTAAGAAAAACAAAACCAGAAAATGTCCCAGCAAAATTCACTATAACTTAAAGGTATAATATATATTACAAGAATTACTTTGTTTACATTGTAGAATGGCAGATATCTCTTTGGCTAATCTCAGATGGCTCAGAGACAGCCACCACCAAGAAAGTAACAATTGCATTACAATCCATGTGGCAGGTAGATGTGCCGAATGCATACTTATTAGCTATTAGCTACCTTACCTTTCAAACTGGAACATACGTTACAAGCACAACGTTAATGCAGCAGGAATCGGTGAAACGACGGCACAAAACCTAGGTGAGACGTTGTAGAACTCTAATCTCGGAAAAATTATTCAAATCATTTTTTATTTATTCATTACTCAACTATTTAGATCTGATTTTATCAGTTCTTATACATTATGAATATTGGGTATGTTCTATAGTCTATACAGTACGTGTCTTCGGCTGAAGGTATACTTTATTTTATTGTGTGTATATTTTTAAATTCTTGTAGTCAATATTTATGTTAACTAATTCACTTTTTTTTAATTATACGATAGCAAACAAGTAAACGAGTCTCTAGATCAAAAGAGTCATCATCGCCTATAGATACCACATATGTTAGTGGTGCCTTGCTATCTTGTGGCGAGGTCTAAGCCACACGCACAAGCTTACGGGCTACCTTACCATTCAAATTGGAACAGGTCATTGACAAGCACTCACACTATTGTATGCGCAATATGTAAGGCCTAGTAGCCACTATGGTAGTGACTCGAACAGCCAATCGGTCCGCTTTTTACGACCTGCCTGGCAGAACAGCAGTTGGCCTATTTTTCTAGGGAGCTCGGACCAACACGGGGAAACGTCAAATGCATGACTGTGTGGCAGTATGAGCCAAAACTTACAAACTAGAAAAGATGCTATCTACATTTAAAATTTCTATCTAGTTTAAATTAATTTTAAAATAACTATGTCTCCTTTAATTACACAGGAGAGAACTACAAAATGAATGATGGACGCCAGGAACAAAACTTTGCAATAGCTAAATATGGCCACCGAGCAAATACAGCAATTTTGGATTAGAATTACTTAAAACTGAAATAGCGAAATCGCCATGACTAAGCTTAAAGCGAAGAAATTATAATAGTTGAAAAATAATGCTTATGCCGTGGAAGAGTTTGTGTTGGAGATCTAAGCTGCTTTTTAGTTGTGCTTCTTTTTTCCAATTTTTTGTTTCCTTGCTAGTTATTAAGGCCTAATTATAGTTTCTTCGCATGTTAAACTTAGTATAAGTTATAAAATAAAACTTCAAATTTAAGCACTTTGGTTTTATTCATAATAAGGTGATAAACAAAATCCTATAAATATCCCCACTTTTTGTCTCAAGGCTGTATCTGAAATAGAAATAAATGAGCCCCTGAAATATTCACAGAACGTCTGCCGTTGTGGTCGCTAACACGACAAACAATAAGGTAAAAAAGTTAGAATCCAAAGGGGTTCCTATACAAGAAACATTAAAAATCTGTTTTCTTCGTCTGCTTCCTGCATTCTTGTACGGACCGTATGCGTATCCAGCTTCATTGTTGCAAGCTGAAAAATAAAGAATTAATGATAAAAAATACAATGTTATTAAACATTTTCAACGATTTGTCCAATTACGTGTAATAAATTTCGTAAATGTATGTATATTTGTCCACGAATTTCTCGGGAATCAAGTTATAAAAGATTTACATCAGGTATAATTCAACTTAGGGAATATTTTTTTTATATCATAAGATAGCAAACAAGCAGATGGGTCTCCTGATGGAAAGAGTCAACCATCACCTATAGACACCAAAGATGTTAATGGTGCGTTGCTATCTTGTGGCGAGGTCTAATGCCACATGCATAAGTTTACCGACTACCTTACCCTCCAAACCGGAACACGACAGCGACTAGCACTGACGCTATTGCGGCAGGAATAGGTAAGGTTTTTTGTGATATGGGTACAGTTGACACATATTTGAAGTCAGTTTAATTTTTAAATTGCTAAGATCCATATCTTTGAGATAACCATTGCCTATAGATACCAGGTACCTATATTATTGTTACCCAGATAGGTATGTTAATGGTGCTTTGCTATCCATATGGCAAGGGTTGAAGTCAAATTTATGGTTCATTTCCGTAAGATTACTAGTTACCTTACCTTCCAAACTGAAACAAGACAGTGACAAGCATCGACACTATTACGACAGGATTAGGTAAGTGCGGATGTTGTAGAACTCTACCATGTTTGATTATAGTTAGCCTGAAATTATTATTATTTATATTTCCCATATTGTTCAATACCACCTTTGAACAATAGACCATCTGTCATGCAGTTCGTAAAAGACTCGAAAAAGATTGATTTTCAGGTCATGACTATGGTGGTAGAGTTCCGCAACTCCTCACCAGGGTATATGGCACCACCGTTTTACCTATTTCTACCGCAATAGCGCCAATGCTTCTCATTTTCGTTTCTCGGTTCGGAGGGTAAGGTAGCTGGTAAATTTATACATGTGGCATTGCCATTCCTCCAAACGGATAGCAGTGCATCAGCATCAGTAAGAACTTTGGTGACTATAGGCAATAGTTTATCTTTTCCTCGGGTGAGATATCTGCTTGTTTGCTTTACAATGACAAAGATTGGCTGGCTCGTGAATTAAAGTAATTCGTAAGCGAAGTAGGTGACCAACATGACGTATATTTATTCAAATTTGCACAAATTATAGGAGATTATATTCTAACGTGTGTTCCATCAATTGTAACTAGTACTCGAGGAAAGCGGGCTATTTGGCAACGTCCTTGTTATGTATCATTTTTGATTTTTATGTAGTCCGATTGCAAATGTGCTATTGCAAAGCTGATATCACGTACTGTCCGCCTGGCGCAGGACTGTCACACCAATAAAGTCTTCTGTCAACAACACTGTGCCTATCGCATGCAATCGGAGGGTCAATAGCAGCTGGTGCAATGGAGATTATTCCATGATTTTTTGAACAAATACGAAGAACTATGAAAGTTTATTTATCTTGCAAGAGTCTACGAATAATAATTAAAGTTTGTCAGCTAGGAAATAAGAAAAATATCTACCTGGCTCCTGTTATTCGTAAATGGGGATATATTTCAGACAATAATTGCTCTTGTGCCGTTATATCAAGCTGAAACCGCAGCTGGAATTATATGTAGTTTCCACTCTTTCCTTTATACTCTGATTGTTGATTTTTCGTCGGAACTAGACGTCACATACCAGTCTGATATTATGTAAAGCATTTCCGTGTCACTTTCTGAGCTTGAAGTGGTAAATTCACGCTAAATATTTTTTAAATTATTGTTCAACCGGCCGAAATCCGGGGGTAGCTATACGAATGACGGATGATGAAATTTTGAGAGATTAATGACATTATATTTTTATAGGGACATACCAATCTGTCATTTCCATACAATACACAGTAAAACCTTAACTGGCAGCCCTCCCACCCGTTAGCAACGAACCTTTGGTAATTTGACATAAGAGTCGTGCTTTTTAGGAACAGTTTTAGCTTACGCCTCGTAGAAAATCCTACTATTTGTCACTAAAACGAGTCGTTTTGCAGATATAGGGACCGGGCATAAACCGCTGGACCGATTTTCATGAAATTTGGTATGGATATAGTTGAAGATCCGGGGTCAAACATAGGCTATAGAAATAGGGGATGAAATTTTTATTAAAAACTATTTGGACGACTTCTTAATATACCCGCGGGCGAAGCTGCGCGGGTCAGCTGGTTGACTATAAAAGTAATTATATTAAATTAATTGCAAAACAATTTTAATTGCATATTCCAATTAATAAAAACTAAAATGATCGCGAGTAGACTTTTAATTGCATATTACAATTTGTGAAAACTAAAATATTTTCAGTTTATTTTTTATTTTCAGTCAATTATTTAATTCTTTGAAACAAAACGAACAGTTAACTTTCTTAAATTTGCTGATATCTATGATTAATTATCATTAATGTCAGTACATTATTCGTAACTAAGATGCTTACTTCAGTTTCTACTTACACATTTTTCTACCAGTACCAGCACTAGTAGCAGCATGTCCATACAGTAGTATTTTTCATTGGTTAGTCTAAACCAAATTCATAAATATAGATTAATTTATTGTTAATTGTGTCAAATTACGATTTATAATTGACTGTTACCACAACAATTAACAGCTGATAAATTGTTAATTTAATTTAACACAATAACAGTTAATCAATTTATAGTTGTTATAGTGAATATTAACAATTAATCAATTGCATAATCTTCACATTGTCTTAACAATTAAAATTTGTCCAACAATGGTCTAAATCAGCGCCATTAAATGCATACCTTTAGCACTCGACCGACGAGGCAGTCCACAGTCCCATGATGCCCCGTTGGTCGAGTGATTAGTGAACTTAACTACGAATCGAGGGTGCACGGATTCAATTTCCGACAGACAAATATTTGTGTGATGAGCATACATGTATGTATTTATGGGTTTGAGTTTTTATTTAAATATATATTCCCCGTGTTTGTCCCGGGCTCGTTTCGTGGAACTGCCAGGCAGGTCGTAAAAGGCGACCGATTGGTTATACAAGTCGCTAACATCGTGGCTACTAGGTGGTAGAGTTCTGCATGGTCTCAAAAATAAATCAATAATCATTTTCACCCCCGTGTTGGTCCGGGCTCCTTACAAGAATTTACCAATTGCCGTTCTGTCTATGTGTGCGTTGCTCGAGCATCCTTTGTATGTAAATTGACTTCTGTACCTATTTATTTTGTGCCTAGACCACGGGTCAGTCATTTTCGTATGTGCTATATTAAAATTGTATTTTTTTTGTTTTATGACTAGCATATTCACATTACACATACAGAATGTTAGGTAAGTCAACCTAAACCTTGAAGGGGGTCATAGGGTATCTGATTCTCATCATTACATAGTATAAAACAAAGTCGCTTTCTCTGTCTGTCCCTATGTCCTTATGTCCCTATGTATGCTTAAATCTTTAAAACTACGCAACGGATTTTGATGCGGTTTTTTTAATAGATAGATTGATTCTTGAGGAAGGTTTAAGTGTATAAACCTTTCCGATATTCCCACGGGAACAAAAGCTGCGCGGGTGAAACCGCGGGCAGGTCGCCAGTTCCAAATAAATTAAAAAAACATACCCTTAAATTTTAACATAATTATCCAATAAATTGATAATTCATACGCACCAATACATTCGCGCAAGTAACGCGCATAGATAAATAGATAGTTACACAAATACTGCCTATTTTTTAAATTTATTTGGAACTAGCTGTTGCCTGCGACTTCGTCCGCGCGGACTTCGTTTAGTCCGCACAGCTCCTCCCCCGTAGGTGATAGCGTGATATGTAGCCTATATGTTGACCCGACCTGTTAGTAATATTCATGCAAAATTTGAAGTAAATCCATGCAGTACTTTTTGAGTTTACCCCGGACATACATACAGACAAACAGACAAAAATTCTAAAAACTATATTTTTGGCTTCGATATCGATTGTAGATCACGCCCCAAGTATTCTTTTAAAAAAAATATTCAATGTACAGTTTTGACTTTCCTACGATTTTATTATATGTATAGATGAGAATCAGATATCTTATTACCCCCTTCAAGGTTTAGGTCGACTTACCTAACAGGCTGTATAATGTTAAAATGTTAAAATTGTCCTTACACTGCGGAAATAGACACTGGCATAGCTAGCATGGGTGTCATCCGGTGTGGTCGTCATGGTGTCACTTGTAGTTGTCTTTGGACGTGAAGTGGTTGTTTGTTTAGGATGTGAGACGTCCTAAAAAGTGACAGTGGCCCAGTAGAATAGTGACCGATTTCCGAGCTAGAAGTTCGGGGTTCAATCCCCAGGTCGGCATCCTTGATTTTTGTATATTTCTATGTACTGATTAATGTATGTATGCCTCTGCCGCATTTATCTTGCTAGATTCGTAGTGCTAGTGAAAGTAGATACTTAAAAACCGCAACAAATTTTAAAAATATCGGCATGACAACACTCATCAACCAATGATAAAATAGCAATAATATTTGGAACCTTTGGAAGGTGCAGGTTAACGGATATAGAATGCGATTGTGGAAGAATGTAGGTACCGGTGAAGACCAAGACTGACGTATCATGATCATATTGATCGAGTACTGTCCGAAGGTGGTGTCAAGAATTTTCGCAATCGGCGTGTTTTTGTACGAAGAGAGTAATGAATGTGGAGGAAGCGACACAAGCCTGCAAGGATCGTGATGTATAACATTTTGTTCTCCCTGCCTACTCCGTAAGGGTTCTGGCGTAAAGATATGTATGTATGCGCATTATTCTTAAGTTGTTTAACGGAATGGATGAAAATACAGAAATAGTTGTTTTTAAGAATGAGAAATAAAATTAAAGAATTCAAAGAAATTATGAAAATAACAACCTATGCAATCTAATACCTAACGTAAACAAACTTGTTGTTAGGGTTCCGTACCTGATAAGGAAAAAACGAAACCCTTACAGGATCATTTCATTGTTTGTCCGTCCGACGATCAAGACCCTTTTTATTAGGAACGCCAAATTTGAAATTTATACCAAATACCGTAGGACCGTAGACCCGATCTACGGTCCTTCTCAGCTGTGGAAAATCAAACTTGTGAATCAACGTCATCAAAAGATATGACAATTTATTTAGCATATTTTGCGATTTCAAAAGGGAATCGAAACCTATTGGGTCCTTATCGTTTACCTAAACGTATGAAATTTAGCAGAAACCTATGTCTAACAGCACACGTAAAGGAAAAAACTGAAAACTCCAAATTTTTAGTTACATTATTCATAAAAAAAAAAAACGCGGTCATGAAATATGACCGCTAATACCGCCCAATTCGCGATTTCACAAGGGACTCAAAATCTATAGGGTACTTCCGGTTGACCTAGAATCACCATTTTTGTGTATCTAAGGGTAACTACAAGTTTGTACGGAACCCTCGTTATGCAACTCCAACTCGTACTTCACCAATTTTTTGCTGTTTTTCTTTGTATTTGGATTTTGGAAATCATACAAAACAATATCTTCCGCACGGCACTTTGATCTTTTATTAGTTTTTACACTAGCAAAATGTTAAAACTAGATCACAATTCATCAAGAGACTTCTTTTTGGTCTAAGAGCTGGTGGGAGATCGTCCTTCACCGATCTGATAACCAGATGAGACGTATATTTTATCAAATATTATTTATAAACAAATATGCCTATAATTACTTGCCTATCCAAATGTGCTCATGGCAAGTTTTTTGCTTGGCAACAGTACTTTGAGTACGATTTTTTGCAGGCAAGTAAATGTGTGAAGTAAATGTGTGTTTCATTTGGTTATCAAAAGTATGAAAGTCATGAAAAAATCGATTAAAGTTAATTTAATTAAAAATAGCCATGTGCACATTTGGAAAGGCAAGTAATTATAGGCATATTTATTTATGAATAATATTTGATAAAATATACGTCTCATCTGGTTATCAGATTGGTGAAGGACGATCTCCCACTGTCTCCTCTACTATTTTGCCATTTTGAATATGAAATGATACTTGTGTTTGATACGTAGTAATTCACTTGCCACTACAAGTTTACACATCGTGATCGTAGATGGCGTGGTTCACTTTTAATTCGCGTTATCAAGTAGCTCTCCTTAGCAGTTAAGATAAAATGTTTAACATGTACGGTAAAACACGGTTGATATCTGATAAGATGCAGTTAATTTCTTTGCTCATCATAAACAGACTATGCATAAAAAACTTACGCTTTTATTTAACGTTACGGACGGTGTTATGCCCGATACAGAACTGCGACGCAACGCCCCATAACTACCCCATAACATAAATAAAAAAAAAACTTGAGAGGTGTCAAGGGACACCCGGATGGAACGAAGTTCCTTTCGATTAATTAGTGAAGGAATTGTAATAAAATTTTAAATTGTAATGAAATGTAAATCTGACTTGCTTTCTATAAGAGAGAGAGAGAGAGACATGCGCACGCCGCACAGCTTACTATAGCAAAAAGTGTCGTGACAACTTTTCGTAAGAATTTTTTCCGTCTAGCCCCCTTTCACAACGCGCGATAAGGAACTTCGTTCCAAAAACATTTGAAACTTGTTCCAAAAATTCATATATATATTCGTTAGCCAGAATCTACGCCATTGGAAATAGAACTTATCTTGTTTTTGCCCCTAATGTGTTCACGATTTGTTATTCCGTACATTGTATCGTCTATATTTATTGTTGAAATATTTAACTCAACCGTCTTTTACTATGAGTCTGACTGTACTAAACTAACACCAAAGACTAGCTTTACTAATTAGAACGTATTTATTGTGTGCTATATTGAAAATGGGTTTATCTTATTTCCTGACTAGCATGTTCATGTGTATTTGTTACTTGGTACATTATAACGTCCACATTTACTTTAAGAGCAATTTTCATGATCGTTAACCCTCGGGCTTCTCGTAAAGTTGTTAAATTTTATGAATTAACACTTGGCGGGTGTCCAGGGTGCCAATTTCGTAGCTAGAAAGGTTTATTTAAGTTTTCTCTGATTATAATTGATATTATTCGTCTGAACTCTTTCATCTTTCGAGTGAAATTGAATGGTTTGAAAGATTTAGATGATTTGTTGCTATGGCTGTTGATGATAGTTAAATATTTTGATTGATGTACTGTGCTAGAATTTGTAGGAAATGCCGTATGTATCTTTAGAAATGCTTACTAATACATAGTTACTGTAAACGATTTTTAACTTCTCGCCACGTTCGTAGATAAGGAAGTTACTGATTTTGTCGCGATATTCAAAAATCGAGTTTTTTAGATCTCCACATTTTGATTTCCTAGGAACCTTTTCCGACTATTTTCACGATAACGTCAGTATGTCTGTATGTATGTTTGTGTGTGTTTGTGTGTATGTAAACATATCATTCCTTTTGAACGGCTTGACCGATCGAAACGCGGTTGATGGCATTCGATTGGATTCCGCTTAACTTAGACTTCTTGAAAATCTGAAACATTTCGAGCCAGGACATTTGAGAGATTTGGAAAAAACCTCAAAAAATTTCGGCAAAACAAATTTTTTAAGTAACTTGCAGATTTATGTACCGATTGAATACAAAATTTAATCGACTGTATTCTTCGAAAACTCGAAAAAATCGGTTTATCCATTTTTGCGATATAATTTCGAAATTTTTTAACTAATCATTTTTTCATCTTATACAATATTGTAGTGCTTAAAAACTACGTCAAATGCAGTTTCAAAACTGAAAATGGAAAAATTAAATAAAAACCTTTTTTATGTTTTTTCCACAATAATTTTGAACCTATCGACTTTGTAGCTAATAATTTATAAACAATTTAGAGCTCAATAACTGTTGTATGTTACTGGAAATATCAAAATCGATCATAATTAAAAAAAAATATACATATTTTTCGAAAATTAAAATACTATCATTTTTATAAACTAAAATACCTCATTTTAACGGGGAGTTTCAGTGATGGCTGGCAGGGTCAACCGGCTTACAGATTTTTACGTTATAGGGTAGCAAAGAAGCAAAGTACTCTACCAAATATTTTGATGGTGCGTTGCTATCGCGCCACATGGATAGCAACGCATAGTAATGCCGTACGCATAAGTTTATCGGCTACATTAACCTTCCAAATCAAAACACGACAATGATAAGCATTGACGCTATTGCGGCAGGAATAGGAAAAGGTAGGTAGTAACTCCACCTAGTAATAAACGATAGCTTGCCCATTTCTTCCACTATAACATTAGTATTGAAATAAGGTGTGTGACAATCTTCCATGTGAGCCTAAACATTACAGCCTCGAGGACAGCAAAGCATCGCATCGATATTATATATACGAAAGTTGGTGTGAGTGTTCGTGTGTATATACCACGGATTAAATGGATACGCCTTTCAAGACAATTTCTTAGTTTGTCAGTGTAGCTTGCATTTACACATAGAAATACAGAGTTATACTACTTATCGTGAAATAAAATCACTCCAACCGTAATTTTTAAACGTTGTCATCTCATTTAGTACGATAAAGCAGTACAGCATAGTTTATTTCTATTTTTTCACGATATATCTACAAATGTATGACATTTTTGACAGTGATAGGAACGTTTGCTCATATGCGTGGTGACACGTTTCCTACCTCATGGCGTGTCTATTAGTATTCATGTAGTCTGTGGTATATACGTTTGTATATTTGTATGTGTACATCCATTTGGATCGTATCGTGAAGAAAATCGTTGTAAAAATATTTCTTTAATTATTTCAGAGTAGCAGATAGTGACTCAGCAAGTAGATCACCCATCGAAAAACCATGGAAGCAAGAGAAGAAACACGCAAACAAAAACAAGAGAGAAAAATTGAGAAGGGTTTATGCGCATTTGGACGAGCACTAATGTTGTTAAAAGAATAAATTATGTTTTATACGGCGTTTACGGCTTTTGTTTTTTATTTTATACTAGCTGTGCCCGCGACTTTGTTTGGGTGAAAAAAGTTCTAGAAAAACCCCGCATAGTTCCCGTTCCCGTGGAATTTCCGGGATAAAATGCCCTATGTCTTTTCTCCGGTCCCAAACTATCTTTATACCAAATTTCATTCAAATCGGTTCAGTGGTTTAGGCGTGAAGAAGAGACAGACAGAGTTACTTTCGCATTTATAAAATTAGTAGGTACGGACTAGTTGCACACTAAAGCCCGCTGCTTTTGAAACGTTTTGATGAATCTCACGAATAATTAATAATTCACGGGACAATTTACACTTACTGATCTAACCCCAAAGTAAGCAAATTATTTGCTTGTGTTATGGGTGTTAGTCAACGATACTAATACATAGAAATACATTTATAAATACTAGAATATATATAATACACACCCAAACCCGGAAATACAAACATTTATGCTCATCACACAAATGCTTGTCCCCGTCGGGGATCGAACCCGAGCCTCGTTGATTGCGTAGTCAGGGTCTCTAACCACTCGACCAACGGGGCGGTCAAACGAAGATAACTTATTTCTCCGGGATCAAATATCCTATGTGCTATTACAGGTCTATCTATCTACCACTGTACCAACGTCAACATATTTTGTCCAAATCGGTATAGCCGTTTTTGGTGTGATTAACAGACATAAACACACAAACATACAAAAACTTTAAAAACATCAAAAATAAATTTCAACACAGAGGGTTTGAACCTACGACGTTCCATCAAGCCGGCTTCAAGCAATCGATCACAAAGCAAAGAAGAATTTCGCCGGTTTGAACCGGTCGACATTACTTTAGTTGGTAGAGAACCTACGACGTTGGTAGAGCGTGTCGAAATTTTTATTTGTTGTTTTTAAAGATTTTCAAGTTTTCCCAAGCACGGGGTAAGTGCTAAAACACAAATATAAATACAAACTTTCGCATTTATGGCATACCTACTAGCAGTCAGCTAGTAGGTATGTTATAAATGCGAAAGTAAAAGCGCAGCTTCGCCCGTAAGTAGTATTTCTGTAGTTAATATGTGGTTGATATAGTTTTTCATACAAACTTTAATAGTTTTCTATTTCAACCCCTAAAGGATAGATTTTGAAAGAAATAGCTTATGTTTGATCCCCGATCTTTAACTATCTTCAGGCCAAATTTCATCGAAATCGATTCAGCGGTCTAGCCGTGAAAACCTAATAGACAGACTTGCATTTATAGTGTTACTAGCTGCAGGGTGCAGCCCGCTGCATTATAAAAGTTTTTGGTGAATCCCGCGGAATCACCTAATTTTTCTGGGATAAAAAGTAGCCTATGTGCTATTCTAAGTTATTATCAACTTGTGTGCCAAATTTCATTCAAATCCGTTCAGTAGTTTTTGCGTGATTGAGTAACAAACATCCAAACTTTCGCATTCGTAATAATAGGTCTTTACCTATGAAATTGCCGTTTTTAATGAAATAAATGAAGCGTATTTTTTTCTATATTTTTTATTTTTATTATTTAAAGTAATCACCCATGCAATCAATCCATCTATGCCAACGCATTGGTGCCCTTGAAGAAATCAGCTGGACGGGCGGCAACAAATTCTTCAAAGGCATTTTGCACTGCCTCTCGGGTATTGAATTTTTTTCTATGTACATGAAAAAAATTATAGAAATTTATACTACATACGTAAACACCACAGAAAACATCGTGGTAAACACGATACTTGGTGTGTTCTTTATTCAGACGTAATGACAACACTTCCGTGCATGTTTTGAGAAAAATAATTTGTATATTAATGCGTGAAGGGAAACTGGACTCTTTTTTTTAGACAATTTCGCCAATCGTGAAGTTTGAAATTTGGCATAGTTCAAGTTTATATTTTGGAGGACTGCAGAACCTTAATATTTTTTTAAAAAAAGCATTGGAAATACACTAAACATTACACACACTACATTCATGTGACATACATGACATTATACACACATGCATAGATACTATTATTACGGATGTCAGAGTGCTAAGTGTGAGTTTTTCTTTTCGCATTCGATCGTGAGCGCGTTTGGAGTTTACTAGGAATTTGTATGTGATTTGTACAGCGCCACCTAGTGGTAAACTGGTTTCTCACGTTTACCACTAGGTGGCGCTGTACAAATCACATACAAATTCCTAGTAAACTCCAAACGCGCTCACGATCGAATGCGAAAAGAAAAACTCACACTTAGCACTCTGTTGTCAAACTTATAAAATATTTACCGTATACTCTGGTCAAATTTCGGGCCACAGGCGATCGCTAGTTTTTTTATAATTATGTACTTGTTGTATGGAAGTGAGAGTTGGGTATGGCGAAAAGGGCATGAAAGTAGAATCAATGCGGTCGAGATGAGATCGTTACGAAAAGTATGTGGCGTAACACTCCCGGACCGGCTTCTTAATGTTGAAGAATGAAGTGAATGGAAAGTTTGGCCTACAAGAAAGTGTCTGTGTAAAGATGAGAAAAGGCAAGTGCAAGGCTCTGTTGGTTCGGACATGTACAAAGAATGGTAGATGAAAGGTTAACAAAATAGATATACAATGCGAATGTGGAAGGATGTAGGTATCGGGGAAGACCAAGACTAACATGCCATAACCAGATTGATTGAGTACTATCCGAAGGTGGTGTCAAGAGTTTTCGCAAAAAAAAAATCAGTATTGGGTAGTAAGGGGTAATGGGGATCACTTAAGCAATAATTGAAATAAATAAATAAAATTAAAGTAAATCTATTACAACTGCCTCATAATAAAATATACTTAATTGACTATTATTTGGAATCAGGAATGATCACTTTAATAATCATCTTTAGGAAATATAAAAGTAAAAAAAATATCTATTTTGACTCCCATTGCACTGAGGTGAGGGTAATTGTGGTCACTTTGTGGGCAATGAGGATCATTCAAAAATCTAACACACATCGCAAATATAACCCATGGGCGACTCCCAACTCGTACAATCTGCGTGAACTTATAAACCACATGAAGTACACCTGTACCAAACCTCATTATTTCGGCCGAATTCGTTACAGATTTAGCACGTATTCCCTGCATCGTCAGCATCATCTAGCTCATCGTCTTGGCATAAACCATCAGTAGCCACGTCTGAAACAGAAGTATAATTTGATTCCTGGAGAACCTTCCTCTTTACTCTTTCGGTTTCCTTCTTCGACACTTTAGTCTTCTTTCCTTGACCCTTTCCCTTAGTTATATTTTGTCCCTTACTTTTATCCTTGGCTTGGCAGAAGGCTTTACTTTTCTTATTTTCTTTTTCTAACAAGTTTTCTTTTGTTATAATTTATAGTTTTGAACCCGAAAAAAAAACCAATATTGTGAATGGGTGTTTGAAAATGAGAACAGGCCAACAAAAATGAAACAGGCGAGAAACGTTGGTAAAAAATGATCGCGTTTTTTTCTCAGCTACGGGTCCCATCTGTACAATTCCACTTGAAGATCAAAAGAGTTTTAATGTCGAGTGGTATTAGCGGCCCTTCCATTAACGTTCATTCCTACCGGAATCTACAATCCTTTTGGAATGAACGTCAATGGATTTGCAAAAGCAATAAAGGATGACGGTATTAGAACCTCGCGTTCCTTCCCGTCGTGAAGACGCGACGCGGTAACTGGTCAAGTTAGTGTCTGTTTATTTATCCGGCGTGATTGAGCGCACGCTTGTTATCATTTCGTGTTCGTCTCCATCCCGGAAGGATAAAATGGACTTGACAACAAAAATTAGCACTTTAAAGCTTAAATTTCACAAACGAGTCCCTTTATCTAAAAACTGTTTTCACAAACCTACAATATTTTTTTAAAAACCTATCCAACGATATCCCATACCCCATAACAAGAGAAAAAAAAATTATCATACCCACCCTACGTATAGAGGAGCTACCCAAATTTTTTTTTAAATTTTATGTTATAACTTTATTATTGTGACATTGTGACTATCGCAAGCTGAAGTTTTTTAGACTAGTAGTCATGATGATCGTGACTCGTATAGTCAATCTTTCGCCTCTTACGAGGAACAAGTAAGACGGTAGTAATGTAGAGACGGGAATCATCAAGGATCTCTGCGCTAAGACGGACCGTCGAATATAGCGAAACTGGAAGCTTTCCTAGTTAACTCCGGAATCCTAAAAATAAAGATCTGTAAAAAGAAACATCCATTCTTAGTTTTTAAAATCGTCGCGTTCATGGTATGCCAGATCTTTTAAAATTCTTAAATCGCTATATTTTTTCCTTTTCTGATAACCACTTTTTACCAACATTCTATGTCTCCTTTTAGGTTTAAATATATATTCACTCGCAATAAGGCTCAGAGCAATAGCAATCTCTTGCTTACGGGAACACGTTGCAAAATGAAAATAATCTTTAAAGATAATTTAAAATGACGGGCATTCCTGTTAAATGACAATAATCTTCATAAAATTTTAGGATTTTAACCATCCACCGACACGCAATCCCTCGGTATGGCTGGCAAGATGCAAGCTGACAGGAATGTACCTAAACGTGTGGATGGTAATCAAAGAATTGTTATTCCGGTCGGACTGGCGTGTTGTGATAATTCAGGGGAAAGAATGTAGGATTGTGGTTTAATTAGTGGCTACAAGGGTTTTATCCCGTCGCGTTTCTGTACGGTTTGCACCTCAGGACAAGTATGAAGGATGAACGTTAGTGGATGGGCCGCTATTCTACCATTTGTTTACCCAGGGTGTTAGAAAAAGTTCCCGAAAGACGACCCAAAAGCCGCATTCTCCTACACCATGATAACGCTTCTTCACACACGGCCAACAAAACAAAGTCATTTTTAGCTTCCGAAAAAGTACATCTCGTCACTCATCCTGCGCATAGCCCCGACCTAGCACCCTGTGATTTCTGTATTTTCCCCAGAATCAAAGATTTGATTAGAGGTTTTACTTTTACCAACTCCGAAGAGGCAGTGATAGCGTTCAATCAGCACGTAGAAAACATGCCTTCAGTACTGTGGTCCTCCTGTTTTAAAAAATGATTCGATCGCATGAAAAAATCTTTAAAATGTAAAGGAGATTATTTTGAAAAGCAATAAACATAATATTTTGGTTATAACATGTTGTTTTTTTTAAGTTATGCGAAACTTATAGTGTGACCTACGTACAAAGCGACCACGGAAAAGCAGTTACCAAAAATTTACTATTATAAAGGTATTTTGACGTATCGAATCTTGTGTGCAATAATGTTAGCAAATAATTGGTTAAGTGCCATCCGGGCCACGCGCAATGTGGGGTTTTGAAGTTGCCCATCATAATACTGCAGACTAAGAAGAGGACTTTCATTGTTTTATAGTATGAACATTTAATCTATTTAACGTCAATGATGAATATATCCGCATCACAGGTTCATCGCTTATAAAAAATTCTCCAAGTAGGTACATTTTGTAAGTTGGTCGCCTATTACTCAATTCCACCGCCGAATTTTTTCCACCGCCAAAACCACGTAGTAAAGGTACATGAGAGAAAAATTAACATCCCCACTTTAGATCTAGAGGAGCTACCCTAAAAATTTTTTTTCAAGATTTTTTATTACCAATTTGTTGCCGCGATTAATATGTATACCTATTCATTCCAAACTAGCTGACCCAGCAAACGTTATTCTGTCTTTTTAACTACTCTTTTTTTCTCAGCTTTTAAACCTTCTCTGGACTTCAACAATTAATTCAAAACCAAAATTAGGCAAATCGGTTCAGCCGTTCTCAAGTTTTAGCGAAACTAACGAACAACAATTGATTTTTATATATAAGACTAGCTGACCCGGCAAACGTAGTTCTGCCTTTTTAACTACTCTTATTTTTTCTTCTATATTTTCTCACCTCTTAAACCTTCCCTGGACTTCAACAATTAATTCAAAACCATTAATTATAATGATTGATGTATTAATTACGCAGGTATGGCTGGATAAAATAGATATCGTACTCAACGTATACAATAGATAGTATATGTTAGGTACGATTCAACCCGTCTGGCTCTTACGTAGTATTGTAATACTCTTTGCGTCTGGCTTGCATCGGGCCGGGCAGAGGGAATTACTTATCTATCAGGCATTTGCGGAATTTGACAGGTATTTTGAGGTTTCCACAGGCGTGCGGCCGGCGCTAGTCAGAGACAGGCATTTAAAATTTTGTCCTGTCGCATTTCGAACATGACAGCGAGGGCTGAAGGAAGATTTTGCTTTCTTTTCGCCAACAAGAATTACACACAATATGATTTGTTTATCATTTCTTTATAATACGTTAGACAGGCTTTTTTTGAAAAAACAAGCATTTCTAACATCTTGGACAGCCATTTCTTTACTTATATGTGGTAAACCTAGCCGGGCCGAAAGAAATGCCATGGAGGACGTGCGCATGTCGCGGAAGCCATCCGCGTTCGACGAAGTGGTATGCATACCGTACCGTGTATACTGTCGGCAATTAGTTACAACTTGAATAACTCGACTCACTGTGCCAGTAATATAATTTAGCCAACCTCCGTTCTCATTCCATGATAGCCGTACGGCTCAGAACAGACCCAAAGCGTGCCAATGGAGTCTGCTATAAGTGTAAAACGTTATCCGGTTCGGCTAGGCGAGTCGGTTGGTCTAAAACTCTGAATCGTACCATAAATAGTTTAATAATAAAGAAAACATCGTAAATGAAATCTTAATTGCATTAAAATATTCTTTCCAAGAAATTCAGCTCATAAATATGTCGGTAGCAAAAATACTGATTTTACGACTTAGGAAAATTGATGAATAGGTAATATGAACTAGATCTTAGTCTATCCTAGTTGTATTAATATCAACTTCTTAGAACAATGTTACATTTAGCACTAGTTTATCGGCCCGGTTTTACACTTTTTTTGTGTACGATCTAAAAATATTCCCAAGGCACTTTATCAAGTGAATATCGTTTCTGGCACATCGCAAATCACGACCCCACCCTAAGCCGAGGTTCGGTCTCACAGGAGACACCCTTAGGGCGGAGGGCGTACAGCCCTACACCTTTAAATTCTGGCTGAGCACTCTGCTCGCCCCCGCGACCGGTGAAGCTGTAACAGCCCATAAGGCTAACAGCAATTGAGACATTCCGAAAAAAAAAAGTTTCTGGCACTGCACTCTTTATAAGTACCAATTATTGATTAATTAATAAATTTGTCGTTGTCGGCCTAATATGTACGTGTCACTGACATCGTGATTCGTGAGTCGTGACTGTATGATTAGGAGTTAGAGTTCTGCTATGTCTCGCCCGGGTTTTGGTACCATTGTCTTATTATTTCTGCCGCAATAGCGTCGTTCTTTCAGTTTGAAAGGTAAGGTAGCCGGTAAATTTTTGCATGTGGCTGACATTAACACTTTGTCACAAAATGGTTGCGAATTATCCGAAAAGCGTTCTGCTTGTTCGCTATCATATGATCTAAAAAAAATCTTTCGTAGTTTAACGCAGTACAATGGCATGCAAAGCAAAGAAAAAATACTCTAATGGTTTTTTATGTTAAAATTAACTACTCGCTATAATTAAATTAGGCATTCGCGACTCGGTTCTGAAAATCCCAAAAAAAAACGTTACTTCCTTTTGCTCACTCGGGTAAAAAAGTAGCCTACTTCACTTCTGGATAGTGTAACAGAATTTTTAAGATCGATCTAGAAGTTTTTGAGTTTATTTGTTAATAAAAAACATATAATATCACTTTATAATATTAGTGTAGATAAATAACGTCCTGTTCTAACTTAGCTAGATACGGGAATTACCATTAATCAGTATTTTGTTTAAAATGGATAAAAAGTTATATATTCTATACTAGCTGTGCCCGCGACTTCGTCCGCGTGAAAAAAATTCTAAAATAAATTTAGCCTTAAGTTACCTAATCCTTATTACCGTAGTACCTTAGTACTGACCTTTGACCGCCTCGTTGGTCGAGTGGTTAGCGGCCCTGACTACGCAATCAACGGGGCTCGGGTTCGATCCCCGACGGGGACAAGCATTTGTGTGATGAGCATAAATGTTTGTATTTCCGGGTTTGGGTGTTTATTATGTACTAGTTGTTGCCAGCGACTTCGTCCGCGCGGACTTCGTTTACTCCGCACAGCTTCTCCCCCGTAGGTGATAGCGTGATAATATGTAGCCTATATGTTGACCCGACCTGTTAGTAATATTCATGCAAAATTTGAAGTAAATCCATGCAGTACTTTTTGAGTTTATCCCGGACATACATGACTTTCCGACGATTTTATTATATGTATATAGAAATTCTGGTGTTTATATATGTATTTCTATGTATTAGTATCATTGGCTAACACCCATAACACAAGCTTACTTTGGGATTAGATCAGTAAGTGTAATTTGTCCTGTGAACATTGGTATAAAAAGGGAAGATACGTTACCTAGTCACAGCGCCTGGTCCTACAAAGCTAGTATATATAATACTTACACAGTGACAATTGGTGACAATCAATCACGCGTGGGACTTAATATCATACACTTATATTTTCCGACTTTTTTTACCATTGAACACGCATCAAATACCTTCTTGTATATTCAGCCAGTGTTATAATCACTCAAGGAAAAAAAAATAACACCCACGGGATTACTTTCCACTCGTAAGTACGGCTAAAACATTTTTTTTGAAAATAAGATAAAATTATTGTTTAGTTCGCCATGTTTGCGAGAGTGAAATAGTACAATACAAAAGTAAGCGAGAGAAACGTAGTTTTGCTACGTTTGTCGCATTACTTTGCGTTCGACTGATCGAGCTTAGGTTTAGCAATTGAGATATTAGAGCGTAACATATTATCTTCCCTTTTTATATCAATGCCCGTGAATATTTTATTTATTATTTAATATTATTATTATTTACTGTACCTACTACCTATACCCACATAGTTCCTGTTCCCGTAGGAATTTCCGGGACAAAAACTATCCTAGTTATATCCCATCTCGGATCTCAAACTATCTTTGTACCCAATTTCATCCAAATCGGTTTTAGACGGGAAGAAAAACAGACAAACAGATAGCAGACAATTAGACAGACAGAGATTTATAATATTAGTATGGAAGTATGGATGACCGGTTATCCTACAGATAAAAATTCGAGTACATTTGAAAATCACTAAAATCTGATACAATCAACAAATAAACCATAAATAAACTTTTTGCTTGTACGTACTAAATATTTCAACAATGAATCACTATAAATTCAGGAAAATTATTAGTGCGTGGGCAAATCTTTCCGCAAAACTCGCAATTGTTTAGATCACTTTGATTGATTCTTTTCGGGAACGATTTTCTGTCTAAAATTATTTTAGAAAGCGCTTTTCAAAACCTTTGCGCGCTTCAAAAGTGGTTTGAAATAGAATTTGTTACCAGGTTTGCTATTATTATTGAAAATTTCAATTTTTTTAACTTCCTGCTACGTATGTAGATAAGGAAGTTAGATCCTTTTTAGATTTTAGAAAATCGGGTTTTCACCAGATATCCACGTTTTGAGGCCCTAGGAACCGTTTCCGGCTATTTTCACAATGACGTCAGTCTGTCTGTATGTGTGTGTGTTTGTGTGTGTGTGTGTGTGTTTGTGTGTGTGTGTGTATATGTGTGTAAGTAAACATCCCATATCTTTTGAACAGTTAGACAGATCGAAACGCGGTTGATGGCATTCGATTGGATTTCGCTCAATTTAGACTTCCTGAAAATTTGAACAAAGTCGGCCCAGGTAATTTTGAGAAATTTTGAAAAAACCCCAAAAAAATTGCTGGCGTTTTTTTTTTAAATATAACTTCCAGATTAATGTACCGATTTAGTACAAACAATAATCAATCTGTTCCTTCAAATCCTACGTCTAATGTATAAATTTCATCAAAATCGGTTTATCCGTTTGGGAGTAATCGTTGAAGAAAAATTTTGAAAAAAGTGTTTTTATATATATCTTCGTAATTTTTCAACCAATATTATTTTGGTGTTCTACAATATTTTACTACTAAAACAGCTACGTCGAATGCTGTTTCAAAAATCAAAATCGAATCTAATTCTCAAAAGTTACATCTTTTCAAATATTAAAATTACGTTGTTTTTAGCAACATTATTTAATATTTTTGAAATAACTTTCAGGGTAATACATCGATTGACTTTAAAAATCTTATCAGCATTTCTCCTTTAAAAACTGCGTCAAATATCGTTCATTGGATCAAAAACGATTAATTTGTTTGGAATTTATCAATGAAGAAAATATTTGAAATAAATGTTTTTTGACATTGCTTCGAAATTTTTCAGCCTATCAATTATTCTGCTACGACA
This sequence comes from Apodemia mormo, assembly GCA_036924255.1. NCBI lineage: Eukaryota > Metazoa > Arthropoda > Insecta > Lepidoptera > Riodinidae > Apodemia > Apodemia mormo. The sequence continues at coordinate 30,856,680 of JAUPFN010000015.1, read as the reverse complement.
ATATTTTAGATCTCAAAAATTGAGTTGAATGCAATAGCATCAAAGGCTCATTAATAATGATCGGTTTTGAACATTCAAATATCGAAAGATCAAAATCGATCATCTTTTCCAAAATATTCAGCTTTTCAAAAATCAATATACTGCTAAATTTAACAAAATACATGTTTGAACTGAAATAATCTATGCTATGTGTATCCGATAAAAACTAGCCACTCTGCGGCGATGAGCGAGGCTCTGTAGTTTTTTGCCTACCAGATCATCGTCGTATATGAGCCTCAAATGTCTTCAGTTGGTATTTGGTGGATCCATCCCAGAGATGAGAGCACGATGCACGTGTAGATCTATGCACGAACGGACTTGTGCTTGATAAAGGTTGAGCAACTGTTCCGGGCTGAAATACTATCTCACTTTCGCCAGAATACCAAGTTTTTTTGAGGCAACTTGGGCTTTTGATTCGATGTACGAACCAAAGTTGAACCAGTTATCAGCACGGACACACCCGGAAAAACGGAAATAGGTGGAATGGACTCCGTTTAGTTTAGTAGTCCGTTTATACTAGTTAATAATAATAGGTATAATATTTCAATTTGAAATTCAAAATGGTGCCTTTAAACATATTATTTATTAGCTGATCCGCGCAGCTTCACCCCCGAGAGCGCCTGTTGTTAATTTAGCATGTCGTCCATATAATTTTATATGCCAATTTTCATGCCCTATTTATACCTTTTAGCGGTTCATTTCTAAAAAAAATAAGCCCTTTAATTGACTCCGGATCTTTAACTATATTCATGGCGAATTTCATTAAAATCAGTTCAGCGATTTAGCCGTGAAAGCGAAACAGACAGACAGACAGACTTTCGCATTTATTACATTAGTATGAATTATCAGTAGTAATACGAGTCAAAAGGGCCGGTCTTAGGCATTTTGGCGCCTTTGGCGAATTACTCATTTGGCTTTTTTACGATAACAGATCAAAAATGGCGAATTAAGTCGTTCAACGACTTAATTCGCCATTTTACCGGATTTAAACAAAAAAGACAGATACGATTCATAAGATTCTTGACGTACCACCACACAACTTGCACGCCAAGAATCCTCTCCCCCGCCAGTTCTGAGTTCCATTCCTAGCCCATTACCTAGTCTTATAAGCTCACTTCTAAGTGTATACTCCACTCCACTTAAAAGCCAGGCCATTGTCAAGCCCATCAATTACTGAAACCCAAAACAATGATAATGAAACACTACCTATCTTGTTCTAAGTTCACGTGTGGACCAAGTAGTCGAAAACGCATTCTTTGACGTTTACTCCCATAGTTCAAGGTCGCCACCTGCTTCAAGACCTGGAACACCGACAGAGTCGACCAGATGTGTTTTAAACATTTTTGGTCATGATCAGACGAAGAAGATGTAGTTTCCACCAAAAAGACATAGTATTTTCGGTGGACTCAGGAATTTTTTATTTCTTTTTCTGAATTCTTAAAGTCAGCTCAGTATGTTTATGTTGATTTGTCTACAAAGGTGAGATTTATATTCCCACATGATTATTTAATGATTTTTTTATTTAGTTAATTTTTTAATTGCAATTTCAGTACATTCGGTGGACAGATGCGTTTTTTTGGTGGAACAATAAAAACGTTTTTTTCAATAACTATTATAATCATTGAGATTGATCTCAGGTAATAACATATTTTCGTTTAAATTGATCTCTTTCATTAAATAAATGTAGAATTCTTAAAAAAGCACAAACTTTAATTTTTATTAAATGTTGGACCGTGTTTTGACAATGACCCAACCCAAAATAAGTTATGTCACATTTGCGTCGTGTCATCTGTGTCATGTTTGTGACATGAATAGGCAAGGTTATGGTATCAGACCCGGGCGAGAAGTTGCAGAACTCAGGCACCTAGTAGTCGTATAGCTAATTGTTCGCCTTTTACGAACTGCCTGGCAGAATGGTAAATGGTTTGTCTTTCAAAGGGCGCCCGGAACCATACGGAGACTCGTAGGTGCTTGTTGGTGGCAATAACTTAGTTCATATAACAGAAGATATAATGTTAAGTAGACTTTTTGTCCATTTATTAAGATGTCCATTTTCAAGTCAAGGATTTCAACCATCAAAACGGTCTAGGAAACTGAATATGCATCAGTTTGCAAGTCGTAAAATAGACCACTTGTCTTAAATTAGAGATTGTGTTGTAAATCAGAACATTTGGGCCAGCGTTACGGCACAGATTCTACACATAATTGTAGAGGCGTACCGTGAAATATTTGAACTATGAATGAGGGAAAGAAATTTCATACCTACACATTAATATTTACGACTTACATTTAAAGATTCTTAACTATGACTTTCAACGATACCAGTACAACGGTTTATCTGTTATTAAAATGTGGTAAATCTGTTATTAAACTGTATCAATACCAGAACAGTGTTGGTAGGTATATGTACACTGTATACGAACGTTAGTTTAATGAAATCGTACGATAAATTAATCAGCTTTTATTCTTAAAAAAAACTGCTTCAAAATTGTAAATTCGATGAAAATCGGTCAATTTATTTGGAATTTATCAATGGCGACAATTTTTGACAAAAATGTTTTTTTACGTCACTTCGACATTTTTCAACTTATCGATTATGTAGCTAAAATATAATATAAAATAAAACGTTATTCCTCTAAGCTAAAATAACACTTTAGATTTCAAAAAGTGCATTGAATACCATTCGATGATCAAAATCGATCGTGGTTTTCAAAATATACAGCTTTTCAAAAAAGTTCCCCGTGTTGGTCCCGGGCTCCTTTGAAGAATAGGCCAACTGTCGTTCTGCCAGGCATGTCGTAAAAGGCGACCGAGTGGCTAAGCGCGTCACTACCATCGTGACTACTGGGTGGTAGAGTTCTGCATCGGCTCGACCGGGTCTGGTACCGCCTTACCTATTCCTGCCGCAATAACGTCAGTGCTAGTCACTGTCATGTTCCGGTTTGGAGAGTAAGGTAGCGGGTAAACTTATGCATGTGGCATTAGACCTCGCCACAAGATAGCAACACACCATGAACATCTTTGGTGTCTATAGGCGGTGGTGGACTCTTTCCATCAGGAGACCCATCTGCTTGTTTGCTATCTTATAATATAAAAAAACTTAGACTTCCTGAAAATTTGAACCAGGTCGGCTCTGGGATTTTGAATAAAATGTTTTTTCGACATAACTTCGAAATTTTTTAACCAATCATTTTTTGGTATTCTACGATATTTTAGTACTGAAATAACTAAGTCGAATGCCGTTTCAAAAATCAAAATCGAATCTAATTTTCAAAAGTTACAGCTTTTCAAATTTTAAAATTACTTTGTTTTTAGCAAACTTAATATTTTTTAATTAACTTTCAGGCTAATACACCGATCGACTTTAAAATATTATCAGCTTTTCTCCTTAAAAACTGCGTCAAATACCGTTAATTGGATCAAAATCAGTCAATTTGTTTGAGATTCATCAATGTCGAAATTTTCGAAAAAAATGTTTTTTTTGACATTGCTTTAAAATTCTTCAACCTATCGATTATTAAGCTAAAGCAATATTTTAGATCTCAAAAGTTGAGTTGAATGCCATTGGAAAGATCACAATCAATCATCGTTTCCAAAATATTCAGCTTTTCAAAAATTAATATACTGCCATTTTTAACAAAATAGATGTTCAAACCAAAAAATCTATACTTATAGTTTTAACTCTTTTGAGCTTAAAATAGCGCTCTAAAATAGAGCTTAAGTTAGCGGGAAGTTGCAGGAATGGCCTGCAGGGTCAACCGCTTACACAGTTTTTTAAATGTTACATAATGTTTAATTTGTGAGCAATTTTGAGATCGTAATTCTTAGATACAACATTAAGATCTCAAGTTTTCTTGTGATCTTAGTGTTCAGGTACTAAACTAATATTATAAAGATGAAAGATTTTATTTTTGTTTGCTAAAAACTACTTGATCAATTTTGAATTTTTTTCAGATACATAGGCTACTTTATTACCTGACTAAGCAAAAGGAAGTAACAATTTTGGATCATGAGAAGTCGCGAGTAATGGTTAATCTATACATATAATAAAAACGTAACCGATCGGTGTCTGTACATGAAAGATTAATGAAAAAAACTATGATGGGGGGCCTTTATAAACACAATAGAATCTAAAACAATGTTTTTAAAATGTTTGTCTGTTTGTCTGTATGTTTGTGCACGCTAATCTCAAAAACGACTAAACCGATTTCGATGCGGTTTTCAGTACAATGAAGCTGTAGGCTTTACTTAACATTTAGTGTTTATTTTATTCAAATCGGTTCATAAATGGAAAGTTATCATCGCAAATCGACCCACCAGTAAAATTTAGTTTAGATCTTATGTAATTAATTATTGTGTAATAACATATACATATTGTTCAGCTTAAGCTGGACATGCGCCGGTGCGATAAAGCGCGAATATTGTTAATTTTTTATTTTTTGGAACGAAGTTCCTTACGGCAGGCTTGGAGGGGATAGGGATTTTGCTGCGCGACCGAACTGAAAAAAAATGTGATAGTAAAACCGTAAGAAAAATGCGTGGAATAAAAGCGTTAAATGAGACGTGCGCAGGCGCGACAGTCGCGTACACAAGCGAGTAGTGCCGTTTAGCCGAAGGAAGTTCGTTCCTAGATTTTTTGTTCGATACAATGAAGATAGATGTCGTTGTTCAAAGTTGAATCGCGCTATGACGTGATAGGTATGTAATTTGGAACACAATCTTCTATATATATATATATATATATATATATATATATATATATATATATATATATATATATATATATATATATATATATGTATATATAATAAAAGGCAAAGGTGACTGACTGAGGTATCAACGTACAGGCAAACCCTTAGGACAAAAAATTTGAAATTTCGCACACATATTTTCCTTATGATGTAGGCATCCACTAAGGAAGAATTTTTCAAAATTCAACTCAGAAGGGGGTGAAATAAGGGATAAAAGTTTGTATGAAACTTTTTATTTCCTAGACATATTGGCATAAAATTTCGTATGAATTGAGTTAAAAAATAAATAATGAATTACGTGTTTTAGCATTTTTCAAAATTCGATCTCTAAGAAGGTAAAATAGGGGACGGAAGTTTCATATAACCGCACAAAGCATTGCCAAACCGTTAGTGTTAGACACTTGAAATTTTGCACACGTATTTGTCTTATGACGTAATAATCCACTAAGAAAGCATAATTAAAAATTAAACCCTCAAAGGGGTGAAATAGGGGAAAAATTTTTTAAGCATTTTATTCCTTAGACATAATTGCATGACATTTCTTATAATATGAGTATGACAAAAATAATAACTTATGTATTTCAGTGTTTTTCAAATTTCCACTCCTTAAGGGAAAAATAGGGCATAAAAGTTTTATATAAACGTATAGGCCAAACCCCTTGGGCTAGAAACTTGATATTTTACACACGTATCCCTGTTATGACGTAAGCATCCACTAAGGAATGATTTTTCAAAATTCAAACTCCAAAGAGGTGAAATAGAGAAAAAAATATTTGTATAAAACTTTTTATTCCTTGAACATATTTGCATGATATTCAGTGGCGGATTTACCAATAGGCTGAGTAGGCTGAAGCCTAGGGCGGCAGATTTTGGGGGGCGGCAAATTTTGAGATGTCCTATAGAAAATATATATTTTAGTCTATATAGACTTCTATATAGACTACCTGACCCATGCAAATATTTCGCACAGCATTTACAATCTAGATCCACTTAAGAATGGTTACAAGTACTTGCAAGCATGAACTAACAACAGACATTTTAAACAGAAGAATATATCTAAGCAAGAAGTTCTTACACTCACAAACAATAAAAAAAATTGACATCAACTTAGTTCTACAAATATTGATATCAGATCCAACTCACCCCATATTCAATTTAAAATTTTTGCCGATATTTACAGTATCATATTGCACAGTGTAAACATTTTACACTTTTTGCACTCAGTGTATTATGCTATGCCCAGGTACATTGACAGGCCTGGATTTACACTTAGGGCATTCGGGACTAGTGTCCGGAGTGGCAAATTTTTAGGGGTGGCAAAATTCGAAGGGTTAGCCAAAAAATTCTTTGCGTTTTAAAAAATGCTTTTAAAATTTATTTTAAGAATATACATTTCATATTCAATGCTACCTTTCTTCTAAGAAAAATTGTTAAAATTAAGTTTTGCTTTATTGGAACTACCATCTTCACTCTGGAGAACACAGACTTATCAAAATGTTTAGCCCAACTATTTTTGTATGACAATTTCATTGATAATTTTGAAAGTAGAAAATCGGGTATAAAGATATTTTATAATTTTCACAAGTACATAATAAAAATTATTGTCATCATCACTTGGATACTCTGTAAGTAAGTAAAACGAAAGATATATCGAATGTAATATTACTTAATATTGTAAATGACATACTACATTGTGTATAGGACAATAATCAAACTATACCTCACCCAGCCTTACTTGTGATTGAGCTTTTACTTCAAAATATTCTAATATTGGAAAAAAAATTATTGTTGGCCCGGGCTACTTCAAAGAATAAGTACATCATCTGGCATTCTGTCTGGTTTTTCGTGATTGCTCTAATTGCTTGAAAGATTGGCTAAATATGTCACTACCACCATATTTTTTTTTAGTTAGTAGAGTTCCGCAACACCAAGCTCGGGCTTGGTAACGCCGCCTTACCTCTTCCAGTCGTAATAGAGTCAATGCTTGTCACTCTTAAATTCTAGTGCATATGGTATTACCATTCCAAAATTAACATTTTTGGTGTCTATATGCGATTGTTGCCTCATTTCATCAGGAGAGTCGCCTGCTTGTTTTCTATGATATAAGAAAAATCTTAAGTAAATTTGTGGATTGTAAAAATAATCTAGAATCTGACACTACTGGAGGTCGGTAGGGGCGGCAAAATTTGAACAGCCTATAGGCGGCAAATTTGTATATCTGCCACTGATGATATTTCATATCAATTGAATATGGCAAAAAACATTAGTTATGTATTTCAGCCTAAAAAATAAATAATGAATTACATGTCTAAGCGTTTTTCGAAATTTCGTCCCTAAGAGGGTAAAATAGGGGATGAAAGTTTTATATAACCGCGCAAACCATTGCCAAACTATTAGTGTTAGATACTTGAAATTTTGCACACGTACTCCACTTATGACGTAGGGATCCACTAAACAAGGATTATTAAAAATGTAACCCTCGAAGGGGTGAAATAGGGATAAAAAATCTAAACATTTTATTCCTTGGACATTTTTGCATGAAATTTGGTATGAATTGAGTATGGCAAATATAATGAGTTATGTGTTTTAGCGTTTTCAAAATTCAGCCCCTTAGAGGGTAAAATTGAGCAAGAAATTTTATATAAATGTACAGCCTTAAGACTAGAAACTTAAAATTTCGCACACGTATTTCTCTTATGATGTAGGCATCTCTTATGATGATGTAGGCAAGGAAGGGTTTTTCAAAATTCAACCCCGAGAGTGGTGAAATAGAGGATAAAACTTTGTATGAAACTAACTAATTTTATTCCCTAAACATATTTGCATGAAATTTCGTATAAATTGAGTACAAAAAGAAAAATGAATGACGTATTTAAGCGTTTTTCAAAATTCAATCCCTATGAGGATAAAATAGGGGATGAAAGTTTTATAAGATAATTAAGGGGGCGGCACAAGCCGAACCCTTAGGTCAAGAAACTTAAAGCTTCGCACACATATTCGTCCTTTGACGCACGCATCCACTAAGGAAGGACTATTCAAAATTCAAGGGAGTGTCGTATAGAATGAAATTTCTTTGAAACTTTATATTCCTTTGACATACTTTTATAAAATTTCGTATCAATTGAGTACGGTAAAAATAATGAGTTACGTGTTTTCTCATTTTCGAAAATTTAATCTCTTAGAGGGTAAAATAGAGGATGAAAGTTTTATATAAACTCACAGGTTAAGCCCTTAGGCCTAGAAACTTGAAATTTCGCACACGTGTTCCTCTTATGAAGTATGCACGAAGAAATATTTTTTCAAAATTCAACCTTCAAAGGGGTGAAATAAAGGAAAAAATGCTGTGTGAAACTTTTTATTTCTTAGACATATTTGCATGAAATTTCACATGAATAAAGGAAAATTAAAAAAAAGTGTTTTTTCTAACTGAAGTTTTCAACTAATCATTTTTCGACCTTCTACAATATTTTAGTACTGAACTACGTCAAATGCAGTTTCAAAAAACAAAATCAAATCACGTTTTCAAAAAACAAAAACCTTTTAAATAATAATATTTTATTGTTTCCAGCAAATGCACTTAATATTTTCAAAATAAATTTCAGGCTAATATACCGATGGATTTAAAAATCTAAACAAAAAACAAAATAAAAGGGTGTGTGTGTGAGTGTGTGTGTGCGTGTGTGTGTGTGTGTGTGTGTTAGTGTGTATGCAAACATCTCATAACTTCTGAACGGCTTCACTGATCGAAACGCGGTTTATGACATTCGATTTAGTTCTGCACAACTTGATTTCCTAAAAATTTGAACCGGTTCAACGTAGAAAACTTTGAGAAATTTTGAAAAACCTCAAAAAAATTAGGCGAAACATTAGTTTTTTAATATAACTTCCAGATTTATGTACGGATTGAGTACAAAATCTAATCAGCTCTTTTCCTCAAAAAACTGAGTGCAATGCATAAATTGCATCAAAATCGGTTTATCCGTTTGGGAGTAATCGTTGACGAAAAATTATGAAAAAAGTGTTTTTTCGACAAAACTTTTAAATTTTTCAAGCAACAATTTATTGATCTTCTACGTTATTTTAGTAGTAAGAAAACTACGCCAAATGCCATTTCAAACATTTAAATCGATTCAAGTTTTCAAAAGTAACAAAGCTTTTCAAATATTAATATTGCGCTTTTTCCGGAAAAGTTACTTCGTATATTTAAAATAACTTTCAGGCTAATATACCTATTTAATTTAAAATCTGATCAGCTTTTTGCTTAAAAGACTGCGTTATATACAGTAAATCGAATTAAAATCGGTTGATTCGTTCGGGATTTATCAATGAAGAAAAGGTTCAAAAATTGCGTTGAATGTTATTCGAAAGATGAAAGTCAGTCATCATTTTGGAAAAATCATCTTATCAAACACTAAATTAAATAACTAAGTATCATTTTTAAAAAACTTTAGATATTTAAACTCTTCGAACTCAAAACTCTATGCTTAAGCACAGTTTTTTTCTTTGAGCTTAAAATACCCCAATTTAGCGGGAAGTTTTAGGGATGTCTTGCAGGGTCAACCTGCTTACAGATTTTTTTAATACAGTTACGTTAGTGGGATAGATAGGTGCGTTACATGCAAGGCAATCCTAATAGGTAGCTATATTTAGTTTGTGGTATAGTTCGGTATATATAAAAATATTGTCATAGGTAGTTTAGATTAGGTATTTCCTGTTAATAACAAGTTTCTTTATAATTACGTTAGTTTCTTCGATAGGTGTTTGAGGTATAGTTACTTACGTTTTTTACTTAAATTATGATACTAAAAATATCGTGTATGTATGTATATAAGTAACTAAGACAAATATGCATATATATATTTTTTTTAGAATACTCGCGGTCCGTCCGACTATGTAGAGATTTTTAATAAAGTAGCTTATAAAGAAAGTTTTATTAATTTCTAATGTAAATAAGCGCGAGCGAAGCCGCGGGTAACAGCTAGTTTAATTATAAAAATGTATAAGAGTATTTTTCTTGCGATGAATGATATTTGGTGACGTGAACAAAGTCGTTATAGTAACTGCTAATATTTTATACAAATATATTTTTATAGTCTGTTGTTTTGATACATTTTTTAAAATTAATTTTTAAATTAAAAAAAAACCGTGTTGGTCCCGGGCTCCTTTGAAAAATAGGCCAGCTGCCATTCTGCCAGGCAGGGCGTAAAAGGCGACCGATTGGCTATACGAGTCACTACCATCGTGGCTACTAGGTGGTAGAGTTCTGCATTGTCTCGCCCGGATCTGGTACCACCGCCTGACCTATTCCTGCCGCAATAGCATCAGTGCTTGTCATTGTCGTGTTCCGGTTCGGAGGGTGAGGTAGCAGGTAAACTTATGCACGCGATATTAGAGCTCGCCAAAAGATAGCAACGCACCATTAACATCTTTCGTATCTAAAGGCGATGGTTGACTCTTTCCATCAGGAGACCCAACTGCTTGTTTACTATCTTATGTAAATTAAAAAAAATAACTAGTAAATCGCTAAAAGCATCGGAAAGCTTATTATAGATGCGTAAGTATACGTTGCCTCATACAAGTGTTAGGTACTTATTCTGAGGAAATCGCACGTGTGCAGCAAGTTTGTTTTTCCACCATAATCCTTTTTAACTTACTAAATATCCTTAGGAACATATGTGAAGTTTTCAATTATAAACTGCAAACTTCTGTAAAAATATTAATTTCCTTAAGATTTTGTATTAAGGCGATCCTTGAACTATCATTGTAATAACCCTGTAATCTATTTTTTATAATACGAATATTGTATTTATTTTAGAGTAATTCCTGTATTGAAGAATATCATATGACATTATTATGACGTAAGAAAGTAAAATATACAATTCTCACAATGTCAACATTAGGCCACGGGACACCATGGCAGCGCAACCAGTCGCGTCACCGTGGTGTACGTAAGCTACCAAACTAGACAGAATAGTCAATACAGACACTAGAGTCGCCACACCACACTGAAATAGTATCAAAATGGACCTCAAAGAGATGGCAGTACTGCTGTATGTACCTAGACCTACGCAGGTAAAGAGAGTTCAAGAGAAAAAGAAGCAGTGTTGGGGTTATTTAGCCGATCGCTGTAAGAAAGTACTATTAAGTAACATAAACGACGATCAAAGAAGACATCTAGATAAGTTTTTAGCTATATGATGGATAACACGTGTCACTTCCTAACGGTGAACGGAAAACCTACAGAATAGTAACTGCAAACAAATATTTTTGAGAAAGGGCTCTACGATGTCTGTTTTCTTTTAATAGTTAGTTTGTTTTCTATTAACATCACGCAGTAATGATTGGCTCTATTATCGACGCTAAGCGCTCTCTCAGCGCTCGCTAAGCGCATAGTAACAATAGTATTATTGGCAAATGAAATGAACAAGTGCGACAATTTGACAGCCCGTCAAATTGTCGCACTTGTTGTAAAAGTTGTCAAAGTGGACAAGTTATCTAAAAGGTAGCAACGAAAGATCTGAATATTTTTAATTATTACGTATATTTCTGGTATATTTAAAATCGAAACAAAAACAATGTTTTATGTAAATAAGCTTACATAGGTACTTTTGAATTCACATTAGGGTAAGGTGCCCCAAGTGTGCGCGGTCCCCAAGAGTACTTGGGTCTGATATTTGCAACGAATGACAGCAAATCGTACTAACCTAAATTGCGTTTTGTGCGCCAATGCAGGAGGAAGCTATCAGAAAACTTTCGTAAGAAAAATACATATTTTGAAGGAATAAGGTAAGATTTTTATATATTTTGTTGTTTTGGTAAAATAGTATGACCGTTTTAAACAAGTGTAGCATATTTTTTTTAAACAGAGACTGTATTTATTCATTATAAAATGTGTAAATCGTCTCATTGCCGGTAAATTGTGACGGTTTTGTCGCTAAATTTCGATAGATGGCACATGTGTATCGCTATGAGTTTAAATCGAGATCTTCCCCAAGAGTGCGTACAACAAGAGTGCGCACGCGGACTCTTGCGGATACTGCGCACTTCTGTGGACCACTCAGACTTTTTTATTATTTTTTGTAGATGGCTTTCCAGAAAAGAAAAACCACAAGATCTTATTGTTCTCAAGATGTACTGGATCTTGCACGGAAAATGGTGTTTGAAGAAGGTAAGAGCGAAAGAAAAGCATAATTTACCAGAAATACGTCAAATTGCAGTAAAAGGTCTGAAATAATTACCAGTTCTCCTTATAAAAGAAAATTAGAGGAAGAAGTAGAAACCAATACGAAAAAGGTACCTACCAAAGAAACCACGTAAGACCTCGAAAAAACCTTCGAAACCAAAAAAAGCGCCAAAGAATAAGAAAAATATATGGAGATGTCCTGTTTCTAAGAAGGTTTACATAGAGCCTATAGTTGAAGACTGGATACAGTGCAGCGTGTGTACTGAATGGTGGTACGATAAATGCACATCATACATCGGAATTGGAATTTATAAGTGTGATTTATGTGAATAAATTAGCGTGCGCACTCTTATATATTTTTATTTTATTTATAGCCTTTTATTCCTAAGCCGCGCACACTTGGGGCACCTTACCCTATAATAATTGCTGTCGGATTGGAGCGCGACACACTGAGAAGATTCGGCTGAAGTAACTCAGAGAATTTATCCTTTTTACCTACAATATTAGTATTGAAATACAAATTTCTTAAGTTTCGCTAAGCACTTATTATTTAGGTAGGTAGATACTGAATGACATTGAGCCTGCACTCTCGGCTAGGTGACGTTAGTTTGGGTAAGTTTGGCTCGAGTTGACTAAGGGGGCAAAAGAGATATACTCAATGCGTTACTAGGCACTACTATACTTGCTCTGCAATCGTTATTACTTTTATTATAATGACCATGAAGGTATTATTAATAACCCCGACCTCTCGTAGAGAGTATAAGTGTTCTGTGCCCCGACTTAATACAGTTTAGACATGTGGTCTAACTTTTTTTTTTAAATAGTTGTCTTTATAAATATCACCCCGCCAGTTCCCTTGCACGGTAGATAGAGTGAACCGAACGTCTTCATACTTTTCGGTTCATCAAAATTTACCGGTTCGTTGGTCAGCGGGATGATTGCTAAATTTAATCACTGTATTTAACCATGTCGGTTAAATACATCAACGATTATCATCTATTTCTAATGACAACCCACTTTCGTGCTTATAGTAAGTAATGGGGTATTAACACACAACTCACTAGATTCAAATTTGGATTTTCGAGTAAAACCGCGAGAAACCTCAACGTGTTTGGCCGACCCGAGGATCGAACCCAAAATCTCATGATCTGAGTAGAATAGGCCAGACCACGAGGCGGTTTTTTCTATATTGTTGTAAATTGTATAATAACAAGAGTTATTTCATATGACAAAAAAGTAAGGATTTTGTAGTATAACCAATAATTTATAACAAGCTTTATGTCTTTTTAAACAACTTTAAGTTTGTTTCATAGCAGATCTCTTGTAATTTCGTAAAGCTTATAGTAAAATCTTATTCATTGCTTCATAAAAGATTAACTTATGCCAAGCATTGTGTTTTACTAAATAATCTGAGATTATATAATACCCTTTTTAAATAGATATAACATATATTTTAAAGTGATTTCCTAGTAAATATCATATGGCTCTGGGAAGTTAATTGTAAAAGTGTATATTTCCGTATAAAATAGTTATTTATTTCAAGGAGATAAGATGTATGTACAAGATTATTTTGTTCCTTAGGTTTAGCGGGTGGATTTCACCATATTTTTAAATAAGCTGATACTCTTACGGTAACACACCTGAAGTTGAATATTAAATACCAAAATATGAACGGTAGAATATTGGTTACTTCAATTTTGTCTGTTTCTTAAGGACAATTTACTTTTAATTACTCAAGGGATTGAGTTATGAATGTAAATTGTCCTTACAGCTCCTTATGCTATTTAAATATAGAACTGTTTTAGCGAAAAGGATCCAAAGAAGAATCCTATCCATACTAATATTATAAACGCGGAACACTTTACTTCAAACTTCAAATTAGTTTGCTTAATGCATTAAACATAAAACCATTCCCATACAAATTTAATTGATCCATTTTTAACTTATTATAAATTAAATGCTTTAAATTATGAGTCTTCTTGTATATGATAACTAATTTCAGCATTTTTATTGTGCAGGTGGGATTGATTTCTGCACCATTTCACTGCGCAAGAAGACATTATTTATATTTTAAAACCTTACAAAAACAATGATGACATATGCCGACAAAGCCGACCTAAACTCATTTACAGCACAATTTGGCAACTGAGACACAATTCGAATTAGGTCATTTTTGAGTACTAGGAATATTTCTATAGGTGTTCCTATTGATATAAAAAAATCCAAAATGCACAGTTCCGAACAAAACTGACACTCAAAACTGTCGCTAATTTCATACAAGTATTTTTTTATATCATAAGATACCAAACAAGCAGATGGGTCTCTTGATGGAAAGAGTTAACCATCGCCTATAGACACCAAAGATGTTAATGGTGCGTTGCTATCTTGTGGCGAGGTCTAATGCCACATGCATAAGTTTACCGGTTACCTTACCCTCCAAACCGGAACACGACACCGACTAGCACTGACGCTATTTCGGCAGGAATAGGTAAGGCGGTGGTACCAGACCCGGTCGAGCCGATGCAGAACTTTACCACCTATAGATATTACACAAGTATTTTTTTATATCATAAGATACCAAACAAGCAGATGGGTCTCTTGATGGAAAGAGTTAACCATCGCCTATAGACACCAAAGATGTTAATGGTGCGTTGCTATCTTGTGGCGAGGTCTAATGCCACATGCATAAGTTTACCGGTTACCTTACCCTCCAAACCGGAACACGACACCGACTAGCACTGACGCTATTTCGGCAGGAATAGGTAAGGCGGTGGTACCAGACCCGGTCGAGCCGATGCAGAACTTTACCACCTATAGATATGACAAAAATATATGTTTTTGCATATGCGCCAACGACGTGTATATATTACCACTTATACACGTCATTAATATGCGCAAGATTTATACTTGTTTTTACAAAGCGATGTACGAAAAGTAATAAAATTGACAGTGTCGCGACCGACGCGATTCTATTTGAACGATTCAATTTAAAATTGTATCTATCTTTATCTTCCCTTTTTATATCAATGTCGACAATCAGAATTTTGTGGATATATGTTGTTGGATATATGTATATGTGTTGACTCGAAGTCATAATTTTTTTATCTTTTATTATTCAGGTAAGGTTTCAATCAAGTCTACCGTTCCCCTTGATCGAATTATTAATATAGAAGAAGATTTGTAAGACAACATTTTATAAGTTAATCGTTTATAACTTGTTAACTTGTTTACATAACCGTGATGTTTTCCTTTTAAATTCATTATATTTACTACTACCGTGATTTTTTTCCCACCCCCAAAACCCACTGTTGTAGCTGACAGAGAGGGGTGACACTTGCCTCTAACAAAAATTAGGAATTTAAAGCTTTATATTTCACAAACAAGTCCCTTAATCGAAAAGATTTTATGTTACTACTTTGTTGACTTATTAATATGTAGGTATATATGTGCCAAATTATATCTATCTAGTAATAAGGATCTCTGAGCTATCGTGCGGACGGACGGACATAGCGAAACTATAAGGGTTCCTAGTTTACTTCGGAACTTATATTTTCACCCCCCCCCCCCCCCCCCTTAATATTTTCATTTTTCTATTTATATTATATATTACAAATTATATAGCCAAAAATAATTAGAAATAAGGTGAGTGCTATAACACAAAAATAATTTATTTATTTATTTAATATTATTGTACATAACTTAAGAGATTTACAGAGAAAAAATATAATTAAAAGCGTACAAAAGGTAGACTTAATATATAACACAAAAATAATTAGAAATAAGCCATGTTGTACTGTTTTATCGTACCGAATCGAAAAATGTTTTATCGTATCGTACCGTACTTTACTTTCCGTTTTAATAACAAATAAGTAATATAAACTGATAAAAAAGTAATTTTAATGACATGTTCCGATTTATGCTTAAATAACTTTTGAAAAATTGATTTCAGATTTTTTTAATTAAAAACAAATTGTAGACAATTTAATTATTAATAACATTGCTCTCTTTAACAATCTTGATAAAGTTGATAGTTTTTAAGATAAATGATAAATAATGATTCAAGACACAGAGAGGCCGACGCAACGCATGAGTCAGAGAGAGACAGCGATACTTAAAGGTAAGTAACGCATACTTGTGAGCGCGCGAAATTAACAATTAAAAAAAAGATATAAACAATGAAATTTTTTTAAAATCTCTATTAACAATATTATTAACTATTGTATAGATAATTAAAAAAATATTACTTAAACATTATGTTTTTTTTAATATATTTTTCATGGGTCGAAAGTACCCAAAGTTGAGATTTTTCGAACATTTAAAAATTCATATCTTTAAAAATATTAACTTTATCGTGAAAAGTCATAGGACCTTTTTTATTGGTATTTCAATAAAGAATATAAAAAAAATTTGTCCGGTTGAAAAATAACAATTCCTTGCAATTGTTTAAACAATTTCGGTTTAAACAATATGGCACCGGGTTGCCCCATGGCAACATGCATTTATATCATCAGTAGGGCAATTTGAAGAGGATCGCATAAAAAAATTGAGGTGGAATAGTTTTCGGTACTCTTGCGCCAATTCCTCCTGGACTAAAGCTACACTGACAAAATAAGACATTGCCTTAAAGGTGCATCGATTTAATCCGTATGAAATAACGTTTAGATCGTAGAGCACTTTCTAATTGTGGTTTCTAAAAGTGGTTGTCATTTAGTTGAAAATAGTGAGATTAATTTTACATAGTACAAAAGTTTGTCTCTAATTCTGGAATTGTATTAGAACTTACATATAATTTTAGTAATTATTAAATTAAAAATAATTAATTAAATAATTTACAATAAAGTATAGCTAAAAAAAAGTTCTCTTCTTTCTTGCTTCGTAGCTCTTCTTCTCATCGGTGCAAGTTCCCATAAAGGAGACCTTTTCTCTTTGCTGTTGACAATTCACAATGCATCAGCAGCAAAGCGGAAAAAGACAAATTTATGAAGAACTTTCGTCTTCCATCAGTGTCTTCAATATGCTTCTTCTTGAAAAAGACTGTTAATATGCTACAAATCTATATATCTATACATCTATACAAATAAATAAAATTGGAGTGTCTGTTTATAATATTAAAATAATCGCTTTTTACTAAATGCACATAGATGTATATACGGTACATATACCAAAATAACATTTTTTACAATTTTTGTCTGTCTCTCTGTCTGTCTGTTTGTTCCGGCTAATCTCTGGTACGGCTGGACCGATTTTGCGGGACTTTCACTGGAATATAGCTGATGTGATAGGGAGTAACTTAGGCAATTTTTTTTTCGAAATTTTTCCACGCGGACGAAGTCGCGGGCTCAGCTAGTATTTAATATAATCCAAGGAATAATTAGCCTCAAATCTATATATTAATACGTAAAGCAAAAGCCTTAAACCCCTTTTTACATCAATTACGCGGCGTTGGAGCATGAAATGTTTACACAGTGAAGGACTGCATAAACCTACTACATTTAGGGTTCCAAAGTAAACTAGGAACCCTTATGGTTTCGCTATGTCCGTCCGTCCGTCCGTCCGTCCGTCCATCCGTCCATCCGTCCATCCGTCCGTCCGTCCGTCCGTCCGTCCGTCCGTCCGTCCGCACGATAGCTCATAAGAGAGCATAATAATACTAAAAATCTGTAATTTGGTACGAATATACATATTAGTCACGGCAACAAAGTGGTAACATAAAATTTTGATTTAATTTTTTTTTTCAGGATAGCTCCGTTACATGTAAAGTGGGGATATTAACTGTTTTTCTCACGTATCTCATAGTGGGGGATATCCTTGGATAGGTTTTTAAAAAATATTGTAGGTTTTTGAAAACTAGGTTTCGATTAAGGGACTCTTTTGTAAAATATTAAACTTTAAAGTACTAAGTTTTGTTTGAATCAAATGTCCCCCCTCCCCCTCTGCAGGCTAAACGGTTGGTTTTGGGGATGGGGAAAAAACGTGGTACTGAGTAGTAAATATAATGAAGTTAAAAAGAAAACTATCACAGCTTAGAAGGCCTTACAAGTTTTTGAGTAATAGTCGACTAACTTATAAAATGTACTTAGAGAAGTTTTTATAGGCAGTGAACCTGCGGTGCGGATATATATTTGTCATTGACGTTGAATAGGTTAAATGTTCGTAGTATGAAACAAAAAAGCTCTCTTATTAGTCCGCATTATTGTGATGGGCAACTTCGGCACCCTACATTGCGCGTGGCCCGACACGCTGTTTACCAATTTTTAAATAAAATGCGCTCTAAAGTACTCAACCAAAATTTGTATGGCAAAACAACGATTGCCGGGTCAGCTAGTTAAATTAATAAAAATATAAAATTACTCACACTACATTCATGTAACATATTATAATATACACACATGTGCACCGGCTATAATGATATAATAACTTAGGTGAAGGAAACTAGTACTAGATATATACTTATGGGCGTACCGAGGGGAGGGGGGGGGGGGCGGCAGGAAGGAGTAGCTGCCCCCCTCCTGAAATTTGTTTACCTCTCTACTAACTATAGACTGTTGTAGATAAAAATATAATAACATAAAAATATAGTCTTAAAGCCGCCCCGGTTCAGAACCTGTGTACGCCCATGTATATACTCAAAGTACTAAATATAACCAAGGGAAAACCGTGTCATCTCTAACAATGGCGGACTTAAGAACAGCTGTTTACTGTCTTCATAACACCTGATTAATTATATTGCAATTGAGCATGTTATTTGAACAATTAGTTTTTATTTTAGATTTAAGGTACACACTAAAATTATAGAAAATATAATTTAAACGCCTAAATCAATTTAATATTGTGTAATCAAAGGGTTATTTGACATTAAATTTTAACTTAACTACATTGACAGCGTATTTTAGTAATGGCGTTTTGGCCGCAAGCTGTTTGTTTGCAATCTTATGACATAAAAAATAAATTAAAAAAAAAACATTTCATTCATATGACATACCTATCTACATGATAATATAGGTAGGTCAAGGAACTTATATACGCTAACTGGAATTACTACGAAGCAATATTTGAAAAATAAAAATGTACTTTATTTCGTTACGCATAAAGTTGATATTTGTTTCTTACATAACAGAGTGAAAAAACGTTCTGAGCAAGACAACGACATGAGTGGATGTTGTCCCTTTCTTGCAATTGCCAGTGTAAATAAAACTTTCAGATGGTAGATTTTTACATATTCGGTAATCGTTAAATCCCTTTTATTCATACACGTCGATAGATACACTAGCATAAAATGTATTGTAATTAACATAGTGAGTTCATTTTAATTATTCCGTAATTACTTATGCAATGGAAAAACTGTTTCTCAAATTAGTAGAATTACTTGGCAGTAATTTGCAAACTACGCATGGCTGCACTTATATATGGCGATTGGCGCTTTATTTAGTAGAAAGCGACACACTCCACTCATGTCGTGGTACTCTTCGGAACGATTTTGAAGCGCGTGTAAACATTCCGGGTAGAATGTAACTTCCTTGAGGTAGGTACATACATGAAAAGCTACTATTTTCTTTACGTCAGTTGTGAGTTGTCAAAAGAGATTTTATGGTTTAGTCTATGGTTGAATTTCGGCCATAGGCGATCGCTAGTTACAAATAAATGTCCTACAATATTACTAACTTAATTACGTCAATCTAGCTACTCTGCTTGGGTATTGGCCGGAAGATAATTATTTAAGTCCATTCTATTTATAGTACCTACGAGCTTGTGCTTACAAAATAAAACATTAGCTAGAAACTTACATGTATTATTATATTGTTATTCCCATGCTAGAATTAACTAAAAATGTTTTAAACAAAGAAAAAATCGATCCAGTTGAATTTGATTTGAACCAGCGAACATACATCGTCCTAAACACGGACTTGATCATATCCTACCCTAGACGCCGAGGTCACAGGTTCAATCTGACAAAATCCTTAGCGAACGGCTTAGGTTATAATGGCTATCTGAATTCCAAATTTCAGTTGATCCGCCCAGCAACTTAAGTTAGGCCTTGATCGTTAATCAGCATTTAGAACCAACGTTTTAGGGTCCCGTAATCAAGGGTCTTTTCCTTTATTTCACCATGTTGATCCGTCTGTCTATCCGCAGTATAACTCAGAAACTTTCAGTACTAGAAAGCTATCATTTGCCATTTTGGTAAATTAAAATATTGATATTTGATTTGATTAATTGATACACGTAAAGTAATGAATATTGTTGTCGCGTTTTAGTATAGGTGCATGAATTAATATTCCTGGATTCGAATCTAAGGGGTTTCGTTTGTTCTAAACAAGTATTTCAGTTATTCTGGACAACACGCTTTGCCTGATACTGAATATGAGTTTGATTTGTCGATGGATTGGGTACCTCTCATCCCATGGAACTCAATCCCGTTGATTAGTCGTAGGTGCGTTGTACTCTTGCCTACCAGATCAAGGTAATGGAAATTGGACATCGTGTTATTTTGTTTGTCTATCAAGTAAAAAAAGGTTTCATTGCACAGAGCGTTACAAATTATTGTGATTATTTCTATTTAGAGTAGCCAAAATATTTGGTTTGAAAAAGCAAAATTTTCTCAGAGTCAAGTAGGCACTTTACTATCAGGTAAATGGTTGGTTTTGGATGTATTAATAATTCAAAACGTTCCCATATATAACGAATATAAAAGGAAAATTATCACAGTAAGGTTTTAGGTACATGTTAAGGAGTAATAGTCAACCACTTTATAAAATGAATTTGAAGGGGTAAATAGAAAATTTTTGTACAAGTCCATTGAAATTTACTTAGATGTTACACAGGTAATAAATATAATATAGTTTTATAGGATATTAAAAAGCAGATGGCTCTACTGATGGAAAGAGACAACCATTGCCTTTAGACAACAAAGATGTCGACAGTGTGTTGCCATCCTTGTGACAGGGATGCCGTATGGGTAAAAGAATAGTACTAAACCCCAACGAGGCATTGCAAAATTCTACCATCTAATTATGGTATAGGTACTAAGTGTGAGGCCGATTTTCACAGGTTACTACGGAACCCTTCATGGAGCGTAGCCTAACACACGTTAAGCTGGTTTTCATAATAATTATAAATTAGAATATAATATTTAACATTAAGTTATGAATAGCGTTGTTTTTCATAATAATCATATGTAAAGCACATTTCGAATTCCTCTTATATTTATTGCATTCTTGGCAAAGCGTTTAGCTGTTTTTAAACTACATACTCTCCTTAGTCCAGAATAACATAAACAAAATTCGTATGTATAAATAAACTTTGGGAACGCGAAGGACGTGAAAACGTTAAAACAGTATTGGCCATGGTAATTGATAAACAGAAAATATGTACCCGTTCTTGGTAATTACTTCGTTTCAAACGAGATAAGAGTAATAGCAGTATATAATTACCTATTTTTAAAACGTAGTATGTGATTTCATTCAGACATAGTGATTTTTTAAAGGTTTAACATGGCGAAGAGAGTGTTACGGTGAACATGTGGTGTAACATTCGCGGATCACCCGCAATACTGAGTAAGTAAGAGTAAAAGTGAGTAAGAGAAATAAATACTGGGCGTGAAAGAAAGTACCGGATCGCGTCCGTGATATTGAAGTGAAAGAGAGCATAATAATAATAATATAATATCGGTGGACAAATTACATGAATTGTTCTAACCCCAAAGTAAGCAAATTATTTGCTTGTGTTATAGGTTGTATTAGCAACGATGCTAATACATAGAAATATGTGGGCATCCAAGCAAGAAGGGTCCTCTAGTGGGCTATTGAGTTAAGGCCAGATTCGGAAACTATATTATAGTCCTTTAATTATTACACGGAAATAAAAAAATATACTTTTAAATTTACGAGAAAAAAGCCTTCAACGTTCAAACTCTGAAAAAGCTACGTTTAAGAAAATCAAGTTTTTAGGTTTGGTTTAGAAAAACACAGTTCTATTGTTTGTTACATAAGTATTTATTTATTCTCTTTGATTATTAGGTATTATTTGCTTAAGATAATAACTAGCCGACCCTCGCAGCTTCGTCCGCGAGTAGGTACCTAGATTAACCTGTCTTCAATATACTTTTTCAACATACAAACTTTCATTCCCTATTTCAACCCTTTAGGAGTTATTTAAAAAAATGCCTCTACTTGACCCCGGATCTCCAATTATCTCCATGCTAAATTTCATCACAATTGTTTCAATTTCAACGTTTTAGCCGCGATAACGTAACAGACAGATAGAAAGACAGACGCTTTTGCATTTATAATAGTAATAAAGATATGGATATACTGGAATATTTTATTTGTACACCGAAGTATATAATATTATGCATAGTTGTATAACAGCTTCTCTATAGCCTTTACAGCTACTGTACATTGTACAACTACGGTGTTGACTGTATAACCGCTTATACAACCTTTATGAAACTTAAATACCTATACAGCTCGTTAATAAGAGCTCTTTAATAAGAGCTGTATAGGTATATAAACATTAATACATCTTGTACCTGTACAGCTTATTATCTACAAGAATAGTAGTGTTAGTGTACAGGTAACAGTATTTAGTAGAAATATTACTGCCCGTAAACATAACTTTAGTTAATTCGACATAAGATTTCAAAGAATGAAGGAAAGGTAAATAAAAAACTGAAATGTGGCTATGGATTCTACTTACAATCAACGCGACAGATAAATTAATGAGCTACTAAAATAAAATTAAAAAATATAAGCGGCTACGTGATATTCATTTCGTCGCTAACATTCTGAGATACACAAAGTCTTCTGTCGACTTCCACGACCAATTTATTCTAATTAATGGTACAGTTTATTTTATAGTAATCTTTTTTTTAAATATGCTTGTCATTTATCAAATGGAAGTAATTTTGTGACATTATACTGGCTGCCTATGTAGGGTTATGTGTTTTTCTACAATTATTTATAGCTGTTTTTCTACATTGTGATGGTAATTTGCGTATCTAGAGATTTTTATTAAGGTAAGATGGTAATTTACGTATCTAGAGATTTTTATAAAAAGGTAATCATCCAACTGACTTTACGACAGTAAAGGAATAAGATATCATAAATGACATCTTAAAATGTAGAAAGAACAACAATTTAATTTGAAAAATTAAACCAACGACTATGCCAAAAATTATTGAACTGATTTTGATGAAACTGTTCCTTAAGTTGGAACATACCTGACTTAATACCAAACGAATGATCTTGATATGGCTTTTAGTTCTCGAGAAATTCGTGGAAAAACATAATATAAATGTACAAACAAAGTAGGTATATACACTAACGAAATTTAGTATAGGTACGTGCTTGGACGCCGAAATAGATCATCATACTCAAATTAAAAATGTTATCCAATTACAACAATATTACATACTAGCTGTTACCCGCAACTTCGTTCGCGCGGACTTCGTTTACTCCGTACAGCTTCTCCCCCGTAGGTGATAGCGTGATAATATGTAGCCTATATGTTGACCCAACCTGTTAGTAATATTCATGCAAAATTTGAAGTAAATCCATGCATTACTTTTTGAGTTTACCCCGGACATACATTGACTTTCCTACGATTTTATTATATGTATATACGTCAAACTGATATACACGTCACATGATATACACATAATATACACGTCAAACTGATAATCTTTTTTTTTTCGTCGGTTGAAATAGAAAACTATTTTTAATCAATTCGATACAATGACGTTGCATTGTATCGAATTGATTAAAAATAGTTTTCTATCCATTTTCCTATTTCAAATATATTTCAAATCCATTTGCCTATATGTATATAAACTATACCTTATCCATTTAACAATGGTTTTTTACTGGTTGATGACTTTATATCTGTAGCTCACAAGCATAAGCTTCTATGGTACCTACAGATATAAAATGGGCAAGGAATAATTCGATTAAGTTATTTATTTTTATCAAAGAATACACAGAAATGTTCGGAGTCAATTTGCCTAGTCATCATCGACCTATACGATGACACGTGACGATAGGTCGATTGTCATAATGCAAGGTAGGTAATTTTTAATAATTTAGGGTAACTATGGCAGAAAAGAAACAAAATTAAGATGACTTCGGCTTGTGGAAATTGTCAGTTTATACTTTTTTCGTAATTCTTACATAATTTCCTCCATAATAAAAGAAACTTTAGACGCGCTCGAGAATGTCAAGACAACATTTTCTTTGCAACTTTGTGACCCTCCCACTCCCTTACGCTACACTTGAATCATCAGATTTTCTAAATTTTAGCTGGTAATTAACCCACCATACCCTATTCAATATTCTAACGCGCTTCAGTGTTTCTATATCACTGACCTTTTATTTTTCCTATAATTTAGTTTACAAAACAATAGGTCCCTACGACGTTCGAGTAACTACCCATTTAGCATCTTGGGCTCCCCTACCAGAGCGATATGGACAGGGGCAGGCGTATTTGTTTCATAAACGAGTTGATCCTATCAGGACACGTGTGGAACGCAAAAAAATACATCATCCTAACTACTTATTCCTCGGATACATTTTAAGAAGTAATTTGTAAAATATAATTATTGTTTCAGTAATATGTACGACTTTGTCACATGATTAAGTGTTCGGTATTGATAAAGTGGCCTAATAGGTCGAATTCCGAATTGTAATTTGTAACCAAATATTCATAGTATCTCTAGTTATTATTACCTTGCCACCATTAAATAGTATTTGTCTCAAAGATACTCTATCACCTATAGACGCAAAAGATGTTAATGATGCGTTGCTATCTGTGCAGCGGGATGGCAGTGCTATATACATAAGTCTACCGCCCAACCTTAAACCCCAAAACAGAACACGATTATACTGACAAGCATTGACACTATTGCGACAGGAATAGGTAAAGCAGTGGTACCATATACCCGTGTGAGATGATGCGGAACTCTACCACATAGTAGTCACGGTGGTAGTGACACGTATAGCCAATCGGTCGCCTTTTACAACTTGCCTGGCATAGCGGCAGTTGCTCTATTCTTCAAAGAAACTCTGACCAATAAGGGGAAAATGAATTTTGTTAATAATAATTAATTAATGTTAAAATATAATTTGTGGCGCATTTCAAGTTGCAATGCTGGGGCATGATAAATCTACGGAATCCTTACCTATAGTACTTAAAACCTACTTATAAAAATTACGAGTAAACTAAAAAAAAAAATACGGGGTCCCCTTTAAACAGTTAACCGGGAGGAGAGATGCGCCGCTGTGCCGCGCTCCCGGAAGCATAGGTCTTGCTTGTTTATCCCGTGACACAGCTATGCTGTGTTTCGGAGAGTATTACATGCAGTGTACTTTACTACTTTTATAGTCGAAGTAGAAAATAAATACTACCCGTGGATGAGTCAAATGGCAATATTGGCGGCTACAAATAGTAGTGTTGACGAAATTTATGACAGAATACTGAGTACACTTCCAGGAGATACCGTAAACTATACATCAATTGACACCCCAGAGTGCTAAGTGTGAGTTTTTCTTTTCGCATTCGATCGTGAGCGCGTTTCGAGTTTACTAGGAATTTGTATGTGATTTGTACAGCGCCACCTAGTGGTAAACTGGTTTCTCACGTTTACTACTAGGTGGCGCTGTACAAATCACATACAAATTCCTAGTAAACTCCAAACGCGCTCACGATCGAATGCGGAAAGAAAAACTCACACTTAGCACTCAGTAGTGTTACCCAACGTTCCTTTATCACTCATGTTCCCGAGCCATTTTTTACTATAGTTTCAGTCTTACTGATGATGATACATGATCGTAGTGGGATGACTATATAACAGGCTTTGCTATACTCTTACCGTAGAAATTGTTAAAAAATAATTAAACTTGAAATGAATGTACCTACAAACATAGCAGACATAGGTACAAACTCTCCTGGTTTTAATTAGCACTGTAGGTATGATTGTTTGTTTCAATAGTTTTCAAGTGGTACGTGGATTAATTAAAGAAAGTTAAAGTTCCTCTAGAATGGTATTATAGGTCCCTATGATCAAATCCCTCTAGCTAAGCTAGTTTTTAATAAAACTGAAGTATTTAGACAGTGTAATTATAAGGATATACGTAGTCAAGTCATTGCCCCAACCACGCCCCCGTACATAGCAATGTTTATGAGTGTGGCACTGCTATTGGAGTTCTCAATCATATTTTTAACTTCCCGCTACGTACCTACCTATGTAGATAAGGAAGTTACTGATTTTGCCCCGATTTTCGAAAATCGAGTTTTCACTAGGTTTCCACGTTTTGAGATCTTAGGAACCTTTTCCGACTATTTTCACGATGACTTATGTTTGTATGTAGGTGTGTATGTATGTATGCGTATTGGTGTGCCCAAGTGATTTTAAGATTTTTTTAAAAATCCCAAAAAAATTTTTTTGTGAAACAGTATTTTTCTAACATAACTTCTAGATTAATGTACCGATTGAGCACAAAAACTAATCAGATCTATTCCTCAAAACACTGCGTCTAATGCATAAATTACATCAAAATCGGTTTATCCGTTTGGAAGAAATCGTTGACGAAAAATTTTGAAAAGGTGTTTTTTCGACATAACTTCGAAATTTTTCAACCAATCATTCTTTGGTATTTTAGGATATTTTAGTACTAAAAAAACTACGTCGAATACCGTTTAAAAAATCAAAATCGCATCTAATTTTCAAAAGTTACAGCTTTTCAAATATTAAAATTACGGTGTTTTACTATCAGGTATCTGTGGATTTGGTTCGTCAGACCACTGCCTGATCCGGAGTAAAGTGCCGGTTTCGCGCCTGTCACTGCCTTCTTTAGCAGGCTGCCGTCGCGTTTGACACTATAGGTCAGCAGATTGGTACGGGATGCGGTCTATTTTTGCGTCCTACCCATAGGGGTGGTTGTGCTTCTCGTTGGATGATCCGAGTGTCGTCGCTGACTATGTTGGCGATGTGGTGCTGCAGGGCATGGAACTTTTCATTCCATTTTCTGCGGTACCAATTGGTGGTAAGTCTCAGCTTTGCTTTGGTCGCTCCTGTAAAACGGCTTCACGCCGCAAGCAGGAGTCCTACCGGGCTTGGGCTACAGCGTCCGCATCTTGTGATGAAAAAACCAGCACATTACGTAAGGAGTACAATTCCGCCTCGAGGTACTTCAAAAGAGCTATCGCCAAGGCAAAATCTGAACACATAGGCAGAATTGGTGAGAAATTAGTTCGCCTTCCTTCAGGGACCTGTGCATTCTGGTCTCTCGCCAAGGCTGTTTTAGGGAATTTCTCACAGCCCTATCTTCCTTCTTTGCACGGAGACGGAGAAGAGACTCTTTGGCCCACACCGCAAAGGAGAAAGCCGGTCTCCTGGGCTCCTTCTTTGCGGCCAACTCGACTCTGGATGACCAAGGGAATGCACCGCCTACCATCCCGTAGCGTAATAGTTCCATGCCAGAACCACAATTTCGGCAGTCATGTGTGCGTAAAGCACTTCTTTCCTTGGACATCCACAAGTCGAGTGGATCGGATGGCATCCCTCCGATTGTGCTAAAAATATGTGTTCCAGAGTTGGCACCAGTATTAACATACCTCTTTCGGCTCTCCTACTCACTCGGCGTGGTACCGAATTCATGGAAGACAGTTTTGGTGCATCCCATCCCTAAAAAAGGAGATCGCCCTAACCCGTCTAACTATAGGTCCATAGACATAACCTCCTTATTCTCCAAAGTTATGGAGACAATCAACTCTCAGTTCCTCAAGTATTTAGAAGAACACCAGCTGATTAGCGACCGCCAGTACGGTTTCTATCGTGGCCGCTCAGCTGGTACCGTTCTAGTATACCTCATCGATGGGCGGAAGCAGTTGAGTCCAAGGCCACCCCCTTGGGAGGCATTGGCAGTTAGTTTGGACATAGCGAAGGCCTTTGATCGGTCATGGCACAAAGCGCTTTTCGCGAAGCTGCCTTCCTATGGACTTCCCGAGAAATTATGCAAGTGGATCACCAGTTTTTTGGCTAACCGGAGCATCAAGGTCGTTGTCGACGGTGCGTGCTCCGACCTTAAATCTATCAATGCTGGTGTTCCTCAAGGCTGCGTGCTATCACCGAGATTGTTCCTTCTGCATATCAATGACATGATGCGAATTAGCAACATACATTGCTATGCGGATGACAGTACTGGTGATGCTTCATACTCCGGCCGAAGCGGTATTTTTCGGGAACCCGCCGAAGACTGCCGAAACAAGCTTGTGTCTGAAGTCGAGAATCGACTTACCGATGTCTCTGAATGGGGATGTCAAAACCTGGTCACTTTTAACCCCAAGAAGATACAGCTTTGGATGTTCACCGCTAAAAAGACGCCTTTTGTCGTATCACCTCGATTTGAGGATACTCTCCTGACAGCCTCAGCTAGTGTCGGAATCCTGGGAAACGACATATCGAATTACGTTCAGTTTCGCGGTCATTTGGAAGGCAAGGCTAAACTAGCCTCCAAAAAGCTTGGTGTGCTCAGCAGAGCGAAAAAGTACTTTTTGCTAGCCCATCGCCTTCAACTTTATAAGGCACAAGTTCGGCCTCATGTGGAGTACTGTTCACATCTCTGGGTCGGAGCTCCCCAGTACCAGCTTCTTCCTCCTGATCGCATTCAGCGTGGAGCGGTTCGAATCGTTGACAACCAGGTTGTTTCGAAACAGCTTGACTCTTTGGCATTGCGCAGAGATGTAGGTTCTCTCTGCGTCTTCTATCGTATTTGTTATGAGGAGTGTTCCGACGAGTTGTTTGGATTAATTCCTGCCGCCGAATTCCACCATCGGACATCGCGTCAAAATTTGAAGTTCCATCCTCACCATCCTGATGTCCGGAAATCCACAATTGTGCGATGCTCCCGGCACTTTTTACCTCGCACTACTCTGTTGTGGAACCAATTACCGGCAGGTGTATTTTCGAACGGATACGACTTATGGACCTTCAAGAAAAGAGCTTACTCATTCTTAAAAGGCCGGCAATCAAATCAAATTCAAAAATATGAAAAAATATATTTTTGAAATAACTTTCAGGCTAATACACCGATCGACTTAAAAATCTTATCAGCTTTTTTTTCTTTAAAAACTGCGTCAAATACTGTTAATTGGATCAAAATCAATCAATTTGTTTTGATTTATCAATGACGAAATTTTTTGAAAAAAAAACCTATTGGTTATTTAGCTAAATCAATATTTTAGATCTCAAAAATTTAGTTGAATGCCATTCGAAAGATCAAAACCGATCATTGTTTCCAAAATATATAGGTTTTCAAAAATCAATATACCTTAACTGCCATTTTTAACAAAATATATGTTTGAACTGAAAAAAATCTATGCTTATAGTTTTTACTGTTTTGAGCTGAAACTACTTTAATTTAGTGAAAAGTTTCAGAGATGGCTCGCAGAGTCAACCGTTTACAGATTTGTTTTGCTTGTCCTAAATAAAATCATTCATCACTATGTCACCATCTATATACTAATGGTATTCCTTTACCTACATCCATTGTAACTCTATTATTAAATCCTAGTATGTATCATATTCTTTCATCATTCATTCAAGAAATTAATATTAACATTTAAACGTAGTTTGTACCTAACTATATAAATGACTAAGTATTACTTTAAATATTATAGTTTTAATATTACCTATGCTAATTAGATTTATTCCTGATCCTTTATTTTCCTGTCAATCCAAACTCGAAATCCTAGCTTGTTATTAAAAATGTTCTTCGTTTTACTTGATAATGGCAGTTGCTTAATGCTCATGTCAAATAAAAAAAAACTAGGAAATTGAGTGGGTATACAATTGATGAAAGCGAATTATTCAGCTGTTGAAAGTAAGTATATTTGCATATGGAAAACAGGGTTTAGATTGAGGCCAATAATGTTTTTGTTTTAAATAGAACACAAACCTGTTTAGTTTTGTGTAAATCTCGTTTAATAGTACTTATTTTTTTGATGTTTTTTCGCCATAGTTTTACAGAAGCAGCTGTAGAATTAGTTAACAGATTTTTAAATAACACCTAGTTATTTTTTGTAAAATTGATATCAGTTTTTATAGTAGCCAGAATTAGTATAAGAATAAAGACCTATCTTGTAGCGTTTTGGTAGTGTTGTGGAAGTTAGTTATTTATTTCAGATGACGTTCCTGATGAAAAAAACTAACCATCGCCTTTAGGCACAAATATGTGAATATTGAGTTGCTGTAAATGTGGCAGGGTGATGGAATGCCACACGAATAAGGTTACCGACTACCTTACCTTTCAAACCCGGAACCGACTTAGACAAGCACTGACTATGGTAGAAATAAGTAAAGCAGTTGTACCAAACTCGGTCGAACTGTTGCAGAACTCAACCACAGACTACGTATTAGAGAAGCTTGACTCTTTGGCATTACGCAGAGATGTAGAATTGCTCTGTATTTTTTATTGAATCTGTCATGGCGAGTGTTACGAAGAGTTGTCTGGATTAATTCCTGCTGCTGAATTCCATCATCGGATATCGCGCCAAAATTTAATGTTCCACCCTCACCATCCGATGTCCGGAAATCCACAAACGCGCGGTTCTCCCGGCAATTTTACCCTTGCACTACTCTTTTGTAGAATCAATTGCCGGCAGGGATTTTTCCTAACAGATACGACATGGTGACCTTCAAGAAAAGAGCTTACACATTTTTAAAAGGTCGGCAAGGCAACACTGCAAGACCTCTGATATTGCGGATGTCCGTGGGTGGCGGTGTGCTCCATTTCATTAGCACTTACTGCAACGCTGAAAATATAATAAATCATCCAATTAAAGTCAAAATTAAGCAGCGCTGCAGCGTATAATAGAGTCTAATATATATACGCGTCCAAAAGATCGTAACCATCGTAAATTTTATGGCGCTTATGCGTTTCATGCAACGTAGGTGCAGTCCATACGCTGCACTTTAATGGTGTGTATTTAATACAAGTGGCGTGGTGAGTGCCTTGTCTAGTATGTTAGTAGTCAGAAGTCTATACTCTACCACTGTGTAACACTGACATCGTGTCTGCTGACTAGGTGGTCGAACAAAAACTTCCGTATTGTTCTTCTCTCGCTCTTTCACAAGGTTCCTAGCAGTAAGACGATTGATCTATTCTTTAAAAAGAATCCTGAATCAACACGGGTAATTAAGGTATAAGTTAGATGTATTGCGTAAAGAGGCGTTATAAAAAAATATTCACAAAGTAAATCATACTTCATTCTGAACGCATGAACAATTGTATGTCTGTCGCAGTGAAATTGTCAATAGTCGTTAGATTATAATCTACCGAGGGATTTTATAATTTGGTTAGGTTAAGTTAGCAGTTAAATTATAATATCACTTAGGTAGATTATAATCTAACGGTATTGACAATTTCACTGCGACATATCCACTATGCAGGTGCGTAGCTATCATTGTATCTGTCGTATCAATTATAAGGGGCCCCCGGGCCACAGGGCCCCCCAACGTGATAACCAAAAATTAATAAAAACTACCCAAATGGCAAAAGTCAAGTAAAGCAATTTTTTTATTTTTTCAAAAATTAGCAAGAGCAGTGTATATTTAATTTGAATTCTTTGTAAAAATTTTGGAAAAGTGACAGACAGATAATTATGATGAACAAATATTGCTTTTAATTTTATGCGTTTTTTTTGCTTTTGTGAGAAATCTCTACCTTTCATAAGGGCACAAAACAAATTTTTATACGGGGCTGCCAAGAAACGCTACGCCACTGCCACTAACACTATGCCAAAACTTTGTAAAATAAATATGTTGTGCACTTTCTTTTTACGTCAAATTTTCGTAAATTTATGAATAATAGGTAGCGATCGCTTATCATGTTCGAAATTCAACCACAGACTAAACAATAAAATCTTTTTTTTAAATTTGACAACAGACTTTAGCGTAAATCATAGACTTGTATATAATATTATGCGTAAATAAAATAGAATGTATACATGTGTGTATATTATTATGTACCTGTGTCATATGAATGTAGTGTGATGTTTATTTTGATCAATTTAATGTTTCTTAAGAGAAACTACATTTAAAATGTTAGATTTCTGCACTCCACAATGCAATTTTTAACTATAGCGAATTTCATTATCCACCGTTTGTGTGTTTTAAAAAGGGGTACGAAGTTTTTACTTCACGTATATAGATTAGTAGCTGTTGCCAGCGACTTCGTCCGCGCGGACTTCGTTTACTCCGCACCGCACCTCCCCGCTAGGTGATAGCGTGATAATATGTAGCCTATATGTTGACCCGACCTGTCAGTAATATTCATGCAAAATTTGAAGTAAATCCATGCAGTACTTTTTGAGTTTACCCCGGACATACATACAGACAAACAGATAAACAGACAAAAATTCTAAAAACTATATTTTTGGCTTCGATATCGATTGTAGATCACGCCCCAAGTATTCTTTTAAAAAAATATTCAATATACAGTTTTGACTGTCCTACGATTTTATTATATGTATAGAATATACGACAAGTAATACGATTACATATTTTGGTAATGAGACGTAAGTACGTAGATCTTTAGTTTGAGTATTACCAATACTCAAACTCGTAGATATACCAAATTTATGTTTTTCTCTTTCTATCAACAGGGCATTATTCACGAACATATACGCTTTATGGCTGTCTGTATGTTATTATCTCTATGCAATTCACAACTTTGTACCATAAGATATCAAACAAGGCAACATTACTATGTTAAAAGACAACAGTCACTATTATCAATTGTCACCATATTTTTATCAATTGCCAAAGCAGTGGTATCTGATGCGAACGAGATATCTAATAAATTAAATGTTTAGACTCTGATTACTTTTTACAGTCTGCCTCGAAGGAAAGCGAAGGAGCTGTTTTTCTTAAGGGTTCAGACAATGACGTTTCTTTTCCATCTCAAATATCCTCAAAATCTATCTAGCCAGTCATGTGAAAAAATCTTTTTGACTTCTCTCCAATCCAAAGGGTAAAGGTGTTTTACTTTGAGTAGGTATATACCTCGTTTTAATAACTAAACCGTTGCTATAACATTTAACCACTTTTGAATCTGTGCAAAATTATATTTTAGTTCTGGTCTACTTTAACGAGGACGAAAATAATACAAGGTCGATCTTGAAATATCCATCACATTGGAATGAGGCGTAGGTTTCATTCGCTCAATTTAAGTTTTAATGTCTAGAGTAGATAAAAAAAACGGGTTGTGGCTGTGTCATGGACACGGCCGTGTATCTTTTACGTGAATACGTCTACATCATGCGTCCTCGTCATTCTAGCCTACGGACCTAGATGGTCTAGACCATCTCCATCTTGAGGATAGCGAAGTAGAGCGTAGGGTGGCGCTACTATCAGATTGTGACCGATACCGAAGAAGTAGGTGAAATAATCAAAAATCTACGCAATAAAAAGTCTCGGGTTCTGATAAAATCACAAATAAGGTAGTTAAATACCTCCCTCCCTTATATACCTACTAGTGTGCATCTCCAATGCACTCCTAGCTGGTTGTGCGTTTTCTGAAGAGTGTAAGAAGCCACCATCATTGGAATACACAAGCCGGGAAAACCCCGAAATAATGTCAGTATTTACCGTCTCACTAGCCTAATCAATACGTTAGGTAAAATCTACAAAAAAAATCACACTATCTCGACTTAAGGCATTCGTTCACCAGAAAGGCCACATAATAAATGAGCAGTTCTGTTTCCGAGCGGTTTACTCACTCTTGCACTATTTAAGTGCACCGACTGTAAGTCGGCACATTATAAACTCTTTAAATGCAGCCCCGGGGCTGCAAATTCTCACCGGTTCTCTATTTTTCGACCTCGCGAAGACGTTCGATAAGATCTGGCACAATGGCCTAATATACAAGCTATGCCGAATACTATGCCGCGAGTGCCTGACAGACTCGTACTCATCATACTAGAGTAACCAACCAACCAACTCCAATTCCGTGTAGTGGGCTTATTCTCCACTCATAGGTCGATCACAACAGGTGCCCCACACTCGTGTCACTTAGACACAAGGTGACACTTTACAAGATTTGCGTAAGGCCTATTCTATCATACGCCTGCGTAGCGTTTGCCCATCTCTCCTGTACAAATTTGCATCAGTTGCAAGTAGTACAAACCAAATACTAGCGTATAGTCATGGGTGCACCGTGGTATAAATTGACTTTCATAAAGATCTTGAATTGCCGAGCTTAGCTAGGCATTTCAAGATATCACCAAAAAATATTTCAATCGCACCAACTCACACCCTAACCTACTGCGGCATACTACATCCCAGATCCTAATCCTGATACCAAATTACGTAAGTCCCGCCACGTTCTCACCGATCCCGACGACCTGGTAACTGTGGTCAACGAAACATTACCAAACACTACACATAGGTACAATGCCACTAACCCACTTATCACAAATTAACGACGCCAGCCCTAAGCTGAGGATCAGTCTCACAGGAGACACCCTTAGGGTGGAGAGTGTATGACCCCATATCTTTAAGCTCTGGCTGAGCACTCTGCTCGCTCCCACGACCGGCGAAGCCGTAAAGGCCTTAAGGCCAGCAGTGTACAGATGCCATCGTTGATCGGTTCGGACACCTCATCTTTTTGCGTTCTCGACACTTCTTCAATTTTCATATGGGAATTCATGGGTATCATCAGATTGCTACTTAAAATCTCTTTCAGACGTTATACATTTCTTGAATTTAACATTTGGCTTCTAAAAGATTTTTTGGCCGATTACAATTTTGCACATATATTTACTATTAGCGTTGAAAAAAATTTTTTGAAATTATACAATCAATAAATCTTTACAAGAGATTTCGAATAAAACTTAATCGAATTTTATAGCTGCTCGGAGTCTAAAGATATGCCATATTATGCAAAATATGTAACATAGTAAAATTTACTGAAAATGGCGGCACTTCCTACTTCACTCCCCGCGAAGCATCGTAATCCCCGTTCAGCTTATCAAATTCTTTGATTCTTTAGCTATCCAGTGGTATAATAAGATTTTGGATGTTAGTGATAGTTATGTAGCTATAACACCGATCTATATCCCCCAATTTTGTTATCATCCATTTTTTGAACTGCCCCCCCGCTCGCGGTCGCGCGCCACGCGCGTCGCGCGTGCCGTCGAAATTACACCTCAATACTTTTCCAAAAAAAATGTCCAATCCAAATACTAGGAAATCATGAGTTGTGCCTACTGAACGGATCTGGACGAAGTCTGGAATAGGGTAATAAATAACTCATAGGCTCCTTTTAATTCTGGGAAAATGTACAGTTCCCGAGGTATTTATTTAAATTAAGAATAACGGTACCTATACACGTACATATACCTACGTTCTACGTACCTACCTATAGCTACAAAACGTAAAAATTTAATGGTAGGTAGGTACTTCTATTATTTGAGTTGCATTCTTTCATTACGACATTAGTTGGGTATTTTGTTTTGATAAAATAATTTAGAAGAGATAAACTATTAAGCATAAGTAGTAGCAAGGAAAGTTTTCTTACCTTTGCATTTTTCTTCCTCGCATTTCGGCGCCAACGAAATGACCGCCCCTTGGTCGAGTGGTTAGCGACCCTGACTCCGCAATCAACGGGGTTCGGGTTCGATCCCCGACGGGGACAAGCATTTGTGTGATGAGCATAAATGTTTGTATTTCCGGGTTTGGGTGTTTATTATATATATTCTGCTATTTATATATGTATTTCTATGTATTAGTATCGTTGACTAACACCCATAACACAAGCAAATATTTGCTTACTTTGGGGTTAGATCAGTAAGTGTAATTTGTCCCGTGAATATTTATTTATTTAATCACTATTTGTTGATAAATAATGCGCAACCATTAATCCATCTATTTTAGGTAAAATATCCGATTGCCCTTTTTCGAATCCTTCATCCATTTTATTAATCGAATAATATTTACTATTAATAGACTATTAAAGTAATACGCTGACGAAAACAACAAAATACTACACTTTACTATACTATTATAACCGCTGGAGACTTGATTTGATAGTCCAAGGATTTATAACGTTATAATTTCGATATTTTTGCTGTTTCGTGATTGGTTCGCTGCGTTTCATGCTGTTTCATGATTGGTTCGCCAACTAGCGCTAGAAGACAACGTCATAATATCATATACCATAACCAATCACAACGACGCAAATATATCGAAATTATAACGTTTTAAATCCTTGTTTGATACTGAGGCGCGGCGCGTTGTGTCATGACGTCACAAGCGGTCACGTGGCTGTTAGCGAGACTTGATATTTTTCGAAACTTTGAATGCCTATAAAATCAAAACTACTAGGTATTTTTACTATAACAAAAACTAGTGTATTTGTATACATACAGGCTTTACTGAGACAAAATTGCAAGCGATTTGGCATACCTAGTAACATTCTTCATTCTGAAATGATAACTGTGAGAAAACTTTAGCGACTCTACCGTGACGGACTTTTTTAACAATTTAACAATTTTCTACCGGATTTAAATACTAAATCGTAATGTTGCAATAATATGCTACATGTTTCAGTAATTAACCGGCGATGACGTACGCTAATATCGTCTTAGCCCACACACGCCCCAAGATTCTGCACCGGCTACAAACTGTGCAGAATACATTTAAGTGCATGGGTATTGGCTGTCCATGGTACTTATAATGCAGCAAACAAGCTGATGGTTTTCCTGATGAAAACAGGAACACCATCGCGTATAGACACCAAAGATATTATTGGTGTATTAAGTTCACGGATTTTTACTAAAGGTCAAGCATGCGTTGCTTTGAGCCGAGTTAGGTCTCTAGAGGGGCTCATAATGAGAAGTTTAGACCACCACAAGTTATTTAATAATTTCCACGATATTCACTCTCTGAATGAAATGACAAGATTGTGTAATTTACCATCGTATATTCCTAATGTCGAAGTTAATGAATCTTAACTAAAAAGTATAAAATAAAAATATTATTGAAAACAAAAAAAAAACCCGACTGCATCTTGAAAAAAGATTTATTGCCTTAAATGAAAACTAAAAAGAAAGAAACAAGCCGAGTAGTTTAGAATCATGTTAAGTAATAATGAACAACTACACCATTAAAATAGTTCTATATTCGATGTACATATAAAACAATCCATGAATTTTAATTCTTAAAAGAACGATTAACAGTCGGGGCCCTTTATGAATATTTGATAGCTAAATATTACATGGGCCCCGACTGTTAATCGTTCTTTTAAGAATTGAAATTCATGGATTGTTTTATATGTACATCGAATATAGAACTATTTTAGTGGTGTAGTTATTTATTATTACTTAACATGATTCAAAACTACTGGGCTTGTTTCTTTCATTTTAGTTTTCATTTAAGGCAATGGATCTTTTTTTATGATGCAGTGGGTTTTTTGTTTTCAATAATATTTTTTTATATTAACTAATCATTAAGGAATTTCACAAAACGACGACGTTCGTATAGTATTATAATTCATGTAGATTGCATCAGTCGCCTTCCACGACAGCGACAATGCGTAATAAAATAACGTAAGTCACCTTTAAAAGGTACACGACACTGCTAATAATAAATAAAAAATTTATAAATATAATCTGGCAAGTATTCCGTTCTGCTAATTCTGTTTTTAGTGTGAATGCATCCTAAAATAAGAAAACCACTTTCAAAACATATATCTATTTATAATATTCTAAACACAAATTTGCGTCATTTGCGTTTCCGTTGCAACGTTGGCACAGCAACGCTGAGAGGCGGAAACCTAGTAATTAGTCGATTTGTTTCAAACAATTAACCATTCTTTGTTTTTTTGACGGTCACTTTGTTAAACCTACTCATAAACTTTGAATTTCAAAGAGAAAAGATGTTAGAAAGCAAATATTTTGAATATTTATTTTCAATTTGTAATCTAGGCATAGGTATTTTATATAAAATTTAACCCCCATTTCCTTAGTCTCCTCATAATTTGAGAATGACTTTACCGATTTTTTTTCATATTTTTTTAAGTTTTTCTAAAATATTCGCATGAAAAAATATTATTGTTGTGTCCTGCCGCAGCAACTTTACTAAATATCATAATATTCTTGAGATTTATTTTTATTTCTTGTTTGGATACATCCGAGTATAACGAAAGTTGTTAAAAAATTAATTATAAGCACAATGTTTCCCAAACTAAATAACATACAAGGATAATACAAAATATTAATAGTGTACATAACACATTATTCTAATATATAAATTTTACAACAGTTAACCTATTCTGTAAAGGGACAGTATTATGTTCTACGTATGCTAATTGGTAGAGCAACGTCGCGCCCTGCGCTACTGACTTAGCATTTGTGACTATTTTGTTACTGCTTGGAGGGTAAAGTGCAAACTTATGTGACCATACATCTCTGTTACACGGATAACAATGCACCATTAACATCTTTGGTGTGTATATGCGATGGTTAACTATTTCCACGAGAATAGTCTTCTGTTTATATGCTAATCCGCGATAATATATAGGTACCTTGCATTCATGCAAAATATCTATAAAAACCTTTAAGCAGTTATAGATTGAATCTCAACAACGCAGCACTGCATATATATTTAGAAATATATTATGTTGCTCGTAGGTAATATTCTATACCAGTCATGTATCGGTAATTGAATTTGGCAATCAGCCGCTGGAGTCATCTTGCGTGGTCTAGCGTGTGTCTGGAGATAGGACAAAGCTTATTGTATTTTTTTCATAAGCTTTATTCTTATTTCTTAGCAATATAATGATTTTATGAATGGCGACGACTTGCTTCAATCATGTTGTTACCAAAATACACATTCTGACATTGTCACTATAAATCTTTTAAGAAGGAAAATCTAACATCAAACATTTAGCGCATTTTAAATAACATTGTATAATCCTCCACAAAATATATTTTTATATCTTAGATTGCAAACGATCGAATGTTTCTTGTAATGATTGAGGCTTACCTTAGGTACCCTTTAAACTGGAATAGAGCAATGATAAATAGAAACGCTATTGCAGAAGGAAAATATATAAAGCGTACAAGGTTCAAATTCGTATTTTCTCATGAGTTGATTAATGTAGGTAACTAATCACCATTCGCTTTTCGTGCTTTGGAAATCATATTAAGTCGTCCTTACTGGCTTTATTCTTTTGTTTTATTTTATTTCAAAAGTCCCAATTTTTCACGGTCGGGTGTCACCAATTCGAGAAAAATCTCACTATTAGCATTTTTGAAAAGGAAGAAAAACTGGATGCATGGTTTCTAGATAGTTTAGCTTTTCCGCAGGGTAGCTTGAGCTTGGAACTCAAAATTGAACTCAGAAGGTTACCACTATTGATTTC
Organism: Apodemia mormo; assembly: GCA_036924255.1. Classification (NCBI taxonomy): domain Eukaryota; kingdom Metazoa; phylum Arthropoda; class Insecta; order Lepidoptera; family Riodinidae; genus Apodemia; species Apodemia mormo. The sequence goes on along the minus strand of JAUPFN010000015.1, from coordinate 30,817,291 downwards.
GATTTACATAAGTGGTGTGAATGATAGATGAGCGCATTGCCTATCGATAAAAAGAGTATATATCCAGTCTGGAAAAAGTTATGTTACCCAAAAAAACTGTAAAACTTATTTAGAACTCAAGACTTCACGCATCTGTACCAAAGCTGTATCGCGAGACACACCGTAATCATTCGACACAACAATCGTTGTCATTTTCTATTTATATAAAAATAACCATGACATATAGTGACCAAAGATGGTAATAGTGCGTTGCCTACCGTGCGGCAGGGATTATATGCCACAAGTATGAGTCTGTCGACTACCTTAGAAAAGAGAAGGAGGCCAGAGCCTACCTAACCCGGGCAGACGTTTCAACAATCTACTACACTTGCCCCCCATGGCTCCTTTGAAGATTAGGCCAACTGCCTTCTTCTTCTTCTTCTGCCAGGCTGGTCGTAAAAGGCGACTGATTGGCTGCGCGAGTCATTACGATCGTGACTACTTGGTGGTAGAGTTCTGCATTACCTCGGTCGGTTCTGGTACCACCGCCTTGCCTATTCCTGTCGCAATAGCCTCAGTGCTTGTCACTGTCGTGTTCTGGTTTGTAGGGTAAGATAGCCGATAAACTTATGCATGTGACATTAGACCTTGCCACAAGATAGCAACGCACCATTAACATATTTGGTGTCTATAGGTGATGGTCGACTCTTTCCATCAGGAGAACCATCTGCTTGTTGGCTATCATATGGTAATACAGAACCTAGTAGTTAAACGGGGACAGTAGACGGTAGTAGTCGTGATGGTAGTGACACTTTTGACCAATCGCTCATTTTCACAAATTGTTTGGGGTTTTCCCTGCCAATAATATACGTATATTTATTCCTCAAAAAGAACTGAGACCATATACCTAACCGAATTCCTATTTCGCAAACCCAGAATGTGTTTGCTGCTTGTTCTTGTAGATATTATCTTAAACAAAAGTAATCATGTTTTATCTTTTAGTAATTTATAGAAATTCAACAAAATAATAACTATTTTTCTTTTTACAAAACAAAACTTCAATATATCTACGAATGTTGCGACATTAATTATGACTTCCTATAATATATAAATATCTTGATTTATATTTATGGATGACTTTATATTTAACTGTTACAAGACAGTAGTGTTGTCCCAGATCTATCTTCCTGGATTAATATGTTGATGTGGGAATCGATAAACAGACGGAAGAGGATACATGTGCTATTCGGAGCGAGCACTAAACATGGTTTAATTTTGGAAACTACGTCAGGGTAATGCCCTTATACTAACTTGTCTTTAGCCACACTTTTCACTTGTACCATTTGTTTCCTTTCCTATTTTTAATAAAGAATATGATTTTAGAAGTGCAAATATTTCATATACCTATTAAATAAGTCGATATCGATATATCTATTAAATAGGTAAGTCCTTTAACGTAACATGATTACTAGTAAAACGCACAAGTTTTTAAAATAAAGCGATCATTTTTTGTCATTATATTAATTGTCAAAGATCCGTAAACATCCTTGTCATTCATTCTTGTCACTATGGTCAACGTAACATGGTCGAAATGATGAACATTGAAATTCATATTATTTACTAGATATAAATATCAACCCGTTTAAGTATTTTGCCGGCGTAGGGATGTGACGACCCCATCGCCCACTAGTGGGATAATTTTAGGGACAATTATTATTTAACACCAGTGCAGTCAGTCAACCAAATTAGTGATAGTGCCATACTGCCCGGGGAGATGCCATCCTCTCACTTGACACTGGCGTAAAGTAGCCTTTCTGCTGCTGCGTCGTTCGGTTTGTAAGAGTCCCGGAGGCCTACCCCCCCCCCCGCACACTATGAATGCGCAGTTAAAACAGAATATACCCCAGGGGAGTACCACTTAGAACAGCAGTGGAGAATCCCTCCCTCGGCGTCTGTGCTCTGGATTCCTTAAGCAGCCAGATCATGGATGCTCAGGCTGCCCTGCGTAAAATTGTGCTCATAGACAATTTTGTCCGGGGCAAACAGAGCAAGAAAGCCATGGTACCCCTACGGATGTGATTGGATTTTTGTAACGTCAGGAAGCTCCATTCCAACCTGAACGTCTCGGACGGTTCGAATCGTCGACGACCAGGCTATTTCTAATCGGCTTAATTCTTTGGCGTTACGTAGAGATGTAGGTTTGCTCTTCATCTTTTACCGCATTTATCATCGGGAGTGTTCCGACGTGTTGTTCGGATTAATTCCTGCCGCTAAATTCCATCATCGGACAACGCGTCAAAATTTAAAGTTCCATCCTCACTACCTCGATGTCTGAAAATCCACAACCGTGCGCTTTTATCGGCACTTTTTGCCTCGCACTACTCCTTTGTGGAATCAATTACCCTCGGGGGTGTTTCCAAATGGATACGACTTTGGGACCTTAAAGAAACGAGCTTATTCATTCTTAAAAGGCCAGCAACGCAGCTGCAAGACCCATGATATTGCAGATGTTCATGGGCGGCGGTGATCACTTACCATCAGTTGCACCCTCTGCTCGTTTGCCCCCTCTACTATAAAAAAATAATAAATTTAACAAAAACACAAGATATCTATAATTACGATTTTCCTGTGCTCTACATCTGATCTTTATGTGTGAACTAACCGTTTTAATCATTAGGTAATATGTAACAAAAAGCGATTTCCCTAAATCGCTTTTTGTTACAGTCTGTAGTTCTTACGAAATAACAAGTCGTTTCCTATCATAAGGTAAGTAGTAGTTTATTGTGGTTTCGTTCGCAGGGAATTCGATTTCCCCCTTTAATAAGTGAATGTTCAAAATGTATTTGTAAAGTTAATCTTACTATCCTCATTACGCACTGAAGCCCATATTTTACGAACCCGCGTTGGCCAGGCCTTCGTCATTTTATAAAACCTGAAAGTTTCTTAGCCTGTGGTCTTAGGTTACGAAGTAACTATGACCTAGGTAAGAACGACCAAGGATTTTGAAATTTTGACGATTGTTACTTTAGCAGTTTTAATATCTACCTATCAAATTTTCAAAAAGGGCCTCGACTGTTAATCGTTCTGTGATGAATTAAAATTCATGGATTGTTTTATATGTACATCGATTATAGAACTAAGTAGGTCACGCTATAAGTTTTGCGTAACTTAAAAAAACAACATGTTATAACTAAAATAATATATTTATTGCTTTTCAAAATAATCTCCTTTACATTTTAAACATTTTTTCATGCGATCGAACCATTTTTTAAAACAGGAGGACCACAGATCTGAAGGCATGTTTTCTCCGTGCTGATTGAACGCTATCACTGCCTCTTCAGAGTTGGTAAAAGTAAAACCTCTCATCAAATCTTTAATTTTGGGGAAAATACAGAAATCACAGGGTGCTAGGTCGGGGCTATGCGCAGGATTAGTGACGAGATGTACTTTTTCGGAAGCTAAAAATGACTTTGTTTTGTTGGCCGTGTGTGAAGAAGCGTTATCATGGTGTAGGAGAATGCGGCTTTTGGGTCGTCTTTCGCGAACTTTTTCAAACACCCTGGGTAAACAAATGATAGAATACCACTCGGCATTAACACTCTTTTGATCTTCAAGTGGAATTGTACAGATAGGACCCGTAGCTGAGAAAAAAAACCCGATCATTTTTTTACCAACGTTTCTCGCTTGTTTCACTTTTGTTGGCCTGTTCTCATTTTCAAACACCCATTCACAAGATTGCTGTTTTTTTTCGGGTTCAAAACAATAAATCCACGTTTCGTCTCCTGTGACAATGTCATAAACAGCATTAGAATGTCCGTGGTTGCACTTCAGTAGCATCTGTGAGCACCATTCCACCCAGGCCCGATTCTGCTCCGCTGTCAGTTTATGAGGGATCCAACGACATCAATGTTTTCGAACTTTCAATTCTTCGTGTAAAATTTTCTGAATTTGGCTCATACCAATCCCCAATAGTCCTCGAATTGTCTCATAGGTAATACGGGGGTTTTCTTCAATTAACCGCTTAACAGTAGCCACATTATTTTCGTTGACGGCAGTTGAAGGCCGCCCTTAACGAAATTCGTCGTGTAAAGAAACTCGACCTCTCTCAAATTCAGCAAACCATCGCCTCACGCTGCTCAAACAAGATACTTCTCTCCGAAAAACGTTGCAACGTTTAAAAACTATAACATTCAAATTCAAATAGTTCCGATTTGCTAGAAGTGCAAAACTTTTAGTGTGCCCCATGTATTTTAGTGGTGTAGTTATTTATTATTATTTAACATGATTCTAAACTACTGGATTTGTTTCTTTCTTTTAAGTTTTCGTTTAAGGCAATGAATTTTTTTCAGGATGGAGTAGGGTTTTTTGTTTTCAATAAAAAGAAATTAATATTTTCTTCGGTATGGCACAGAAAATGACGACACCCATTGCTGGACACTTCGCACAATTTCAATCCTCTGCTAGACATCCCTAAAGTTTCATAAATTAAAAGTATACATTCGTCATAGTATAAAAGCTAAAGATTTTATAAAATGACGGAGGTCTGGCCAACATGGGCTCTTACTCTACCACTGCACATTGCGTAGGGAACCAAAGCACGTATGTAGCGCTATGATACATATTTTTATAATTTCTTTATAGCTTTTTAAAATTCATATTTTTTCATGAAACGAAAAGTCCGATTTAAAATTCTCTAGTCTGTTACTCGTTCCTTCATTCGTATCACCCAAAATAATTACTTCCTTTTGTTCAGAGCAGATTATAACGCTGAACTGCCAAACTTCGTTCTACCATATAAGTAATTATTTTTAGTGATAAGTGTCATCGGAAGTTGGGATAAGAGAGTCAAAATTTAAGTTTTTCGGTAGTTTTTATACCAAATGCCAAATAAAAAAATCAAAAAAACAGAAAAAATAATCTGGGCCCATCCAGATTATTTTATATACACCCTAATCACTTAGCGCGAAATATACTTTATACGTATGAAATATACTTTATATACTTACGACCTAGTCTCACTGTATCTCAAAAAAAAAAAACGGTCGAGCCGTTACTAAAGAGTGCGACTACAACCACCACAACACGAGATTTGTATGTATTAGATTCTTTTGACTTTTACATTATTATTAGTACATTGGCTAAATAACCATATATGTGTTTTAGCCATTGATATTTTTATATCAATGGTTTTAGCACTAATCTTGCTTAAATAACGGTTGTAAGCTACCTACACTCTAGGGATAGAACAAACTAGAAGTGTTATGCATTGGCGTATCTGAAGTTATTTTTCAGGGGGTGCCACAGGGTTTCGTTAGTAAACAGTAGATCTTATGTCTAATCAAGTTGGCCACCCCTGATCTATACATATAATAAAATCGTAGGAAAGTCAAAACTGTACATTGAATATTTTTTTAAAAGAATACTTGGGGCCGTGATCTACAATCGATATCGAAGTCAAAAATATAGTTTTTAGAATTTTTGTCTGTTTGTCTGTATGTATGTCCGGGGTAAACTCAAAAAGTACTGCATGGATTTACTTCAAATTTTCCATGAATATTAGTAATAGATCGGGTCAACATATAGGCTACATATTATCACGCTATCACAACGGCCTACGGAGGAGGAGCTATGCGGAGTAAACGAAGTCCGCGCGGACGAAGTCGCGGGCAACAGTTACTTATGTAATATAAACAAAGTAGGTATGTACACAGATTTCCAAGCAGATTTCTCATTTGTAACTAGTAATTTGATTTGAATGATTTTTGTTTAAAGTGTTTTAGGTGTCCAGTTAGATAGACCATACTGGTGTGGGCAGTGGGCACGGCCTGGCTTCCGATTGGATTCTGCTCCTCAAAGACCTCAAAAACATTTTCGTGATGTTTCACCAACAGTATTTTTCATAGGTATAATTTTAGAATAATGTACTTGTACCGATTAAGTACAAAATCCAATCAACTTTTGCTTCAAAAAACTGCGTTCAATGCATAAATTGCATATTTTGCGTACATTGGAACAAAATCGGTTGATTTATTTGGGATTTAACAATAACGAAAATGTTGAAAAAAGAAAATGTTTTTTGATATTGTTTCGAAACTTTTTAACCTTTAGATTATGTACCTAAGAAAACATTAAAGAGCACAAAAATTGCGTTGAATATCATTCGAAAGATCAAAATCGATCATCGTTTCCAAAATATACAGTTTTTCAAAAATGAAATTACTGCCATTTATAACAAAATTTAGATGCTTGAACTCTGAAAACATTTATGCTTATACATAATTTTTGCTCCTTTACCTTAAATACCTTTAACCAGCGGGAAGTTTCAGGGATGGCCTGCAGGGTAAATCTGTTAACTGATTTTTTTCTTTTTTTTAAGGGAATACTTTTTACACCATTCTAATTGCGTGAACTGTCGGATATAAAATTTGGCACAGTTCAAGTTTACACTGCGCAGGACTATAGAAACCTAATATTTTTTAAATAAAATGCTTATGGAATACATATCAACGACCTCTATGTACTAACGTAATTTCTTTGTTACATATACATATTTCTTTGACACATGTACATATTTCTTTGATACATATAATATACAATTTCTTTGATACATACATTAAATTAATAAAATAAACATTATACACACTACATTCATGTGACATACATGATTATATACACACATGTACAGTGTACAGTATTTTCTTAAGGGCTAAATCTGTTGTTTTTAACCATAATTCCATTGTTTAGTCTATGGCAGAATTTCAGCCACAGACAAAGAGGAAAGATTTGATTGTTTGTTTGTAACGATTTAACTCAAAAACTACTTGACTAACTTTCAATGTCCTTTCACTTTTAGAAAGCTATATTATCCCGGAGTGACATAGCCTACTATTTTACCCGACTGAAAAACGGAAGTAATGTTTTTAATCTATACATATAATAAATGCTAGTAATCTATACACATATAATAAAATCGTAGGAAAGTCAAAACTGTAAATTAAATATTTTTTTTAAAGAATACTTGGGGCGTGATCCACGATCGATATCAAAGCCAAAAATATAGTTTTAAGAATTTTTGTCTGTTTGTCTGTTTATCTGTTTGTCTGTATGTATGTCCGGGGTAAACTCGAAAAGTACTGCATGGATTTACTTCAAATTTTTCATGAATATTACTAATAGGTCGGGTCAACATATAGGCTACATATTATCACGCTATCACCTACGAGGGAGGTGCTGTGCGGAGTAAACGAAGTCCGCGCGGACGATGACGCTAGCAACAGCTAGTAAATATATAAGTAAGATGTGTGAGTCCAAACAAAAACAAAAAAGTTAGCACGGTTACTTTCATCTATATCCTTTACAAACAAGATAATCCCATAATAATTCAGAAGACGAATCTTCATAATTGAAAGACGTTAGGAGATAATCAGGGCATATTTTCGTTAGCAAACAGGTAAGTCATTAATTAGCTAATCCGTTGTGCCAAGGGAACACAAAATCTGGGTGTAATAAATACACGTTTCGAATGAGGCTAATGTTTTTGATTCAACACATTTCGTATCACATACAATCATTCGACATGGACTGGATCTTGGTGTTTACTGATTTATGTATATGAACGAGCATAGAAATGTTTATAATGTCGGCCGGCGCTCCATTTTACTAAAATATACATCTTGAAAAGCGCAGGAAAAATGAGCTGCTGAAATTTAGTCTGCATACCGCACTCGTCGTATATTTGGGTTTAGCAAACACTTTTATGCGTCTGGACTCTGGAAAATATAAGATAAGAAAACGTATTATACGTCGAATTTTGATAACTGCAATTGATTGCTTTGTAATGAATGTGTGAATACCTAAGTTTTAAATATGTATTTAGACTATTGTTCGTCTGGTAGTTAAAATTTTATTCGACCGTCCCGTTGGTCGAATGGTTAGCGATGTATTTCTATGTATTAACATCGTTGACTAACACCTATAACACAAGCAAATAATTTGCTTACATTGAAATATTAGCGTTTTTAAATTATTCTACTAGGGAATGTCTTACGGTTAGATTTCCAAAGCATGTGAAATCTGATCAAATGTAATGTAAATATGGACTACTCGTAAACAAACGGCTATTTCAAGCCGCGTAACTATGCTGAAAAATTAGTTCGTGCTCCTACCAGCTATTAGAAATTGAATCATCTACCAAACACGCACACCGTAAACCTAATTTTATAATAGTAAAGCTCAAACAAAGCCAGCACCTGCCCGCGGTGTAATGTTCTGGCGTTTGATCATATTGGGCGAATTGTTAGCATTAGTGATTAGATATATACAACTATTTCCTCGTTTCCTTCGTTTTGTTCGTATGTAGATATACCAAAGACAATCCTACATTTTTAGATTTATCTGTATAAATAAAATGATTAAATATTAATTTCCACATGTTTTAAAGGATTATTTCATGGATCCGAAAATGGTGACCAATGTCTAGTTGCAACATATTTTTCCGATTATGTACTAAGCATTACTATGGCAAGATTAAACTTTACTGTGTACCCATTGACGTATTAAAATCCCCTTTTATATCAATATATGTACCTATGTTTTTCTAACCGGAAATGAAACACTAGAAAATAAGCGCCATCTGGTATTACCCTACACAGCACACATTAAGACTTAGGAATCACTGAGTTACGGTAGAGGATGTGAGCTAGGTATACATAATTTTGAAAACTTTTTTTACCTTTACCTTCTTCTAAAATACGGGCGACAATTAGTGTCAATATAACACAATAAGTGTAAATATAACTTAGTATAAAGAGGTATTCACTTATTAATATCAAGCGATGTCAACCTTTTTACGAAAATTTCGCGGACTGAGAAGTATGAAATTTGGCATGATTGATATTTAAAAAAGAGAACTATACGTTACACTCTAACATCGCTATCATCAAACCTAGGCATGCCACGGAAATATTATCTGTACAGTATCCTAACTCGGCCATATCTTTGAAACAAATGCGTACCGCGGTACGTAAACATGCAAAGAGCTGCCCGCCTCAAGCATTTTAATTACATTTGCCTACTTTGTGTTTCCATTTAGTTTTGTGATTGTAAATATACTTTTTATATATACAAATAAAATATTTGTGAATTGAATAGAAAATATTCAATTAAAACGCGTGTTGTTTTTTGATTGGTAATCACAATTGTCATATCTTAATATTAATTACACTCGTCATATTAAACATGTACTTGAACTTATTTTTATTTATTTAATACTTTATTGTACACATAGAGGCAAAATTACATTTTATTTCTTGAAAACTCCACAAAAGGCAAGCTTATCTCTGTAAAAGATTTCTTCCAGCAAACCCAAAACGGAAAAATTCGCGCGGTTATTTTTAATAAAACCACACGCCGTCCGTTTGGCACTGCGGCACAGTCGCGACCATAGATAAATATGTGTATTACTATATGTATAGATAGGCAACTTTCTAAATCTATAATGGCTTACTACTGGCGTCATCTATCTTATAGCATGAGAACTATTTTGTTTCGGCAGCTTAATATAGGTACCTACTTTTTTATTAAAATTTTAATAGTAAATAGGAATTTATCGAACACTATACAGCGTGCCATTCAAACAAAATGTAACTCTGACAAGTCCTTTTGCAACTTCGTTTGATTGCCACGCTGTATAATGTTATATATTCAGAATAAAAACATTCATATTATAATTTAAGACTTTATTAACTCACAATAAATAGCACAATATATTAGTTTTGTGTCACGATTAAGCAATCCGGATAAAATGCGCACGAGTATCAACATTTAACACCATAACGACGCCATTTGTAATTGTGTGGTTTTTTGTTTGATAGATTGGCCAAACTTTGTTATTTTGAAAAATAAGCGTATTTACCACAAAACAATATATGTTATAAACAGTTCAGATAGTCAAAAATTATAATGTAATGTGATATCTTATTTAAAAATATATATTTAAGACATTAAAAGGTTATTTTTAATATTCGTATGTAGTGGCAAAAACCTTGAATCAAGATCTTAAGTCTTTTGAAATAAAATCTTTTTCAATTCGTGTCCTAGATGACGCTATTTTCAATACAATTATCAAATATTTTATAGTACTAAATTACCATAGCATGGTCGCGACTGTCTGCTGCTGCGTGCCGAGTGCAATGCCGAGATCGAGGCGCGTAGGCATAGCTCGCGCTTCGTCCGTTTGTATGAGAATGGAATACTGTATAGATATTACCGTGATTATACTATCTCACTCACAAACAAGAAAGCATTTTGATGCGTGTTTAATGGCAAAAACAATCGGAAAGTAGAAGCATACGATATGATGTCCCACGCATTATTAACTGTCACTGAGTCCATTGGGCCTAGTTTTGTAGGACCGGGTGCTGTGACTAGGTGACGTACTTCGATCAAAAATATTTCTTAATATATCACAGTTACAGTTCATATGGAGAAGCAGTGCAAAAAACTAATACTTTTATTTACATTTATTACATTATTTTATTTTACATTATTGCCATAACAAGTAAATAAAAAAAAACATGACACTTGCGTTTGAAACACATACGTATATGTTATTTTTTTATTGCTAAAGGCAGTGCCGGCGTTAGGGGGGCGCGCGGTGGGGTGACGGCCCGGGGCGCCAAAATATGTCTGGGGCCTTGGCCTTATGCCTTCCGCGCTATGTACCCTCAATACTGTGCTCTATGTGCCGTATTCACAGTTCACAATTCACAGTCGGTTAACCGACTGTGAATACAGGACTTACGTCTAAGAATTAAGAATTCTTAGATATAAATCCGTGCTTAAGTCCACGTTTTCATTAACTTATTCTGAATATGAATAAGTCAATGAAAACGTGGACGAACGATGGACCTATACTCTGTGTTGGTGTGTGACTCTGGGCTCTACGCTTTGTGCTCTATGCTCTGTGCTCTGTACTCTACACTCTACGCATATTGTTACAATCGGTCCTCGACCACCCTGCGATTGCGCTTATGTTATGATTTATGATTGGTGAGATGCTTCCACCACCAACCTTACACCTTACACGCGTAGTGCATGGTGGGGGTGGGGATACCGAAACGTCCTATATGTCCTATGCTCGTGCTCGAGCGTGGCGCAAGATTGCTGATTTGTTTACTTGGTCTCTCGACTCAAGCGTCGCTCGATCACACAACGAGAAAACCGTCCACAATATTTTGACTGCTACAGAGTGTACGTTGTACGTGCACGAATTCTTTTTCTTACTGACTTTGTAATATCGTTCTTCAAATATCCCAAATCCTTTATTCCTATTTTTTTTTCAGGATTGTGAATTTTTCTACCGTTTTCTTAGCGGTCGTTGCCATTTTTTAGAAGTACTAGTACAATTGTAGGTTTTTCCTATTGATTTTTGCAACTATTGCGATTACAGTTGCAAGTGGAGAACACACTCTATATTTCATTCTATATTTACATTTCGAATTTTGTCTCCGTCTCCGTGAGAGTTAGTCTCGAGAGAGCTGTTTTCTCTCTTTATGTTTATTGTGAGAGTATGAGAGAGAGAGAAAGAGAGAGACTTCGAGCAACATCGAAGTACATCGTATCTAGTCTGATAATAATAAATATACATCACTCTATTCGTTTTTTTCATCTGCCTCCCAAATCTCAACATAAACTACGTTCACATTGGTTCAGCAAAAAATAAATACTCGATATTGATTTCCTTAAGTGGGCGCCTAAATATTTTTGCCCGGGGTGTCAGTAGCCCTAACGCCGCTGCTGGCTAAAGTCTATTGTTTAATTAACTTCATGTGAGTAAAAAATAATTGAAAATTGTCATTCTGAAAAGTTATTGCCAAAATCATATCCAAACTAATATTATAAATGCAAAAGTCCATCTATCTTTCATGGCTAAACCGCTAAATCGAGTAGGTATGAATGAAATTTGGTAATAAGATTGTTGAACACTTGGGATTTACTACTTTTTCTAAAATGGGTATAATAAGAGGTTGAAATACAAGATGACTGTTTGTGTGAAAGATTATCTTGATTATTATTCGAAATTACGCGAGTCAGCTGGTATATATACATATTTTATTTTAATGGATAAGTGTACTCGTATATATATAATCGTGTGTCGTGGCTACCAGGTGATAGAATTCCGGAACTTATTGTCCGGGAGTGGTGCCACCACCTTACCATTCCTGCCGCAATAGCATCAATTCTTGTCATTGCATGTGGCATTGCCATCCCGCCACACATGGTGTCAATAGGTGATGGTTTCTCTTTACATCAGAAGACCCATCTGCTTATTTATTATTCTATGATAAAAAAAATTGGTAAAGTGCATGTCAGACCACGCTTAAGGTAGGGTTCCGAAGTTACCCAACACAATAATGCAGACTAAGAAAAGGGCTTTTATAGTTTCATACTATGAATATTTAAGCTATTCAACGTCAATGACAAAATATATATATCCGCACCATAGGTTCACCACCTATAAAAACTTTTATGAGTAAATTTTTAAGTTGGTCGTCTATTACTCAAAAATTTGTTAAGTCTTCTAAGCCGTGACAATTTTCCTTTTACTTCATTATATTTACTACTACCATGATTTTCCCCACCCCCAAAACCAACCGGTTAGCTAGCAGAGGGTGGGGGTGGGGACGCTTGACTCTAACAAAAATTAGGAGTTTAAAGCTTAATATTTTACAAACGAGTTCTTTAATCGAAAAATTGTTTTCACAAACCTACAATACTTTTAAAAACCTATCCAACGATTCCCTACTCGGTGTTGAAAGTGAGAAAAAAATTAACCCACTTTACATGTTCTATAAAAAAAAAATCAAGATTTTATGTTACTACTTTGTTGGCATGACTAATAGGTATGTATATTCGTTCCAGTTTTTTTCCAGTATTTCAGTACTAAGTACCAGTACTAAGAATATCTGAACTATCGTGCGGACAGACGGATGGACGGACAAAGCGAAACCATAAGGGTGCCTAGTTTACTTCGGAACCCTAAAAATGAATAAAAAATAATCAAATATTTTAAAAATTTCATATCATATATTATATTATTTATAAAATAATTATAAATATAATGCCTTTTTACAATCAGACTTTTTATTACTCACTGTAAATTTAGATGAAACTGGTAAAAATTAATGATCAAAGTGAATAGGTATTTGTGTTTATCATGTCAACTGTGTTCACAAATCAAGAGGGTTTTCACTTTTAATTTCTCACAAATGTTTTACTGTTGGACCGTTTGATACCTATGCCAACTGGCAAACCCGTAAACAAACATGTGAACGGAGCAACATTTCTGTTTTAAATGTAGGGATTATTATTGATGGTTGATGTAATGATGACTAAAAGATAATCGACTACATTCCTGTCGAAAAATACTAAATAATTAAATATTAATTGGGTAGCCATACAACAAACGTGTTTTTTTACTAATTTTTTTGCTCAATATTAATAACGGTAACAGGTAGACGCCTTAAATTTTCATGGAATATGTAGTTGTATATTATCTTTCAAAATAAATAAATATTTTTATTTATTTAACGAACTTAATTTTTAAGCATTTTTTACTCGATCTTAATAAACAGGTAGAAACTTATCTTTTATAGATGATGGTTCGGAACCTCTCGTGCGGAAGTCCGACACGCACTTGGCCGTTTTTTTTGCACAGCGTACTTGAGCGCCAAAATGACGTCACAAGGTCAAGCGTCTAGTTAATGTGACCGCAATGTACATTGTACTACGAGTACATTTCTCGCGGTATCGCCAGTTTTTTGCGGTCGAGACAATTTTTTACGGGTGGTCTTCCCTTTGATTATTTTTGATGACAATGGGATGGGATGATAACTAAATGGTGATTACGTCAGCAAAATTCATTTTTATTACTTTCGAGTTTTCTACAAATTTATTGCTTGCTACATTAAAATGTTTTTGTTAAAGTCTTTTATCTTACCTACCTAACCCAATTACTTACATTTAAACTTAACAACTCATGAATAAATCACAAAACTGAGGAACAGATTAAAAATAAATTAACAAATGTTTACGTAAGCAAAGAGGGAGAGGGTAAGTGATTTGCTTACTTTTGCTGACATGGGGGAGGGGGAAGTCAATAATTATTGTAAAAAAAAACAGTAGCAGTCGTGGGACTGCCGATAGAAGTGAAAACGGAACTATTACGTTGAGAGTAATTAAAACTATATGCAAAACATAGCTATAGATATGCTATTATCATTAGCATGTCGGTGACGCGAACCGAGGATTTTACCCTCTACCAAAACGCTCAACGCGCCTAAAGAAGTTTTCACTTCAAAAATCTGCTTACGTAATACTTGAACGGCTCCTATGTATACTTAAATATTTATTTTATTTATTAGGTATTTATTTTTATAGTTAACTAGCAAAAAGCAGAGCTTTGTAAGGGCTCGCAAAGTTATACTATCTAGTAATCTTATTCTTTTATATATATATATATATATATATATATATATATATATATATATATATATATATATATATATATATATATATATATATATATATAAAAGAAAGTCGTGTTAGTTACTCCACTTATAACTCAAGAAAGGCTGAACCGATTTAGCTGAAAATTGGCAGGGAGGTAGTTTAGAGCCAGGAGAAGGACATAGGATACTTCTTTTTTTTCCAATTAAAAAATAAATCTGCTTATTTATTGCCATTAAGGCGGAACAAAGTTTGCCGGGTCAGCTAGTATATATATAGATATAAACTTCATCTACGTCATTCAATTATCTTTAATTGAAAGAAATTACCAAATCAAATTGACAGTGCAACGTGAAATCTCCAACGATAAACATACATTTCATTAAAAACTTTGTAACAAAAAATTAAACAGACGCAACATTTTTTGGCGCCACAAAAATGCTAAAGACGTCTATATCTATACTAATATTATAAAATTGTAGAGTTTGTTTGTTTCTTTGGTCGTACGCGCTAATCTCAAAAACTGCTGAACCGATTTGAATAATTCTTTTTGAGTTGGATAGCCTGTTTATCAAGGAAGGTCATAGGCTATATATTATCATGCTGCGACAAGTAGGAGCGGAATAAACAAAGTCCGAGCGGACGAAGTCGCGGGCAACAACTAGTATTTTTATAAAAGTATTTTTATGAGAATTACATCTTTTAATGTATGGACTTTATTTATAATTATCCAACCTAAAAAACTCAGCGTATTTTCACCTAAACATTACATTTGCATCAAAGGCCCGCGTCGTCAGGTTTTGGACTAGGAATATTTGGTTTTTGTTTGTTGGTATTTTCAAGGAAAAATATGTATTAAAAATGAAGGTTGATCTTATAAAAAACACATTTTTGACATTTTGCTGAAATAATTGTTTTTTTTTTCTAAAATCAGGAAGTTCCTGGTTTTACGTCGATTTACGAAATCAAATCAAAAATGTTTTATTTAAATAAACCTTCAAAATTTTTAACTACGCAGGCACGAAGAATTGACGGTAGACACTCAGCGAATACATTTTTCGAATTTTTCTCTCAGAGAAACCCTCGGAGTTCGATTCCAGAGTCAGGCAAATGAAAAAATGTGTTTTTTCAGTTTTCTGATAAAACAACTTTACCCGGGATTGAAAAAGTGCCCTACTGGCGTTAGGCTGGCCACCTATCACATTGTGGGACTTAAGTATCTTCAGCTAACCATGGATGCACACGTTGTACTTCTGCTTACCTCTTCGGGGATACGGGCGTAAATATACCTTTTTTTTAGCTTTTTACCCTCGCCCTCGGGCTAAGATTGGGAATTGATCTCAATACAATATAAATCAATTAATACATCTGTATTGTTTCTCAATAAGCATATTGTGAAACTCTCTAACGCTCTATTTACTCTGTTCCCAGCAAACATCCCTGCTCTAGACCTAAATTCTCCTTGTGCCTCCCACAATATTACTTCGAACTTCCCTTGCATTCTCCTTTCAATGATTTTATCATACACCTTCGATGCCAAACTGATCAAACTGATGGCCCTATAGCTATTGCAGTTTATACTTCAACCTCGCCTTTATACGAGGGCACGATAACCGCGCGCCGTCAGTCAAATATGAAGAAACAATTCATGAAGTAGGTAGTCTCTTAATAAGTTCAAAAATTCTAAGAGAAAATGTATCTTCTATCAATTTTAACTCGTTAATTTAATAAGAGATGGCGTTAGTAGTAATAAGATTCTAATACAAATTATATTTTTTATTTTTATAAAATGGTATTTTTATGGTAGATAACAAATCTAGACATGAATATAAACTACCACATCGAAGCTCAAACCTAAAAATGCGATATTTTTTCAGTAAAATGTACCACAAAAGTGCATAGAAAGTGGCCTAGTGTAGGGCTCGCTTCGCTCGCCCTGATAAATTTTCAAATACTTACTTTTTTTAAATATTCAAGTTTCTACCTGTTTATTAAGATCGAGTAAAAAATTGCTTAAAAATTACGTTTTTTGTATGGGAGCCCCCTTTAATATTTACTTTAAATATTTATTTTTATACAAATAAATATTCTGTGAAAACTTTATGCGTGCACCTGTTACCGTTATTAATATTAAGCAAAGAAATACGAAAAAACACGTTTTATTATGGGGATCGTATCAAGGATATTGTATATTATTCTTAATATTTTAATTTTTTTATTTTTAATATTTATTGTGAAAATTTCAGCTTTCTAGCTGTCACGATTTATGAGATACAGCCTTGTGACAGATAAATAGACTAATAGACAGCAGAGGCTTAGTAATAGTGTCCCGTTTTACCTTTTAAGTACGGAACCCTAAAAAGAGTGAACCGAAATTTAATAGACTTTCCGGTTCCTTATACTTAATAAGCATATGAAGTTGTCTGTCCCGGCTATCACCAGAAACAATCGATAATTCTTATAGTTTTTAAACTATCAGATCGCTCAGATGGTTAGAACCAAGCAAGTTATATTCTAGGAATGTTCACACGCGCTTCAAAATCGTTCCGAAGAGTACCACGACATGGGTGGAGTGTGTCTCTTTCTACTAAATAAAGCGCCAACCGCCATATATAAGTGCGGCCATGCGTTGTTTGCAAATTACTACTAAGTAATTCTACTAATTTGAGAAACAGTTTTTGCATTGCATAATTAATTACGTAATAATTAAAATAAGCACATTTTAGAACTCACTATGTTAATTACAATACATTTTATGCTAATTTATTTATCGACGTGTATGAATAAAAAGTATTTAACGATTACCGAATGTGTAAAAATCTACCATCTAGATAGTTTTATTTACACTGGCAATTACAAGAAAGGGACAACATCCACTCTTGTCGTTGTCTTGCTCAGAACGTTTTTCCCCTCTGTTATGTAAGAAACAAATGTCAACTTTATTTATTACGAAATAAAGTACATTTTTATTTTTCAAATTTTGCTTCGTAACAATTCCAGTTATAGTATATAAGTTCCTTGGTTAGAACCAAATTAGCTATATTATCTGTAGCCACAAAAATTGTTGATACTTCATACCATCATACGTGTGGCGCTGCATGTCATGAAAAGATAAATTTACACATGAACTCCAGGAGCTCCATAATATTTTTTGTTGAAAAAACATTTTTGTAAGAGATGCCACAAATTTTCCGACAAAACGAGGGTGAAAGGTGGTTTTAGCGGTTTGTGACTGAAGTAGCTACCTACTGATTTTAGAAAAAAAAGTTAAATGAATCGTTGTAGATAAGAAAAAATATATATTACTTTTATTTTGATTATATGACACATTTTTCGTAGTGTTTTTCAATAAACGAAAATAAAAAAATCTGTAAACTGGTTGATCTAAAACGTAGTGATTGTATACTCTTTGGGTTGATCCTACAAGCCCTCCTTGAAATTTCCCGCTAAATTGAAACATTGTAACGTCAAAGGAGTAAAAAATATATTAACAGAAATATTATAGATTTTTGTAGATTAAATAATGTCGAAAAAACACCTTTTTTTCAAAAATCTATATTATTGACCGCCGCGTTGGTCAAGTGATTAGCGAACCTGAATACGCATTAATGGGTCTCGGGTTCGATTCCCGATAGAATTTATAACATATGTGTGATGAGCATAGATAGTATTTCTGGGTTTGGAATTTTATTAAATCTATTTAAGTATTTATATATGCATTTCTGTGTAGATAACCATAGACTAAAAAATGAAATCTTTTTAAGTTTGACCACAAACTATAGTCGTAAAGAAAATAGTGTACATGTGTGTATATTATCGTGCATGTTATATCATATAAATGTAAATTGTGTACGTCACGTTTATTTTAATTAATCAATGCATTTCTAATGCATACTGTTTAAAATATTAAGTTTATTACGTAATAGAAATATTGACATTCAGTCACACGATGCCACATATACATCATCACCGTCGACGTTGACTTGTTCACTAGTTTCGATTCAACACTCGAGTTCTCGGTCAAGAATCAGGTGAAAGAATTCAATACAATATTCTACTTACATTGTACAATTTTTTTTTTGAAAATATATTTCACACCACACTCAACAGAAAGCAAACAGGTCTGTATCATTCCTACTTACTGTCTCTATCATTCCTACTTACTCTTCCGTCTCTTCTCGCCCCGCACTCGTCTAGTATCGGGCGCAAGGGCAATAATACAAAACAATAAGAATATGTTTTCTCGTTCACATTTGTTAGACATAAGACAACTTGAGCGAATCATTCAGTGGTTTCGCTACTGCAGTTTCGCGGCGGAGGCGCTTAACGGCATAACGGACAAAAATACTGTATATTTTCTACAATTTTAAGATTGATCTTAAAGTAAGATAATAAATATCTTAAAGTAAGATAATAAAGTAAGATAATAAGTAAAAAAGCGGATTTCGAACGTTTTTTTGATAAATCATAGACTGATTTTAGACAGAACGCTGAAATCTGTTTAACATTACTTTGATTGTTACTAGTTACAACTGTTAATAAGTTTTTAATAAGTGAAAGAATCGCTACACTATCAACATGGAAAATACAGTTTTTATTTATAAAAAAATTGATACCTAACCAATTTTTGTTTTAATCATTCCTGTAAAATACTCAAGCTTATTTCATTAATACAAATAGGCAAGTAGCGCGATTTTAATTCGCAAAATGAATTTATAAATTAAATAATAATTTGGGGGAAGATGAGACAATTTTGTTCCCAGTTCTCCCGATTATGAATTCGACGGAAGATGTGAGAAAAAATTTCCAGTTTCCCCCGTTTGGGGAAAGCATTCGGGGGAATCTGGGAATAGATAAAAAATAATCGCACGAAAAGTAATGCGTAGTCACACATTAAAATTAGTGAGTGAATAAACAATGATCACTTGATTAGGCTCCCCTATGGCTGCAATTAAAAAAAATAGACTACCATCGGGCTATACCCATTTCAATAAAAAAGGAATTATGAAAATAGGACTACTCTGTAAAAAGTTATGCGTGTACCATAAAAAAATATAAGTAGGTACGCGTCTAATTAAGAAACTCCTCCGTTTTTTCGTCAGTTGAAAATAAGAGATACCAAGCATCAAATAGGTAGCTAACCAAAGTGATTTAGCATCTCGTGAATAAATAGTTTTTATTTTAGGTACCAAGTGCCATAGATTGCAGATTCATAGTTAAAAAATCATAAATATATTTAATTTTTTTTAAATAAATTTTGCTTAAAAGTTATTTAATTTGCTATTAGAAAAAACACTATAATTTAAATGAATTCTTGCTGATAAGTTAAAATGTTAAACTAAGAACTTCATATTGTGTAATTTGAAAAATATATAAATGTAAATATTTTAATTGAATCACAAATGGGATTTTGTAAATTATAAGAAAAACAAGACAAGCCCGCGAGTTTTATTTTTTTTCGGAATGTCTCAATTGCTGTTAGCCTTATGGGCTGATACAGCTTCACCGGTCGCGGGGGCGAGCAGAGTGCTCAGCCAGAATTTAAAGGTGTAGGGCTGTACGCCCTCCGCCCTAAGGGTGTCTCCTGTGAGACCGAACCTCGGCTTAGGGTTGGGTCGTGATTTGCGATGAGAGGGCTAGTGGCATTGTTTTGTACGTCCGCCGAACCTTGCCCTTGGGCTCGGTTTGCCGAAGGGCGAAACAGGGGTCCTCGTCGCCGCCGGCGGCGACGGTGTCGCGAATGTAGGTGTGTAGTGTTATCGTGTAAACCGTTGGCCAGAGTTATCGGGTCATCGGGATCGGTAAGAACGTGGCGGGGCCTACGTAGTTTGGGATCGGGATTAGGGTCTGGGATGTAGTCGGCCGCGGCTACCACCAGTGGGTTCGGATGCGAGATGGCACGATCGAAGTATCTTTTGGAGATGTCTTTGAAATGCTTTGCTAAGCTCGGCAATTCAAGATGATTTTAGAGCGATGATTTTTTATGATTTTAAAAGTTCTCTTTCTCCGCAAGACTGTGCCGATCGTCTTCAAAATGCTTTTGGGAGAGAAGCACCTTGTTTGAGCACCGTGAAGCGATGGTTTGCTGAATTTGAGAGAGGTCCAATTTTTTTACATGACGAATTTCGTGAAGGGCGGCCTTCAACTGCCGTCAACGAAAATAATGTGGCTACTGTTAAGCGGTTAATTGAAGAAAACCCGCGGATTACCTATGAGACAATTCGATAACTATTGGGGATTGGTATGAGCTACATTCAGAAAACTTTACACGAAGAATTGAAAGTTCGGAAACATTGATGTCGTTGGATCCCTCATAAACTGACAGCGGAGCAGAATCGGGCCTGGGTGGAATGGTGCTCACAGATGCTACTGAAGTGCAACCACGGACATTCTAATGCTGTTTATGACATTGTCACAGGAGACGAAACGTGGATTTATTGTTTTGAACCCGAAAAAAAACAGCAATCTTGTGAATGGGTGTTTGAAAATGAGAACAGGCCAACAAAAGTGAAACAAGCGAGAAACGTTGGTAAAAAAATGATCGGGTTTTTTTTCTCAGCTACGGGTCCCATCTGTACAATTTTACTTGAAGATCAAAAGAGTGTTAATGCCGAGTGGTATTCTACTATTTGTTTACCCAGGGTGTAAAAAAAGGTTCACGAAAGACGATCCAAAAGCCGCATTTTCCTACACCATGATAACGCTTCTTCACACACGGCCAACAAAACAAAGTCATTTTTAGCTTCCGAAAAAGTACATCTCGTCACTCATCCTGCGCAGAGCCCCGATCTAGCACCCTGTGATTTATGTATTTTCCCCAAAATCAAACATTTGATGAGAGGTTTTACTTTTACCAACCAGAAGAGGCAGTGATAGCGTTCAATCAGCACGTAAAAACATGCCTTCAAATCTGTGGTCCTCCTGTTTTAAAAATGGTTCGATCGCATGAAAAATGTTTAAAATGTAAAGGAGATCATTTTGAAAAGCAATAAACATAATATTTTGTATAACCAAAAACGTGGTATAAAGTGTGGTGTAAAGTGTGGTGGCCGAGGGTGGATAACTGTGCCGTGGGGTCTTCATTTTTTTTCAGACCTACGGTGAGTTCGTTTCATTTCTTACACCGCTTTTATATATTTTCCCTTTCAGTAACATCACAAAGGTAGATACACTTAAAAGCTCGCGGAAAATTGCAAAATAACTAGTTTCCTTCATCTGAACAATGGATTTCCGCAAACTAGCGCCTGAATCTATAAAATATATTAAATAAAGTAGTATCTTCACGCCCACATCCCCGAATACACAGCCAGAGGTACAACAAGTGCACCCACGATTAGAAAATACTTAGTCCCACATAATGTGATAGCTGGCAAGCCTATCGCTAACCGGGCACTTATCCAATCCCGGACAACGTCGCCTTATTTAAAAAAAAAAACTGGAAAAACACATTTTGAAGTGCCCAACCCGGGAATCGAGCCTCATGTGGTCAACATCAACACCGGACCACAAGCGATATAAAATATTAAATAAATCGTTTATAATTACTAATCAGTATATATTATTATAGAGAGCGGTTACGCACTGCGTCCGATCCGAATCGGTAAAATTACATCCCGAGTAGTGATGGGCAATGGAAAAATTTCGGATGGAAAAGAAAAGAAAAAAAATACTTTTCCGATATTTTTCCATTTCTTTTCCAATATTTTTCCACTAACTTGGATTGTAAATAAAATAATTATGACATTGAATATTTATTGCTACTGTTTTATTTAAGTATATGAAAGTACTATTCTTACAACGGTAAAGAAATAACATTTCGCTCTATGTAAACACTCAATTTTGATCAGACTGAGGTAACTGAAGGACACAAAACTGTCACTTCATCTACATTGATGTGTTTTCCTTTAAATCCATCTACAAATTTTAAAATATGACGATAAAGTAAGTTTCTCATACATGGAGCTACATATAGTAATTCTTCCAATAGTAAAGAGTTCTCTTGTTTCTGTGTACAATTATAGTTGTAAATCTTATCAAAATCAGTTTTGCTCTCTTTTGTAGCTGACTGTGATTTGACTGGACTTGGTTTATCTTTTTCTTCGATTTCGTAGATCGGCGAGGTATTTGTGCATTCTTCATTAGTTCCGCTTTTTTTCCATTTCCCCTCCCAAACCTGCGACAATTCAAATTCTTCTGCTTCGAGACAGTCTTGTGAAAATTTCCTTTTTTTGCTAAAATAACAATAATATCCACATATGAAACAAATTTTCATAGTTTTCGGCACGGTTAATTATAATGAAAGAAAAAATATAACATTTTACTTATTATACTTCCATAGACTCATACATATAATATCATTGGACTCATATTGATGAGCTCAATTTCGAACGGAACAAATATTATTGTATATTATATTATATTTAATATCACAAACACGATTAAACAAGTGAATCAAGATCACGGAGCTTCCACGTTATAAAATAATTTATGACATAATATGTCTATGGGGAATCCCCGTGAATAGATAATTTTGTAGTATCAATAATCAGCAACATTAATATAAATATATTAACGAGTTCCGTTTTTAACACAGACACGCACCCACAACTTTAAACCAATCTAATACATAAAAAATATCAAATACATAAGTGATTTACTTCAAGATATATGTTAAAATGATAAATAAAGTATGTTATTTATTTAGTACAATGTAGATATTCTATTGTTGCCAAATAATGGATTATATGTCTAAATAATTTAAACTATTGATTAATTACCGTAATTATATATTCCTAAATTGTGAAGATATTACTAAACATATTTTTTCTATGACCTCACTGCGCCCCACTAGAAGGTTAGGGTATTTATTTCATCACGTTGAATAACAACGATACTTACCCACTATTTTAGATTATTATTTAAAATATTCGAACAATTTAATAAATACGTCTTCTATAATTTGGCAACACTAAAACATTTTGTACTAGTTGCTACAAATGTCTCGGGGATTTCCCGCAAGACCTTTTGAATACTAGCTACGTAATTTTTACTTAATTGGCGTGCAACTTCTCTATAGTGTATACTTACGTTTCATGCAAGTGGTGTTTTTTCTTTGTCAATTTTATTAAAACAGTATAACTTTCGGTTAAATATAATTATAATGGGGCGTAAAAAAGATAAAAACACGTGGAATCTTTTTGAAAAACGAAATAATGGTGTATCATGTAGGTATTGTATGAAAATATTTCGATACGCTAACGTAACCCGTATGCGGTCACACATTGCAGATTGTGATAAAATTCCACGAGATGTGAAAATTATGTTAGATCCGAAAGGAACCAATTCTACGGATAGTTTGCCTTCTACTTCATTGTGTCTGTCAGTTCCAGCAGCTTGTATGGTAAATGAAAAAAGGCATAAATAAATTAATAGCTTTAACTACTGCAGTATACGGAACCGCTATTTCTTGGGTAGAACATCCATTATGGAAGAAAGTTTTTGCTGCTTTGACACCATCATATCAGTTACCTACTAGAAAAACTTTAATGTCACACATTGATAAAGAATATGATGAAATGAAAAAAATGTCAAGATGATATGATGAAAACATTGACAAACTAATTGAAGACATATTATTTATAGATGCAGCACAAAATACAGAAAATGATCTACTGTTTGAAAGTGATGATTCAGATTAATTATCCAACATTCCTACTATACATATCTACATTCCAGTTGAAAATTATGTAAATGTTATATAAATCTATAGTAAAAGAGTTTATAAAAAAAAAGTTTGAATCATATGCATCAAACATGTTTATGATAAGTAATATCAGAACAATATTTTAAATTTTATAGTAATAAATATTTTACAGTAAACAATATTTTTCCATTATTTTTCCAATTTTTTATTTTTCTGAAAAATAAAAGGAAAAATTTCCAAGGTTTGAAATTTTTCCGAAAATTACCCATCACTAATCCCGAGTAGTCGTAGAGCCTTTTGTATGGAAAGATACACTGTGCGCACTACATCCGAGTTCCGCAGAAGTTACACGTATAGCCGAGCGATCGCCTCTTACGACTTACCTGGCAAAACGGCAGTTAGTATATTCTTCAAAGGAGTCCACTCCAACACAACTTGTATTATTTAATTAATAGTATTTAATTAATAGTATAATATTTTAATCAATAGTAATAGTAGAAATTTAAAAACTGCAATTGTGCAGGGTAATGTACCAAAGTGAAATAGAAATAGCAAGGGCGGATCGAGGGGGGGGGGGGGTCATGGGGGTCATGACCCCCCCGGGTAGGGGTCTAGATTTGAATTTAATAGAATTAGATAAGGATTAGAGCCTAGAGACTGGATCGGCCCTTGTATGTGTGACCCACCCCTGAACCGAAGGCTGGAGATCCGCCCTTGAGAAATAGCTTGTTTTATGGTGGGATAGAAGTCATGTGTTGAAACTACCTTGCCTAAAATGAAACTACCTTGCTGCTACTCAGTTCGTAAAAAGTGAACGATGGGCCAACTGTGTCGAATGAGGTGGCAGAGTTATTCTATTACTAGCTGTTGCCCGCGACTTCGTTCGCGCGGACTTCGTTTACTCCGCACAGACCCTCCCCCGGAGGTGATAGCGTGATCATATGTAGCCTATATGTTGACCCGACCTGTTAGTAATATTCATGCAAAATTTGAAGTAAATCCATGCAGGACTTTTTAAGTTTACCCCGGACATACATTGACTTTCCTACGATTTTATTATATGTATAGATTAATTATCGCGATAGTTTTGAATTTTACCAACAAACTAGCTAACCCGGCAAACGTTGTTTTGCCATACAATTGTATTGAATATTTTGGTGAGGTAATTGATGGGAGGGGAGTGGGGGGGTAATTAAGATAAAAACTATCCTATCTTTTAATATGGACCAAACAGTAGATATCTACGAAATTTCATTAAAATCGGTGCAGTAGTTTAGGAATCCATTGCGGACAAACAATGTGACACGTAATTTATATTTATTAAGATAAATAATTTCGTCCGCATCAAACTATTTAAATAATTTTTTTATTAATCTAACGATAGTCTATATAGTTTGGTGGAAACGGATCTTAGTATTTTTAGCATCGGTTCGGTGACCAGGTGGGGCAGATGTCCCACAGTGCCCCACAGTGCGCACGCCTTCGGAAATAGCCAAAGTAAAAAAAATGGAAAATGCTGAAAACGTACAATAGTATCTAGTGCCAAAAGCTGACGTCAATTGAAAGGACACACAACATTGATCATGTAAACGATCTGCGTACAAATGAAATTGTTTTAATAAAGGATGTCTTGTTTTTTTCAATATTCACATTTTCACTATTCGAATAGTAAATAGTGCAAAAAGCAATATCTGATTGCGATCCGAGTTTCCTAGATTTGTATTTTCTCGGAATTGGATCGGATGCAGTGCGTAACCACTCTTACCAAGTAAATATTATTTAATCTGTGCCATTACTAAGATCGGACAAAAAACTTTTTTTATATCATAAGATAGCAAACAAACAGGTTGGTCTCCTGATAGAAAGGGTCAACCATCGGCTATAGACATTAAAGATCATAATGGTGCATTGCTATCTTGTGTTTAATGTCACATGTATAAGTTTAACGGCTACCTTACCCTCCAAACCGGAACACGACAGTGACAACTGTCAAGCACTGACGCTATTGCGGCAGGAATAGGTAAGGCGGTGGTACCATATACCCGAGCGTATGGTGGTACCATATAGTCGGGCCGATACAAAACTCTACCACCTAGTAGTCACGATGGTAGTGACGCGCATAGCCACTCGGACATCTTTTACGACCTGCCTGGTAGAACGGCAGTTGGCCTATTCTTCAAAGGAGCCCGGAACCAACACGGGAGAAAACATTTCTTGGAACCCCTTTGATTTTTATTTGTTTTTATAGGGACCATTGCAATATATGTACAACTATCAGTTACGTAAACAAAACTCATAACCTACTTCCCTTTGCGCAATCAAGTAAAAAAGTAGCCTATGTAACTTCTGGATAAGATGGTTTTCTAAAGGCGAAAGAATTCTTAAAATTGGTAGAGTAGTTTTTGAGTCAAATCATAACAAACAAAAGTCAAATCTTTCCTCTTTATAATTTTAGTTTAGATGAAAATTTCAAATATCTCCCTGGTATGATTTGTAAGATGCATATGACATACGGATGGATAGACAAAGAAATTAGGGCAGACAGATCAGTTATAACCCTTTAGACACGCGCACGCAATCCTAAAAATAAGAAAATAATGTGACATACTAATTAGCTCGACCAGTTCCAACGGAAATATTTTAAACTTACGTCTAACAACTTAATAAAAATGACATAAGCGATTATAAATCACTATTCCACATTACATGACATAAAGTTATTTCCCGGTTTGTATTTTCGGATATCACAACGTCATAAAATATTTACGAGCCGACGCAACGAACCGCGAACCAAAAACTGAACGCATCAAAGTATAGATATATAACGCATTTTGGTATATCACACTTTTGATAACATACTATGTTAAAGCTTTTCTTATACATCGTTAACCGTTAAAATGTGGTACGGGAGGTAGATGCTTTGAATTCCATGGACCGCATGACGAACCAACGTATTCATAAAGGAGCTTGTAATAACCACAAGGTTACCTACTTTCAGCGGATATTGAAATATTTTGGACACGTAGCTCGTAAAAACCCTGACAGCCTAGAGAAATTAATGGTGGTTGGCCAGGTCGGCGGATAAATACGGAAGAAAAGATAAGAACGGTGGTCTGAAACAATAAAGACGCTCACAGGCCTGCCAATAACCAAAGCCATCAAGACCGCTGAGGGTAAAAACACGAGGTGGAACATAATGTTTCAAGCGATTTTCAGTAATAAAAATGCTGAATAAAGAGGACCGAGCAGGATCTATTTTACCGCAGGATCGGACTTACGTAGGTTATACCTGCGTCCGTCCGTCCGTCCGAATTCCGATCTTGTGATAAAATGGGGATAAAATGTGGCCTATATGTAGCTTTCTATGCTTCTTACCGATCCCGATAACTATGGATAACGGTTTACACGATAACACTACACACCTACATTCGCGACACCGTCGCCGCCGGCGGCGACGAGGACCCCTGTTTCGCCTTTCGGCGAACCAAGCCCAAGGGCAAGGTTCGGCGGACGGGCAAAACAACGCCACTAGCCCTCTAATTGCAAATCACGACCCCACCCTAAGCCGAGGTTCGGTCTCGCAGGAGACACCCTTAGGGCGGAGGGCGTACAGCCCTACACCTATAAATTCTGGCTGAGCACTCTGCTCGCCCCCGCGACCGGTAAAGCTGTAACAGCCCTTAAGGCTAGCAGTAATTGAGCCATTCCGAAAAAAAAAGCTTTCTATTGGACAAAGAATTTGTAAAATTTTTTAGTTTAAAAATTTAGTAGTTCCTGAGATCCCTATACACAAACTCAAAAATTTACAAACTTTGCTATTTTATAATATTAGTAAATATAGGATAACAAACAAGCAGATATTTTTTGTAATGGTAAGACACAACAATCTTCTAAAATATTATTTAATGGTGCATTGAAAAATGCTAAGCATATAAATTTTCCGGGTACCTACTTTACCCTCCAAATCTTACTATGATCAAAGAGTAGGTATGTAACGTATTTGCTATAATGTGAATGAGTTTTTTACTGATAAAATGAAATATTAATCCAATAATTCTTTTATTGTATAATTATTATACAAAATAATTTTCTCGTGGTAAATTTAAATTTAATATTTATTTTAAAACTATTAATTATTATTAGGTATTATTAACAAAACTATAATTGGTTGGTATTTTATACGGTTACGGTTACGGCACTTTATACAATGTGTAACGTCCATAAATCTTGTAAATAAACTACTTTTTTTTCAAACCGGAACATGGTTGTGAAACGCGCTGTTGTTATTGGTGTAGAAAAAGGTAATGCGTTTTTACCAAACCTAGACAAGACTCAGAAGTCAGTTAGTTACATGTTTGACCCATCGTTCGCCTTTCATGATCTGCCTAGAAGGAAGGCAGATATTCTATTATTTGAAAATAGCCCCGACCAGCCAGCTTAGAATGAATAGTGAGTGATATGTTACGCACGATAAACGAGAGATTTGATCAATAAGAAGAACTTATATCTCATTTAAAGGATCGAGCACATTAGGACGGGCCGCAGGAGCGGGCCGTCGCAACGCAGCACATTTCCGTATTTCTTTCTTTGTTGATTATCATAAACTGGATCTTGCTAATCATATGACGCTTCGTAGACGTGAACTAAAATTTGAATAAAAAGCTACTAGTTTACGTGTAATGCTCGACTGACTTACAAAATGCACTTAGAAAAGTTTTAACAGGCAGGAAACCTGTGTGCCTTTAGTGTAAACTGTTTAACGCCAATGACAGATATATCCATATCTGTCATTGACGTTAAATAGGTTAAATTTTATAGTATGAAACAATAAAAAAATCCTCTTCTTAAACCACATAATTGTTCTAGGTAACTACGAAACTTTTTTATATTACACAATGTTTAATTTGTATGCCATATTAATAATAAGAGATTTATGTGAGAAACAATTTATCCCATGTCTTCTTGTCGTCTGACGTGAACGGGACAAGAGCGACTTCGGCTTAAAAGGCGAGCAGAGTACAAAACCAGAGTTTAAAAATTATTTGGTACTTTTAAAATTATACTTATTGTGGTGAATTATAGGAGAAATGATGAGTCTCACCATGAGTGCGCGCAGCGACACAAAATTTACACGATAGTTCGTAAACGCCCTTTAGAGGTCGCCTTTTCTGTTACTCAGAACCGCCTTTTGCTAGAGCGAGAAATATAGCTGAATGGTAATAGCTCGCGGCGAAATCCTCGGGGCGATCGCATTGGCGCTACCATTCTCTAGATTTTAAAAATGACATTGATCCTTTTCTTGATATTAAAGCTAGTCGGAATAATCTTTTTATCTCCTACTAGCTTTCATATTGGATACTACTCGTAGCTTTAATATCGCCCTATTTTTTCTGTTACTCAAAAGCGCCTTTTACCAGAGCAATAAAGATAGCAGAGACGCAATAGCACGCGGCGGAATCCTCCGGGGCCGGGGCGATCACATCCCCGCTACCTTTCTCTAGCTTCTGAGAATTTTGTTGATCCTTCTCTTGAAATTTCCAGTACTAAAGCTAGTCGGAAAACTCGTTTGAGGTAAGCCGTTACAGCGTTTGGCTGTTGGTATAAAAAGGTGCGAGGTAATCGAACAGTTAGGTATAGATTTTCGATCGCCAAGACGGTGTGTAGACGGTGGGATTCCTCGCAACACTTAGGTACCTAAAAATTAAAAAGCTCACACTCCCTTTAACACAGACTGCAGAACGCACACAGGAGACAGACAGTTTAATGTACTAAGTACTAGAGTACGTACGTAAATCGTCCAACCAAAGACAAATTTAAGAAGTGCTGTATAGAGTATGCTGCGTAGAGTATAATATAAATTCGCGACCAAAAGGACGAACTTATGGCGGTTACGAAAATGCCGTGAATTTTATGGCGCTTACGCGTTTCATTCAACGAGCTCTGACGTGGGTGCAGTCCATGGAATGCACCTACACGTGGTGTGGCGTGGTGCACGCTTTGTCTAATACGTTAGACGTACAATTTTACACTGAATTCTGTATTTGGGAATTGATACTGGAGTGCTCCAGCCAGAAGGTGCAAACAGTACTACATGTGCAGCTGAACATACGCTTTGTGAAGAATTTATACATGGCTTAATATGAAGCACTAACTAGAACTATTCAATACCTTCAAGTTACTTAAATGCTAACTGAGCTTTACCGCCCAAAAGATTTTATGTAGTTTGCTATTTCAACAATGTTAATGGTTTCAAAAATTATGAGGGCCTTTTCAAGAATAGAGAATTCCTGTCAAACTTTTTTTTTAGTGATTAAGGCAGAGGATTAGGCTTTTTGAAGTTTAAAAGTAACGAGATTTTTACTTTGACCCGCTCCAAAGATGCCTCAATTCCGGACACAAACCTAAACCTATTCTGACTCTCACGTAGCTGCCCGCGAATGATTTACAAGGGCCGTACACCCACAATATTTCCCTTATTGTCGCCTGTATAGCGATTATTGTTGAATGACATTTAAGAGTCATTTTATAATAGAATGCCGACTTCTTATGTTTTTGTTTACCGTCATCTTAAAAACCCAATATTATCTATATAAGGCAAAATAAGTAGATTTGTATTAGAAGTAATTTCTCACGTCAAAAATATTGTCAACGAAATTTGAAACAAAACCACATATTTTGCATATATCTTTAAAGGGTTTTTCGTTAAGACAAACGATCGAACAATTGCGCTTTTTACGAACACTTTTCTAATTTAAAGAAATATATCTATGTTTTTTGTAATATAATGGGAGAAATGATTAAGGTTTATAATGTTCGTAAAGATAGTAGGTATATATGCTATAACTAATTTCTCAATTTGATAAATCGTTACAATACATGTAAAATCAAAAGATTTTAAAACGTGTAAAAAAGTGAATTGCAGCAAATTTATTATGTACAGTTTTGTAAACACACATGGTATAAGAGCAGGCGAAGCCGTAAACAAAATCTTGTTTTATATAATGGTAAGCCCAGTAAATTTTAATTTAAAAAATTTGAATTAACTTACATTTTTTAATCTTCAGTGACTACCTTAATGGAAATTAAAATTTAAACATTTTGAAAGTTGCAGGGCGTTCTGCTCTAATGTTTTCTTTTACACATGCATTTTCTATATTTCTAAATAAATTACCTGTTTCTTTGTTTGGAGTAGAAATTAGACGACAAAAACATAACACACAAAACGACACATATATTTCTACTTACTGTAAATTCGATATAACACAAAAATTCTTGCCAAAGCTGCTGCGCGCACGCACGTCACGCCCGTTGCCGTATATTTTTAATATAAAAATATCTAGTCTAGTATCGAATCATAAAAATATAAATATTTTAAGATCAACCGCTTGTACAGCATCAAGCTCCGTCTACCCATTGACGTATTCGTTTCAAACTAATTTCGGTGCAGCGGCTATTCCGCGATTCTGTAAACATCGTGGTGGTGACATTCGCCCAGTATTACTTGAACCTCAACCCGCGTAATACGCCTTAGTTGTTACCACGAAGTTATGGATTAAGAAGATCAATTTAAATTGGTTGTTCTGGAAATATACAAACATAAAATTTCGAATTCCGTGAACTGTAAAGAGAAGGAAGAAAGACTACTTTACCTAAAAGTTATTCGGTTAAGTTTGCACGCAATAAGTTCTGTTTCAGGCACACCATGAGTCAGCCGCGATGAGGAAATGCGTGCACGTTATTTCGGAGCAGCCGACATTGTCTAATGGTTTTATATATTTAATACACTCGTTTCCTTAGGAAATTGTGTGGAAACATTTGTTAGATAGGCTTAATAGTAGCAGACAACATAACGACGTTATGACGAATTTTCCGTGAAAAATGAGAGCGGAAATTCCGTAATAATGTCGTATATAGATGCGGTGATTTAATAGGGTAATAATTTAATTTTATATTAAAAAAAATTCATCGTCTTTTAAGAAAAGTCAGGAGTCTTATATATGAAAATTCCTGCGGCATAGCACAAATAGTACCTATTTTCTCGGTACTGAAATATGTTTTTTAGGATTCCTTAATAAATTAGGCACCCTTATAGTTTCGCTATGTCCGTCCGTCCGTCCGCACGATAGTTCAAAAATTCTTAGTCCTAGAAAGCTGTAATTTGGCATGAATATACATATTAGTCACGGCAATAAAGCGGTTACAATTCATGAAAAATATGTTTTTTTTTAGCTCCTGTATATAAAAAGTGGGGATGTTAATTTTTTTCTCACGTACCGGGGATTCGTTAGATAGGTTTTTAAAAAATATTGGAGGTATGTGAAAACAAGTTTTCGATTAAGGGATTCCTTTGTAAAATATGAAGCTTTAAAATGCTATTTTTTGTTAGAATCGAGCCCCCCCCCCCCCCACCCCTCCGCAATCTAAACGGTTGGTTTTGGGGGTTGGAAAAAAATCGTGGTAGTAGTAAATACATGGGGCACACTAAAAGTTTTGCACTTCTAGCTAATCGGAACTATTTGAATTTCGAATGCTATATTTTTAAAACGTTGCAACCTTAGTAATAAAAAAACAATTGGCAGGAAATGATTTGTCAATTGTTTTTTTTATCACACATCAAAGTTTTACGTACGCAACGAAAATGGAATTAAGTCGAAATGATTTTAGAGCGATGATTTTTTATGATTTTAAAAGTTATCTTTCTCCACGAGACTGTGCCGCCCGTCTTTCAAAATGCTTTTGGGAGAGAAGCACCTTGTTTGAGCACCGTGAGGCGATGGTTTACTGAATTTGAGAGAGGTCGAGTTTCTTTTCATGGCAAATTTTGTTAAGGGCGGCCTTCAACTGCCGTCAACGAAAATAATGTGGCTACTGTTAAGCGGTTAATTGAAAAAAAAAACCCGGATTACCTATGAGACAATTCGAGGACTATCAGGGATTGGTATGAGCCAAATTCAGAAAATTTTACACGAAGAATTGAAAGTTCGGAAACTTTGTTGTGTTGGATCCCTCATGAACTGACAGCGGAGCAGAAGCGGGCTCGCGTGGAATGGTGCTCACAGATGCTACTGAAGTACGACTACGGACATTCTAATGCTGTTTATAACATTATCACAGGAGACGAAACGTGGATTTATTGTGTAGCGGCTCAAAAATAATCACAAACGCTACAAGAAAAAATAATAAAAAATGGACAAAAATCAATAACAAATGAAAAAAATGAAATTCAAAATAAAATCCTGAATCGCGATATTACAATTATTTATCTTGTAACAACTATATACAAGTTTCAACGTTTCTCAAATGGACTTCGGTCCCCAGGCAGTACACCTTGCCTGGCTGGGAAGATCTTCCTTTTCCCCTCACTTGTCCTTGTGTGACGTCATCGACCTCCACAGTTATGACGTCACCTGACAAGAAGCTGGCCCGCTGGTTGCATCACTATGACCCTTCAACGGTACGGACCAGCGGCGCCACAGTGGTGACCCCGACGTGATTTGAACACGCAACCTTCTGATGTGTGGAACCAGCGGGCCAGCTTCTTGTCAGGTGACGTCATCGACCTCCACAGTTATGACGTCACCTGACAAGAAGCTGGCCCGCTGGTTCCATCACTACGACCCTCCAGCGGTAGCGACCACAGGCGCCACAGTGGTTACACCGACGTGATCATCACCACTAACAGCTATCAACATGCCACAGTGGTGACCCTCGGCAAAACAACACGCATCAGCCTTCTGACCATCAGCGACTCCTGATACCCCCTCTGCTTCCAACAGCATCAGCCAGCTTCACAAGCTACGCCTCATCTACGCTTTCCGGAATCCATTTCGAACTGCCTACGTTCACTGGATCTCCAAGCAGCAACTCAGTCCCGCTCGTTCCGACTCATTGCGAACCACAGCGGAGGCGCACTCGTCCCGACTCACCGAGGACCGCGCTTATTCGGCTCGTCTCGACTCACCGCAGACTCGAGCACTCAAGGCACATACGCTTCACTGGCACAACCAGATCGACCTTCGGTCTTGGGGGAGAGTATTGTAGCGGCTCAAAAATAATCACAAACGCTACAAGAAAAAATAATAAAAAATGGACAAAAATCAATAACAAATGAAAAAAATGAAATTCAAAATAAAATCCTGAATCGCGATATTACAATTATTTATCTTGTAACAACTATATACAAGTTTCAACGTTTCTCAAATGGACTTCGGTCCCCAGGCAGTACACCTTGCCTGGCTGGGAAGATCTTCCTTTTCCCCTCACTTGTCCTTGTGTGACGTCATCGACCTCCACAGTTATGACGTCACCTGACAAGAAGCTGGCCCGCTGGTTGCATCACTATGACCCTTCAACGGTACGGACCAGCGGCGCCACAATTGTTTTGAACCCGAAAAAAAACAGCAATCTTGTGAATGGGTGTTTGAAAATGAGAACAGGCCAACAAAAGTGAGACAGGCGAGAAACGTTGGTAAAAAAATGATCGCATTTTTTTCTCAGCTACGGGTCCCATCTGTACAATTCCACTTGAAGATCAAGAGAATGTTAATGCCGAGTGGTATTCTACCATTTGTTTACCCAGGGTGTTAGAAAAAGTTCGCGGAAGACGACCCAAAAGCCGCATTCTCCTACACCATGATAATGCTTCTTCACACACGGCCAACAAAACAAAGTCATTTTTAGCTTCCGAAAAAGTACATCTCGTCACTCATCCTGCGCATAGCCCCGACCTAGCATCCTGTGATTTCTGTTTTTTCTCCAAAATCAAAGATTTGATGAGAGGTTTTACTTTTACCAACTCCGAAGAGGCAGTGATAGCGTTCAATCAGCACGTAGAAAACAAGCTTCCAGATCTGTGGTCCTCCTGTTTTAAAAAATGATTCGATCGCATGAAAAAATGTTTAAAATGTAAAGGAGATTATTTTGAAAAGCAATAAACATAATATTTTGGTTATAACATGTTGTTTTTTTAGGTTAGGCAAAACTTATAATGTGACCTACGTATAATGAAGTTAAAAAGAAAACTATCACGGCTAAGAAGGCTTTTTAGAGCTTTTACAAGTTTTTGAGTAATAGTCGACCAACTTATAAAATGTGCTTAGAGAAGTAACATAAATGAATGAGTAACAAATATTTTTCTGTGAATAAACGCTGTTCACCTTTTAACTTTTAAGTTGTTAAAAACAAATAATCTTCATTTTGCTGTGAACAAACGTTGTTCATCTTTTAACTTGTAAGTGGTTAAAAACAAATAACCTTCATGATGAGAGATACAATTACGTATTCTAGGTATGTCTCTTTGAGTATTAAAACAACCAAAGGTCTATGTTAACAATATATTTCGACGTGAATGGCTTAAAATAGAATTCAGTAATCATATTTTTTGTAGGTCTTTGGTAACAATTGTGAATTCAAGTAATATTTATATTTAAATGATTTTAAGTGCCCGTGATACAATTTATATTTCAGTAAAAATAATAGGTAATATATTACAACACGATAAGCATTTATCGACATGCGTTGCTTTTGAGGCTAACTTTGTATGCACCCTCATTATTCTTCTTTAAAAAAACTCAAAAAAACAGATTAATGTACCGATTGATTACAAAATCTAGTTTTCTATG
Source organism: Apodemia mormo (assembly GCA_036924255.1). Classification (NCBI taxonomy): domain Eukaryota; kingdom Metazoa; phylum Arthropoda; class Insecta; order Lepidoptera; family Riodinidae; genus Apodemia; species Apodemia mormo. The sequence goes on along the minus strand of JAUPFN010000015.1, from coordinate 30,781,480 downwards.
CTATGCGCGTCAATAACATCGTGACTACTAGGTGGTAGAGTTCTGCATCGGCTCGACCGGGTCTGGTACCAACGCCTTACCTATTTTCGTCGCAATAGCGTCAGTGCTAGTCACTGTCGTGTTCCGGTTTGGAGGGTAAGGTAGTCGGTAAACTTATGCATGTGGCATTAGACCTCACCACAAGATAGCAACGCACCGTTAACATCTTTGTTGTCTATAGGCGATGGTTTGACTCTTTCCAACAGGAGACCTATTTGTTTGTTTGCTATCTTATGATATAAAAAAAAAGAAAGATAAAAAAAAACTGCCTCCAATGTCGCAAATTACATCAAAATCGGTTTATCCGTTCGGAAAGAATTTTCCTTTATAAAAAAAATGTTTTATACACTCCTGTGAGATTTTTCAACCAATCACTTTTTGGTATTACACAATTAAATAGTTTAGTGCTAAACAAGATAAAATTAAAAATTTCAAAAACCCCCGACACATCCTCAGACATTCCGCTACATACGTTGAAATCATTTTGATCCAAAGTGTATGTAAAATATAACGAATGAGACCACACTCAATGGACTTATTTTGTTTATATCAGGAGTTCCACGGCCACTTTCTATTTATATTATCAAACCCTGCGAATCTCCTAGTAATAAAATCCAACGATATCAGCCCAATCTCGATAGCCACCTTTCAGTTCCATCATTGTTTTATCTTAAAAAACATCCGGCACCTAAATATTTGCCAAAATAAACCGAATTAGCTAATATTCGATGGGTTTTTCTAAATTAGCTTAAAAGTTACAGTGGACCTCTTCCAGCTTTATTATCAGACACAGGACACTGAAAAACAAAAAAAAAAAATAACGATTCAAACGGGATTAAAATCGATGGTGCTTCTCAATTTTCATTCGTTCGTTCGTTTCGTTTCCGTGACCTTCTATTACTTTTTCGTAAGAGCCTGGAAAACATCTAACACCAGATTATTTGCTAAAACAGAACAAATAACGCGTTGAGTTTGTCTTGTTTAGTTTAAAAGATCCTATAGCCGCCTTCAAGTGACATCAATAGATTCTTAAAATCAGCACCAAACAGTATACCAAAACAATCCCAATTAACCCGTACTCAATGGGCCTGTCTGATTTAGCGAGAATTCATGGACTTCTTTCAGTTTTATCTTGAGAAACTGGAAGTCATTCTGTTGCAAATTCCTTATTAGAAGGAACCAAATGAATCTCAAATCACCTGCTTTATCTTAGGACCACAGAAATTATCTACCACCAGGGTAACTCTCAAAATAGAAGAAATGAGTCCAAACTCGATAGGATATCTTAAGGAGTTCTTCCCACTATCATCTGATACCGGAAGCCCTTCTGCTCCAAAGACTTTCTCCTTCCTACTTCATTATAAGACCCTGGAAAGCATCTAGCATTAGAGTATTTGTCAAAACAAAACAAATGAATCTAAGCTTTTGTTTTTATATCGTAAAATAGCAAACAAGCTGATAGGTCTCCTGATGGAAAGAGTCAACCATCGCCTGTAGACACCAAAGATGTAAATGGTGCTTTGCTATCTTGTGGCGAGGTCTAATGCCACATGCATAAGTTTACCGGCTACCTTACTAGAACATCCAAACCGGAACACGACAGTGACAAGCACTGACGCTATCGCGGCAGGAATAGGTAAGGTGGTAATACCAGACCCGGGCGAGACAATGCAGAACTCTACCACCTAGTAGCCAGGATGGTAGTCACTCGCATAACAAATCGGTCGCCTTTTACGACCTGCATGGCAGAACGACAGTTGGCCTATTCTTCAATGGAGCTCGGGCCAACACGGGGCTCAATGGTTTTATCTTGTTTAATTCAAAAATTATCATGGTCACCTAGTTTCACCATCAGATCCTAAAAATTATCCAGCACCAAAGTATATGTCAAAACAAACCCAAGCAGCCCACACTCAATGAGTTTATTTGGATTTGCTTATAAGTTCTTATAGACTTTTTCCAATTCTATTACCAGGCACTGATAAACAACGTGATGCAAAATCCTTGTAAAAATTTACTCCATTTTATTTCAAAGTTCCAATGACCTCCATTATCGGCTCTATTATAAGACCCCAGAAATCGTCTAGTACCAGGATGTTTGTTAAAACACAAGAAAAGATCCGAAATTCGACAGATTCCAAGACGTTAGACGTTCCAATTCCATCATCAGATACTAAAAATCGTCTAGCACCAAATTGTTTGCAAAAACAAACTGAATGTTTTCCTCACTTGATGGGTTAACCTGGTTTCTTCTTCTTCTTCAGGAGTTCTTGGTTACATCCTTCAGCTCTATCATCAGGCACTGGAAGCCATTCCACTCCAAAGTCCTTAATAAAACGGTACAAACTACCTCAAATTCGATGGTATTTCTAATTTTATTCCAAGGTTCCCATTAAGTATTTCCAATTCTATCATGAGACTCTGGAAATTGTCTGGCACTAGAGTATTTGTCCAAACAAAACAAATGAGTCCAATTTCAATTAGTTTATCTTATTTAGTTTAGGAGTTCTCATGGTTACCTTTCAGTTCCATCATCAGATCCTGAAAATCATCCAGCACTAAGATATTTGCCAATACAAGACAATTAAGTGCAAATTAAAAAACTTTACCTTGTTTAGTTTAGGAGTTCATTGTAGTTGAACTTTGAATCTGGATTCTTGAAGTTCCAATGTCACTTTTTCGGCTCAATCTTCAGACCGATATGATCATGAGAAAAATTTTACTGTAACAAATGAAATAACTCCAAACTCCACTATATTAGCAATTTCTATCTGTGGGTTACAATTACACTCTTACGGCTCCATGTTCAGTTCTTCGACGTTGTATGTAATGGAAAGTAAACATCATCAAAAATCCATCGAGTCCGAACTTGACTATCTTATCTCTTTCTAAATTCTACGCGTGAGTTTCGGTAGCACTTTATCAGCTCCATCTTCAAATCTTCGTCATCATGAGCACTAATCAAACTTAGTACTTATAGCAATCAGACTTAGTCTAAGCAAGATTGTCTTGTTAAAACTCTGCATCAGACAGTCCCTACGTCCAGGCTACATCACGAGCTCATTTGGATGGTACCATATTATTTGCATTTCCTTCACAAGTCTGTCAAGTTTTTGTACTAACAGATATCAGAAAGTCGTTAAAAAGTGGCTTGCAATGTTTAGAAAATCTGTTATTTAAATACGAAAATTGCCAGTTAAATAGACGCTGATGATCTTCGAATGAGAATCTCAAAGTATTAGCTCAACGTTACCATGTAATTATAATATCAATAAAGTAACAGAATACAAAATTTAGTATTGATTTACAAGTTATTTAATTCCTTTCATCAATTTGAAAAGAGCTGGTTATCTTGAAACGGCTGAACAGATTCTACTGAATCTTAGCTAAGAACCATCTCGCAAAACAGCTTTCAATAAAAAAAAACCGCAATCAAATCGGACCGTCCGCCAGGGCTCCACGATGCCACGGACAGACACACAGATACACACATACACAGATACACAGATACACACCTGAAACTTATAACACCCCTCGTTTTGCGTCGGGGGTTAAAAACTGCGTCAAATTTTGTTTTAAAAATCAAAATCGAATCAAGGTTTCAAGGTATAGCTTTTCAAATAGTCAAGTGATATTGAGTGGGAAAAAATCCATGGTAGTAGTAAATATAATGAAATTAAAGGGAAAACTATCATGGCTTACAAGGCTTTACAATTTTTTAAGTAATAGTCGAGCAACTTATAAAATGTACTTATACAAATTTTTATAAGCGGTGAACCTTTGATGCGGATATATATTTGTCATTGACATAGCATAGCATGAAACTATAAAAACCAAGAGGGCTTAGTCCGCATTATTCTGATATTCGGATACCTACATTGCGCGTGGCCCAACACAAGCTTTACCAGTTTTTATTTTGACATTACTTCGTCATTTTTCAAATCAATCTATTGGGTGGCTCAGTTTAGTCGGTTTAACTATTTCAAGGCCTTTTCTACTTGATGAAAGGAATTAATACCTTAGCAGAACGGTGGCACCAATCTTCAAACCCGGGCCGAATTATGGAAATCTATCACCTATTACCTAGTTACGATGTTAGTGACTTTTTGGCGAATCGTTCGTATTTTACGAGATGCCTGGCACAATAGCAGATAGTATATTCTTCTAAGGAGGTCCAGGCCAATATATACATCATGTAGTCCAGTTTACTAACTATATAAGACTTTACTTTCAGGTACTTCATGAAAAGGCTTTCTGAGCTCTTCCAAAGAGAAAGTAACTCTGGTCTATAGACACTAAAGATGTTAATGGTGTGTTGTTATCAATGTGGAGATGATGCAATGCCACATGCATAAGTCTACCGACTAGTGAAAGACGACAGTGACAAGTACCGGCGCTATTATGGCAGGAATTGGTACGACGGTGATATGCAATCAGGGTGAGATATTGCAGAATTCTACCATATTGTAGTCACGATGGTAGTGATTAATTTGGACAATCGTTCGCTTTTACAAACTATCTGGCAGGAAAACAGATGGTCCATTCTTTGAAACGGGTCCGTAAACACAGTGACCTTACTCGGATTTCGTACCATCAGTGGTCGGCTAACTAATGCTTGTGGCCGTACATTCCCACACGTGGATGGCAATGCACCATTCGTAACTACAGGCAACGGTGTAATGGATAAATGACTATCACTGGGGTCTTCTTTGATTTTCAGGTCGTGAGCTCGTATTGTGTACCTGCAATAAGTACAACGCGGTCATATTAACTTGACGCACCTCTAGAATACGAGGCCCCGCCCGCATTTCCTTAGTTCGGTCGGAAAGTTTCAATATGGTCAGCATCTCTGTTACCGATACGCGCGACGATAATTTGGCTAGTTTTCTGTTGTTTTCTATTGGTTTTGGACATTATAGTTACGTTTTGCATCAAATGACGTCATCAACGCCATGCGTCAAGTTAATGTGACCGTGATGTACGTTCTTGTAAAAAAAAAATGAAAACCTGAAACTTTGTTTTTAAAGCGTTAGCAGATTAAAAAGGAACAAAAACTAGGGCACAGAGCCTATACTAATATAGCGGGTAATGAAGTTCATGTTATCGGTTAAACCCATTTTTAAGACACCGGAAGTTGGAAGGTATACTTAAATATATATATGTAAGGTTCTAGCTGAGCACTCTGCTCTCCCCAAAAGTCCAGTGACGCAGTAACGACCCATAAGGTCAACTGTAATAGTCATTTCGAAAAAAAAAGCATTAAGGTGTGCTTGTAAATACCGTTTCAAGTTTTCACTTCTGTCGGCAGTCCTTATTTCACTTCTGTCGGCAGGACTACCTCCGATTTATTTTTCTCTATCGTATGCTCAGCAGAGCGAAACAGTACCTACCTCTAGCCGACTCATAGCCTTTAACTTTAGGCACGAATTCGGCCTCACATGGAGTACTGAGTGCTAAGTGTGAGTTTTTCTTTTCGCATTCGATCGTGAGCGCGTTTGGAGTTTACTAGGAATTTGTATGTGATTTGTACAGCGCTACCTAGTGGTAAACGTGAGAAACCAGTTTACCACTAGGTGGCGCTGTACAAATCACATACAAATTCCTAGTAAACTCGAAACGCGCTCACGATCGAATGCGAAAAGAAAAACTCACACTTAGCACTCTGTTCTCATCTCTGAGCTAGAGTTCCCCAGTAACAGCGTCTTCCTCTTGATCGCATTCAGCGTAGAGCGGTTCGAATCGTTTACAACCAGGCTATTTCAAAACGACTTTACTCTTTGACATTGCGCAGAGACGTAGGTTAATTTTGCGTCTTCTATTGTATTTATCATGGGGAGGGTTTCAACAAGTTGTTTGGATTAATTCCTGCCGTCAAATTCCATCATCGGACATGGCGTCAAAATTTAAAGTTCCACCCTTACCATCTCGATGTCTGGAAATCTTTTTTATTTTTAAAATATGTAACATGAAAAAAAGGTCGCATGAGTATAATTGGTATTTCAAGACGTTACAGAAAATAAAGCGAAATTTTTCCCGACCTTCTTTGCAAGAATCAAATTTTTCCAGTCATAGACAACTTCGTGTTTTGTGGTTAGCTCAGAGGTTTATATACTCAAAGGGTAGCTTTTTCTCCTTATATAATTTATATTTCCAAATGTCAGTCAAAAATTGTTTTTAAAAAGTGACTCTTTGTTTTTCCGAAAATTCTGTGACAGCCGGGACTTTGTGTTTTATCATTTTATGTCTCAAATGAGCATGAAGTATAGGTAATATTCAAATTAGTTAAATGCAGCGAAGGTGAACACCATCGCTCGTTACTTTTACGTATGAAAAGCTAAATATACCTACTCCTTCGCTTGCGATGTCAAACGTGTACCTATTGTGCAGCGCTGCCGCTGACTTTCGATTACGATCATAGGAGAGCAAATTGTTTAATAACTTTCAAAAACTATCTGCGTTGGAGAGCAGCTTCTACGTTATAGGTAATTTTTTATAGAAATAGGGACAAACGAGCAGGAGGTGCACCTGATGGTAAGTGATCACCGCCGCCCATGGACATCTGCAATACCAGAGGTCTTGCAGTTGCGTTACCGGCCTTTTAAGAATATGTTATTGATACTGAACATCCTCTAAAATTTGACCGGACCTTTAAAAGTAACCATGTATAACATTTAAATGTATGAAATTTTTGATAGTAATAGGAGCGTTTGCTCATATGCATTACCGACACGTTACCTTCCCAATGGCGTGTCTAATAATATTTATGATCTGTGATAGTAACCATAATACTAATGCTAAAAATGAAAGATAAATAAAAGATGAAAAGTTATTTTGACACTTTTTAATAGAAAAAAGCCTGTTCCTATTAAACTTACAAATAATTTAAATTTAATGGCGATGACGTCGCTTATGCGTTAATCATTTAGCGTTCTTTAGCGCTTCGCAAGCCTCCACCATCTTCAATCCTTCCATTGTATACAATAAGTTCTCTACCGACGCATCCTCATCGTCATCAAACCACAATTGCAACATAGTTTTCGCCCGATTAACATCTGTAGCGTGTTCGGTCTCGAAAAATTGTATTTCATCCGGTTTGTACCCTAATTTAGCGGCTAATTTCTTCCAGTCCGTTAGTTTCGCCGCTAAAATGTCCAACTGTGTAGGAGTTATCATGGTCACTTTTGATCTCGTCGATTTATCGTCGTCTTCGCCGGCGTGAGTTGAATCTGGTACCTGTGTAAAAATTACATGACTTAGATTTTTATGACTAAAACACACAAAAACTAAGTTTTATTTTATATTCCTCTATCTAAGTATTAGTAAATATCTGTGAAGATTATATTTTAATTTAGAACAGAACGGCAAACAAACAGGCCGTGGTGGTAAGAGATAACTCGCTTATTGGCACCCGAGACATAGCAAGATCACCATGGTTGACGGTGACCAATTGACCCAAGGCGAGCTTTATACATTTGAACATCGCTCCTATATAAAAGGGTGATAAAAGGGAGCAGTTCTGTTACAATGGAACTTAGTGGGCATACCAGAATTATTATTGTGGATTGAGTTTACGGGATGGATAACCAAGTAAGCACTATAATTTTAAGAAAAACTTTAATACGTAAATGTTATTTTTTTATTTAACAACTGAACCGTAATGTCATTTGAAGGTAAAATTTTATTAGTACTACGGGAGGATTTAGACAGATAGTATCATACTAGCAGGGATATGTCATATCACATATGCAAAGTTTACCGGATACCTTACCCTCCAAACCATAACATTATAGTGTCACTGACGTTGTGACGATAGGAATAGTTTCATAAACGGGATAAAGAGTTTTCTGCTCTACGGAATAGAAAGAAAATTGTTGCAGAACACAAAACATCTTGAGAATTACTCGGTTGTGTGACTTACGAGATGGTGAGGGTGAAACTTTAATTTTAAATGCGTTGCGAAGGCGACATTCAACAGCCGGAATTGCTCGGGCTACTTCGTACTCTTCCCATTATTTATTTTTTATATTATGGGATAGCAAACAAGCAAGTTTTTTTATAATATAAGATAGCAAACATGTAGATGGGTCTCTTGATGGAAAAAGTCAACCATCACCTATAGACACCAAAGATATTAATTGTGCATTGCTATCTTGTGGCGCAATCTAATGCCACATGCATAAGTTACCACCTTACCCTCCTAACCGGAACACGGCAATGACAAACACTGTCACTATTGCGGCAGGAATAGGCAAGACGGTGGTGCCAGACCCGGGCGAGACAATACAGAAGCCTAGTAACCACGATGGTAGTGACTCGCATAGCCAATCGGACATCTTTTAAGGCCTGCCTGGCAGAACGGCAGTTGGCCTATTCTTTAAAGGAGCCCAGGACCAAGACGGTGACTCCAGGTCTTGAAACCGATTTTAAAACTACCGTCGAATAGAATTTTTTTGGCGGTTTTTATAAAAGGTTTCACTCAGAGCATATCTGAGATAAGAGCGCTTTATAAACCGGTTTAATCCAAAAGCGTGAAAAGTACGTCGCGCACATTGTGTTCGAAAATTCAGGGTTGCGGACATTAAAAAAATTTTTTTGAAAAAATCTCTACAAATAAACCAGTAATTGATTTAAAATCCTTATAATTTTGCTAAACAAGGAAACCGATATTTTTAAAGCTACGGTAGAGCCAAACCTTACAAAACGATACTTAAGTCCTTGCGCTGATTTATAATTCAAAATAAACCGATAAACAAGTCCAGATGGTGAGGGTAAACCTTTAAATTTAACGCGTTCCGATGACAACATTCAGCGATCAGGCTTGGACTGCTTCAAATACTTTACAAAAGTCGCATCTCCCAGCAATATCTGTTATAATTTTAAAGTTGACGCATTATCTCCTCGAGAGCCATTTCTGTAAAATGATCACGTAAAAATAAAAAATAAAAATATTTTTAATGCAGTATTTCTCTGTACCTGTTCAATGTCAGTAGCATCCCCTTCCTTAATAAGATCTGCCTCCATTTGTTCCTCAGTTATTTCTTCTTCAGCTGGTTCCTGTGACACATTCAAATAAAATTATGTAAAATAAAAGAAATTGACGAGGAAATCGATTTTTCAAACAAGTTTTGAAAACTATTATACCATTTAATCCGCTGCGTTATAATCCCACTAGATAACTCAGTTTTTTTTAAAATTGTTTTCAGCAGTTGGTATGTATTATCGTTACTATGAAACCGGACTTTTGGACGAGCAGATGCTCGGCCAGGGATAAGGTGATGGGCTTAGAACCCGCCCTAAAGGTGTCTCCTGTGAGACCAAACCCGGCTAGGGCAGTATCTTAACGTTAAATAAAAGAGTAAGTGTATGTTAAAGTATTTATATATGTATTTCTATGTATTAATATCGCTGACTGACACCCATAACACAAGCAAATAATTTGCTTACTTTGGGGTTAGATCAATAAGTGTAATTTGTCACGTGAAAAAAAAAATTATGTCCAGATTTTGACTCATTATTAACTCTTGACCAAGGTTTCGAGTGTTTGCGGACCAAAATAGTGGACCTGACGTGTGTCTGAATAGGGATGTGTAGCTGTGATGGAATGTGAAAAAAATGCATCAGGATCGGACAGATAATTACTAAGTCAATACTGTATCATGAGTGACAAGGGAGATTTTCTATATCTAAGAGAGTAAAAAAGCAGATGGCCAAGCTAAACAAAATTAGTGACACTTTAAGTCAATCATTCGCCTTTTACGAACTGCCGGGCAGAATGTCAGATGGTCTATCGTTCAAAAGGGGCGCGGACCAACACGGGGAGATACGTTGTAGCTTAATTCGCTAATTAGTAGCGACACGGTGAGCAAACAATTCTTTGTTTCTAATTCAGTAACACAGATTTTTGAGTTGGCCCATCCCCATTAGGAATAAACGGTCTGCTTTCTTGCCAGGCAGTTTGTAAGAAATGAACAATTGACCGGACGGTCACTATCAGCGTCATTACTAGGTTTAGAAAACTCTACCTACCTACTTAGGTATGTAGGTAGAGTTTCGCAATGACTCCCCCGTGGTTGGCACCTCCGTCTCATTTTTCTTGCTTCAACTACGTCACGTTCGTGTACGGATTTGAAGAGTAAGGTAGCCAGTAAACATTTGCATGTAGCATTACATCCGCCACACGAATAGGAGGACACATATTTAACATTAGGAGGACCATCTGCTTATTTAAGTCCCTACTAATATGATAGGTATTTATCACACTTTGCTCCTTTGAAGAATAGACCAACTGCCGTTCTGCCAGGCAGGTCGTAAAAGCCGAAAAGTTTGGAGGGTAAGGTAGCCGGTAAACTTATGCATGTGGCATTAGACCTCGCCACAAGAGAGCAACGCATCATTAACATCTTTGCTGTCTATAGGCGATGGTTGACTCTTACCATCAGGAGAACCATCTGCTTGTTTGCTATCTTATGATATAAAAAAAGACGTAAAACAAGAGTCCTTTTTTCTTAATTTTTCAAATTTATGTAGGGAATAAAAACAATTACTTGTTATTTTCCACAAAAAACTACGATTTTTCTGGAAAATTTATTCAAGACTAGCTGTTGCATACGACTTCGTTCGCGCGGAATTCGTTTACTCCGCATAGCTCCTCTCCCGTAGGTGATAGCGTGATAATATGTAGCCTATATGTTGACCCGACCTGTTAGTAATATTCATGCAAAATTTGAAGTAAATCCATGCAGTACTTTTTGAGTTTACCCCGGACATACATTGACTTTCCTACGATTTTATTATATGTATATATATATATATATATATATATATATATATATATATATATATATATATACATATATATATGTCAGAGAGTTATAGTTACATTACGGGGGACTGCCAAAACCTAATATTTTTAATTAATATGTATTGTAAATACATTAAATTAGTAAAAATAAATATTACACACACTACATTCATGTGACATACATAATAATATAGGTACACACATGTATACTATTTTATTTATAACTAAAGCTGTTGTTAAACTAAAAGAGAATTTATTGTCAAGTCTATGGTCGAATTTCGGCCACAGGCGATCGCTAGTTATTTTCATTAGGAAAATAAGACAATTCACATATAGCCATCAAAAAAGTTACTAGTCCTCACAAATCATTCATATCAAGTGTATCAATAAATAATTAATATAATTTATCAATATAATGTATCAATTTAGGGTCCTAGTTAACAAGAACCTGTACAGCAGAGATCGAATGCCAAATGCATTAGTTTGCCGGCTACCTTACCCTCCATACCGGAATACGACAGCGACTTTGTTGTTGTTGCAGACTTCTACCAGCTAGTACAATTAAGTCCACTCTGCTTATTACGCCAAGAAACCGGCGTAATATTTATTAAAAAAAGTGTTGAAACATACATACCTGTTTAATAGTTTTCTCGCTATTGGCACTGGCGGATTCACCGTTGGCGTTGTTGGCAGCTGTGTTTGCGGCCATTTCACGGGATATCCGTTTCACCTGTTAACCCAAAAATATTGCTATAGCTCATGGAGTTAAATACACATTAAATAAAATGTTTATTTAATGTTCTACAAAATTTTAGATAATTTATTGTTAATATATATATATATATATATATATATATATATATATATATATATATATATATATATATATATATTATCCGCCCTGTTGGCTGAGTGGTTAGCGACCCTACTACGCAATCGACGGGACTCGGGTTAGATCCCCGACGGGGACAAGTATTTGTGTGATGAGCATAAATGTTTGTATTCCTGGTTTGGGCGTTTATTAAATATATTTCAGTATTTATATATGTACTAGCTGGAGCGTGCAGCCCGCTGCATTATAAAAGTTTTTGGCGAATCCCGCGGTATCACCTAGTTTTTCTGGGATAAAATGTAGCCTATGTGCTATTCCAGGTCATCATCTATCTGTGTGCCAAATTTCATTCAAATCCGTTCGGTATTTTTTGCGTGATTGAGTAACAAACATCCATCCACACATCCAAACTTTCGCATTTATAATATTAATATAGATATAGATTTCTATGTATTAATATCGTTGACGGGTCGGGTTAGATCAGTTAATGTAATTTGTTCCGTAAATATTTATTATTTATTATTATTTATTTATATATTTTTCACATTTGTTGTTTGTATTTGTAATTTTAGTTTTAATTTCCAAAATATTTTTTGTCAACAAATATGCAATAGGTACATAATTAAAATTTTTTGTTGTCCTAGAAGGTCTATTTGTCTTCTGTTAAATACGCAGTCTGATATTAAGAAATGATTCGAGAATGTTGTTATTGCCTACAAATAAGGCAACACTTAAAACGTAATAATAATTGTACATTTTTATTTTTTTTGCGTATATTTATGGCTAATTGCACTAATATTGTCTGAGCTTAGGACAATTCTAAATAGTACACTGTCACTTCTTGTCTTAAACGAAAAGAATATGACAGCATACTACTTAGGATTGTCCTAAGCTAAGACAATGTTAGTGCAATTGGTCATTAGTGTATATATTATTTATATTTTTATATTTGTTTTATTATTGCGTATATTTTATTTATTTCACACATTATTGTAAACAAAATACATCTTTTTGAAATATTAATATAAAACATGTACAAAGGGCGAGCTTATCTCTGAAAGAGATGTCTACCAGCAGACCCGAGAAGCGAGAATTCACAAATAAAGGTAGAAACGTAGTGTAGAATAACTTCCAACTAGGATTATATAATACAAGACACAAAAAAATAATAATAATTAAAAACAATAATAATATTTTTTGTGTCTTGTATTATATAAAAATAATAACATTAAACTATACCTTATACCTAATGCCTTTCAAATTATCATGAAAAGTAATGCTCTTTTACTCCTTTTAATTATTTATTAAGTTATTAAGTTAAAAAGGGTTGGTAGTACTTAATGAATAAATTAAATTTTCCACTATATATTGATTCGTGGTTACATGGTTAGCCTATTTGGTTAAGATCATAAGTTCCTAAGTTCAATTTCTGGGTTGGTCAAAAGTTTTAACATGGTTATCCCCAATAATTGAATTGTCACTTGCAGTTAGAAATCTAGTGATATTATGTCAGTATTTAGCACCCACGTGCCCACACGAACCGATAAAGCAGTCGGACCTGGTTGTGTCGGATTGAAATGTAGTATGAAAAGGCATTTAAAATTATTGATAGCTAGCTGACCCGGCAAACGTTGTTCTGCCTTTTTAACTACTTTTTTTCTATATTTTCTCACGTTTTAAACCTTCCCTGGACTTCAACAATTAATTCAAAACGAAAATTTGCCAAATCGGTTCAGCCATTCTCGAGTTTTAGCGAGACTAACGAACAGCAATTGATTTTTATATACATATAGATTGATGTTAGGTGTAACTAAGTGGTGTCGTTGTGAGATGATGTTGTTGTTAGGTGGTGTTGTTGCTAGGTGGTGTAAGTAGTAAGTAGCAAAATAATTTGTAAATATTGTTAACTGTTTTGTTGTCGAATGTTTTTTAATTGTTTATTTATTTAATAAATGTTTATTTATTTAAAAAAAAAATTAAGTTCGGCTGTCACATTTATTGCACATTTTTATTGTTTTTAATCATGGAATAGTTATCGGGATGTGGAGGTATCCGATAGTGCGTGGTGCAGGGAGATATCCGGTGTGGTGCGGGTCACTCACCATGTCGTCGAGGTAGTCGGGCAGGCGGCCGATGGGGTTGTTGGTGTGCACGAAGAAGTGCGGCGAGCGGCGCGCCAGCAGCCGCAGCGCGCGCCAGCCCCACCCGCCGCACGCCGTGCGCGCGCCGGACAACATGTAGCTCTCTACACAACACACACACACACACACATACACACACACTCACTACACCCGTCGAACTCCGGACGTACTGAACCAATGGGTACTGATTCCGCGGCTGAATACGACAATCTTATTTATTCTTTCAAATCCTTATCGTCTCCGCGGAATTATTTATTCCGGTCAGAATGATGAGCGACTGAGCGTACTGCGATTAGAATGAGAGAGTGAGTGATATTGCAAATTGTGTATGATGTCTACACTCTTATGTTGAGACGCGACAAGCGATAATCAACCAAAAAACTACTTAAATACGGTTACATAGTACTGTGGAATTGGTGTGAGCGAGAAAAATATAAAAAGGAAACGTTGATTTAAAGATACGATCACAAAATATGATACGCTACAATAAAAAAAGACGAAGTGAACCAAAGGAATAAAGGAATAAATAAGGAGAATCATGACCGTGCCTGGAGCCGGAATAAGTGAAAATTCACCTCGAGGAATAAAGATGTACACACACACACATGTTCTATATCAAACTCAAACATCAGTAAGTGACCTCATAGCGAAATAATGTGTAAAAAATATAAGTGATTGGTATGAGAGGCAATTAATCCCAGTCTTTTAGAATATCTGAAACTTTATTTACCCTATCCTTTTTTACATATACCCTTTTTTACACAATTCTGTTTTAACATATTTTTTATTAGTTAATTTTTTGCGTATTGCCACAAAACGAGATTGCTTTTTACTCGACTGAGCAAAAGCGAGTAATGTTTTTAGGTCATACAAAAGGAGTCGTAATAGCTAGGCTATATTTTATATAAAGAGAATTATCTATCTATAAAAAATAATAGGTCGGGGCAAAAGTATTTTCGTATTTTAAATGTATTATTAGTAATCAAACCTCTTTGGCTGTACTGAACGTGCTACTGGCTTTAATACCATTAAATGGGGACATTCTGAAAATGCAATAAATAATTTAAAAACTAGTTTCCGCCATTTTTCAATTGTTTTTCAAGCACGCAAAATGAACGTATGTGACGAAGAAATTCGGTACATCTTAAAGTTTTATTACAAAAAAGTTAAAAATGCGACGAACGCCGCGAGTAAAATTTGTGCGGTTTACGGACCTAATGCGATATCAGTAAGAGTAGCACAAATGTGGTTCAAGCGTTTCAAGTCTGGAAACTTTAGTGTGAAAGATGAGGTTCACTCCGGACGCCCTGTCACAGATAAAATCAGTGCCAAACACATTCGTGCCACGACATTGCTGAAGAACTGGATGTTGATCATAAAACAGTGTTACGTCTTTTACAAATGTCTAGGTACAAGAAAAAACTTGACATTTGGGTATCACATTATGTCACTGAGAGAAACTTAATGCAAAGTGTTTCCATTTGCGGTTCTTTGTTGAAACATAACAATTCCGAACCATTTCTTAGTGATGAAAAATGGGTGAATTACGATAAGAATGTGCGAAAAAGATCGTGGTCGAAGCATGGACAAGCCCACAGACCATGACAAAGCCCGGCCTGACTCGGAACAAAGTGATGATGTGTGTATGGTGGGATTGGAAAGGAATCGTCCATATCTATGAGCTCTTGCCACCGGGTAAAACTATCGATTCTGATCTCTACTGTCAGCAACTGATGAGGTTAAAAAAGCTATTGAGAAAAACCGACCGGAGCTGGTAAACCGGAAGGGCGTGGTGTTCCACCATGACAACGCCAAACCACACTCATCTATAGCCACGTAGCAAGAATTGAGAGAGCTTGGCTGGGATGTGTTGATGCATCCTCCGTATAGCCCTGACTTTGTTCCATCAGATTACCACCTGTTTCGGTCATAGCAGAACTCTTTACGAAGCATAAAGCTAACCTCAAAAGAACACTGTAAACACTAGCTGTCCGATTTTTTTAATCAAAAAACTCAAAATTTCTACAGGAATGGGATCATGGCACTACCCACAAGATGGCAACAAGTCATCGATCAAAACGACACATACCTATTATAAACAAATAAAAAATTATACCTAAAAAAATATTTTCCTTTGTATGAACAATACGAGAATATTTTTGCCCCGACCTTATAGAATGTGAAAGCTGGTTTTATTTCATGAAATCAAGTTATATAAACACCTCAGATTGTCAGTTCATATTGTATTTAAAAATAATTGAAAATGTATAATAATTCTTAGGAAGAGAATTCAAAGTTATATTTGGGTTATAGCAATCACCCCGTGCTTGGGAAAATTTAAGCAACTTAAAAACAAACAAATAAAAATTTCGTAACGCTAGAATTTGAACCCGAAAAGTTGAGACGCTCTAACCAACTTAGTAGTTATCAGTACAATCGACAGAATCGATCACATAGCAAAGAAGAATTTTGCCACTTTGAACTTAAATATGGCTGAAGAAGGATCCTTATTTTTAAGGGAACTTATACGAAGAATGTATTCGTGATAAATATAATACGCTTTAAGTCAAACGTTGAAAGTTAAATGAGCTGTGTCGGGATTTGTCTAGTCTAACCTAAAAGCGGCTAAAAATTAATGAGAAATTTATTTACCCACATATTCAGCTGTCTCATAAGGAGATCAACACAGACATTCTAAGATTACTGTACTAAGTAATGTATCCTAAATGTAAATAAATCAATAAATCAATCATATAGTCTAGTCGAGAAGTTGAGTTCCTGTGAATAATAGTTACAAGTTTCTTAAAAACATGGTTGATGGCTTAAGCTATCCGGAATGACATCTAGAAAACGTATTTCGATTTTTTTTTAAAAACAAAATGCAATTGTTATTGCATTGATAAAAAACTGAAAAAAATAGCAGTAATTTTTTTGTAAAATATCAAAATGTACCGCGTCAAGTCACTTCAAGTCAATTTTCGAAAATTAGTCTAAGTTTGATAACAACCCAATAGAATTCAATCTCCAGTGCTTTGATTGGTCAAGCTATTCAAAAGTTTTGACATGTTTACGTATACAGTATACATATACACACACACACACACACACACACACACACACACAAACACATCCACAACACACATACTGACATCATTATAGAAATAGACGAAAAAGCTTCCTAGGTCCTCATAACATGAAAATATGGAAAAAACTCGATATTACAAAATCGGCGTGATATCAGTAACTCCATTGGAAATTAAAAATCTATGATTTATTCTATGAAATTATAATACACACGTTTACATTATATTAGTAAATTAACTTACCCAGAGATGGCATGAAATCTCTTTCTTTTGTTCGACAAGCGGCTAGATTGTCTGGACAGAGATTCCATAACTTCGTCAATTCATTACTGAAAATATATCAAGTTTATGTCTTTGGTTATGGTTATGACATCGTTTTGTAAGTTTAGCAAAAGAGCATTAATGTGAAACACTCACAAATACATTTTATAAGTGTTAGAAAGATCAATAATTTATTCTACTTTGGAAAAACAAAAATTTTTCATAAAAACAAGCAAAATAAATTTTCACTTGTTAAAATTTTCAGAGCGAAAATGAGAGTAATAATGAGAATTGAAAAATATTTATATTATTATATTTCACATATATATATATATATATATACATATATATATATATATATATATATATATATATATATATATATATATATATATATATATATATATATATATAAATAGCAAATAAGCAGATGTTTCTCCCGATGGAAAGATAAAGTATCTTCACACCCATATCCCCGAAGGGGTAGGCAGAGGTACAACAAGTGCACCCACGATTAGCCGAAGATACTTGGTCCCACAAATGTGATAGGTGGCAAGCCTATCGCCAACCGGGCACTTTCCAATCCCGGGCAACTTTTTGTTTCTCAGAATACTGAAAAAACACTTTTTTTATGTGCCCGACCCGGGAATCGAACCCGAGACCTCATGTGGTCATTACCAACGCTGGACCACTAAACCACAGAGGCGATATTATAGAAAAAGTATCTTCACGCCCGTATCCACGAAGACGTAGGCAGAGTACAACATGTGCACTCCATTGATATAAAAAATCCAAGATACACAGTCCCGATCAAAACTGACACTCAAAACTGTCCCTAATTTCACACAAGTAGTTACAGATATTTTTTTTTTATTTATTTTAATTTTTTTTTTAATGTTTTTGAGACACTGATTGTGTATCTTGTGTTTTTATATCAATGGTGCACCCACGATTAGCCGAAGATACTTAGTCCCACAATGTGACAAGTGGCCAGCCTTATCAAAAATGTGTTTTTATCAGAAAACTGAACAAAACACATTTTTGATTTGTGGACCCCAGAAATCGAACCCAGGACCTGGTGTGGTCACAGAAGCGATTCTAATCTATACATATATAAAAATCGTATGAAAGTCAAAACTGTACATTGAATATTTTTTTAAAAGAATACTTGGGGCGTGATCTATAATCGATATCGAAGCCGAAAATATAGTTTTTAGAATTTTTGTCTGTTTGTCTGTATGTATGTCCGGGGTAAACTCAAAAAGTACTGCATGGATTTACTTCAAATTTTGCATGAATATTACTAACAGGTCGGGTCAACATATAGGCTACATATTATCACGCTATCACATACGGGGGAGGTGTTGTGCGAAGTAAATGAAGTCCGCGCGGACGAAGTCGCTGGCAACAGCTAGTAGGCAATATAATAGATACCAAAGATATTAATGGTGCTTTGTTATCCGTGTGGTTAACTACGCTGATTACTAATCACTTGCAATAATCAACGGGTTCAAAATTGTTTGCTTAATATTAAACACCTGCATTGAACACTTGCACTCACACTAATCAAAACGTAAATGGGGCCTTAGGCAGTAAATCTATTCTTCAATAGTCAGTACTTGTCAATGTTGTGGTCTGTTGTGTTATGAAGGGTAACATAGCCGGCAATTTTTTTCGCATTTCGCATTACATCCCTGCAGCCATGGGCGCACCCAGGTTCTGAGCCAGGGCGGGGCAACCGCAACATTTTAAAACTATATTTTTGTCTTATTATATTTTTATCTACAACAATACACAGTTGGTAGAGAGGTATTTCAGGGGGGAAGCTGCCCCTCACTGCCCCCCCCCCCCTCATTACGCCCATGCTTGCAGCACAACAACTCTCCGTTGATAAAAAATCTTAGGTGTCTTTAGGTCAGTGGTTTTTAACCTTTTAGTGTCGATGGACCACTTTACAAAATATCTCTCTTGCCACGGACCACCATCTGTTTGAAAATAAGATATTCCTATAGTACAAAAGTATCTTCACGGCCGTATCCCAAGAGATTAGAAAGAGGTACAACAAGTGCACCCAAGATTAGCCGAAGATACTTGGTCCCACATGTGATAGATAGCCAGCCTATCGCCAACCGGGCACTTTCCAATCCCGGGCAACGTTGTTTTTATCAGAAAACTGAAAAAACAGATTTTTGAACTGCCCGAGCCAAGAATTGAACCTGGGACCTCATGTGGTCAACTCCGACACCGGACCACTAGACCACAGAGGCAATAATTCCTATAGAAATTAAATAAAGAATTGTTGTATAGCTACAAATATAACAATTTCCGACAATGTTTATATCTTTTATTCGGGAGAGACATCTATATTTTAAGATTGCGAAGTAAACTAGGAACTGTTATAGTTTCTTTATGTCAGTCCGTTCGTACGCCCATCCTATTACGAGAGATCCTTAGTACTATTTTATTATATCCATATTAATATTATAAATGCAAAAGTTTGAATGTATGTATGGATGAATGTTTATTACTCAATCACGCAAAAATTACAAAACGGATTTGGATGAAATTTGGCATGCAGGTAGATGATGATCTAGAATAGCACATGGGATACTTTTTACCACGGAAAATATTAAGTGATCCCGCGGGGTACGCCAAAAACTTTTATAATGTAGCGGGCGGAATGCTGTAGCCAGTGATATAATAAAAACAAAATGCATATAATAAATCTACACTCTGACATAAAAAATATTTTAATCAGCTTGTCAATGTTAGTTTAGGCTAGCTAATCAGCGCAATCGGTGAAGACTTGTCGCTTAAAAACGTAATAGAGCAGATGTGTCTTAGGGAGGATACGTGGAATCTTGTCGCTTCCTTCTGCGAAAAAGTCATCACCGTAAAGGAATCCGCGGAGGAACAACGAGAAGACGCTAATGCGATACAGCTTAGACGCCGCTGAGTAAGAAGGAGAAGACGAGCAGAAATTGCCCAATTTCATCCACCATAGGGAGCCCTGTGGGTGATGAGATTGGGTCACTCATCGCCCATTGCACACAGGCCCCGAGTTTAGGTGATATGCCGCTGTGTTCCGGTGTTTAACACTAAGGAGTAGATCAAACGGGAAGAATACAGATTCTGAATTTTGAATGCAGATAGCTGTGTGTGAGTGCCGTGGTAGAATGGGTACACCGATCCCATGGCCCTCTACTCAAAACAGAGAGAACTCCATAGGGTTTTAGTCGGTAGATCTCCTTGTGAGGCAGTCTAACATAACCCTCCCGATAAACCCGAGAGGGTACCCATAAAGTACCCGAGAGGGTACCCATAAATGTAAAAAAAAAGGCTAGCATTAGCATTTTTAATATACACAACAGACTTAAAACTAGACAGAAATTTTAAACGCTTGTGTATTCAAACTACAAAATAATTAAATACCTACTTACTTTCCCATGTAAACTTTGTTTTGTCCTTCATATTCTTTGATAATATCACCGACGGGCCTCCTACGTTTTTTTGCTCTTCTTATCTCTTCATTTGCTTCGACTTGTACAGGTGGCTTCGGTTTCTGAAATTCTGTGCATCACACAATATTTAAAATGATACACTTTAAAGCCATAATCAGATTAACATTGGTTGAGAGTACAAATTCATTCAATGTTTAACCTTTTACTGTATATAAATATTATTATTACTTTTATAGTATTTATTTTTGTGTTTGTAAATTTACATTATTGTGTTTTTGTGTTTGTAAATTTACATTATGTTGTTTAATTCTTTTATCATTTATTGTATGAATATTGTTTTTTTTACATCATTAGATAGCAAACAAACAAATGGTTCTCCTGATAAAAAAATAAACCATTGTCTACAGACACCAAAGATATTAATTGTCCGTGTGGCGGAATAGCAACGCCACATGCATGAGTCTAATGGCTAGCTTATCCTCTAAACTGGAACACGACAATGACAAGCACTGAGCTATTGCAGCAGGAAGAGGTAAGGCGGTGTTAGCATTTACCCAGGCGATGTTGATAGCTGTTGTAGAACCCATCACATAGAAATCGCGATGGTAGTGACACGTTCACCTTTTACGAATCGCCCAGTAGAATGACAGTTGGTCTATTCTTACGAGACGCGTCGAGACGGTCTATCATCATGGGACTTGTGCGGCAGGGAGATACTACTAATGTGCTCACAATTCCCAGTCAGAAGTATTACGGCAAATGATATGATAATCATAGACTGCCCTGCTGCAACTGGCTTACCTCTCGACAAAACTCTTTGAAGAATCAACAATCAACCATTCTGCCATAAAGTTTGTCAAAGACAAACTATTAGCAATGACAAAATGAAAAAAATATTATTATAATACGAATTGGTAGAACATAATTTTATTTCATTTTGACATTTTACTTTAAAATAAATATTTTTTAATTTCTTGACATTATATACATAATATATAGTTTTTTTTTTTCAATACTATTTATTAGTTTGAAATTTGTTACTGTTTACTTTTTAATAATTTATTTAGGTATAAATGAGGAGCTGAGTTTCAAAAGGGTATATTTTGATAAATTATCGTTTTTTTTTTAGAATCTGGTAGAAAACCTCAAGTTCTAGTGATATTTTTCATCAAATTTCATTAATTAATTTTTTTTCAATATAAAAAAATAATAAAATTTACGTTTCAGATCAAAAGGAGATCTTTTTGTAAATTTTGATAAATTATTCAGAATTTATTATTATAATTATAATAATAAATTCTGAATTATAATTATTAATAATTATAATAATTATTATTATTAAATTATACAAATATTGTTTATGGATTTTCTCTTATTAATATGTTATTTATGTATTTTTATTTTTACTTTGAATTATTTAATATTATTAAAATCAATATCAATATAACTTTATTATCGTTAATATCAATTTTCTAAGATATAAATTCAAAAATTTGAATTTATGCTTTATAATATCAATTTTCTAAGATAAAAATTCAAAAATTTGAATTTATTAAGGGTACTTTTTTTATCACTTTGGTAAAGGGTACTTTTTTATAAATTCGGATCAAAAGGGCACTTTTTCTAAATTCAACTAATAACAACACTGAGAATTATGAAGTTTTTTTCATAAAAATTAAATTACGCCTTTATCACATCGAGCAATATGCATGAGAATAAAAAAAAATTGGTAAACAAATTTATAGTTTAAAGTAAAAAGTTTTTTATTTTTATTGAAAAAAACTAAAAAATAAAAAGATACCCTTTTGAAAATTAGCTCCTCAAATGTAAAAAATATGAGTACAAATAAAAATTGAGTAAAAATATATTCTTAAATAGTATAACATAACAGTAATCTGTAGCCATAAATTTGCATGCCATTTATCTGGCAAAATAAGTTTAATCGATATATGTTCAGAATCTTTTCCAACCCTATTTTGTGCTAATAAAGTATTTGTATTTTTCCTGCTATTGTGACTACTAGGTGGCAGAGTTCTGCAATGTCTCGCCCAAATTCTGTGCCACCATCTTACCTATTGCTATTGCAATAGCTTCAGTGCTTACTACCGTAATTCGGTTAGCCAGGTAAGGTAGTTATGTGTGCCTGTAACATTACATACCACCATACGGTTGGTAAGACACCGTCAACTTGTTTGGTGTCTACAGGAGATTGTTATCGATTTCATGAAGAGAACCATCTTCCTATTCACTATCATATAATAATAGGATATAAAAAATAGATGTTTTAAATTTTATAACCTGGGCAGCCATCGTTTTTCCAATTGTTCCAGTGCTCCTCTCTTTTCAATATGCTTTTGACACAATCTGCGAATTGTTTCCCATTGGGAGGTGTCTCACCCAACAGTCGATATACAAGTGTTATAGTTTCTTTGACCCATTCTAATTGGTCAGACTTTAATTCTTGAGATTCCCTGAAACGAAAATACAAAGGTTAAAATATCATGATTGTCTCATGACTTAGAAGCCAATTAACCTTAATTGGCTCCGATGATGAGGTCCCAGGTTCAATGACCAGGACAAGCAAATTTTTAGAGATTTATTTCAGGTTTTCTTCAACATTAAATCTTGAAATATAAATTGTTTTTCCATTCCATTGCTATTGTAAATGCAGAAGCTTATGTATTTATTTATTTATATAATTCTTTACACAGTAATCACTTAAACATGTATAAGGAGCCCGCGAACAAAACGGTACAATTACACAAAAATGAATTTTACAGGACGGGTAAAAAACTGAATGAGGTATTTACACTAAACTTTTAGCGGCATTATTTATTACATATTATAGTGTTTATGACTCTTTGAGACATATGTTAATATGTTAATTTAAGATATATAATAATTGTAAAAAGACATATGTTAATTTAAGATTGCTAGACCCAATAAAACGGAAGATATTGAAATAAAAAAATGTAATTATGTCGTTTTGTTTGCAACTGGTGTAATTATTCCGTTTTGATTACCACTACATTGCATTTAAACCATTTTGATTGCGAACAATGAATAACATGAAGAGGTTCCCTATTATAATATTATCTATATGAAAATAAAACTACATGTTACGGACATAAAACGGATCTGGGTCTTGATACCGGTAACAAAAATCAACAGTTTTAGTGAATATTACATTAAAAAATATAGTTATGTGATTAGGTACATATGAA
This sequence comes from Apodemia mormo, assembly GCA_036924255.1. Lineage (NCBI taxonomy): Eukaryota > Metazoa > Arthropoda > Insecta > Lepidoptera > Riodinidae > Apodemia > Apodemia mormo. The sequence continues at coordinate 30,757,638 of JAUPFN010000015.1, read as the reverse complement.
ATTACTTTAAATATCGGTCATTTTGAGACTTTCTACCGACAGGTTTTTTTTTTCTTTGATCCCAAATTAATTGCACCAATATTGTCAAGCAACATTATCACTTTAGTTACAATAATAAGTTTGGTATAGTTACAATACGTAATCACGTTTAAAATAGACTTGGATAGCTCCTGAATGAGAGATACAAATGAACTAGCTCTTGATTTAAATATAGCTCCCAATTAGCTCAGTCGCTTTGTCAATAGTCCAACCGCTCAATCAGCTCTTTGAATCGCTAGCTAGCCAAGCATAACCGACAGCGCGCCGTAGTAGGCACGAGTTTCCCCGATCATAAACGAATAGAGAACGGTAACATACGCGGACTACGCGTGCCACATAGAATGAACTAGTCGCTTACGGCTTAGCGACGCGTACGCGACACGCGTAGTCCAGACATTGAACGATTCCAAAGAGATGAAGACACTAGTTCTTTAGATGAACTAAATGAGCTAAAGAGCTAAAAGAGTGATGTAGCTCTTTTAATCAAAAGAGCTATATCTCTCCTTTCTTTTTAAGGAGCCGTTTTTCACATGTCTAGTTTAAAAGAAGTAAATACCAAATCATAAATGTCAAAAAAATCAATGTTGCCGCATTAAGAACAATGTTAAAAGGATAGAAAATAAGGAATAATAGAAAAATCTGTAACTTATGCCGTTTTGATTGATCTCTTAAATATTTGCATGAAAATTATATCATTTTAAACGAAAATTGTTCACTTCATCAACGGATATGAATAATTTAGTGTAATTATACCGTTATTATCAAAATCACCAAATTTAAACTCAATTTGGGAACACTTTTAAGAGATTTTACACTTTCAATCGTCGGCACTTGGTGAAATTCCATTGTTAAAAGTCCAAACTAATATAGTTATAATCACTTGTACTTTAATTTCACTACTATGTAGTGAAATTAAAGTACAAGTGATTATAACCTAGTTTGGACTTGTAACACTTTTAAGCCATTTTGATAGAAAACGAATAAAGATTTAGATGAAGATCGCCAAGGACCACCAGATTAAAAAAATAAATTGTTCAGACCTGTAATTATACTGTTTTGTTCGGCGGCTCCTCATATGTTATTTTTTCAAGCTGAAATAGCTAGATATTTTTAGACGAAAATTACTACACAGTCTAGACTACTTTATTCCAGGAAATATGGAATTCGCAAAAAATTTAGAGAGAGAGCTGTTATATGTGTACATTGACATTTGACAACATTTTAAGTCTTATAAGGGGCCATCCATAAATTAAGTCACACGAATTTCATGACTTTTTCACCCCTCCCCAGCACTTGTCACAACTGCTCACATTTGTGAGATCCCCCTCCTACCTAGTGTGATGTCACATATTTTACAATTTTACATTGGAATAATGGTCTCATTAGATCATTTTTTTATTTGTACAGGTAGCTTTTTAAATTTAGTGTTGTAATACTTAAATATAAAATATTATATTTTGAAAACAATGTGATGTGACAAAATTTGCCAGCACTCCCTACCCCTTGTCACACAATGTCACACTTCGTCGACCCTCTCCTTGCCCTACATGTGACGTATTTTATGGATGGTCTCTAAGCTATTACCTACACATATTTAATGTGATACATGAATATATTTGTGCATGTGGCATATGTCATAAGACCCCGCCACAAATAGGCGATGGTTAACTCTTTCCATCAGGAGACCCATCTGCTTGTTTGCTATCTTATACTATAATAAATAAATAAACAAATAAATATAAATATAAATATATATATATATATATATATATATATATATATATATATATATATATATATATATATATATAATATAATTCATTAGAAGTATCATAAAATTGGAATACTTACATTTTAAACTTAACTGTAGATGTTAAATATTGGAATAAAATTAAAAATTGTATTAGAACGCATCTCCTGAAATTTGAATCTGACAATTGCAACTCTAATAGTTTTTGGTTTGTTAAAAATTTCGCAAAGTAATGTTGCTCTTTGTTCTCCTGCATCTCTACGTCCGAGTGAACTGCTTTGACTAAGTTCAGCTTAGATTTCTGTAGTTCAACAGCCTCCAGTTTGTAAGATGAAAATGCTGATAAAACACTGCCCGAATGCTGAAAACAAATATTTGGATAATAAATAATCACCTAGTGGTTACCAGTGGTGAAGAGTGAAAACCTGAAAAAGGGAAGACAGTGTAAAAATTTCTCATCTCTCACTTTGTTTTACCTCAATGACTAGCGGCTTATTATTCAGTTTTTTTTTTATAGTAGAGGGGGCAAATGAGCAGGGGTGTACCTGATGGTAAGTGATCACCGCCGTCCATGAACATCTGCAATATCAGGAGTCTTCTAGTTACATTGCCACTCTTTTACAAATGAATAAGCTCTTTTCTTGAGCAGAAAATGTCGACATAATTGCAAGACCAAGAAGCAAGACCTCGCCACAAGATAGCAACGCACCATTAACACCTTTGGTGTCTATAGGCGATGGTTTACTCTTTCCATCAGGAGACCCATCTGCTTGTTTGCTATCTTATGATATAAAAAAAAAAATAAGGATTCAGCTTTGCTTGACATGGCTGCGTCGGAGAAAGGGATAAAGCACTCTATTCCCTGTCACAGCACATCTGTCACAGCATCCGCGCAGATCGAGGATTCTTCAGAAGAAAAGCAGACACAGATGGCTCCTAAGCTATTACACGCATTTCGTCCCAATCTGCTGACTTGTATCGCCACACGCGCCGAGAGCCCTTGGGACTGAGATCGGGCGGCGAGTAGACAGATACAGATTTCACCAGACAGTGATCGGAGCAGCCAAGCGGCGAGGAAATCGCCACAGAAAAGCGGTTCGGATCCTTAGTCAGCAGAAGATCCAAGCAATTGGCTGTATAGCTCTCAACGTCAGGAACCCGCGTCGCTCCCGTCAGGAACCCGCATCGCTCCTTGAACCAGCTGGGTGAGATTTAATGCTATAGCGAGTTTACGCATCTCTTTCCCAGCGAGGTCAGTGCACTGGTATCGGTATAGCCACTCCTGGTGGTGGGCATTGCAATCCCCCAGTAGTACTAGCTGAACGGAAGGTTATTTGTGTTGAGCGGCATCCGCCGCCTCACTTAGATACTCTGTGAGCCTAATCGTCTCCTGCCCCCCAAGACAAGTGGCATCAACGCTAGGAGAATAGAAAACAAAATGTATGGATTTGACATAAGCTATTGATACGAGCGTAAACGAATTTGTAATTGGTAGCCAAGTGTCATTTGTGAAACGAAACGTTATATTGTATCGATCATCTTTGATCAATTTCATACAAAACCTTAGCCAAGTGGCACTTTTGACAAGCAAAATTGGTGATCCAATGATTAGCGAACGCTAGAATTCTGTAAATTACGCTAAAAATGGCGGATAATCACTATTATTCAATCAGCTGTTCTAAATCGTGGATAATATCTGTTAGAATTTTTGATAATTTTAAAGTAAAATGAACGCAAATTGCCATAATTTAAGAGTCCTAACCTAACTAGGGGGTTTTCAATACATTTTCTTTTTTTAAGTCGCAGACGCCTTTGTAATGAATTTCGGTTTTCATCCCCTAACTCCACGGGGAATTAACTCAGAGCAAAGTGACCTTGACAAAAGTTGGTGTCCCTTACCCCCTCCACGTAATGGTGCAACAAAAAAGGGGTATTATATAGGGTTGAAATTTTCCATCAAAATTTTTCTAAGTCCTGCGCACGCTCTGACCGCCAACCGAGCTCTCTGTTCATTCTAATATAACGCATTGGCGTCATTTCGACCAAATTGGTAGCCAAGTGGATTATGGCTTGTTTAACGTTCGTTCCATACGAACTTTACGAATTATATCGAATATTGTCTCTGAATTGAATATAATAAAAATAAGAACAGAGTCGCTATATCTGATTCAATTTTGATTGTATGTACCGCGTGAGTGCGAATAAGATAAAATATACTATCTTTTCTTCTTAATTACTGTCATGCCGTAAGTTTCTATATAGCTAACATGTTAATTGAACTCTGTCAGTACTACGGACTACCAATTTAAAGAGTTATAAAATTAAATACTGTCACCAAGATTTATGTATTTATCTTCATTGCTATCAAATTTGATTGTTTTAACATATTTTAAGTAAATCCTCTTTACCTACCTTACAAGTGAACGTAGAATTGTGCAAAATTTTATCGATAGTCACATTTTAAAACTTATGTTTCAGATTTATGAAAGCTGATGATAAATTTATTATTAAAAATGAACAAAAATATGCAAAACTGAACATATAAAACTTCTTTTTTACGTATTTTTTGGCATACATATTTACAGAAATGTAAAATTAATCGAAATCTATTGCTACACTGAAAAATAAACTATCTTTCTTTGTTTCATTAAATTTACAAAATACAAGGGTTGTAACAAGAATATAGTGTTTATAACTTGAACTTATAGTGTCTGTAAAATATTTAAAGACGAAATATTATATTTATCATCATTAAGACATTGTCAGCATTTTGCAAACCTATCACTACTTACAATGTGTCTAGGCAGTTCGTTAGAAGCGAACAATTGGGTAAACGAGTCACTAGTATTGTGGCTTCTAAGTGGTAGGGTTCTGCATTGTCTCGCCCGGGTCTAATACCACTGACCCACCTATTTCTGCAGCAATAGCAACAGTGCTTGTTACTGTCGTGTTCCGGTTTGGAGGGTAAGGTAGCCGGTAAATGTATGCATGTGACATTAATCCCCCCCCCCCCCCCCCCCGCCACAAGGATATCAAAGCACCATTAATAATGTGCCACCAAAAGCCTTCTTAATTTGCGTTAATTTTACTTTAAAATTATCAAAAATTCTCACAGATGTTATCCACGCTTTAGAACAGCTGATTGAATAATAGTGATCAACCGCCATTTTAAGCGTAATCTGCAGGGTTCTAGCGTTCGCTGATTATCGAATAATTCGCTACTATTTTGCTTGTCAAAAGTGCCACTTGGCTACGGTCTTGTACGAAAATTGACAAAAATGATCGATGCAATATAACGTTTCGTTTCACGAATGACACTTGGCTACCAATTACAAATTCGTTTACGCTCGTGTCAACAGCTTATGACGAATCCATAAATTTCTCTTTCTATTGTACTAACGTTGATGCCACATCTTGGGGGGCAAGTCTTTTTTGCTTTTAATGCACTTTTCATATAAATAAAACTTATAACCTCGGTGAAAATAATACTTCAAAGTGACGTTTACCGTCAATTCAGAGACAATATTCGATATAATTCGTAAAGTTCGTATGGAACGAACGTTGAACAAGCCATGATCCACTTGGCTACCAATTTGGCCTAAATATCGCCAAAGCGTAATATTTGAATAGTTACTGAGCGTTTGCCACTTGTCTAGGGGGGCTGGTCTCCGCTGTACGCACGCTATCGTGCGTACAGCGGACTGTGTCTATACACAGGCATAGAGAAGCGTCCCACCAGTGTCCATAGTACGGAGAAGCGGGGATCCTCGAGATATCGGAGATGCCGACGATGTCGTCACGGACGTACGCGCACACACGTGCGCGTGAGGATGGAATTTTAAATTTTGACGTAAAGTCCGATGATGGAATTTAGCCGCAGCAATCAACTCAAACAATTTGTCGGAACCTCCCCATGATAAATGTGGTAAAAGATGCAGAGCAAACCTACTTCTCTGCGTAACGCTAAAGAGTCAACCCGATTAGAAATAGTCTGGTTGTCGACAATTCGAATCACTCTACGTTGAATGCGATCAAGAGGAAGAAGCTGGTACTGAGGAGCTCCAGCCCAGAGCTTGTAAAATTGAAGGCGATGGGCTGGCATGAAGAACTGCTTTGCTCTGCTGAGTACACCATACTTCTTGTAGGCTAGTTTAGCCTATTATCCCAATGGCCACGGAACTGAATGTAGTTCGATATGTGGACTCCCAGAATTCCAAAACTGAATGAGGCTGTCAGGAGAGTATTCTCAAATCGAGGTGACACAACAAAGGTTGTCTTTTTTGCGGTGAACGTGCAAAGCTGCGTCTTTTTGGGGTTAAATGTAACAAGGTTTTGGTGACCTCATTCTTAGACATCAGAAAGTCGATTTTCGACTTCAGACACAAGCTTGTTCCGGCCCTCTTCGATGTGCCCGAGAAATGCCACTACGAGTACTTAGCAGCACCAGTAGTTACTGTCATCCGCATAGCAATGTATGTTACTAATTCGCAAGATGTCACTGATATGCAGAAGAAACAGTGTCGGTGATAGCACACAGCCTTGGGGAACACCAGCATTGACAGATTTTAGGTCAGAGCACGCACCGTCGACTAAGACCTTGATGCTCCGATCAGCCAAAAAACTGGTGATCCATTTACATAATTTCTCGTGAAGGCCATAGGAAGGCAGTTTCGAGAGTGCTTTATGCTATACCAGATCAAAGGTCTTTGCTCTGTCTAAACTAACTGCCAATGCTTCCCCAAGCAATGCAATTGCTTGAACTCAACTGCCTTCACCCAAAGATGCGTCAGGTATACTAGAAGATCACCAGCTGAGCGGCCACGACGGAAACCGTCCTGACGGTACTAATCAGCTGGTGCTCAGAAGGTGACAGTTTATAAATGTCGATAGTTTGACGGATTACAGCGATCTTCTTTTTTACGGATGGGATGCGCTAAAACTGCTAATAAATGCCAAAGCAAGGCAGACTTTGTTTGCTTTATAGGAAGTGAAAGAGGTAGAATAATTAAAGAAAGCCTGCTTGATTACGGCTTCTACATACTACAAATGTATGCATTTAATTGTATACGAATTATGAAAAAAATTTTAAACTTTTGTAATTTCGCTAATTTGAATCAATAATATATGTACAAAACTTTAAGTGGTAACACCCTCGACCTCTTGCTTTGTAACTTTAGCGCCAACATCTCTAAATTTAATTAACCTTTGGTAAAAGAAGATTAGCATCATACTACTATACAGTTTGATGCTACCGACATTATTACATCACCTATACCTAAATTACGCATTAAGAAAAGACTTTTTTGGAAAGCCAATTACGAAAACATCAATAATGATTTGGCCAGTATCAACTGGTCAAAGATTAATGATTGTCCTAGAGTTGATGAGGCCGTGACTTTATTTTACAAGGAAATCGAAAATGTTTTAGATACACATATCCCATTGGTCGACTGTAACGCAAAAACTAATAAATACCCTGTGTGGTATAGTCGTGCACTGATCAATTTTAATTCATTAGGGAAAAAATAAAATGCCAGATGGAAATAATGGGAAAACCCGGTTGATTATGACGCTTTCTCCGTATTTAGAACAAGACAAAAACATATCTCTAGAGAATGTTATCAAAATTATATTACGAATATACAGGATCAAATTAAGCACAACCCTTAATTTATCTGGTCATTTGCTAACAGCAAGAGACGCACTACTACCTGTTACCCTAGTGTTATGTATGCTCAAGGCAAAAGCTTAAACAGTAGCGAAGAAATATGAAATGGCTTCAGTGAGTTCTTTCGTTCTACGTTTACTGAGCCAGCAAGCAACTATAATGACAGTACATCGGTCCCTACTCAGTATTTGCGTATAGCAACAACAGTTGAAGTACCTCAAATTGAAGTCTTAAAACTACTTAGAAGTGTTAAAAGACATACAGGGCCTGGCCCAGATGGTCTTCCACCTATCTTTATTACCAACTGCGCAAACCCATTAAGCAAGCCCGTTACAGATATATTTAATCGTTCTCTCCGTGATAGAATATTTCCAACAGCATGGAAATATGCTCATATTATGCCGATACACAAGAAAGGCTTTAAATGCGAAACAGAACATTATAGGCCTATTGCAATCTTGAATGTACTGAACAAATGTTTTGAAAGAGCTGTTTACTCCTCTATTTACACGATCGTATGGCAGGGTATACATCAGGAACACCATGGCTTCATCAAAGGTAGATCTACTAGGTCTAACCTAGCTGTTCTCTTGACGAACGTCACAGAAGATATGGGCCACAATTCCCAAGTGGATGTAATTTACACAGATTTCCAAAAGGCTTTCGACCATGTAGACCATGTTATTTTGCTAAGGAAGCTTTATGAGTTAGGTGTTCATGGTGATCTTTTGCGATGGGTGGAGTCATACATCAGGAATAGGAAACAGGCTGTGGTGTTGGGGGCACATCGCTCCGACTTCGTCAGTATAGCTTCGAGGGTTCCCCAAGGATTACTGCTGGGTCCATTACTTACATACAATGCTTTAGAAACACACACTTCTTGCTTTACGCTGATGATAAAAAGCTATATACCAACTTCAATTCTAGATTGTAAAATCCTGCAGGAAGAGTTGAATAAGCTATCGAAATACTACACAATGAATAGGATTGACATCAATGTTTCAAAGTGTGTTGCTATTTCTTTTACTAGACGTACTTCTCCTATCATATTCAACTATAAACTTAAAGATGCTCAATTAAGGGAGTGCACTCTGTCAGGGATCTTGGTGTCATACTGGATGATAAACGTACATTTATGAACCACGTTGATGATATCATAAATAGGAATCTTGGTTTTGTTATGCGCATAAGTAAGCCCTTCACTGACCCTGAGTGTATTGTAACATTTTACAACGCTTACTACCCTGGAATACTGCAATGTAATATGGAACCCTCAATATGTGACATACGAAAATGCCATTCAACGAATACAGAATAAATTTTTAAACTTTATTAATGTTAAATGTAATATGAGAGAAAATCCCCTTACTAACAATAACCTATTGTTGCTTCGTGACAGACATATTCTAGATGACACGGTTTTTCTCTATGAAGTGTGTTTGGTAAAATTGATTGCCAAAAGTTAACTGATTACATTTTAAATCTCTGTGTACCTCAAAAGGGTACAAGACATACCCAGTCTTCTACATGTCCCGGTCTTAAGGATCAATTATAAATCTAATTGCTTGGCTATCCGATTACCTACCACATACAACAAATTATTTTCTGAGATCGATCTGTTTACTTAGTCTGCTTTTAAAAATAAAATTTACAAACAGTTAAAGTGATGTAATTATATGAGGATAGTGTATGTACATGTGAGTATGTATGTGTGTGTACAATTTTGTGTATATTATGTATGTATATATATATATATATATATATATATATGTGTAGGTATATGTATGTATGTATATATGCGTGTGTGTATATGTGTGTATAAATTTTTTCTTTATTTGCATGCAAAGTTGACGACACACACACGCGCATACCAAACAGCTGCAGGCAAATAATAGGTATGTCAATCTTAATGTCTATTTTATTTTTCTTCCAACATCATTTTATATTTCTTTTATATATGATTTTTTTGTTATTATTATTTTTTAAATTTTATCTTAAGTTATTACCTAATTTTGTTTTGTTTTTTTTTTTTATTACGACTTATTAGTTATTTTATTTTCTGTATTATTTTAATTCAATTTTTATTGTAATTCTGGTTTTAATTACAATTATTTTAATTCAATTTTAATTTTATAAAAGTTTTGCCAATATTTTTTAACTCTAAATAAGTTTTGTCACTACAAAATGAAAATCCATAATTGGCTTATGATGTGATTTTACTCAACGATTAATTTTTTTTGTTGTATGCTGTGGATTTTTTGTTGTTGAATAAATAAATAAATAAATACAGACGAAATTGACCAATGCTATTAATAAATTTTAATTGCTACATAAATATATAATTTAATATAGGTAATAATTACTCAATTTTAAAGGGAACCCAGTAGAAAATGGCTTGAGATGAAATTTGTAATGATGATTCCTCGCATTTGAGTCTCAGGAAATAACAAGTTTCTTATCTTTTACAAAATCTTTTTTGATATTTTCTAAAAGGATGACATAATAAAGTTTTTTTCATCACACCATTTCCCAATTTCCAGATTTAAAAAAGTGTTTGTAATGTCTGGGAAAAGAAAGCTTCTTCTTATATTTAAAAATATATTGTAACGTAATTCATCAGATTTCAATGACTTTTAAAATATACAACACAGCTAAATTATTAAAGCTGTGATATTAAAACTTATATACGTACAGTAGGTACATAGGCACAGAAAGGAACCTGAAACTAGCAGCTTTTACTAGGTGATAGAGTTCTGCATCGGCTCAACCGGGTCTGGTACCACCACCTTACCTATTCCTGCCGCAATAGGGTCAGTGCTAGACACTGTCGTGTTCAGGTTTGGAGGGTAAGGTAGCTGGTAAACTTATGCATGTGGCATTAGACCTCGCCACAAGATAGCAACGCACCATTAACATCTTTGGTGTCTATAGGTTATGGTTGACTCTTTCCATCAGGAGACCCATCTGCTTGTTTGCTTTCTTATGATATAAAATAAAAAATAAAAATAGCAGCTAAACAGTAGCAGCTATTTTAAGATAAGGAGTGAAATTCTCCATCACGATTCTTTGAATGTGGTGGATGTAACCAGGGTGCTCGGAATTCTTTGAAATTCAACCTGGCTCTTCTTTAGGATGGCTTTAAGATATCCTGGTACTAATTACAGTGGGGCAACAATTACAAAAAAGATTGCAATGTATCAAATTTGGACAATTAAAATTGGATTTTTTTTACTTTAAAAGCTGCTAGCACACTCAGAATCTTTTGAGATTCGACTTGGCTCTTCCCTAGAATGTCCTTGAGATATTCTGGCCTGAAAAATCACGGCGGAGCAACCTTTGTAATTTTTTTTCGATTCTATTCAAAGATACTCGTTATTACATCAGCTATCTGCCAGTGAAAGTTCCATCAAAATCCGTCCAGCCATTTCAGAGATTAGCCGGAAAAACAGACAAAAATTGTAAAAAAATGTTATTTTAGTATGTGTACATTCATATGCATTTAGTAAAAAGCATTTTTTCTTTAACATTACAAACAGACACTCAAATTTTATTTATTTGTATAGAAGATATAAGTGTAGACTTACTGCCACAAAGATTTTCCATTGAATTTTATTGTAACAAGTATTAGGGTTCCTGAAAAAATCTTGTAAGCTCCAAAACCTGCAGTACAGATTGTAGTCAATTGCCAATTTCTTTGTTTCATCACTTACACCCAAATCTTCATCAAGGGAATCCTTTAGAGTACTTGTATTATCTCCCCCAAACTCTGTGACATTTTCGAGATTGAATTCAGATACTATATTCAATCCTGAACGTTCAGAAAAAGGAAAAAATTTGGCTAAAAATAACAAAATCCTTCCACAGAAAACAGTATTTTGAGATCTTGACAATCGTCTAAGTAGATCATTGCACATTCTTAGTAAATTATTCTTACAAGCCACAAAAAAGAGTTCTTCTCGCCATATATTTACTCCCTTTTCAACATATGTAAACATCTTCTCACATTTATTTAAGGTTAGTGCGTCAAATATATCACCAAGAAGAACAACAGGCATAGTTGGAGTTACCATTTGCCGTCTACATGAATCTATACAAAAACAAATATAATTTTCAAGCGTATCTGGTTCCTCTACCAAAAGCTCCAGGAGTTTATCTCGAAATGCCTGATCCATTGCGGCTTTTCGGTCAGTTTCATTGGTGGCTTTTGAATATGACTCTAGCAGCTCTATGTTATTAGTAGTAAACGCTTTAGATAGCACATCCTGAAATTAATGAACTTTTCAACATTAAAAACACTGAATATTTCTTAAACTTAACTTCGTGATAGACAACAAACCTTATATTTTACTCGTAAATCATCAAATCCAGTTTTGTCTGTCATGTTTAGCTTAATATTCTTTTATGTTTGAATATCTTTATTAACAAAAATAAGCATTGAAATGTGAGCAAGTGTAATTCAACAAAATATTACAATCAATTGTCAACTCAACGTCAAGTGTCAAGTGTCAACCCAACAGTGACAAATGACAATCAACCATAGACGTAATTTATATTTCTATGCAGTCAACAGTCAATACCATGAAATATTAAGTAGAATGCTTGCATTAGAAGTATGTGGCTCAATGAATTTGGCCCCACTTTTTTTGATTTTCAGATTTTTGATATTTTTAATTATTTGTTCGTCGTTCGTTCTTTAATGTGTGATTGTAAAAATTGTTTGTTCGTCTTTTATTTATTCATAATTAATTAAACAAATGATCACCCTTAAGTTGGCCCCCCTTACTAGATATCTTTATTTTTATCACTTAGATTAATTAATTTTGATTAATTATCGTTTGTTCGACGACTATTGGTGATTGTTCGATCATAAAAACAATTAAATTCCCAATTATTATTTATTTTATATCTAATATGCAAACCATTACCTCACGCCTACATTGCGCATGCGCCAGCAGTCTCAGTCTAATGGCGACTGAGCGATGCGTAGTGCATGTCATGTAAAAAAATGACATTATAAATTATAAATAATGCTCCATTTCGAATATCATCAAATTATACGATTTGAATGAAGTATTTATTCAACAGTGTGAGTACCTCGATTAAATATAAAGGTATTTAATTCTTATTAGGAAATATTGTAGGTAGTTCCGATAGTGGTAAATTTAACACGATACATAAAAAAAAACTGCAAATTTTTTGAGGTTAACTAATAGTACATCTAATATATACATTTTTAACAGAATTATAAATAGGCCTATCATTTTAGCAAAGAAACAAATTAAAAACAGCTGTATGATATACACACCCACACACATATATCATATATAAGAAATTCATATTTAATTAGAGTAATTACTCTTTTTGTTTACTCAACAAACAGCTTTATGTGGCTTTATGAGTTAAGTACATATATTGGACGTAATGCATGTAAATGGACTATATAGACATTAGATGTTTTTCGATGATTATTAATAAGTACATAATTTATTAATAATGATTCTTTTACAACTAAACATTCGAAATGGAGCATTATTTATAACGCCATTTTTTTACATGACATGCACTACGCATCGCTCAGTCGCCATTAGACTGAGACTGCTGGCGCATGCGCAATGTAGGCGTGAGGTAATGGTTTGCATATTAGATATAAAATAAATAATAATTGGGAATTTAATTGTTTTTATCATCGAACAATCACCAATAGTCGTCGAACAAACGATAATTAATCAAAATTAATTAATCTAAGTGATAAAAATAAAGATATCTAGTAAGGGGGGCCAACTTAAGGGTGATCATTTGTTTAATTAATTATAAATAAATAAAAGACAAACAAACAATTTTTACAATCGCACATTAAAGAACGAACGACGAACAAATAATTAAAAATATCAAAAATCTGAAAATCAAAAAAAGTGGGGCCAAATTCATTGAGCCGAAGTATGTGGGTAAAGGGATGGTAAAGGCAGCTTCACCTGTGCGAAGTTAGTCCCGTTATTTATTTTAAAAATTCGTTAATTCTAACTAAATAGAGAATCGTTAGAGAGGATAAGAGAGAAAAGAAAAATTGTTAGAGAGTACATAATTAGTTTTTATATAAAAACTCTTTTAATTTATTATGTGAAGTTGGCTCCCTGATGTCGTACATATTATTACTCGTATATATATTAATCTGTGATGTCGTAAAATGGACTTGGACGTTTAATTTTTTTTAATCGTTAGAGAAACGTTAGATAGAGTAAAAAGAGAAAATAAAAATTGTTAGAGCGACATTATTTCAATTAATATTAAATAATTACGTAGGGTATGAATTATCCTAGGGACCCAATGACCAAAGCACTTCCGGTGTGCGCCGCGCACGGCACACTTGCGCAGTGTATGAAAATCCAACATACCCATACCCATACCACGACCGGGCTAATCAACTAGGTAATATTTATTTGTAAAAAAACGATCCGCTTTTTTTCTCTTCTTCTGTATTTTACCATGCTTGCATCTCTACAATAAGTGGTCTGTGATTTTACCCTTTGACAAAAGATTTTACCTGAATAATTATCTTAGTAATAGGCAAATAAATATGAACAAAATTCCTTTGTGTCTTTAATATTTGCTTATCCTTTTTAATTTTGCTCTTATTAACTTTGTTATTCTGTTGTATTGACAGGGGCAAGCATTTGTGTGATGAGCATAGATATTTATATTTCTGTGCTTAATTGTTTATTATGTATATAATAGTATTTATATAATATGTATTTCTATGAGCTAGTATCGTTGACTAACACCCATTCCACAAGCAAATAATTTACTTACTTTGGAGTTAGATCAATTAGTGTAATTTGTCCAGTAATAAATTTATTTATTCTTATTATTTTTATTAAGTTATTGTTCCTTTTGCTGTTGTTGTTGATGACGTTGTTGCGCAGAATTGGCAGTGCTAAGTTTTGCAGCGACCTGTACAAGCTTAGGAGCTACCTGTTTCGCAGCAATCGGAACTTTCGAAAACTTCGTCCCAAAAACCTCCTCCTGCGGAACTCCCATGCGTAATCAGGCATTATTATAGTTATCACTAGAATAAGTCGTGCTAGTAAGTTTAAACACTGTGGCGCTGTTCCTCAAATACCAACATTTTGCAATGCTACCGCAGTTTCCATTTGGCACCCTTTATCTTGATGTTCTTTTTCTTATTGCTGCACTTTAAATTGCCCATGTTATGTGATAGTTTTAGTAAATCGCTGCATTTCCTGTTATTTTCACAGACTTCAAAGTCGGTCAAAAATAAATAGAAAATCAAAGCTGATGAACTTTAGCCCATAGTGCTTTGCTACGTTGCTGCATTTGTATTAGTGTTTCTCTGAGGTAAGGTAAGTAGATAAGCTTGCTCCTCGGCCGCAGTTTTATGATTGGATCGGCCTAGTCATTGGATTTTATGAAAATTTTGAGATCGCTGATGCAGATTTTGATTCTGCAGCAGTTGACGTGTCCATTATGGAATGTATATTATTAAGGGAATACAAAATTTGGGACAAAAAAATCCCCAACAGCAAGACACTTATCAGTGAGAAGTTGCAAATGCTCAGCAGGACATATGTAGGTCTTCTCATAAGAAGGAGCGGCTGTTTTTGCTTTAGCTGATTTTGTGGATGGACTACCCTTCATCGCTTCCTTAGCTGTTTATCTAATCGGACATTCGCCTGGAATATTAGCCAATTGGTCCAAATAAGTAGCAGAGGTTTCCATTCATATTTACGATGTTGACGACATTTACCATGATGTTTGCCAAGCTTGCAAAAAATTGTTTTGTCTTGTCGTTTTTGACCTTTTTCACAAAACTATTAATACGCACTACCAGATGTCTTCCACAATGCGGTTCCCACTGCAGAAGTTCTGTTGAACGAATCGTACAATGTTAGGGCTGCATGTCACCACACTCACTCTGTACGCACAAATCACAATCATTGTACGCATTTATAGCAAAAAGCTCGAATCTACTTTCACTAGTCACATCCGTCGCAAATAACGCCGTTATATTATGATAAAATATGTCATGTCAAATTCGTAAACTGACATCTTCTGTTCTCGTTTATTTTATTACAGGTCGGTTAGACTATAATATAATATGTTCTGTGTATTACAGTCACTTTTGTTCGTTCGACTGGACCGCGCTCCGTTAGGAGTATGTTGTTCTGTGGGACCGTGTGTGCGTTAGCGGTTTTTTAATGGTATAAAATTGAATTTTGTGTTGTTTTACGGTGCATTTCTCTCATTTAAATACTGTTTTTATTAGAAAGGCTGTTTAATTGTTCTATTTGGATAATTTGTTGTAAGAAATATATTATTGTAAGAAATTCATTATTTTTTTAAGTGATTTTCGTAATATTTGTTTGTAAATATAAAAACTATTTTATCAATTACTTTATTTTGATCCGTAATAGACAGAAAATATATCAATTGATACACAGTGTTTTTCCCCGTGTTGATTCCGGTCTCCTTGGTACATTAGTTAGTATTGTATTATACTCTTTGTTAGTTATTGGCATGGAACATACGTACACGACATACGTAATGACAGTCATTACGTATATCGTTCTAGAAAGTTCTCTACTCAAATATGATCAACTGAAAACTACGTTACAAATCAATACTGCCATCTATTGTAGAATAGCGAAACTATTAAGATCTTAAGTTTCACTATTGTACAAATAGATGAGTCTATTTTGAATAGACTACAAAAGAACGTAAATACTCTTTTTTTGTAGCAAAATAAAATTTATTGAAACGCAGTTTGGTATATTTTTAAATGTTCTGTTTGTGTGTTTCGGATTATTGTTGTTTAAAATGAAAACGACCAATAAAACAATGTTTGCATTAGTAGTTTATATGCAATAATGCTTATTTTATGTGTGAGTATGGCGATCACGGTCCTAATACAAATGTTTGTACTTGCCAATTCCGCTTGTTCTATGTTCCATGGTTATTGGTAGTTCCTTGGTTCGACGCAGGTAATTACGAAAAAAAAAACAATTCCGCCATGTTGAATGTTCTTGTTTCACACATGGAGTATAAAGAAAGGAGGACCTCCTTTCTTTATACTCCATGTGTGAATCTGGGAATAGAAGTGTCCATCAAAAAGCATCAAAGTTAGACAATGGTCTCGTCACCGCTTTTAAATAATTTTCAGAAAGAAAGTAGTAAAAGTAATTATATATTGTTATTTAATTTTATTTATCAAAATATAGAATGTTTAAGATATTATTGTGATAAATCTAAATACGACAAAACTGAAAACTCGTATTGCAAAATGTCAGTAATTTATAAAAAAATAAAATATTATTTTATTAATACTTCCTTATAGACCTTTATAAATGAAATTTAGTTTTAAATAATAAAACAACAATGCTGACACGAATTCCGTTATAAGACATGATATTCAATTTACGAGTCCAAGCGATGTATGAAGCGTGGCCAGTGTTCTTTACACTTTTATTACTCAAAAACTGTAAGTTCCCATGTTACATTGACGAATTCAAAAAACTAACATTGTTGTTTTTGTCAGTAAACTGAAGAAAACACATTTAATTCTAATTACGTATATTTACTTTATTTGAAATATATTGTTTCATTTTAATAAAACACATTAACCTTTTTATTTATTAATTTTTTCGTCAATTATAATCATATCCATTACTTATTCATAAGTTTTGTCCCTTTGATGGCATTTCTTCATCAGCTTTAGATCCAACTATTGTTTTTGATTGTAGTGGATCTTAAAAATCTACAAGACTATCGGCTTCGTCTCCAATATTTTTTCCGGTCTGTCCTACAGTTTCGTCTGAATCATTAAGTTCGTCGTAGATCTTTTCTTCCACGTTGGCGCATTTTTCAGAACCACGACATTTTGAACATAGATTTGTGCATTTTAAACCATGTTTCCAGCAGTCACAAATTATTAGAATGTTACATCCAGTTTCAAAGTTACATCAAATAGTTTTCAACAATGATTCCAGAATTAATTATTTTCTAGCAAATGCCCAAACTGATAATGTCACGTTTATTTATTTATATTTATGCACAAACAAAAAGTACATAGATTTAACTTAACGCTTAAGGTCATTCTATACTAGCCAACCTCATGTGTTGATGTTAATGTTGTTTCCAGCCCCAACCTATTGCTGTTAGCTTATAACTCAGTCAAGTTTTTTGATAACAATAGAACAGTGTCTTTCTGCTGCGCTTGCTTTAGATGGAAGATTTTCAATATAAAAATGATGATGATGATTTATTTCTTGCTGACTGATGTTTTTAAAATCTTAGTTGATTTATTTATTTATTATTTATTTATTTTAACTTTATTGTACACCAAAAACATATCTACATTTTCGTACCAAAGGCGAACTTAATGCCTTAAACTGAACTTAATTTAATATTATAGTTTGTTTTTACAGAAGAAAGTTTACCCCAAACGAACAAGAGGATCACCTTGGGATCTTGCAGTTGAGTTGCCGGCCTCTTAAGAATGAGTAGGCTCTTTTCTAGAAGGTAATTTAATAAAATACCCTTAAAATCTTATGTTTAATACTTTAAGAATTAACAATTTTCGCATGTATTTCGCGATTTCTATGTTTCATGGATTTATTTTTTTTTAAATTTTCAATATAACATGAGCAGTTACAACTTTCGAGTAATTAAAGTGAACTAAATTGCTTAAAATGAATTTTTCAAATCAGAGTTCTTTCATTATTTTGCATTTTCTGCGAAAATTTTCCACAGGGTTGTTTTTGATACCATCAGAAAGTAAAGATTCCGAAGAAAAAAACTAATACCGATTTTTTAAAAAAAGATCAGATATTTTGACGTGAGAATTTTCGAGTGAAAATGATGATGTTTTCTTAACATTAAGTCGAAATAAGGAGAAAAAAATTAATATTTGAAATAAAAAATTACAGTGTATTTGGGATATAAAAAATCAACATTTTACCGAGTTTCGTGAAAAAAAAATCTATTTTTGTAGCAGACAAAAATAAAAAAACCAAAAGTCAGTCTTTCAAATTTTTCGCATAATTTCGAGGTTATATGAAAAAAGTGCAAATATAAAAGTTGTAGATCTCCTTATTACCGATAACTTTGCTATTTAACTTTTTTCGATAGGACTTGTGGTTTTGCCGAAAATCGTGATGAACCGTTTTCCCCCCTTCAAATCTCCCCCCCACCCCCCTCACAATTACCGAAATCAAATCGCCCGCAATTTATTTTTCCTTTTATTTTGTCTTTATTTTCTTCCGTTTGCAATGAGTTTCATTCTACTATAATTTTCTTTTGTTTCCAAAATTTTCTACCCTAGCCTATGTGTAATCGATTACGGGACTAAAAGCGATGTATTTCTGTTTGAGCTTGCGGGTTGATATATTCTGGGTTGGTAAAATTCCTAGAATTTTAGTAAAGCCCAACGCTGAATTTCTAAATCTAATGGTAAGACATTAATTGATAAAATGGGTAAAGCTCCGGAGCATACAGTGCGATATGCTTTGCATAGAAATATTAATGCTAAACTCTGATTTTGAAGTAGTTTGCGCCGGATCACAGAACAATATTGCGTCGGATCGTACTACTCGTAACTTTATCAGCCCACGCCGAACAAGCATAACAAATACAACCTAAATACGTTGCGTTATAATGTAAATTATCTTTAAAGGATTAATCGTTAAACCCTATGTCGAGTTAAATATGCCGGCAAGAGATAAGAAATTCCGTTTAGCCTTTTCACCGATATAGGTACTTAAAATGATTTAAAATAGTGTAATTTTTCTTTAAGACCAAACCTAAATATGTTACGGATTCCTTTCTCTTCTTGTTCTAAACGTATATCAAAAATCAGAAAAACTTTATTCAATAAAAGTTATTTTGACGCGTTAACATTTTTTTTTGTATTACCTACTACCGGATCGAAAACACGGCCACATACTCTTTAGCTTGTAATTAACCCACCTTAGCTTCATCTAAAGCGATTCAGTGTTTCTGATAATTGATTTTTTTTTAATCTGACGGGCTGCAATATATTTGCGGCCCTATATAAGGGGCTTATACACATGGTAGAAGGCCTCACCAGTATGCAGGGTATTAGTAAGTTTATCTGGCACGTCTGGTTTAACCCACGGACTACTTAGAGATGCAACGTTTAACCCCAATATCCCCTGTCGGACTCCTCTACTAACTATATATAATCAAAAGTTTAACCTGTGACTTGTCATGATTGTCATGCATTCTCAATTCTTATTATTAAAAAATTTACTGTCTGTGCTGTGTTTATGTCACTCATATGTGGCGTCCTAAGTGTTTATCTTTCTTTTTGATAATTTTATAGTTTTTAAATAAATACTTAGTTTGTAATTTACGCCTAGTTTCAAGTAATACATTTAAGTAAATGTGAGAGTACTTAATAAAATTAAGAAAGAGATTGTGTGTGTAGCCTTTTAAAATATAAATATGGATAGAAATAATCTAAGGTAAGATGCCTGCTTTGTTTGTTGTACATTCAATACTTTCACGTAAGCCTATTGGTTTTCTAAAAAGACATATGTTTTATCTTGTAAAATATCATACTTTGATTTTACGATTACATATCTCCTGATTCATCTTTCTAATTGGAGTTACAGGAAGGATTAGTTATATTTTATTTTTTTGGTTTTAACGGTACTCAATATTTTAATCTGTTCATGTATTGTTACGTTTTTTATCTTGTAATATGTTTTATAATTTTCGGGTCTTTTTAAAAATAAACCTTTATGATACAATTCTACATATACCCACATCATATCCCATTATTTTATTTATCTTGAGAACATGGATTTATATTAAACTGCTTATTTTGATTTGATGATATACCTGCTACACCTAATCTTTCTGTCGTCGTTGTCAAATGAGTATATGCTGTATGCAAAAAGTATATTTTTATGATACATAGCACTTTTTAATTGACAATAATATTATGGTTGATGCATATAGCATTTATTTTTTAGCAATCACAGTTCCGTATTATACACTGAACACTTAGAATTACATAATAATAAGCCTTTGTTATGTCCACATACCATTGAAAATTACATTTTATGTCTTATACACTAACTGTATTTCGTGGATCCCTTTTTGGGTGAAGGCCTCCTCCAAAACTTTCCATTCATCTCTTTTCCTTCCTTTATCTAGCCAGTTTTTGCCAGCAACTTCCTCTATATCATTCGCTCAAATCTTATGCGGTCTACCAACACTTAGAAACATTAGAATCACATAGTCTATTAATATAGAAATTTGGAATGTAAACTGAAAGTGCACATAGCAGATATTCATTTGACAATGACGCTATGCTATCTTATCAATTGTATAAATTCATTTATGCAACTTGAAACAAATAAATTTAGTGATATTACTTATTAATTTTGTTATAAATTCCTCCAAACAAAATAGGGCCCAACCCGGATTTTTTCACAACAGATGATTATATGAAACTTAAAACTTAATTTTGAGCAAGTTCAAGTGTCTTACCATAAACTTGAGATGTTTATGTATTCTTAACATTATTTTGAACTTTTTTTAATCTTTACCCTCAAGTGGGTAGACTTAAACAAATTAAGTTACAACTAGTGTTGCCAAACTATCGATAGTTCCACCATCGATAGTTTTAATCTAAAAAAGCCTATACCATCGATACAACAATCGATTGTATCGATTTTATAGATACTATCGATTCAATCGATAATTTAGAAGAATACAATACAATCTGCTAAGTGCAATACTATCGATACTATCTATAGTATCGTGTTTCCTAATTAAAAAAATAATCAATACTATCAATAGTATCGATACTATTGAATGTCTAGGAAACAATAGTAGCGATAGAATTTATAGTATTGATACCATCGATTGTTTTGAACTATAGATTGTATACTAATTTACAATAGTATCGATAGTGCCGATACTGTCGATACTATAGTTTTCTAGAAATTCAATAGTATGGATGCTATCAATAGGATCGATACTTTTCTGACTGGGAGATACGCTACTATCGATAGTATTAATAGTATTTTATTTTGCCAATAGTATTGTATCCTTTTCAACAATCGATAGTATCGATACTATTGATTTAATCGTTACTATTGATTATAATATCGATAGTACTACTATCGGACTACTATCGATAGAATATCGATATCCTATCGATAATCCACAATCGATCGGCAACACTAGTTAAAACCACCCTAAACACAATTTCTTATTCACTTGTGTTTAGACTATTGTTACGAACATTCCTTGATTTGTTTTACTGTTTTTTTGAGTTAAATCATTAAGTTTCATAACAATGTCATGCATTCAGCACCATAAGAGCATGAAAACTGCTTTAAGAGCAGTGGTATTTTGCAAAAGGTAGAATCTCAGCGATCAGTAGCACTATGCCAAGTTGTATCACGGCGAGCTATCCAAAATGCTTGCAAATGCTACCAGGAGACTATTAGTGTTGTTAGAAGAAGCGGATTAGGAAGAATGCAGGCCAGAAATATTCAAGAAGACCAATATGTTTGCTTAACTGCCCACGGGGAGTGTGTCAACCGACTACAGCAAGCCACTGGTACACAGTAACTGACCAAACGATCCGCAACAGACTTTATGAAGATGGATAGCAATCCACAATGCGTATTGTTCATATTAAATTGACAAAGGCTCATTGTGCAGCTCGGTTGAGGTTCGCATGTGAGTATTCGAACTGGACCATGGACAACCGGAGAACTGTGCTCTTCACAGATGAGAGTAAAGTGAAGTTTTTGAGTGATGATAGGTGGGTTTGTGTGTGGAGAAGACAAGGCAAACGATTTACAGATCCCTGTGTACAAGAAACTGTTGGTTTATCACGACCCAGTGTTCTGGCGTGGGGCGGAATCAGCTTAATAGGCGAAACAGAGCTGGTAATTCTTAACAAACATACCGTAACTGCTTCCAGGTATGTTGAGTGTGTGTTCCGACCCCACATTATTCCATTTTCACAAAGACAATAATTTTGTCCTCATGCAGGATAATGCTCATGCTCATACTGCTCACCTAACCCAGGTGACCCAAACTGAAGCCAATATCATAGTTTTACCTTGGCCCGCAATGAGCATCCATCTCGGTCCAATTGAACATCTGTGGGACCTATTGAAAATAAAGTCATAGTGAAGTGAATAGTCAACAGGAACTCATAAACGCCTTAAAAACCTGTTGGGAGCTTATACCTCAAGAAGACATTACCCATCTGTTTGAAAGTGTCCTAAACAGGCTCAGAGAATGAGAAGGTAATTGAGGAGGACCCACCCGATATTAAAGATACCCCTGTGTAACCATCAATATTAATTTTTGATAAAAATCAAAATTTCTAAAGTTCAAATTCTTTATGGTAAATTTTATTTTTTCATTTTTATGTGTATAGTTTTTTTTAATCATTTAATTTGTTTGAATAATAAATAAAACTTTACCGTCGAACTATATATATCCATAAAAAATACAGAAAAATATACATTTTCATTTTAAAGGTGGAAATCAAAGTGGGCCCTATTTTGTTTTGAGTAGTTTATTTGAAGATTTTAAATTTTTATCTGAAGTTTAATTTGGGGAAAAGCTAATCATTTGGTTTGGGTTTAAAATGTCTGTTTCATTTTAAAAAATAAAGCAGTGATCAAACTTTTAAAAACTTGCCACTATGGTATTTTTTTGCTAGAACATATAAGTACTTAGTATATTTTATTTTTATAGTATAAGGTAGCAAACAAGCAGATGAGTCTCCTGATAGAAAGAGTCAACCATCGCCTATAGACACCAAAGGTGTTAATGGTGTGTTGCTAACTTGTGGCAAGGTATTATGCCTGCATAAGTTTACCGGCTACCTTACCCTCTAAACCGGAACACGATAGTGACAAGCACTGACGCTATTGTGGCAGGAATATGTAAGGCTGTGGTACCAGACCTGGGTAAGACAATGCAGAACTCTACCACCTAGTATTATTTATTATTTAGGTTATAAATAGGATTAATTTTGTAATAAATAGGTTATGTTAATATTCTGACATTAATACTTTTTTATGTTGACCAATAAAAGAAATTGTACAATTGAACAATACACTAAGAATATTATAAAATAAAGCTAAGAATCTCCAGTGAAAAATACTTACTCTACCTATGTATTGTTCTCAATCTCTTTTATTTACCTTTAATCATTGCTTTTGGTTACTATATTTTAAAGTACTTTCACTAAAACTGATAATAGCATGCTGGTTAAACTTCATAATCACAATCGCACAAAATTTACACAATTAACATGCAATTCTTGTTACTCTACTACAGTATGCATTGTTAATCATAGTTCTTACTAATTTTTTGTTCATATTGGTATTTCAGATCAAACTATATAAATAATGGCCCCCGATCCTTGCCACACATAGGAGGTAGTAAACGGCACAATGGCAATAATCATAATGGCTCTAGATTAAGTCCACCTGCACAGATACCGTCAGCTCATCATATTCATAACAATAATGGACAACATGATGATCTCATTAATTACATATTTGAATCATGGATTAAGGTAATAAGGAATGCCTAAAATACTAAAAGAGCCTCTTTCTACTCCTATCAAATATATATATATATATATGTGCTAAACTTTATATAAATCTGTAACATAGTTTTTGCATGATTGAGAAACAAACATCCAAACTTTTGCATTTGTGATATTAATATAAATTAAGAAATATGATTTGTAATTTGAGAAACTCGGTTGCTTTATTATTGATTTTTTTAAATCTATACATATAATAAAATCGTAGGAAAGTCAAAACTGTACATTGAATATTTTTTTTAAATAATACTTGGGGTGTGATCTACAATCGATATCGAAGCCAAAAATATAATTTTTAGAATTTTTTTCTGTTTGTCTGTATGTATGTCCGAGGTAAACTCAAAAAGTACTGCATGGATTTACTTCAAATTTTGCATGAATATTACTAACAGGTCGGGTCAACATATAAGCTTACATATTATCACGCTATCACCTACGGGGGAGGAGCAGTGCGGAGTAAACGAAGTCCGCGCGGATGATGTCACTGGCAACAGCTAGTATCAAATAAAAAAAAACTATTAGTAACAATATCAGTAGTGTTAATCAGCTAAATTCTTACCATATATTTTGTCAAAGGGCCTTTTCACCAAACTACCTAGAAGAACCCAAAAATGCAGACCTCATAATGTTCATTTAATTTAAAAAAATATTTTATAATTCATGGACAAATTAATTTTCTACAGGTTAATAATTTCACCGTTTTTTTAAATGAAATATTCTTACCCATAAGAATATTTAATTTAAAAACTCTTTAGGAAGCATAAAGCTAACCTCAAAAGAACACTGTGAACATTACCTGTCAGTTTTTTTTAATCAAAAATCTCAAAATTTGTACAGTAATGGGATCACGGCACTACCCACACAGTGGCAACAAGTCATCGATCAAAACTGCACATAAATATTATAAATAAATAAAAAAATATACCTAAAAAAATACTTTTCTTTGTATGAACGATACGAAAATACTTTTGCTCCGACCTTGTATAACATTATTTTTTAGTATTTCTTTAATTATAAGTAAACAAAACTAATAGATAGTAATTTTCAATAGGAAACAATCCTGACATACCTAAGCTGTTACAAAAAATGTTATCAATACGCTAAGTATTTTGAGTGCAATTGTGGCACATCCATACATATGGACATCTGGATGTCCATGAATTTTATCAGTTTTTTTTTTTATATATTTTTAAAAGTGTTAAATGTGCTTATAAAAGGGCTATTCTTTACTATCTGTGTACTTATTTTATTAGTGATGTATGAATACAATAGATACAGTTTAAGTCCATAAAATGCTTTGACTACCTTGCTTTGTGTAGGCGTAGGAGTGCAATACTTTTGATTGATTAATAAATGAATTTAATTATAGTTAATGTCACTTTATAACTGTACAAATAATTTGGAGCACCTAAAGTGGACCTTCCAACATTTGTTGGCTAAGGACATGAATAGTGAGACATAATATACACTCAGTATATATATGTCTCACTATTAACCATGGCCACGTTTCTGATCGGGTAGTCGTTTAAAAAAAATTGTTGACACATCAAAATAACTTGTAAAAAGTTTAGTTGAATAAAGTACTTCTGATTTTTGTTTTCTGATTTCTGGTATTTTGATGTTCTTAATTAAATCATTACCCTTGAAAGTTTTGTAAAATGTTAATTGACTTGCTATAATATAACAAAAATTTTAGGTAAAATATATTTTTAAATTAAAAAAAAATTCAATAGAATTTCTATGATTCATACATCAAGGGAGACACCAAAAATTTCAAGTTACAGAGTTTGACTTCGATATCGACTTGTGGAAGTTCAGATTCGTTATAAATAATTTTGGGTAACTTAAATAATTTTGAGTGAATTAGTTACACTGGTGGAAAAAATTATGGGATCAAAAAAATCCAAATTTTTAGGAGCTTTTCAAATAGCAGTATTTTTGTTAGTATTGGTTATATATGAATTTAAAAAATAGCATTTTAAGCTAAAAGTTTCTAGTTTCGAGACCTTATGATGAAAAAAATTTACCAAGCAATGTGTATCGCTCAATTCTAAGAAATACCAAAAGTACATTTTTTGGTTTGCTTTGTTCTACAAACTTGGAGTTTTTTTTCAACTAAACCACCATATGAATCAGATAACTTGTTTATTCAGCTTCAATTTTCTTTTGTAGAAAATTCGATACGACCATTTTTTACTGAAATATCAAACTTATGGTATGGTAACAAATACATTTAATTATTGTTGACTGATTTATCCAGGGCACACTATTCAAGCAATATTTTTCTTTTTTAACAGCTCTTCTCAGCTTCCAGCACCACTAACATTTAAATGAGACACATTTATTTTTTTCACAGCACTCATGTTTAAAAAGTTTTATTCACAAACCATTGTAATAATTTATGTATATTGTATTTAATATATTAGTAAAACTAAACTCCTGTCAATTTTTTAATAAACTAACTACTTGCCTTGCTAATGTTAAATTATGTTAAATGTCCCGGGCTCCTTTGAAGAATAAACCAACTGCTGTTCTGCCAGGCAGGTCGTAAAAGGCGACCGAGTGGCTATGCGCGTCACTACCATTGTGACTACTAGGTGGTAGAGTTCTGCATCGGCTCGACCGGGTCTGGTAATACTGCCTTACCTATTCCTGCCATAATAGCGTCAGTGCTAGTCACTGTCCTGTTCCGGTTTGGAGGGTAAGGTAGCCGGTAAACTTATGCATGTGGCATTAGACCTCACCACAAGATAGCAATGCACCATTAACATCTTTGGTGTCTATAGGCAATGGTTGACTCTTTCCATCAGAAGACCCATCTGCTTGTTTGCTATCTTATGATATAAAAAAAAATCAATAATAATTTATACCTAATAAGTACCAAATTAAAACACCGACACTAAGCTTTGCTGGCTTATATGGCTAATCATCGTCTTCAACGTTTCTTAGAACTGATCACCTAATTATATTCTTAAATTGTTTTTATAAAGAACAATGGTGTGGATTGTTGGGCAATTATTAGTCATTAACTTGTTTTTCTTCAAGCTATAGAGGCAATAAATTTCTAATAATTAAATTGTAAATATTGTAGAATAAAACATTATCATGTTTGAGGTAAAGAGGTCCAATTTATTTTTTTGAGTTATAGAGAAAAAATATGTACCTACCAAAGTGACTTGTTTAGACTCATTGATATTAATATATAGGGGGTTGAGATTTTAGGTAATAAGAGGCTTGATGGGAAGAAAACAAAACTTTTTTCAGTTAAGGAGGTTTTCGACCTATCAGTGTTCGACTTATAAACATTCACATTCTTGCAATTAAACATTCTTTTCTTGCGATGACTTTGCCGTTTGCTTGACATTTAAAAAGGTCCTTTCCACTTTCATTCAAGGGTTTAAAACTTTTTTATTTGTATGAAATTTTATTTGTATATGAAATTTTATTCATACAATTCAAAAATCTTTACACTCTTGAATGACATCTGTTTTAGCTGAATATCTTTGATTAGACATACCAAATGCTGGGTTAAAATATTTTTCACCTATTATGGAATGACCTTATATAGATGAACAAATTTTCCAAAAATAATTTTAACCAATTAAAATAATCTTAAATGATATTTCAAATATTATTATAGCATCACAAAGCGTCAACCGAAAAATATTGGGAGACGACAGGCGTCTACATTAAAGAGCGGTTGGTGGTCTTTAATGTAGTAGGTATCTGGTGTCCGATATTGTGAATGAATTTACATGTTAGCTAGTAAATTTTAAAATAGCAAAAAAAATTTTAGTCAGCATGAAATGTTCCAATTTTACAGTTTCAAAATTTTAAAAATCTTTTTATAAAAATAAACACAGTGCAATTGTATCACTAAAGATATATGATAATTGATAAAACTTATTAAATCTGGATGTCATTTAGTGTCAACTATTAGCAGAATCAAAAATTTAATTCTTTGTTTACCTTTCAAATTTCAGGTGACACGAGAATTAGAGAGAGGTAGTGATGATGCTAAATATTATCAAGAAGTGCTTGCTCCTCGTCAGCTGGCAAACTTTAGGCCTTTTAACTTAGAGGAGTGGTGGGGACGTAGACTTATCCAGAGCATAAATCGCAACAAACATCGGTCTTAGTGTGTATTAAATGAACGGACTGATATGATATTTCATTGTTACGAGAATGCTAATGAAAACTACTTCAAATATGCATTTATTTCGAAATCACTCCTATCTATATTTTTATGCATTATAATTAGTTATATTATTGGTAAATATTTTTTATGAAATTATGTAATCTTGTATGTTTATTAAAATCTCAAAAAATTAAATTTTAATTTAGAGCTAATAATAATAATGTGCATTGTTTGGTTGCCAGAGGAGACAATTGAAAAGAGACAAGGTTGTGTAAAATACTTGATTTAATATGTATGTGTCGCCAAAACCAATTCTTAAATTGGCAAAGATTATTAAGTATTTGATGTTTTGTAAAGAAAGTCATGTGTTGACATATTTTGCATAAATTGTTATAGTTTAATACTGATTACTCTTGTTTAGTTCATCTTATTCCTAAGTACACTGGTTAAAGTATCAGAAGTACACTTTAGTTTTAAAATTGCCATCTTAATTTTAAAAACAAGACATGCTTGTGATTATAAAATTTACACATATATTCTAAAATATTTTACCTGTTTATTTTGATATTCAATGCTCCTAAAAGCAAATTTAAGAATAAACAATGTTTTGAATGTTGTTAGGCTTAAAAATACAGAAGTTTATCAAAGGACGCATACTAAATCTTTTTATGACGTTAGTACTAGCCGCTAAGCAAAGGTCCTTTTAGTTAATAACTTTTCAAAACTCATGTTGTATTCCTTTTTTTATTAATATTATTGGCTAACTTGTTTCGTCTTTACTAGATTGACTAAATATTGAGTTTTGAATAAAATAACCAGTAGTTTTGGGATAAATCTGAGCAATCAGCAACCTAAATCTGAAATAATAAATTGGGCAAACAATTTGAATGCTATTATTGTTATTGTTGCATTGTGAATTTGTGCAGTCAGTAGATGTAGTGTTTTATTATATATTTATTTTATGTATTTACTTAAGTGTCATATATTTGTTGTAAATAATTTATCCAAAACTGTATGTAAAAGGGCATATAAATTATTAATTAATATTTATTTAAAGCAAATTCTTAAAAGTAACAATGAGATATTTTATCCTCAATGTTAAATTAAGTAGTTCATGTATGATCTTAAAATTTCCCAATCGTTCTCAACATTTTCCCATATATTATAATCAAAGAAAATTAAAGTTCTGTTTTCGACACAGAATATTTTATAATGAATACATTAAAAGTTGGAGATACTCTGTAGATTAAGTTTTAATGTAATTAAATAATTTAGCTTGAGTGTTAATTTTTAAAGACTTACTACAAATAAGATTCAACTAATCAGTACATTTCTTGACCTTAAAAATAAATGTTACGAGAGGTTTAGGTTTAGAAGATTCACTTAAATTTGTTTACATTTTTAAATTAACTTGGAAAGTGTAATTTTTTAAACGAAAAACAACTTATTAGACAATGTTCCCAGGAACAAACTTTTTTTGATTAATAACAAGCTGAATTTTTGTGAACAGCATCGTTTTGACGAGATGCCCATTTTTTTTTTCTTCGAAAAATCTTAAATCGAGTAATAAAGATACTTAAATAAAAAAGAAAATTCTAGAGTGTCGGACTAAGAAAAGTTTCCCCTTTACGTGTAGGACATAATAACCCTTGAATTACAATAATAATTTATAAGCTGTTGTGAGAAAATTAGGTTGTTTTTAAATTGTATAATATCAATTTAAAAATCTCATAATCCCAAATCTTTAGAATAGAGGGCTCGTCAGAAAAAACATCGAATGTGTTTGTGTAAGACAAAAGTTTTTTCGTGTTTTTCATAAAATAATCAAGTGATTAAGGTAAAAAAATTATTATTGTTATTAATCAATATTTTTATTTAATGAATTAAAATGTTCGAAGCCCCCTAAAATTATTAGTTGCCCAATTCGAGATTTTTCGAAGATAGAAAAGATAGGCGTCTCGTCAAAACGAAGCTGTTCACAAAAATTCAGCTTGTTATTAATAAAAAAAAAATTGTTCCTGGGACCACGGTCTATATATACAGAACGGGAAATAGTAATATTTTAATAAATAACTGTAAGTGACACCTTTTAAACCTGAACTACTCAGGGTATAATTGTGATCTGCCGCAGACTACCAGCAAGTAAAATGCAGTGAATTGAGCATCACACAGTTGTAATATTATTTAAACAATAATTGTTATTAAATATTTTTTATATAAAGTAATTTGTTCTCTGTTATTTTATTACTTACTAAACTTATGCATTTGAATTTATGTAACTATTTTGAATGCATTTCCATTTTCTTATCGGCTTTAAAATTAGCAATTGACAATTTTTGAACAAACATACAGTTTTTAAGCAATATACCTCCAAGCAGGCACTAATATTAAAGTGTGTGAAGGTTCACGCGAAAGTAATAAATGTATATCTTACTAGCGACCTGCCCGCGATTTCACCCTCGTAGCTTTTGTTTCCGGGGGAATATCGGAAATGTTTATATATTAAAACCTTCCTCAAGAATCAATCTATCTATTAAAGAAAACCGCATCAAAATCCGTTGCGTAGTCTAAAGATTTAAGCATACATAGGGACATAGAGACAGAGAAAGCGAATTTGTTTTATACTATGTAGTGATAAAACAAAGTCCAAGACGTCTTAGTTGAAACTTCTATAGGAAATTTGATGAGTACATCTTACCTAGCTTGAAAGGTCAAAGCCAAAAGTAATGTTTTACAATCGGTTCTCGTTAACTGGTACAGAATGCCAAGAAGTATTAAGTCACCTATGTACTCAATTGCGCATACATTTTAAATAAATAAAAGTTCTGGTCCATTTTGGTACTGTGTCTTCATACTTTGGATTTCGAGTGACGTAACTAAGCCAAAGTAAAGCCTCTTCCGATTTGTACACGGAATCTGAAAATGTACCTTCTATTATGTGTTTTGACTTTTACTCAATAGGGATACAATGAAATCTAGTATATCCCGGAAATCGCTAATAGGTGAAGTCGCCATTATAGAGATTTAAGCTGAAGTTAGGCGCGCTTTCAACAGACGGTATTGTTAGTACTTCAAACGAGTTCGTGACGGAATCATGGTGCGTAGGCTTTAACATTGTACATTCACTGTAGCATTTTCATTTCGGAAAGCTCAAGAACTTTAGAAACTGAGCTTTCTAGGCATATTTTCTTAAAGTTAAAAAAGAAATATCGTCAACCTAAAGGTGAAAGATAAGCCTTTCACCTAAAATTAATATCGTTAACGACTTAGTACAATATTGCAGCCAAAAAAGCTAACCCAGAATCTTGTGGTTTCTCCAATATTCAAATGTCTTAAATAGTCTTGTGTTTAATCTACCATAAAAAACTCGCGCGAGAAAAGTTAATGTTACTGTTGGCCTTAAAAGTTACACAAAAGAAATGTCTGTTCAAAATGGTGTATCTCCATTTTGTGTACCTACTTTTGGCGACTAAAAGAAATTATTGCCTTATTCTTCAAAGTCGGGTGTTTTCCAAGGAGATTGGCTTTTATAACATTAGTATTTTTGTATCAAAAATACTCAAAATTAATAGAACCAAAGTAATTAGGGTTTTGCACATTAAGTTTATTATTTTAAAAGTAAGAAAAAACAGCCTTTTGTGCATTTTCTGCAAACTCCCAGCCACGCGGAAAAATTACGTTATACTTGCACAGACATTGCATAATAGTATTTTATCTATTTTAAACAGACATTTCAAACAATGTAATGCTAAAGTGTCGATATTATAACAGTTGCAATATTAAATGCAAATAAATATGTAAGTTTCAAATTTGTTGTATACCTTTGCAGAATATTAGAAATGCTTGCAAAATGCTAGTTTTCAAAATATGTGAAATTATACATGTAGGAAGTATTGTTATAAAATATTTAACCAAGTTTGCGGTAGATATAAATTGTATTGTTACAATATTACTGAATTGACATTCCATTTTTATCCAGTACTTAGAATTGAAACTTTGTAAATATTAAGAGAATATAAAACGACAGATCACGGATTTTAATAAAAGCATTTTTACAAAAGATATTTTATTATTCTATTTTAACTTTTTTTCTTCACATCATAAGATAGCCAAATAGCAGATAGCCCTCTTGATGAAAAGCGACAAATATTGCCTATAAACACCAAAAATGTTAATGTTGCGTTGCTATCCGTATGGCGGAGCCTTAATGCTGTAAATTTATCGGTACGCTACCCTCCAAACCGAAACACGTCAGTGATACGCATTGCGGCAGGAATAAGTAAGGTAAGGTAAATACAAGACCCAGGTGAGACAATGCAGAACACAACCTAGTCTCAATAACAGTGTAAAGGTCTGCAGGCCACTTGACGAAAAGCATAGAAGGGATCGAAGGTTTGCGTACGGAGTAGTCTAGTTCACAAGTTATGGTGCAAAATAGCTTCTGTTCATACCGAGATAGCGAGATGCCTCAGATTAGTGTCTTCCCGCTTACAACATCCCCACAGCTCTGCTTTTCATCTGCGGTCAAATAACGTCGCTCCAGATGGAGCCTCCATCGCGTAAAGAATGTCTCACAATTCAATTTCGAAAACTGTACATAAATAAAACCTTGTTAATATTCATTCAATACCAATTAATTATCAAAGAGAATACATTTTAATTCGAACAGATGCATTCGCTTTTAATTTCCTTAAATGCAAGAATCCTTTTTCTAACCAGCCAGTAGGTAATCTGGAGTAAAAAATGTTAGGGTGAGCAAGGGTAATGGCGTTCACTTAAAGAAAATGTATTCCATTTGCAACGAAAACTTCATTTTCAAGTTTTCCAAGAGCAATATCGTAATAATGTGAGCAGATTATTCGAAGGATATTACAGATTTTGCAACATTAACTCTTGATTTAATGCACTACAGAGCAAGAATATAATTTTTGATACCCTGCACAGCGTTTTAGGAAAATAGGCGTCAGAGTTATCTTTCGAGACGAATACGTTATACAACCATTGTAATGTGCCAAAATATTTTATTTTATGCATTTTTCCAACAGGATACATGGTCCTAAAGTGCTACACAGATCCAAAATGACGAAAATATTGTTAGATTTAAAAAAATTACAAGGTCTTTTTTTACACTTTAACATTTTTTTTTTCACGAGTAAGAATTCAATAGAAACCTAAAATATGTATTACATATGTGAATTAAGGTAATGCTTAATATACTGTTTTTTTCCAGTTCGTTAGGGGCCATCCATAAATTACGTCACGCGAATTTCTTGATTTTTTGACCCCTCCCCCGTCCTTGACACATCTGGTCACATTTGTGAGACCCCCCCCCCTACCTAGTGTGATGTCACATATTTTAAAATTTTACATTGGAATGATGATCTCGTTCGGTTATTTTTTATCTATAGGGTAGCTTTTAGTGTTGTAATACTAAGATTCTAAAATATTATATTTTGAAAAAATATGATGTCCCAAAACTTGGAACCCCTCCCCACCCCTTGTCACACTTCGTCAACCCACTCCCTCCCCCTTAACGTGTGACGTAATTTATGGATGGCCCCTTATATGAACTCATTTATTTAGATTTTTTTTAACCACTACAAATCCTCGCACGCAATCGTTTGCCGATCAAATTTTGAACCTCCGGTGAATCGAATAATCAATATTAATCTTGCAAAAACTGTAATATTCTTTGAATAATCTGCTCACATTATTAAGATATTGCTCTGGAAAAAACTTGAAAACATGAAATTTTCGTTGCGAGTCGAATACGCACCCTTAAGGAAAACACTATATTTTTTTAAATTGTGTTATTTTAAAATTTAGAACATTAGCATAAAATTTAATTATTAAATAATCAACTTTTAAATAGGAATCGTAGTTATCTTAGAATTATTAACCGTAGTAAACATTAAAAAAAGATGTTTGATCGTCATTTCGTATTCCCGTGTCATTGGGTAATGCCGCTCAGGCGGAGGGGTAATCTGTTTCTTTGCAATATAACAAGTAAGACCCATAGTCATTAGCAAATAAGCATGAGATCATAGTTTACAATTAAAGTCAATAATCATAAAATAGCATCAAATATTTGTATTGTATTGTAAACAGCAATACTGGGCGAGTTAAGTTTTCATCGCCGAGACGAGATGTGACGGTCTAGTGTGGCGTAGTATACCTATGCATTTGTCGTAGGATTGGTGGCGATGCCTACCATTGTAGGATTATCAGGTTCGGATAGTGCAAAAGTCCCCCTGTATCTAAAAAAAGCGTCTGCACCGGTAATATACTCCGGATACGACCCCCGGATACTTACTCTGGCAAAGTAGCGTGTTTCTTAACCAAACGGCTAAACTGTGAAACGATCGCCGTCACACGTTGTTTTCAAAAGCAGGATTAATAGTTTCTTCCTACGGTTCTACTTTAAGTCCTTATGAATGACAAATTTGGTTATGAGATCTCTAATCTCGCCAGTCCTTGAATTTTTGTGAACGGAAGTATCTGCCTAAGGTAGTGCCTGCCCTTCATCTATTTAGTTTCCTATTTACCTACAGCGTTCTAAACAATATCAATTACACTACGTAAAATTTATTTACATTTGTGGTAGCGTACTTGTAGAAATTTCTAGAGAATTCATAAGCGCGCTCTGGTCTAATGTCAAATAAAGCTCCTTGCCTCAAAGCTAAAGTATATTTATATACGTGGTCGCTGCCGGGCTTACAGTCAACTATGACTTAATGAGTCGGGCGAACTTCATTTATGAAACTTAGCAAAAGATTAAGACAACGTTGTTCCTTTTTTTAAATAAAGTATATAAGTTTATGGTTCTAAGAGCATACATAATTAAAATATTTTTAGGTATGTAATATTTTGGTACTATTTCGTAATAAGTCTAACTTAATTTCAGCTTTGTTGAGTATGTTTAATGTACCTAGGTTCTTCTGGCGGTCCATTCCCCTAGAAAAACCTATCCGGGCGAAACGTTGCATATTTATCAGTCTTTTACAATTAATACTTATTTGTTAATTACAATTACCTACACAATTAATGTTAACACACTGTCTTGTAAATGTTAAAATACACATCGCTAAAATTTTCCAAAACTTTATATGATACTAGCTGACTTGCAAAAGCTGTTTTGCCATATAAATTGTTAAATTACTAATATCGGTTATTGAATAATACAGGTTGATGGTAAAAGGGTAAAAATTTAGTGCTGTATGAACATTTTAATGCCGGATCATAAAAAAATAAAAAATGACCACCAAAAAAAATGGGGAGGACCACCCTTATCACTTAAGATTATAAGAAATATATAACAAATTATTCTCAGACTAGTCTAATTTAAATTTCATCAAAATCGGTCAAGCCGTTTCGGAGGAGTATGTTAAGGCGATTACACCTGCGAACGACCTTGAGTTAGTGACAGGCGCAGCGTAAGTACTATTCCGCACGCCGAAATCTCCAAAAGTCAAAGAGTATATATACAGTGGGTGCAGATACGTTTTAACATTTTTGTTTATCTATATGAACTTTTATCATCATGAATCAAATGAATGTTGGCAAACTCAAAACCCATAACCGATAATCGGTCATTTATCGATTCATTTTATAAAAACGATAAATATCAAAAATCGACAAAAGAATTATATGACAATTTTTTACATAATAATGACTGTTACGTATCCTATTATCTTATAATATACAATACATCTCATGTAAAACTTTATTTTAATACATGCAATTAACAATTTTAACAAAACCTTTGAAAATGTGATTTTGTAAAAAGTGATCTCTTAAATAACCTTTAAAAATTTAAGTTTTTGTTTCGAAATCTCGTAAGAAAAAGTAGAGATTTAATTTAATTGAAACCATATCTGTATGCTTTCAAATAAATTAAAAGGAAAGTTTTAAACAGGTTGATTAATTTAGACTATTTGTATGTATAATATATTTAATTTATATTTATTTCATATCTTATGATAGCAAACAAGTAAACATTTTTCTTGATAGAAACATATAAACATAGCCTATAGACACTAAAAATGTTAATGGTGCATTGCTATTCATGTAGCAGGGTTAGAATGTTACATGCATATATTTACCTTGCCCTCAAAACCGAATCACGACAGTTAAAAACACCGACGCTATTGCGGCAGGAATATGTAACGCGGTAGTTCCAAAACCGAGTTGATGTGTTGCAAAAAAACAAGGTATAAAAAAATAACTACTGATAATAATAACTACCTCGTAATCAAAGGGATAACCTAAAGTTTGGTTTAAGGTATTTTTCGAAAATTCAAAAATCTCAGTAGCAGCTTGGAGTCTGGCGGTTGGTGTGTTACCACTTCCACGCCTCGGATGAGCACATAAAGCAGTCGGTCCTGGTTATTGCTAAAACAACAACTACAACGATATATATTCACGCCAGTCCCTTTACGAGGTAGGCAAAGAGAATCGAGTGCAATATGTCACGATCCTTTCAAATTTTTCTTGCTTCCTGCACGTTCATTACTCTCTTCACACAAACATGCTGGTTGCGAAGACTTCACTACCTTCAAAGAGTACCGGTTTTTTATCTTTTTTCTTCAGAGTTTTGCTTTTTAGTCGTTTGCTTGAATTATATTCGTTGTTTATTTGTTTTATTTTTTGTACACTTATACAAACTATTTACAAAATACTTATCCATCTAAAGCCATTAAAACATTCAAGCGTAAACGTAGGTAAGTACCTGAATAGTCTCAAATATTATTCAGCGTCTACACGCAAACAAAGTTGTTGATAAAGTATTAGCTTTCAGCCCCTTAATACCCTCTTTTACCTCTTTAAGAGATAAAACTCAAAGTTTTAATTGAAGTAAAGAGCATAACTAATAAATTTGAAAATATTTTGATGAAACAAATTTTATTTGTTATACAAACTTAACCACATTTTTGATCCTTTTTAGGGATGAAATTTAAAAAACCTTAAACTCGTATTCATTTAATTGTGTTAAAAAACATAAATACTAAGTTTTAAATAACTTCTACATATTCTACAATAAACAACCTATTTTTCATATAAACATAAACGCTTTTTTTACCCTTTTAAGGAATAAAATGTATGAAATCCCTAAATATATAATTTTTAAATTGTGTTGAAGAACATAAGTACCAAATTAAAGTTATGTTGACCATAAGTGTTTAATTTTTCATATGAATTGTAACACTCACTTTTACTCCTTTAAGGGTACACTAGTCGCTCATTCTTCCATACAAACGTAGTTTGGTCATTACTCGTCTGTTTGACTGTGTACGTCCAAAATTAAAAATTATATCAATTTGTCTCGCCATTATCTAGCCCTATATGAAAGCAGAATTGTAAAAAAAATATTTGTCTGGAAGTTATAAGCGTGGAGACTTTCTTGTTTTGTAACTAAATTTAACCCATCTTTGGGCGTAAATAAATAGCATAGAGAGTCTAAAACTGTAAAAAAGAAAATCATACAGGGATAGACAATTTAATCAAAAGTTCAAATAACTTTATTTTAAATTGATATATTAAGTAGTTTTGTCATAATATCAATACGCCCAAAGGTCTGCTTATAAAATTTTATGCGTTCGTTTTTGTTGCAAATCATCGTGCATTTCACTATACCCGCGCGGTGTGCGGGTGGTGACAAGGGGAGGTGTATACGTCATCGTAGTACGTCGCGCTCGCGCATGCCGTGTTGTAATTGACGACTTAAATCATGTGCTATGTATCGAATCGAAAAAAGTAAAAAAATATCTATACAACAATTGGAGTGTCTGTTTGTAATCTATACATATAATAAAATCGTAGGAAAGTCAAAACTGTACATTGAATATTTTTTTAAAAGAATACTTGGGGCGTGATCTAAAATCGCTATCAAAGTCAAATAAATATATAGTTTTTTAGAATTTTGGTCTGTCTGTATGTATGTCCGAGGTAAACTCAAAAAGTACTGAATGGATTTACTTCAAATTTTGCATAAATATTACTTATAGGTCGGATCAACATATAGGCTACATATTATCATGCTATCACCTACGGGGGAGGAGCTGTGCGGAGTAAACGAAGTCCGCGCGGACGAAGTCGTGGGCAACAGCTAGTATTAAAATAAGCGCTTTTTACTAAATGCATATGGACGTATACACGATACACATACCAAAATAGTATTTTTTACAATTTTTGTCTGTGTTTGTTCCCGCTAATCTCTGGAACGGCTGGACCGATTTTGATGGGACTTTCACTGGCAGATAGCTGATGTGATAAGGAGTAACTTAGGCTACTTTTTTCGAAATTTTTCCACGCGGACGATGTCGCGGGCTCAGTTAGTTTTGAGTAAAAATATTTAAAAAATATCTGCATTTTTATTTGGTCTGCGTAAAAAAATTAAAATATAATAAATATTCACGAGACATATTACACTGACTGATCTAACCCCAAAGTAAGCAAATTATTTGCTTGTGTTATGGGTGTTAGTCAACGATACTGATACATCGAATTATATGTATAAATATTATTATATGCATAATAAACACATAAATCCAGCAATACAAACATCTATACTCATCACACAAGTGCTTGTCCCCGTCGGAAATCGAACCCGAGCACCCTCAATTGCGTAGTCAGGGTCGCTAACTACTCGACCAACGAGGCGGTCAGCCTATGTTATTCTTTATGTACAGCCAGCTGTTCGCGAAAGTCCTGTCAAAATCTGTCCAACCAGTTCAGAGATCAGCTGGAACAAACAGACAGGTAAGCAGACAAAAATTGTAAAAAATGATATTTTGCTATATTTACCGTATATACAAAATCTGAACACATAGGCCGAATTGGCGAGAAATTAGTTCACCTTCCTTCAGGGACTCGTGCGTTCTGGTCTCTCGCCAAGGCTGTCTTAGGGAATTTCTCACAGCCCTCTCTTCCATCTTTGCACGGAGACGATGACTCTTTGGCCCATACCGCAAAGGCGAAGGCCGATCTCCTCGGCTCCTTCTTTGTGGCCAACTCGACTCTGGATGACCAAGGGAACGCACCGTCTACCGTCCCGCAGTATGATAGTTTCATGCCAGAACCACAATTTCGGCATTCATCTGTACGTAAAGCACTACTTTCCTTGGACATCCACAAGTCGAGTGGGCCGGATGGCATCCCTCCGATTGTGCTAAAAGTGTGTGCTCCAGAGTTGGCACCAGTATTAACACGCCTATTCCGGCTCTCCTACTCACACGACGTGGTACCGAATTCATGGAAGACAGCTTTGGTGCATCCCATCCCTAAAAAAGGAGATCGCTCTAATCCGTCTAACTATCGACCAATAGCCATAACCTCCTTGTTCTCCAAAATTATGGAGACAATCATCAACTCTCAGCTCCTCAAGTATTTAGAAGAGCACCAGCTGATTAGCGACCGTCAGTACGGTTTCCGTCGCGGCCGTTCAAAAAAAGTGTACATATATACATTTAGTAAAAAACTTATTTTTTTATTGCAAACAGACATTCCAATTTTATTTATTTGTAAAGATGTATATAAACTATTTGTATATAATAAAATTGGAAGCGGTTTCACCTGGGTAGCACTATTTCTATTGAGATCGGGTCAATAGAAATAGTGCTACTCGGTACCGATTTACTGGTAGTTAAGAATTAAGATATCTAATATCCCATAAATATATATGTATGTAGACGGCTACATATCAAGAAACGAAATCTCTTTACATTGCGAGACAAGATGCACTGGACACGTATAGCTTGATATGTAGCCCTGAGTAGGTACTTTTCTTCTGCAGGAAACGCTTGATACGTACGTATATACGTATTATAAGCATTAGGATAAGTCACGGAGCTGTCTATCTATATATATAATATATCTTATATATATATATATCTATATTAATATATCTTATAAAATAACTAGCTGAGCCCGCGACTTCATCCGCTTTGAAAACTTTCGAAAATAAAAGTAGCCTAAATTACTCCTTATTACATCAGCTATCTGCCAGTGAAAGTGCTGTAAAATCAGTCCAGCTGTTCCAGAGATAAGCCGGAACAAACAGACAGACAAACAAAAATCGCTATGTATGCTTTTAGTAAAAATCGGTTATTTGTATAAATATCGCCTCTGTGGTCTAGTAGTCCAGCGTTTGCGTCGACCACATGAGGTCCCGGGTTCGATTCCTGGGTCGGGCACATAAAAAAAAGTTTTTTTTCAGTTTTCTGAGAAACACAAAGTTGCCCGGGATTGGAAAGTGCCCGGTTGGCGAAAGGCTGGCCACCTATCACATTTGTGGGACCAAGTATCTTCGGCTAATCGTGGGTGCACTTATATACGAGTATACATATATACCGTATTTACGAGTACATCCATATGTATTTAATAAAAAGCGGTTATTTTAATATTACAAACAAACATTCCAATTTTATTTATTCGTATAGATTATTTGCATAGAAGATGTATTGTAGCTAAAATAAAAGTAGCCTATGTTACTTCTTATCTCATAAGCTATCTGCCAGTGAAAGTCCCGTCAAAATCGGTCCAGCCGTTCCAGAGATTAGCTGTAACAAACAGATGGACAGACAGACAAAAATTGTAAAAAATGTTATTTTGGTATATGTACCGTGCATACATCCATATGCATTTAGTAAAAAGCGATTATTTAATACTAGTTGTGCTCGCGACTTCATCCACGTGGAAAACTTTCTAAAATAAAATCCGCATAATTTCCGTTCCCGTGGGATTTCTGGGATAAAAACTATCCTATGTCTTTTCTCGGGTCTCAAACTATCTTTGTACCAAATTTCATTAAAATCGGTTCAGTAGTTTAGACGTGAAGAAGAAACAGACAGACAGAGTTACTTTCGCATTTATAATATTAGTATGGAAGTATGGATTACAAACAGACACTGCAATTTTATTTGTATGTATGTATGTATAGAAGATGTATAGCTAAAATAAAAGTAGCCAAAGTTACTCCTTATCACATCGGTTATCTGCCAGTGAAAGTCTGGTCTAAACAGGTCCAGTCGTTTCAGGGATTAGCCGGAACAAACAGACAGACAAAAATTGTAAAAAATATTATTTTGGTGTTAGCACCGTGTACATATATATCCATATACATTTAGTAAAAAGCGTTTATTTTAATATTGCAAACACACACCAAATTTTATTTATTTGTATAGATGTATCCACCATAAAAATATGAGCTGCACACATTGATGATAATCATGCCATTTTGTCATAATTAGGTAGGTTTATGTTTGCATTCTAGTATTTCTGTTATCATCACCGCGCCAAAATACTACGCGCGTCGTTCGCGCGATAGCGTCTTACTGCTCATTACAGTGCTTGTCCCTTTCGCACATAATGTTGGATGAAATAGCATGCATTTTGACTACGCCCACCAACGAGTTCGTGCCGCCGACTAGTGGAACCTTAAGGGATGAAACTCCGAACTTCATTACGCGCATGTTTCTTCAATTTGGATTGAATTGAATAAGCAGGTACTAAATTTTATGAGAGTTTAGATAATATAAACTTTTTATTTTAATACAAACATATACACATACCCTTTTAATGGATGAAATTAAAAAAAAATCTAAAATATGAATTTCTTTAGTTGTATTAAAAAGCATAAATACTAAATTTTAAGTGATAAACAATTTTTTTAATACAATCATTAACCCCCATTTTACCTCTTTAAGGGATTAAATTACATCATAAGAACAACCTCTGTAAAAAATCGGCCTTCCCGCTCCAAACTTATTACCTACTATAAAAAACGTTCAAGCGTAAACGAAATGTCCAATTTTTAAACAGCAGAAGCTCGTTACTGTGCCAAACGCACTATCTGTATTATTACTCTTTGACTCTAATGTGGAGAGCGGTATACGCTGACGTGCGACACAGTCTCCTCGTACGAACGCTACCGGGAGACTGACGAGTGACGACTTTCGGAGCGAGCGCTGTCCGCGAATGAAATAATAAGGTTTTTATTGATTTAATGGCACACTATAATGATTTTGGAAAATGTTGAACTTAAATTTCATAAAGCAATAAATTGTCTGTAATAAAGTGAAAAAATCACCAAAATCGTTTCAGTAGTTTAGAAGTTATAAGAAAATTCTTGCGTAAAAATAAGAGAGATATTCGATTTTTTTTCGTCAAAAATAACAATGAAATTTGAAAAAACGAACTTAAAATTTAAAGTTAATTATATTTTACGTACAATGTATATTTTTTTTTAATTATTGGATTAACGGTTTAGGAGGAGTAGGCTTTCAAAGAGAAGTATATTTCGTAGTTTGGCGTATGTTATCGCCTTAACTAAAACTGTGATACGAGAATTTATTGTTTACACAGCAGGCCAAGTGCCTAGGAAATAAAACGAAAACAAGTTTTCGCCGTGTTGGTCCCGGTCTCCTTTGAAGAATAGGCCAACTGCCGTTCTGCCAGGCAGGTTGTAAAAGGCAACCGATTGGCTATCGAGTCACTAACATCGTGGCTACTAGGTGGTAGAGTTTTGTGTTGTCTTGCCTGGGTCTGGTATCACCGCCTTACCTATTCCTGCCGCAATAGGTCAGTGCTTGTCACTGTCGTGTTCCGGTTTGGAGGGTAAGGTAGCCGGTAAACTTATGCATGTGGCATTAGACCTCGCCACAAGATAGCAACGCACCGTTAACATCTTTGGTGTCTATAGGCGATGGTTGACTCTTTCTATAGGAAAAACCCATCTGCTTGTTTGCTATCTTATGATATAAAAAAAAGTTATTATTCGTAAAATAAAGAAAAACGTGACCCGATCCGAAAAAAAAACATAATCCTCTTTCTAGCGCATTAAGGTAAACATTATTTCACTTGTCACTCTCACAATTAATTAAGAAAAATCTAATTACGCATCTTAGCTTAAATCCATCTAGCCATTTACAAGGCATTCCAAAAATATACATGCATACGTACTTACCTACACTCGAAAATATATCTCCTAGCGCATTCCGGTAAACGTGTTATTGAAATTTATCTAGTCTATAATTTTATTTATTTAGATAACCTTTTCTTGCTACATTTTTATTACTTAAAAAAAATATGATATTTATGGCTTCATCACAATCAAAACAAAAGTCATGTAAGACGAAATGTGGTCATAAAAATATGTTGCGAGTTACGGTCTTTATTACCCGTATTATTACCAGACGCCATGATAGTCGATAAAGATCTGTAAGCTCCTCGCTTTTCCTTTGCCCCTATCATCATGCTATTTGCAACTCAATGAACCTTATTACACAGGCTACTTTTAAATTATGATGAGATTTTAAGTTCTATACTAATTACTTGTCTTTTTTATAAATACAGCTATTTAGACTAAGAACGTACCGAAGTATGTATCTTTGGTAGTTTTTTTAAAT
Organism: Apodemia mormo; assembly: GCA_036924255.1. Taxonomy (NCBI): domain Eukaryota; kingdom Metazoa; phylum Arthropoda; class Insecta; order Lepidoptera; family Riodinidae; genus Apodemia; species Apodemia mormo. Next base: position 30,714,009 of record JAUPFN010000015.1, on the reverse strand, counting down.
CTTTATAAAAACTTTTTTTTAAATCTTTAAAAAAAAGAAACAAACTGTTCTATTAGTTTTTTTTAGATATTCAGCAGTCTCTTATTTACGCATTCTAGGTCCACTTGCGCCAAACAATTTTTAAAAATACTTTTCAAACGAATTTAACAATAATAAAAGTCGTTTACAAAGTATTTAAATGGTTCAGTATAACGGACCTTAAACCTTTAACGTGATACCGACATAAATTGTGACGATGAAATATTTAGTCAGTATTTATGACATCTAATATTATATTATTTATATACAATATACATACATATTTATCTTTTAAAAAGAATATACCGCTAGCGTAGTGTTGGCAGACCCGTGAAAATTTATTATTATATTAGGGCCGTAAAATTAATGTATTTTCAATAAAATTATTATACATTTCAAAATTAGATTTATTTGTCGCCTGAAAGCATTAGTTTAAAAGAGAATCACTCAGAAAGTATTGTAATTATTGTATTTAGATTGTAATCACTACTGGAAGTAATTTTATTTAAATGATATTCAGGCAATTATTAAACAATTTTTTAATGTAATTTTTCAGTCAAGTATACTTGAGAACTCAGTTATTGGTAAGGCGGCAAATTTGATATTTCAATAATATAAAAAATTGCTATCGTTCAAAATTATTGTATTTTTGTCAAGATTGTACGTTTAGAATTGAGGATTAAAAAATGTAGAAAAATTACACAACACACACAATTAAAGTACACGTACAATAATTATTGTACGTCTGCTGCAGTGTTGCCAGTAACAGATAACCAAAAATAACATGAGGCAGCTCAAAAAGTAACATTTTTGAGAGAAAATAACATTTTTAAAAATATATAAACGAGTCAAAAACGCGTACATATATAGAACTTACTTGTAAAGCTCGACGTTTCGGCCAAGTTACATTGACCGTGGTCACGAGCAGACTGAAAGTAACATTTCCTTAATTTATGCGGAATATGACACTTTATTACACAAAAACTGGACTAGTTTGAACGTAAAAGTTAACTGAAAAGTTTTCTGTCCCATCAGTTAAGCTTCGAAAGAATCGTAAAAATGTTTATATATCTAACTAAAAATAACTAATCAGTTTATAAAAAAACGTCATTTTTGATCTCAACGATTTTATTTGCTGGAAAATATTAAAATATTTTCTAAAAGTAACGTAAAAGTCACATTTTGAGTCGTGTAACATGTAAGTAACATGAGGGTGTCAAAAGTGACGCAAAATGTTACAAAAGTAACATTCTGGCAACGCTGGTCTGCTGCCACTGCGCTAGCGACATTGTATATATTTGTCCGCTGCTGTATTCATATGGGCCCCCTTTAAAGTATAGACCACCTGCCATTCAACCATGTAATTCGTAAAAGGCGAACGATTAGCTAAACCTGTCGCTAACATCGTGGGTACTAGGCGTTAGAGTTCTGAAACGTCCCGCCCGGGTCTGGCCATTGCCATACCTTTTCTTGCCGCAACAGTGCCTGTGCTTGTTGATGTTGTGTTATGGTTTAAAGAGTAGCCGGTGTACTTATGCAAATAGCATCACCTGCCCTCCACACGGATAGCAACTAGGCATGGATCATTTAACAGTTACATATTAAATATCGTATTAAATTTTTTTAACAATTAACAACTGTTATTTATATTAGCAAATACTGTTAAAAGTAATTTTTATGCATCACTAAAATTACCAATAACTTGATAATAATAATATTAAAAATATTTGAGAGAGCGTTTCTTTTTTACTCGCTAACTTATTAAAAATATTTCGGTAGACCGTGATAATAATAACTGTTAAAAGTTATTAAAACTATTCTAGAGGACCTTTTTTGGTAGCTTCGTGTTTTTACTGCTTCTAATACTTATTATATATAGGCTACTGATATAATTTAACATAAATAAATAACTGTTAAATATTAATTAACTTTAACAATATAACAGTTAAACTAATTTAACAATAATTTCCATGCCTAATAGCAACGCACCATTAGCACCTTGGGAGCACCATAGACGATGGTTTCTCTTTCCATCTGAGGATTTACTTGTTTGTTATCTATGATTTTATATCATGAAATTGGTAAAGTCCGTGTCGGGCCACGCGCAGTGTAGGGTTCCGAAGTTGCCCATCACAATAAAGCGGACTAAGAACAGGGCTTTTATAGTCTTAAACTATGAACATTTAAGCTATTTAATGTCAGTAATATGCATCCTCACCACATATTCATCGCCTATAAAACTTCTCTAAGTACATTTTATAAGTTGGTTGACTATAATTACCCAGAAACTTGTAAAGCCTTCTAAGCCGTGACAGTTTTCCTTTTAACTTCTTTATATTAACTACTATCATGTCTTGGGGGTCCAAGACTAACCGTTTAGCCTGCAGAGGGGTGGAGGGGGGGACACTTGTCTCTAGCAAAAATTAGCACTTAAAAGTTAATGTTTTACAAGTGAATTCCTTAATCGAAAAAACCTACAAAACCTATCTAACGATACCCCACGCAATGGGGTATTTGAAAAAAAAAATTAACATCCCCCTTTACATGTAGGGGAGCTACCCCAAAAAAAAAAATTTTCAAGATTTCATGTTACCACTTTTTTGACGTGACTAATATGTACATGCGTGCCAAATTACTGCTTTCTAGTAATAAGGATGTCTAAGTACGTCTTTCGTGCGGATGTACGGACAGACGGACATAGCGAAACTATAAGGGTTCCTAGTTTACTTCGGAACCCTAAAAAGGGACTAAATAAAGTTTATTTTCTCTGGGAATTATTTTTTTCACTTGGCATTTCGGTGTCGCTTAGAGCCTAAAGCGACCCCTCTTGCTCTCACCTAAGGTCGGCTATATGGACTAGCACCACATCGTAACACCTGAGTGTCTATAACCAAGGGCTATTTACTAGGCATGTCGATCTGAAATCGATTAATCGAAAATCGATTATTTAAAATAAAATAATCGATTTTCTGATCGATTTGGAATGCTACATCGATTCGAGCGACAAGTGCAACCACGATTAGCCGAAGATACTTGGTCCCACAAATGTGATAGGTGGCAAGCCTATCGCCAACCGGACACTTTCCAATCCCGAGCAACTTTGTGTTTCTCAGAAAACTGAAAAAACACTTTTTTATGTGCCCGACCCGGGAATCGAACCCGGGACCTCATGTGGTCAACGCCAACGCTGGACCACTAGACCACAGAGGCGACTGTGACTGATGTGATTTCTTGTTGAATTTTTATTTAACTTTCATAAAATTTTATAAACTTACAATTTGATTAGACTACAGATAGACTGTCTCATTGGTCTCCTACAATTCCTACATTACTTGTATTAACGGTAAATTATCATCACTCATGATCTGTGTTTATATAAGGCATGTTTGAATAATTCGCGATTAATCTAAAATCGATATTTTAATTCTATTTGTTCTATTGATTCTAGTATGTTCGATTCAAATCAAATCAGATATCGATTTTTTTTTCAATTAAATCGACATCCCTACTATCTACACATCGCTTAAACAATGTTTAACACAGACCATATTATTTACATATGTTTTGTGGTTATAACCATCAGGGCAGCCACTTGTGTCTTTGCAAATATATTCTATTATAAAACAGCATGTTCTTTAACAATAATTTATTGCGGGTAATTTAATTAAATTAAAAAGTACATAGATTTAAACATTTATTCAGTCATATATACGTTGCAGGAGTCATCGTTTATCGTCGCTTTTTGTGATATTTTTTATTGCTCTTTACCTAACTCAAAACTTTATAATAATTGGAAATGGCTTACAAATATAGAAAGACATTGTTTTACTAAAACGTAAATACCATTAAAAATATATTGTCGATGGTTAACGTTTTAAATAACATTTTGAGTCTGTGGCTGTCATAGCCATAAAACCGGAATATTCGCTCGAAAATCCATAGAATAGCCTTAGTCGTTAGATTTAGATATTGTAGTTCACGCCTCTGTAGCTGCGTGTTGAGTCTGTGAGGTAGCCGTGCTTGAGGTGGAGACGGTATCATGGTTCGGTTCCCGGACACCCATCCAGGGAATGCGTTTTTCGAGCTCCGCCCTGTAAATAACATACAAATAAGCAAAGACGAAACAGCTTAGTAACCACGGATTAAATGGATACGCCTTTCAAGATAATTTCATAGTTTGTCAGTATACCTTGCAATTACACACAGAAATACAGAGTTATACTACTTACCGATGAAGTAAAATCACTTCAAGGGTAATTTTTAAACCGTACTCTACTAAACTATACTCATTCGGTACGATGAAACAGTACACGGTTTATTTCTATATTTTCACGATTTAATATATCTATAAATGTATGACATTTTTGACAGTGATAGGAGCGTTTGCTCATATGCGCGGTGACACGTTTCCTTCCCAATGGCATGTCTATTAGTATTCATCTGGTCTGTGATAGTAACGATTTTGCACTGTCATGGAGAAATCACCTTTTGAAAAGTTAGACCATCTGCTTTCCTGCCAGGCAGTATGTAAAAGGCGCATGATTGGCCATATATGTCGCTAACATTTGACCACGCCAAGTTTTGATATGCCTTACCTATTCCTGCCACAGCGGCGTCGGTGCTAGTTGCTGTCGTGTTTCGGTTTGGAGGGTAAAAAAAATATCACTGGACTAATTACACGAATTGATCTGACCCCAAAGTAAGCAAATTAGGCATGTGCTTATAGTATGGGTGTCAGTCAACAATACTAATACATAGAAATACATATATAAATACTCTAATATATTTAATAAACACCCAAACCCAGATATACAAACATCTGTGCTCACACAAATGCATGTCCCTGCCGGGAATCGAACCCGAACCCCATTGATTGCGTACTCAGGGTCGCTAACCACTCGACCAACGGGGCAGTTTTGAGGGTAAGGATACCATTAAACTTAAGCATACGACGTTCTACCTCACCATGCTAGTAACAACGCATCATAAGTCTTTAAAGTCTATCTCTTCACCAGGATAAAGAGTTCTCCTTTGTTTTTTCAGTTTCATTGTTTCGTCAGGAGAAACATCTGTTTGTTTGTTGTCCTATGAAATAAAAACTGACTGACTACACAATCGACGGGGCTCGGGTCCGTGACGGGGACAAGCATTTGTGTGATGAGCATAAATGTTTGTATTTCCGGGTTTGGGTGTTTATTAAATACTAGCTGTTGCCAGCGACTTCGCCCGCACGGACTTCGTTTACTCCGCACAGCACCTGGCCGCTAGATGATAGCGTGATAATATGTAGCCTACATGTTGACCCGACCTGTTAGTAATATTCATGCAAAATTTGAAGTAAATCTATGCAGTACTTTTTGAGTTTACCCCGGACATACATACAGACAAACAGACAAAAATTCTAAAAACTATATTTTTGGCTTCGATATCGATTGTAGATCACGCCCCAAGTATTTTTTAAAAAAAATATTTAATGTACAGTTTTGACTTTCCTACGATTTTATTATATGTATAGATATTCCAGTATATATTCCAGTATTTATATATGTATTTCTATGTATTAGTATTGTTAACTAACACCCATAACACAAGCAAATAATTTACTCACTTTGGCGTTAGATCAATTCGTGTAATTTGTGTATCGATAATTATTAAAAAATATATAATTATACATTTTAATTTGTTTAGTTAACTAAGAATTTGCATTGGCACTTAAAAAGATGATTCTCTTTGAGGTTATATCAGTAAGTGTAATTTGTCCCGTGTACATTATTTAAAAAAACGGAATGCTACCGTTTTTTTATTAAAAAGCAGTGACACGTTTGTCTTTCATTTGTATTTTACGAACGATCTTAACTCTAAAAGGCAGGTGGTTTTTCCTTAAGAATACCGTAGCAGCACCATTGTATGCAATATATGTCCGTGTCCATGCCCTACCCCACCGATAGCATGATTGGCCAAATATGACCCTGCCCGGTTTTGGTGGTACCAACTGGTTTGGTATAAGCATCTTAGCTATTCCTGACGCAATAGCTTCGGTGCTTGTTGCTCTCGTGTTCACGTTTGGAGAGTAAGGATGCGGGTAGTCCTATGCAGGTGACAGTAACACCACGCCAAAGAGATAGCAACGCACTATCGAAATCTTTGATTTCTATAGGCGTTTGTAGTCTTTTTGCATCAGAAGAGCAATCTGCTTGTTTGCTATCTTGTTTTGTTGTTGTTTTTTTATAACATGAGATAGCAAACAAGCAGATGGGTCTCCTGATAGAAAGAGTCAACCATCGCCTATAGACATCAAAGATGTTAATGGTACGTTGCTATCTTGTGGCGAGATCTAATGCCACGTGCATTAGTTTACCGGCTACCATACCCTCCAAACCGGAACACGACAATGACGAGCATTGACGCTATTGCAACAGGAATAGATAAGGCAGTGGTACCAGACCCGGGCGAGACAATGCAGAACTCTACCACCTAGTAGCCACGATGGTAGTGATTTGTATAGCCAATCGGTCGCCTTTAACGACCTGCCTGGCAGAACGGCAGTTGGTCTATTCTTCAAAGGAGCCCGGGACCAACACGGGGAAAAAAGCATCTCGATCAACCCTTAGCGTCGCTTTTTGTTGATCTATATTTGTCGCCCTATCCTTGTCAGTAGCTCAGAATCGCTATTTGCTAGAGCGAGAAAGATTCCGGGAATGCAATAGCACGCGCCGGAATCCTTTGAGCAATCGCATTGCCGCTACTTTCTCGCTTTGGTAAATAGAGGTTCTGAGTGGCAGAAAAGGATAGGGCGACAAAAAAAGGCGATACCGTGCTAACAGATGTAGCTCAACCCTAACCAGTTGAACAATAGGGCGGTAAATAAATATGGAATTGGATAGTGTCGCACCTGTATCTTGGATGATTGATAGCGTACACCCATGGGTCGATGCATGAGACAATTTTCGCACAAACTGCCGGCACCATCGTCGCCACAGGTGTTAAAATACTCCTGTTAATGAAAGATATGTTTAACATTTTATTTTTCATAAGTTTAATAAAAGTATCATGAACTGAAAGTTTATGGAATTTCTAGATCATCATGTTTCACTTGTTTATCGGTAGTCTAAATAGGTGGATCACCACCGTATTTAAGCGACTTCTCCCCTTGTTGGTTCCGGGCTACTTCCCCGTGTTGGTTCCAGGCTACTTTGAAGAATAGACCAACTGCCGTTCTGCCAGGTATGTCGTAAAAGGCGACCGATTGGCTATACACGTCACTAACACACTAACAGATAGCAAACAAGCAGATGGGTCTCCTGATACTAAGAGTCAACCATCGCCTATAGACACCAAAGATGGTAATGGTGCGTTGCTATCTTGTGGTGAGGTCTATTGCCACATGCATAAGTTTACCGGCTACCTTACCCTCCAAACCGGAACACGACAGTGATAAGCACTGACGCTATTGCGGCAGGAATAGGTAAAGCGGTGGTACCAGACCCGGGCGAGACAATGCAGAACGCTACCACCTAGTAGTCACGATGGTGGTGACTTGCATAGCCAATCGGTCGCCATTTACGTCCTGCCTGGCAGAACAGTTGGTCTATTCTTCAAAGGAGCCCGGAAGTAACACGGGGGAAATCAATTGCAAAGTATCATTCATATTTCTATTCTAATCATTAATTTACTTTGTAGGTTATATTTTCACCTAAAAATAATGGAAGCAGTCTACAGTATCAATAAGGCAACCAACGATATCTTCATTTGAACCATGATTTGCGTCGCCAATACGTAGTATACAGAAAGGATTGTCTTGATATGCAAATAAGGGAAACCTGTTGCTATGCAATAAGCCTTTTGATACGCTCTCCTTTATATTAGGTGAATGTGAACGTTTTTATGCAAATTGTTTTATTTTTATATAAAAAAATTGTCTCCTGGAGGTTTTGATATTTTTTTGTGAAGGGCAATTGGCCCACCTCTCGTTCCCACCACTGTAACTTCTGTAAACCAGAATTAACAGCGGCAATCGACCTGATAACCTTTGAGTTGCGAGCTCAGGGTGCCCTGGGGAAAAGCTTAGCTGTCTTGGGACCCGCAACGAAATTAATCAGAAGTATATAGGAGGAGTAGGAAAATACATCCTGTTTCCCTCCCTTTAAAGCAGGAGACAGCAAAATATTAATAGCATAAAAATGCTACGAAATGAGACTTTTACAATCAGGTTAAGCCTGATTGCTATTGCACCACGGAAGTTTGGAAATTGGGGACCTACCAAAATGGCCTTACAAATGTTTGGTAAAAGGTTTTGATATTTGTTCACAACATAGCCATTTGAGAGTATTTTTATATACTTTAAGTATCTTCACGCCCGTATCCCTGCAGAGGTAGGCAGAGTTAGAACCAGTGCACCCACGATTAGCCGAAGATGCTTAGTTCCACAACGTAATAGATAGGTGGCAAGCCAATCGCTAACCGGACACTTATCCAATCCCAAGCAACTTTGTGTATGTCAGAGAACGGAAAAATCAAATTTTTGATTTGCTCGATCCTGGTATCGATCCCGGGACCTCATGTAGTCAACACCTTCCCGGAACACTAGACCAGGTATTCCAAACTGTGTTCCGCGGAACCTAGCGGTTCCGCGGAACACAGTTGATAAGGAGTTGATAAGGAAGTTCGGCATTATGGATGTCCGACAATAATTGTCGGATTACATAATACAATTATTGTATGCGTATATCTGGGGTATTAATAATTTTGGCAGAAGCCAAAATTATTAATACCCCAGATATACGCATACAGCCAAAATTATTAATACCCCAGATATACGCATACAATAATTGTATTATGTAATCCGACAATTATTGTCGGACATCCATAATGCCGAACTTCCTTATCAACTGCTTTACTGCTAGGTATCTCGTGAAAAGCGAGAGAAGGCGAACATGTCACTCACACAGCGACTACTGAATAGGCAGGATTAGATGAGGCGGTGTTTTTAGAGTTCCGTACCTAAAAGGTAAACGGGACACTATTACTTAAGGCCTCGGCTGTCTGTCTGTCCGTCTGTCTGTCACCAGGCTGTATCTCATAAACCTTGATAGCTGGAAAGCTAAAATTTTCACAAATTATGCTGGCTGCCCTTCCTTGCCCCCCCCCCCCCCTCTTTCCAGTATGCCCATGCGTAATTGGCTCTCATGATGGAAAGAGAAATCATCGCCTAGGTGGTTGAAGGTGGCTTTTTTTTATTTATATGATTTAGATAAAACCACCGCCCATGGATATTTGCAAGATCGAAAGTTTTGTATTTTTTTTTTATTATAATAAGATAGCAAACAGGCAAATGGGTCTCCTGATGGAAAGTCAACTATCGCCTATAGACACCAAAGATGTTAATGATGCGTTGCTAACTTGTGGCGAGGTCTAATGCCACATGCATAAGTTTACCGGCTACCTTACCCTCTAAACCGGAACACGACAGCGACAAGCACTGACTCTCTTGCGGCAGGAATAGGTAAGGCGGTGGTACCAGACCCGGGCGAGACAATGCAGAACTCTACCACTTAGTAGTCACGGTGGCAGTGACTTGCATAGCCAATCGGTCGCCTTTTACGACCTGCCTAGCAGAACGGCAGTTTGTCTATTCTTCAAAGGAGCCCGGAACCAACACGGGCAAATAGTAGTAGCATTCTCTAAGTCAAATATATATATATATATATATATATATATATATATTAGAGATGGGCCGAATGTGGTTTGAACCGAATTCGAACTTCGGCCGAACATTCGGTAAAAATAAAACATTCGGCCGAATTTCGGCCGAACTTCGGTTCAATTCCTGCGCTTTCTCGAGAGCGACAAGTCGTGACTTGTTTAAGAATTCACTTTAATTATTTTATATTAGCTGCTGCCAGCGACTTCGTCCGCGCGGACTTCGTTTACTCCGCACACAGCCTCACCCCCGTATAATATAGGCTACATATTATCACCCGCGTGATAATATGTAGCCTATATGGTGACCCGACCTATTAATAATATTCATGCAAAATTTGAAGTAAATCTATGCAGTACTTTTCGAATTTACCCCGGACATACATACAGACATACAGACAAAAATACTAAAAACTAAATTTTTGGCTTCGATATCGATTGTAAAAAATATTCAATGTACAGTTTTGACTTTCCTACGATTTTATTATATGTATAGATATCGTTAGTAGTTTTCGCAGCGTATGCGAAATAACGTCTTATTGGCAAAATTATGATACCTCGGGTTACATTGTTTCAGGTTAGATAATCTCCAACTTTTTTGAAAATATAATACAGCCTAGATGTTATTATGTATATATATATATATATATATATATATATATATATATATATATATATATATATATATATATATATATATATATATATATATATAGGCTATATTAATAGACAGACTAGCATAAAATATAATACAGTTTGAAAAGCATTTCTTATTTTAGGCTGGGCTGGCTAAAGATATAATTAAAAAGATAATCTCTTCAAACTCACCTATCTCCAAAAGCACCGTTCATGGTAACGAAGGCGTATGGTGTCCAAGAGCAGACAAAAAGGAAGAAGATTGTGAACGCCACTTTCGCAATTCTAATCTCTACGCTCTTGCCAGCATCTTCCTTATTGGAGGCCAAAGATTTCACATTCATTTTCTTCGCTTGTTCTTTTAGCATTTTCTCGTGAAGACGAACCTTAATTAAAAAATACAATGAGTATATTTATATAAACTCTTGCAATAAAAATATAAACTTCTTCAACCATCGTGGTGGTCAATGGAACTATAAATTGAAGCAATATTTTGTGAAGGGCATTGCCTAGCTTAAGAAGTCATTGGCCTGATATTATTATAAGTACAATAGGCATTACGAAAACGAAATCGACTGCTTTATATTGCTAAAATATTGTAATATAAATATGAATGTTGTTCATAAAATATGAGGCACCGACTCTGAATACAAATTTCTTAATATTATTTGGGATTTGGAGTCGCTAAATTGTGACCCAATCTCACATACAATAAGGACAAACATTTTCACGTTAAGCTCTCAACTATTTTTCTTTTCTGGACATATTTTACTTAAGAGTTTCATTCCCTTTAGGGTACGATACGGCGCAATAAGTTTTTTTCAGTATTTGGCTAAGGGCTTTCAAACTTTTCTATGTAGGCCAGATTCACACACCTAAACCTTATTTACGAATTGAACATTTATTCGTTTTATATATTATTATTATTATTTTATATATTATTTTTATTTTTGAAGTGAAACTTCTTTAGAATCGTTGTGATTTCAAACCTGATGCAACGAAAAAAACGACATGTAAGAGACACAAATACAAAAATGTGTAGAATGAAGGAGGGAGAGGGAGAGGGAGGGAGAGAGGGAGAGGGAGGAGAGAGAAAGAGGGAGGGAGAGAGGGAGAGGGAGGGAGACGGACAGGGGTAGGAGAGGGGAGGGGGAGAGGGATAGGGAGAGGGGGAGGGGGAGTGGGAGGGGGGAGAGGGATAGGTAGAGGGGAAGGGGGAGGGGGAGGGGGGGCAGGGAGAGGGAGAGGGAGAGTGGGAGAGGGATAGGGAGAGGGGGGAGGGAGAGGGATATGGAGAGAGGGGGAGGGGGAGGGGGAGGGGGAGGGAGAGGGGTTTGGGGGGAGAGGGGAGGGGGAGGGGGTAGGGGGAGAGGGGGTGGTGGGGAGGGGAGAGGGGGAGAGGGAGGGGAGGGCGAGAGGGGGAGGGGAGAAGGGCGTGGGAGAGGGGGAGGGGGAGAGGGAGAGGTAGGGGGAGAGCGGGAGGGGGAGAGAGGGAGGGAGCGGGAGAGAGGGGGAGAGAGTGAGGGGGAGAGAGAGAAGAGGGGGGGAGGGTGAGAGAGGGGAGAGGGGGAGGGAGAGGGATATGGAGAGAGGGAGAGGGTGAGGGGAGGAGAGGGGGAGGGGGAGGGGAGGGGATATGGAGGGGGATAGGGAGGGGGAGAGTGAGAGGGGGAGGGGAGGGGAGGGGAGGGGGAGAGGGGAGGGGGGAGGGAGAGAGGGGGGGGCTGGCTGGCTGGCGGGGAACAGAGTGAATAGAGCGTTGGTTTTAAGTCAGGGTGCCCCTCTTGCCCTGCATAATCATTCCTATGCCTGCCTATGCCTATCCCAACGATATTGTATGAAAGTGAGAGTTGGGTATGTTAGAAGGGCATGAAAGTATAATCAACGCAGGACCAATGTAATCGTAATGTTGAAGTGAGAGAGAAGTTATGCTTGAAAGAAAGTGTTGGTGTAAAGATGAGAAAGGGCATGCTCCGTTGGTTCGGACATGTACAAAGAATGGTAGGTGAAAGATTAACAAAACAGATATACAATGCGAGAGATAAAATACTTTATTATTGAAGTGAAACTTTTGAAGTGAAACTTCTTTAGAATCGTTGTGATTTCAAACCTGATGCAACGGAAAAAACGACAGGTAAGAGACACAAATACAAAAATGTGTAGAATGAAGCCGGTAAAGAATGAGACAGAAATATACATACTATTTTATATTATCGGTCTCTCCTCTTTGTTCCGTACTTCGTAGCGTCCCCACTCCCGTCGTTTAAGCATAGTCGCCTGTAATTAGTGAGCCAAAGCGAGAGAGCAAATGTCGTTGTGATGTGACTGTTTAATACTTGCTTGTATTTGCGCATTTAACGTGTGTTAGTATATGTGAAAAGTACGTGAGCTAATACTACTTTACACTGTATGCGGCTGCGTATTACAGCTTTTTAGTAAGATGCCATCTCATTCTTTTCTCGATTTAGTGAAGTTTCACTTCTATCGTGTGTGAATCGCACACACACCTTTTATTTTTATTATATATATATATATATATATATATATATATATATATATATATATATATATATATATATATATATATATATATATATATATATATATATATATATATATATATATATATATATATATATATATATATATATATATATATATATATATATATATATATATATATTTTTTTTTATTTTACACAGCAAACAAGCAGATAGCGAGCTCTCCCGATGGAAAAATTTACAATCCTTTAGCTTAGCCCTATAGACATTAAATATTATAATAATGGCGCGATTCCACTATAAAATGCCAGCAATAGGTATACTTGCAAGACTTCTGATTTGCAGCTATTAATGGCAGAATAGATTACCTACTTACCATCAGGTGAGATTCCTGCTACAAGTTTACCTTTTACAATACTCTTTAAAACAGAACACGTCAGTGACAAGCACTGGCGCCATTGCAGCAATAATAGGGAATGCGTCGTTATATTCCAAACCCGGTATAAAAACTTCAATATAACATCAATAATCACAAGTCTTTCGATTTTGCTTCCTTTTCTTTTAAATACTAAGCTAGTAACGTAAACATAGAACAAATATTGAGTTACAGGACGTCTGTATCCTTGTCTATAAAAAACCAAACTTGCTCGTTCTCGACTTTCTTTAAAATTACTTGATAACGTCAATTTTAAAGGTACTTTTTAATACTTTCAGACCCATGAAAAGCATCGGCGTTATCTACTATGTATGTATATATTATATCTCGAGGTTTCCCTATATAATCCATACCTCGAGCTTGTCTTCCTCAAGCATCAGTTAGTCTACATGTTTTTAACTTAGAGTTGGGTAATGACTATGGTATTCGTCTATTTAACGATAAAAACCCGACGTAATCTTCTTAGATGAGATTTTAAATACGGATTACGAAAATTAAATTTACTTTGTGGATTTTATTTAAATATTACTATACGTTTCATATTTTTTAATTCATTGCATCATTTAAATTTGCTATACAACTGGGGCTAGTTATGTGATCCTAGTCCGGACCCCTTATGCAGACTAGAACATTTGCCATTCTGCCAGGCAGTTCGTTAAAGATGGATGATTAGCCAAATGTGTCACTGCCATCGTCACTACTGGATAAAATAAATAATGAGTAAAAAATCTTCAAAGGCATTGGTAGCCTAATACAAACATATTTCTGCCATTATGTTATGGTTATTGATAGATAAATTTTCAAAATATATTTGCTTGATGTAAGGGAAGTTCCACAAATTTAGTACTAAAATGAGGCACTTTAAAATACGATATTTTTTATTTTAATAAAAAGAAATATTTTGTTTTATTTTGATAATGTACCTCTTACTCTACTTATGTACCTTTTTTGGATCGGACATTTTTTTTACTCATCGTATAGGTATTAGGTAATCAGGTATCACGAATCACGATCATGTGATGAATGATATAATGTCACACAAACGCCATACACGCACATTCTCTCCCCCATAATACACATTTTTTTCATCCTTCATGACTGTAACCAGGGCTCGCTTCAATGTCGAAATTTAGAAATTGGAACCCAAAAAATTGATAATTAAAAAAAATTGTTTTTGTCACGCAAAACATTCTGTAAACTCAAGGGCTTTATTGATTTCTACTGATAGTGGAGTAGTATCATTTTGAATCAAAACTAAACTAAATTATTTGGGTTTTCATCAACTCAAAACTTTCCTTTGCTTATTTAATATTTAAAATAGCTATGTAATACGGAAAATATATTAATAAATTTATTATATCGAAAACAGCGATAACCTGAACTCAGAGAACGGACCATAAAATGTATTAATAATGCGCAAAATAAATTGGTTTTTTCCTGTTAATTGATAACTAAAGCAGTCAAATAGGGATGGCCGTTATACATCGATGTTTCGACTATCGATGTTTTTTCCGGGAAACATCATTTTTTTTGGTCGATTTTTTTGGAATCGAAACATCGATGGTCGATGTAGAATAATGAACCATCGACATCGAAATAAATTTCTACTAGAAATTTTTATGCGCGCGCTAAAAATTAAAAAAAAATCTAAAAATACCAAAAAAAAAATCGGAAAAATTACAGTTATAAATATGGGAAAAAAATCTATTAAACACAATTGTTAATGACTTGCAAGTGCATTTTCATAGCTGGAATATGATCTTAGAATTGAAAAATTGACAAAATTTAAAAAAAAATAGCATGTAAAGAGAAGCTACAAAATAACCGTATTTTCGAATTTCAGATTGTCGTTCGATTGTATCGAATTTTTTTAATCTTTAAATGATCTACGCAGTGTTTAATAGATTTTTTTCTCTTATTTATAACTTTAATTTTCCCGATTTTTCAATTTTCCCGAATTTTCAAAGAAAGTATTTTTTAAGTAATTTACAAATTTGATTCTAAAATTGAGACATATAATTTTTACAAACTTTTTATTAGCTTCACCTATATGTATGTTTGTATGTTTGTACGTTTGTACTTTTGTATGTTTGTATGTTTGATAAAATTATTCCATTTTTTAATTTGCAAAATATGATTTTTGTTATTTTATATAATTTTCATCTATAGTTGATAAGGTAAGAAACTTAATTTTAATTTTTTATAATTATTCCTACAGTCGATAAGACAGGACTTGATGTTAATTTTAATTTCCAATAATTATCTTTAACCGATTTCTCCAATATTGACAAATTTTTGAATACTAAGGAGAATTTCAATTTTACAAAACAAATAATAGTTTTAAAAAACTAAAAAATCACGCTTTTATGAATAAACCAAACTAAAAAGTAAAAAATAAATAATAGTTTAAAAAAACTAAAAGCACGCTTTTTATAGAAAATCAAAGCAAAAAATAGAAAATAAATTTTAATAAATTTAAATTAAGAATAGTGTTGAAAATTTCAATAAATATAAATTAATAATAGTGTGAATAAAAAAAATATATTTTATTTTAAAAAAAGCGTGGGGTGCTTTTTAAGATATTATCAAAATGATAATCACTCTACTCATATCTGTCAATAAAATATTTATAACAAATAATAAAATATTTGTCGCGATTCTCAAGATCGATTTTTTTTGGAATCGTACATCCCTAGTTTGAGGTTTGTTATCGAATATTATTGGGTTTTAGGCTAATTAACGGAAGTTATAGGCAAATTATAAAGACCGATATACCTCCTGATAACACTAACTTGACGTCAAACGAAATTTCCTACTTTGAGTTATAATTAAAATACTTGTTAGGTAATTCTGATAATCTCGTTAGCGAATTTCTGGGATTTCCGGTGGCTAACAAGGAAAAATAGGACAAGCGATTCAAAAATACTGAAAATATATAGTGTATAAATATGTAATACTGTCAAGATGTTTATGACTAATTTTTGATACGCTGAAAAAATAGTTTTTTTAGATTTGTAGTTATAGGTAACTAATAGGTAGTCGCTCGCTTTGCCAACTCTTTCCGTCAAGTTTGCTTCAAATTGCGGATGTAGATTGACAGTAAGTTATAGGTGAGGTGGCTATCAGGGTACGATGTTATTTATAAACAAACGTGTCCTGACATAAGTCACGTAAGCCAAATTTGAAGAAATCTATTGAAGTATATGTTATTAAATCTAACGAATCTTGTCCGAAAAGAGCATTTGACTGTAATTCGTCAGCCTATAAAGTATCTACGCATTAAAATATTTCCACAAAATTACGATGAAAAATCTGAACAATAGTGGAATCAATGTACACAATATATAAAGATATGCAGTCTTTTGGGTTTTTTATTTTATTAATTGCAATTATTAATCGCAAGCGCGCAACTAACTGTTAGTATAGAATTATATATATTTTCATGCTTATGATATATTTGACCAATCACGTTACAAATATTTTATATTTTTCATCTAAATTATACTTATGGATTTTTTTTATTCAAAGAACCCGATTTCTTTTTTAATGTTTATTATTATATTTTATCTCTTAGCATACAAAATATATTTGTTCAAAATTTTAATTCTAATTTTAAAAAGCTATATACTTCAAAATCTATTCATCAATTCTTCTACAACAATACATTTGTAATAAACCATCTGTTTACTATCTAAATTCACTCTTATCAGAACCACACAACCCCCATGAAAAAAAAATATAAAAAAAATATATTTTAAAATATAAAAATTATATATTTTAAATATATGAAAAATACATGAAAAATATATAAATTATATATCAAAATATAAAGTCCATAAATTTCCAGATCGCTACTATTACTGTTAACACTAAACGAGCTTGGAAGAAAAGGGGGTAACTCTCATAAAGTAAATCGCTAAATCATAGATTTCTTATCAGTTTTTAAGACTATTTTATGTTAATACAAATGTGACAAACGCCACACACGCACACTCACTCTCCTACACACTCAATTTTGTTTACCTTTCATGGCCTCGTAATACCTTAATGGCCTTGAAAGCTCTTGCCGTGGCATATTATTAAAATTAATTGTTATGTAAATGTGTTGATTATTTAGAACTAAAACTTTATCCAGCTTCTTACATAAAAAAACCGATCAAAAAAAATCACACACTGCTACGGTTCTATATTATTTATTATCCTCCTTTAAAGAGCCTCCTTTAAATATTAATTATACTTTAATTTAGTATTTGTTATTATAGCGGCAACAGAAATACATTATCTGTAAAAAATTCAACTGTCTAGCTATCATGAGATAAAACCTGGTGACGGACGGACGGACGGAGAGCGGAATCTTAGTAATAGTGTTCCGTTTGTATCCTTTGGGAACGGATACTTAAAAATAAGTAGGGTTAAAAATAAGTTGCATTAAGGTTCTCTTCGGGCATCGACCGTCGGCGACATCGGAGCTTATAATTGACATTGATGCAATCTATTAAGGTTTATCAACAACTTGCCTTCGATAATTTGTATTAAACGTTTACGACGTATTATAAAATAACGACGCCGTTTGTAAAACGACAAAACATACAAATTACCTGAGACATATCTAAAACCCCACTAAAATTTTGCCATTACTTGACGTACTTACTAATATTATGGTAAACTATTTTTATATGGTTTTTGGTGTATTGTAAAAACTCAATATAGATATTGTAAAGATTTCTGTTTCACTTTTTGATTACACTCAATTTTTTCATAAAGCCTTTTAAAATCACCCAGTATCTTAATATCTACTTACAGCGCCAAAAAGTTTCGAGTAGAAGGTACACAGGAAAAGCATGGGTATAACGTAGCTCCATATGAAGATGCATATCACGAACACCTTGATATCCGTATCATCCGTCAAATAGTCGAAAGAACAGGTCGTCAGGAATCCCTCTAAAACCAAAGAGTATTAATAACTAAACAACCCGTCATACAGCCAAATAGCGTGATTGAAGTTTTAAACTATTTTTACGGGAACAATGCATTTTACCAATCCATTATGAATAAACAGCGTGGGATATGTCGCGTGTGATAAAAGAGAGGTTTGATCAATAAGAACTTGTATCTCGTTTAATGCCACGACAAACACATCAAAAAAGCAATGTCGCATCGAATAATCGTAGATAGATTTTTGTTACTGGTCTCTCTTTTAATGCGCGCGACATATATGTGATATTAGCTTTTTATCCGAAGCGGACAGAACAATTACTTTTTCATCTAGCCCTAATTTTTTTTTCTCATAGACCACTTTCAAAATTGTGCTGGTTTCGGTGGACCCCCTGAATCTAAATTTCTATCATACTCCCAAAACTAAACAAAAAATATGAAGATTAGATCGAACTATGGAAATTTGCGTTATAGCTGAGTTCCAATCGTGATTTAACAGTTTTTGGAAAAAAGTGAGAATTGAATTGATATTTATACTTCGCTTATGAATTTTGACTCCCATTTTGGTCACGCTAACGCAGACCCCCGTCGAGTCTCCCGTGGACCCCTGAGGGTCCACCTGGATCACTTTGGGAATCGGTGATCGAGCCCCAGTGGTTCCCATTTAGTATTTTAATTTTTTTTACACTCAAATATCTGAAGTAAGTATGCAAAAAAGTTCATTACACTTTTCATTCTTTTATATGCTTACAACGATTTGATCCGCTCAACTAGAGTTTATTTAGTGCAAACACTGATTTTTTTCTTTAATTGATTATGCTGTTTTTTGCTATCCTGACATGACTGAAGAAAGCCTGAATAAACTTGAACGCCTTTAAAAATATGTATTCGCTTTATCTTCAGCCTGAAAAAATTTGACCATGTCTCTAATTTTGGATCGCAGCTCAAGTGGCTTCCTATTTGTGAGCGCAGAAATGCTCATGCTATTTGTTTTCTCTGTAATGTATTATTAAACTCAAATTTTCCTTATTATCTTCGGGAACGACTTAACTTTTTATATGAATTTTGCAATACCTTACGAATCACATTCTACAGTCATTCTTTTACATTTAATTCTGTGAAACTGTGGAATTTACTTCCTTTTTATATTGAACATATGAAGAAGTCAGTCGTTACCAATCTTTAAAAAAATCTTAAAGAAATTTTATTTATCAGTTTTAGATTTGAGTTAGGATAAAAAGGCATTGTACGCGTAACGTATTGATAAGAAAATTATTTTTTTAAATACAAAATACATGTTAATCTTAATACTAATTATTTTACTAAACCTGGATCGTTCTCAGTGCAAAAGTGCCCATTACGCTCGCTGCGTTACCGCGTCGAATCGCGATGGCGAACCTTTGCACCAAGAACGATCCAGAGCGGGAGTCTCCTGTAATTTTGCTAAGCCATCTCCTTGATTAGGCCTTTTGCCTCCACACTCCAACTACCCAAGGTCGCTACGGCCACTGGAACGAAATGGTACAGCGATTCCAGAGCAGCGTATTTGAACCTCTTCTTAACACAAGCGTCCTCCGCAGCGTCCGATTGAGTCATCATCAAGTAGGGTGCCCAGGTGAGGTGACGGCAAAGCCTGCAGCCACGCCCATGACACTGGCTGAGACACAGCCCGCAGTCTGGCCCGATCAGCTCCTTCCTCATCATTTAACAGCTGCTCTTTGCTGTATGTGCACTACTTCGGGGTTAGCTGCGCCTGAATTCAGGGCCGGCCAAGCTATCATAGCATCCGATGCAAAAGGAATGCTCCCTACATCGCCATCGGGATCAAGTAATACAGTGACAAGGTTTACAACAGCATGCACCAATAACAGGAAAGCCGGTAAGACTACGAGGCCACCATATCGAATGGCATGGCAGAGTTGCCTGGGTCTTATCTAGGGAGACATTGAGGATTGACTCAACAACCGATTTCAGGGCGTCGCCAAACGAGGAAACTTCCTCGGGCCAGAGCCAGGTAGGGGTCGTTAGCAACATGTATATGAATTTCCGAAGACCGAAGTACATGCGCATCAAGGCAATCGCCACGTGTGCGTAAAGATTTTTAAGCCTTTCGTGATCAGTCAGAAAAAGCTGTACGAGAGCAGTAATAGCCTCAGGAACTGCACTTAAAAAATTGGAGAACTCAACAAGTTAAAATTAGAAGGAGACAGTTCTTTTAGACCAGGAAGAAGAGTATTAAAAAGGGAAAAGTGTGTTCGAGCCTCAGGACCTCAGGAAAACTCGCACTTAGTATGGTCACCTCTAGACCCAATACTCTGAGCCGCGGGATAAGAGCATTAAGATCCTGCAACACGTCTTCCTCTTTACCCCATATAGTGCCGTCGTGTCAAGGTACCACACGTTTAGCGGAGATTAGAGCTCAAGGATGGCTTTGTGAATAGCAAGGCTAAACATGAGTAGACCGAGCGGATCCCCCTGCTGAGCTCCCACTTTTGACTGAATCAATGTGTTATGAAAGAAAAGATTAGAAGGAAGTTTATACACTTGGTTAAGGAAAGGGTAAAGAGAAGGGACTTTTTCCATGACTTCCCACAACAGAACATCTCTCTCCAGGGTGTTAAACAGGGCGTTGCGAATATCAAGTTTCAGCAAAATACAGTCTCGTTTTCCGAATTCATCACAAAGCTGCACGTAGCGTGGATGGCAACCTCGCAACCCAGAACCGTGCCGAATCCCAACTGGCGTGGTGTAGAAATACAGCCATATCTTCTTTGGCAGCGCGGCACGCAAGCATGCCAGTCAGGCGTCGAAAGACATTGCCAACGGCGATTGGTCTGAGACCACTATCATTTTTTGCCAAATCAAAGAGCGCGCGTCGTAAAGATAAGGACAGACCAGAGGGTTCAACTGGCCACTCAGCAAAAAGTTACCTAGCTTGTTGAGGCTTCCTACATGGCGTTTTCCGTCGTCCCCCGCTGATACTGAAGGCAACTCCTTTAAGTAACCCGGTCGGATCGCACCCAAGCCCGTCGCTGACCCTGTATAAAAGGAACTAAGCGCCCAAATCACGTCTTCTGCAGTGACAGACGCCGCTATGCAAGGCTTGTCGGACTCTGGTGGAAAATTGAGAGGACTTGATGGACCCGGGTGATTTAGCTCCAAAGCAGCTAGCGTGTTGGGATCCCAAGCGGCGAAAGGGTTGTCCGACATCAAGAGGCGAGGCAATTTATTATTTTATATATTACTAATAGGACGGGTCAACATATAGGCTACATATTATCACGCTATCACCTACGGGGGAGGAAGTGTGTAAACGAAGTCACGCGCGGGCGAAGTCGTGGGCAACAGCTAGTAATAAAAGAAAGTTTAACAGTATTTTTTCTGACCGTTCTCACTATTGCATTTGATCAATAATTTCGTCATTAATTAGTTTTTGCAGACCACTTTCTAAAACTAACTCGAACTGGCATACCTAATAATCCACGAAATCATATATGCCAATGATTTGTTGACTGAAAAATCCATGAAATCATATATGAAAACAGTTTGCCTACTGATAGGCACTTTTGAAAAAAAGTCCACCTGCTTTGTTGTCATTACAGCATTTTTTAGATTCCCAAGCGGGCTGGAACTCTAAGCATTGTTGCGAATAATCTAGAAACGTGAAGAGGTGAAGCGCTGGAAAAAAATCTAGAAATAAAAGAAAGAGATGGACTGCTTCTGTTGATAAACAACACTTGCCGTTACCTAAGCGGCTACGCCTTCGATTTTCTGTCGTAGGGCATAAGGACGAACATAGCGTGTACTTATATGGATTTGTTTACAATTAGAATTGTTTATTGTTTACGCGGTAAATTTGAATTTTTCGGGAACTAGGTAGAATTTTACCTTGAGTATAAATAGGGATGTGTTGACAAATAGAGAGCAGTTTTTATAAAGCGATCGAGAGCGATACTTGAAATGACCAGTGCGAAGCGAGAAGTGTTTTAGTGATTCAGCGGAGTCGGTTAAGTTTAGTGTTAGTACAGAGGGTGTGACTAGTGTGTATAGTGTATTTACGTATATAATTGTGTTGTTTTGTATATTTGTGTTGTAAATACACGGTTTTAATATAAGTGGTGTTTTCTTGCAAATTACGAACCCGAAGCACGTAACAATATGTTTCAATAATTGTTGTTTATGTCAATGTATTATCTGATTAAATTAACTGTGTTATCTATATATTAATATGGGAAGCAAACATTTTGTACACCTTAATACTTTTTTTAACCCGTTCATTGTCAAGGCAAAACGTCGGAACTTACATAGACGGCCAGAATAAAAAAAATGTTTAACTTGTTTTTTTTGTGCTTATAATACTTTTGGATATTGAATCTACAATTATATGATACACAAGTTCATTTATATT
This sequence comes from Apodemia mormo, assembly GCA_036924255.1. Classification (NCBI taxonomy): domain Eukaryota; kingdom Metazoa; phylum Arthropoda; class Insecta; order Lepidoptera; family Riodinidae; genus Apodemia; species Apodemia mormo. Next base: position 30,691,376 of record JAUPFN010000015.1, on the reverse strand, counting down.
TATGTCTATACACTATACACTATCTATACATATAATAAAATCGTAGAAATATCAAAACTGTACATTGGATACTTTTTAAAAAGATTACTTGGTGCGTGATCTACAATCGATATCGAAGCCAAAAATATACCTTTTAGATTTTTTGTCTGTTTGTCTGTATGTGTGTCCGGGGTAAACTCAAAAAGTACTGCATGAATTTACTTCAAATTTTGCATGAATATTACTAATAGGTCGCGTCAACATTTAGGCTACATATTATCACGCTATCACCTACGGGTGAGGAGCTGTGCGGAGTAAACGAAGTCCGCGCGGACGAAGTCGCGGGCAACAGCTAGTGTGTATATGTAGGAAGTGGGTCAGATATGATAAATAAAATGCGGATGTGGTGATATAACAGCATTAACAGCTCTTTATATTTTGTTCAACTTGTATCAAATATCAAAAATAACATAAGATCACTATTAAAGCTTTCCATTATTTAATGACTAGCTGTTCTCGTTTAACAATTCCAAGTAACTTAATTATTCCTTGTTACAAATAAGTCATAATTTAAGCAATAGATAGTCCATTATAAATTGTACTGCGACTAATTTATAGTTGACAATAATAATTAACTTGTTTGCACAAATTAATTATCCTAAAGTCAAGGACAAGCTACTAGCAAGATAAAACAAGTGTACCGAGCCACGCCAGAGCCAAGACTGCCCGAACGGAGGGCGCTCAGAGCCTTTTATACAGGTAGCAAAACAATTTGAGTAGTAGGGATATCGAATGATGCGCTCGGTGGCTCAGGCGTACACCTGTTGTTTACAATATTCTTGCATTTGATGACGCGGACGCCGTCATATATATATATATATATATATATATATATATATATATATATATATATATATATATATATATATATATATATTTATCACGCGAACACGCGTGTCCGTCATACGGGACACACTTATTACTTAAACTAGCTGTTGCCTGCGACTTCGTCCGCGCGTGACTTCGTTTACTCCGCACAGCTCCCCCGTAGGTGATTGCGTGATAATTTGTAGCCTATATGTTGACCCGTCATATTAGTAATATTCATGCAAAATTTGCGGCTAAAATCACCTGTCAAACTTAAAAGACATTTTATTGTTTAGGCTTTGGTCGAATTTCGATCATAGGGCCATCTCTAATCTAATTAAATAGATGACCGCGTACTCCTTTATGTAATACATACAGCGTTCCACAACATAATCGAAACATTGATCGATGTTTAGTGAGAAAAAGTAGGCAACAAACAATTATTATTATACAAAAGGAGCGAGCTACGGTCCTTAACTTGTTCTAATATGAAATTCATGAATAAAAAAATTGGAACGGTTAAAGTCCAAACGCGTGTTTTTGAAAAGCACTGAACAAAGTGGGCTTTTATTTTTAAGCCGGGGATTACTCCGATATGAAATCGCTGTTAACTGCTTTGTAATAATCCTATCTCTATATAAAATGGGGATTTTCGGACAAAATATTTTCTACGCGTTTCTTGTGCTAGTAAATGCCGATTTTAACCGATTATATGATAGTAGGGAGTTGTAATTTTGGTATATATGTCGTCGCCTAAGTGCCTTGAGGCATCGGCTTCGACATAAATGCATAGGTTCATACGTTCGAACCCGAGTTGGGTCATTTGTCCGGAACACGCTTTCCAGTTTTTTTGAAAACATAACTTGCCCTAGACAAAATTTGTGTCTTTAGCTTCATGTAATGGCCCTTACCACAGCTTTTGGCTAACGTGGTCGTACTAGTTGCATATTTGCTTATCTTTAAGGATATGAGCATGGCATTTGGTTACATACTGAGAAGAGACTGTACTGTAGAAGAATATTTAATATTTACCTGGTACAAATCGTCCCCAAACGTCGAGTGCCGGGAGGAAAGTGAACGGTATTGCCCACAACCAAGTGAACACACACAACAGAATTGCTTGAACCTTGTTTATTCTGCCGTCTAGTGGGCAGGATATCGTTCTGAAACCAAACATTACATTATATTTGTAGTCCCTACTGTAATATTATGAAATAATATAACACGATAAAGAATATTTTATCCTTAGAATACTCAAATTTTTTGTACAAGCTGTCAGCTTATAGAACCCTCGGTTGCCTAATTAATGTTTAATGTCGTTCGTAGCAGTAGCCATTAGCAACCAATTTAATAATAACGAGGCGTATTATATTTACAAACTAGCGCCTAGGCCCGGCTTCGAACGAGCTCCTTTGAACAATTGTTGGTGATTCGACAATGATAGTACGTCGTTACAAAAAGGAACCCAAATTCAACTAAGTAATGTTGCGCTGAAAAGCTCAGTTTGTTGGGTTGCGCTGAAAAGAACGGTTTTTGCGTCGCGCTAATAAAAACTCCGAAACACGTGCAATCGCTTCTAAATCTGCTTTACTATCATAGCCCAATATTGTATATATGAAATTTGCTATATAACTTCTAAAGTACTCATTTAAATTAAAAAAAGTAAATGATCCGTTTGATCTACCTTAACAAATATACTCGTACTTATTTAAGTATGAGGAGAAATTAGTTTTTGCAAATAAAGTAATAATTATTTAGATATAAAAATGGTTACTTTGAGTCAACCTTAGGAAATAGATATATGCTATACTTTTTATAATTTAATACATTTCCGTACCATATTATTTTGATATATCTCATACGGTTTAGCCAGAGCTTGCAATATAAGCGCCCGAAAATCGTTTTTTGACGGCTTTATCACAAAATATGGAAGTTTCTCTTTTATACGAATACTTAATTAGAATGTTTAATCCTTCGGGAACAAATAGTCTAAATAACAGTAAAAACAGCATCAAAATCCGTCAGGTGGTTTAAAAGAAGAGAGCTTAGAAACAGACAGGCAGAGACGGAGGGCAATTTTGTTTTATACTCTTAAAGTATGCGTTATTATTCTATGTTTATACTATGTAGTGTTACTACAAGTTTCTAGGACCATTTAGAACTATTTGGTAATTTGACATTTATAGGAACAGTTTTATCTTACGCCTTATAAAAATTCAGTCAAGAGTGAAATGTTTAAAAAAAAAATTTAGCGAACCTATGTGCAATATTTTTTTGACATATTTAATTGGATATGAAAATTTTTTATCCATTAACCAGCTCGGTGAAGGTTGTTCTATAGTCGGATCTTAGACTATCAGTTACAGCACGATTTATTTTTGTTATTACCAAAATGGGTAATGATTTCCAAAGCCGCCTTTGTCATATTTAATGGATATTTTTAAGAGTGAGCGTAATAATTACTTGCGTGATAAATTTTATTATCTTCGGCTTTAGGCTCAATTTACATCGCCGCGGAATGGAACGGAAGCGAATTTATGCAATGAAATTGTACATAGCATAATAAACTTTATGTCAACTAACACACAAAATTGAATAAAAGCTAAAAAAGGTCGCGCGTCTTCCGCGACTCCAATATGGATTGGAGTCCTCCGCAATGTAAACCTTAACTGTGCCAAATTTCACTCTCCACGGTTCGCACAATTGTCTTAAAAAGGGGTCCAAAGTTTTTTTTTCGTATATTAAAATATCTTAGAATAGCAAACGATAAGCAGATAGCTCTCCTCATGAACAGACACTACTATCGCCTAAAGAGTGTAGATATGTTAGATATTGATGGTACGTTGCCATCCGCGTGACAGGAACTAAATTTTACTAGGTGGTAGAGTTCTGCATTGTCTCGCCCGGGTCTGGTACCACCGCCTTATCTTTTCCTGCCGCTAAAGCGTCAGTGCTTGTCGCTGACGTGTTCCAGTTTAGAGAGTAAGGTAGCCGGTAAACTTATGCATGTGGCATTAGACCTCGCCACTAATTAGCAACACACCATTAACATCTTTGGTGTCTATAGGCGATGATTGACTCTTACCATCAGGAGACCCCTCTGCTTGTTTGCTATCTTATGATATAAAAAAAATACTGTGCCACACGCGTGAGATTAACGGTCACCCTACTCTCCAAACAAGAGCACAAAAAATATAAAAAATCATATGCTTCGAGTGAAACTTACTTGTATCGATCAAACGCAATAACAGCATTAGTCATAGCACCACCAATCCCAGAGAGTGAGCCCAGGACTCCATAAATGATGCACCCCGTCTCGTAGCCCACCATCCGCTGGTGGAACGAGTTGACGATTAACATAGGCATTTCTAATGCCATCATAGTGTCGAATAAGGCTAGGTTAATGACAAACATGTTGCTCGGACTCCGTAGTGATTTGGATCTGTAACAAATTGTCATAAATTTTAGATAGGATAAGTGACCGCACCGTACACTGGCCACGTAACATTGTGTGTGACAACGATAAAAATACATAAGAAAACATAAATACTAAAATATCTATACATATAATAAAATCGTAGGAAAGTCAAGACTGTACATTGAATATATTTTTAAAGAATACTTGGGGCGTGATCTACAATCGATATGGAAGCCAAAAATATAGTTATTAGAATTTGTGTCTATTTGTCTGTATGTATGTCCGGGGTAAACTCAAAAAGTACTGCATGGATTCACTTCAAATTTTGCATGAATATTACTAATAGGTTGGGTCAACATATAGGGTACATATTATCACGCTATCACATACGGGGGAGAGGCTGTGCGGAGTAAACGAAGTCCGCGCGGACAAAGTCGCTGGCAACAGCTAGTATTCAATAAACTTCCAAACCCAGTACAACAAACGTTTATGCCAATGGCAGCGATGACTGATGTATTAAATAGATAGTATTCGATAACTTGGCTTATGGGTCACTTTACCAGGTACAAAAAAATTGTATAGTGCAAACAATTTATCTGTTCAGTAGACGGCATCACTAGGCAGGCGTTTTTACGAAAAGAACTGACACCATAATGACATTTTACAGAATGTGGCTGTAATTCCGATTTTGTCTACTAGCTATTGGTGATGGCACTATAAGTCATTAAAAGTTATGCAAGTAACGAATTTATGGCACTGTGAACCTGCGCTAAAGACACAACTATTCAGCTTATATTATAAAATCACTATTACTTAAAAAAGATGAAAAAATCATAACTAAAAAACTGCTGTATCTATGTCTAGAATAAATAGAAAATATAAAGCGTCAACCTGTACCATTTTAGTAACGCCTGAACGTGTTAAAAATGATTGCTAATTTTGCCGCAAGGAAAGCTTATAATTCCAGTAATTTTACACTCAAATTCTTCGAAACTTTATTAAATTTAGTAGCGAATAGTTCGTTGAAAGAATTTATAAAATATTAGATTGGGCACTAAATTGCAGTGTTTTAAACGACAGAGAATATGAAAACTTGTTTAAACTCGTTCAGAAGGCGCTTTGGTAAAGTCAAACGGTAATTGAAGTTTGTTTAAATTTTTACAAAGAAATAGTTCTTATTCTTTGTTTTGTTTCTGAATATTTTCGTATTTTACTATTGTAGGAAATTAGGCAATCTTTGAAGCGTAGGATAGCAACCAGCAGCTGATTCTTGTGATGACAAGAGATAATTAAAGTCTTACCCTACCTATGTGTTCATTCAATTCATGGTGACTGCCATATTCCGATTTGATGGTAAGGTAGCTGGTAAACGGGCATCACTTTTACGCCACACATATGGCAAGGCTCCATTAACATCTTCGTGATATTTGTATATTTCCACCACTAGAGCTTTTTTCTTGTTAGCTATTCTATTTTAAAAATCTGTAAACCAGCTGCCTTTGCAGCCTGCAACTTAGCGGGACTTACGGCCTGCAAATTGCAGGCCATCCTTGAAACTTCCCTCTATGTTGTAGTTGGTAAATGTGAAGTTCAAAAGAACATTATTATAAACTTGATCAGCTGTAACTTTGGAATAATTGATATTTTGATTTTGATCTCTCAAACGGCATTCGACGCAGTTTTTAGGCACTGACAAATTAAGAAAGACGGTTCTATTCCTCACGAGTCTGATATTGATTTACCGGTGCCTAGAACGGCTACGCATTGATGAACTCTATGGAGAAGATAAAGAAATTGTCTGTGTAATGTGTCTGTGTAAGTTGGTCACCGATAATATATGGGAACATAATATGTATAAAAGTTTTAATATATTAAACACCCAGGCCCAGAAATACAATTATGGAAGCTCATCACATGGACGCCTGTCTTTGTCGAAGATAGGGTCTGAGTCTAGTGTCTCGTCCGTGTCGTGTCATGACTCGTGATGTATACGTTATCAACCCGACTAATGTGATTATATAAGTATCAAGCCAATTCCCTTGTGGGTACGCAAACTGAACCGAACGTCTCATAGATTTTTGGGTTTGTTGGTTGAGGAAATGGTTTGTGATCCCAATTGCCGCATTTCATCGCGTCAACGTAGTCGACGCGTTTAGGACTCCCATACACGTAAACACGATACAACTTCGCGTAATCGTGATACGACGTGACTTAATGTGTAAAAAATATGTAAGGGCCCTAAAGGCTTCGACGACGTTTTGTTATGTGAATCTTGCCACTGTCTTTGCTCCTGATAACGATTACCATCAATTTCTAGCGATAATCGGGACTGACTACTTAATGTGCTTATCTGAGACGCGAAGGTTAACACACCACCATCAGCAGACTTCAAGCTGCTATTGAAATGTAGATTTGGAGAAACCTCTAAAAAACCTCAATAACACTTTTTCTCGATCAAACTCGGAATCTAATGCTCTTTAATATTACAGCCTAACTTGTTTAACCACGACTCACGAGGCAGATATCACGATATTTTTTAAAAGTTAGTTAAATTACCTACTGCAAATATCTACAAAAAGCGTATGTTTACGACGCCAAATTACGTAACAAAAGAACAGCGACAAATCCTCGTTCCTTTTTTAATTTGCTTAACCATTCCCGTTGACACAGATATTTGTTGGGAACGCGGAAAATAGATAAAATTCAAGAATGTTCCGATGAACATCGAAAACGTTTTTCCGAACCCGACAAGTGCGCTGAGCGGTTCACAACTTTGCCTGTGACACTCGTCGAGATATTTATCGCGGATGTAGGAAACGGGAGAATGACAAACAATTATTCTTTATATTGTTTACTTTGTTGATTTTTTATAAGATAGTAAACAATTAGATGACTCTCCTGATGGACAGAGATAACTAACGCCTATAGACACTAAAGATGTTAGTCATGCGTTGTTATCTTTGTGGTTGGTCTTAGTGCTCGTGTGTAAGTTTACTGGCTACCTTACCCTTCAAACGGAAACACGATAGTGACAAGTATTGACGCTATTGCAGGAATAGACGAGGTGTGGTATCAGACCCGGGCGAGACAATGCAGAATTCTACCACCTAGTAGGAAACGATGGTAGTGACTCGCATATCAATCGTTCGCCTCTTATGCTGGGGCCACACTACCGGGAAATGCCATTAATTATCGCGTTAAAGGACGTTAACCGTAGATGTAGCCACGACTTAACGCAATAATTTGACAACGGCATTTACATTGTCGTTTGACATTAGGCGATAACTCAAGTGGCGGTACATCAAAGAGAATAACGCGAGAATTAATGCGATAAAGCGGTCACACTACGCCAGTCAGTGTGCGTCGGGAGCTCGACGGGATCGCACGTGTTTTGTGTTTGCAATACATACTATGGAGTGGAGTAACGAGAAAGTAATTGCGTTTCTGGAGCTTCTGCAAACAGAACCATGTTTGTGGGATCCAAAACTGAAAAGTTACAAGAATCGAGGATCGCAAAGTGATGCTTGGCGTCGACTGATGGAATTAGTACCTTTTGAAACAACTATTGAAGAAATGAAAAAAAAGAAGGAAAGCCTGATGGGTTACTATAGAACCCATTTAAACAAAATTAAAAAATCTTTGAAATCCGGAGCTGGCAAAGATGACGTGTATACAACTAATTGGTTTGCTTTCGAAACGATGGACAATTTTCTACGAGGAGTATATGACGGTGGCCGTACATTCAATACGTAGGTAGGTTTAATATTAATCTGTCAACAGTAGTGTCTGTATTTTAGGGATCTATAATTTTTTTGGAATTAATGTATTTTTAGGGTTCTGTACTAAAATAATTACAATTAATGGTTAATTACGTCTTGCTTATCGAGATATTTTTATTTTCACGCATAGATGGATCAATAAAGTATTACCAACTAAGTCAGATATTAATTTGATTCCAATTTTAATACACAAAGTTTATACTATTTATAAATATTTACGTAATTATTGAAACTTCATAAATAGTTCAATTCTTTTTTATTGTAAAATAATCACATACCAATTAATAAGCCATTTTATTAGGAGTAGGTACTATACTGTCACACTGTTAGTACTGTCGTATATAATATTCTTTTATTTTCCTTTCAGACACACGACGACATTGAGAATCTAGAAAGAAGAGAGGAAAGAAATAATGGAAATCAGAATAGTCTTCATTTTTCTACTGGAACAGAAGAAGCTTCGCCAAATATACAAGAAGAAAATGAAACTCGTCCAAAAGAAAATAAATCTCAAAATTATAGTAAAAAAAGACAAGCGAGAGATGAGTTACCTCAAGAAGTCAAAGCAGCGCGACGTCAAATGGATGAAGCTTTTGAATTCATGAAAGAGAATAAAGATGATGAATATTACATGTTCGGAAGACTGCTCGCAAGTAAACTAAAAAAAATAAGAAATCCAAACACGCGTGAGATATTAATGAATGATATTCACAATTTAGTCTTTCGTGCATGTATGGCAGATGGACTTGAGCAGCAGTCTGGAGTACTTCATTTTTCTAAAGCCCTGTCTCCACACCATCAAGCATGCAGCTCATCACCAAATCATCAAACATACCAGTCGCCTCCAAGCCCCTCCACATCCATGTCACCACACCACCAAGCATTCAGCCCATCACCAAATCATCAAACATACCAGTCGCCTCCAGGCCCCTCCACATCCATGTCACCACACCATCAAGCATTCAGCCCATCACCAAATCATCAATCATACCAGTCGCCTCCAGGCCCCTCCACATCCATGTCACCACACCATCAAGCATGCAGCTCATCACCAAATCATCAAACATACCAGTCGCCTCCAGGCCCCTCCACATCCATGTCACCACACCACCAAGCATTCAGCCCATCACCAAATCATCAAACATACCAGTCGCCTCCAGGCCCCTCCACATCCATGTCACCACACCATCAAGCATTCAGCCCATCACCAAATCATCAATCATACCAGTCGCCTCCAGGCCCCTCCACATCCATGTCACCACACCATCAAGTATTCAGCCCATCACCAAATCACCAAACATACCAGTCGCCTCCACCTCACGATGCAAATAGTCTACCTCCAGATCAGTTTTCAGTTCAAACTCACCAAGAGAATTACCTAGAAATACCGCCGCCAACTCGTGCCTCACAAATAGTAATTACAGAGTCCGGTGAAATACAGATTATTAAAGATAAATAAAAATTATAAATGCCATGTTAATTACTTTAAGAAACAAATAAATGAAAGACAAAATTTATAGTATATATTGTTTTATTTTCCAAAGTAATAAAAGCAAGACATTCATTTATTTGAATACGCAAAGGGGTACTTCCTCTTGCTCCCCCTTGCTCTGCCCCTGAGGGGAGCACCTATTTTGTGTTGTCGACACTTACAAATTATTATTCGTGGTCATGAAATGTTCTGCGAATTTATTCCGTATCTGGATTGCTGTTAAAGATGAACGTCGCGCAATATTCTTCATTGGCTTGAAAGCGCCTTCTCCTTCTCCAAAGTCTTTTCTCCAAGTTCCAGGATTTGTTATTCCTCCGTTGACGACTGTGTCAGTGTAGCCCGAAGGGGTATAAATTGACCGTGAGTTTGAACTTTTTCTTAAAAAGTTATGTAATAAAACACATGTCATTACAACTCTTGAAGCTTCACTTGGTTGTAGAGCTATAGGTTTTCTAAGTACTCGAAATCGTGCAGACATAACACCAAAAGCGTTTTCCACAACAATACGAACAGAAGAAAGTTTACGATTGAAATTTCTCTGCATACTTCCTTGAGGGTGGTCTCCGGGAAAAGGTTTTATTATGTTTGGGTGTAATGGAAATGCATTGTCAGCAACAAAAACGTAAGGCATATTCACATCGCCATCAGAAAGTGGTTCAGGTTGCGGTATGTTTAAAGAATTTGTCTGAAGTTTTTCAAATAAAACACAATCTCTGAATATACCACCATCACTGATTCTACCCTTACTGCCTATATCGCAGAACATGAAACAAAAATTACGATCCACTAAGGCCATCAACACAATACTAAACGAATGCTTATAATTAAAATAGTCAGACCCACTGTGAATCGGTGACACCAAGACAACATGTTTACCATCGATTGCTCCCAAGCAATGAGGAAATGTATCCCTAAAATCAGATTCCTTTTGTAGCCATTCGTTTTCATTCTCAGGTAACTTGATCATATCTTTCAATACAGATATGAGAGCAGTGCAACATTCCCTTACAATATTGGATATAACTTGGTGAGACATCTTGAACAAATAATGTAAGCTTCTATAGCTATCTCCTGTAGCTAGATATCGTAAAGTAACTGCTAGTCGAGTTTTGGCAGGTATGGGTACACGAAATCTAGTTTTTTGTTTTTCTATCAAAGGCCCAACTTTGCTTAAAATGAATTCGAAATCAGATGCTGACATTCGAACGAATCCCTCAAACTGGTTGCTTGGTTCCGCTAGTAGGTTGGAGAATATTTCTTCCATTGTGTTCCTGCCAAATATAAAAACAAAACTTGAATTTTATGAATGCTTGACATAAATATGATTGCTGTCCATGGACCATGGTACTGATATTAACATAAAAATAACATAACAGCATAAAATAGACAGTTTAACATGGTAATACTAGTCAATCTAATATTTGAATCACTTAACCTAATAGACTACCTTATTAACTACTTTAGACATAATAATGGTCTTAGATTGTAACTACCTACTTTTTTTTGTGGCAATAAATTATTCTAATTATTAGTCTTCTTAGACATAGCAACACACTAAACTAATAGATATAGAAATACTTACAGTGTACGATTCCTATGCATCTGTATCATCCACCATCTTCTTTTTCTTTGTTTTCTTTTTTTTTCATTCGATAATGATTCAATAAATTCAAACAATAAAAATTTACACTCATAAAATAGAGAGCTCGGTCAACGTCCATCTTTGCAGTCCGTTAAGTAAATTTTACGCCGTTTTATCGCCAAACGTCAAATCACGTTGGCCGTATTAAGTGTAGCCACCTACTTTAGCGCGTTAAAAATTATCGCGATAATTACCGCGATAATGGGCATTGGACGTTGGCCGCTAATGTGGCCCCAGCATTACGAACTGCCTGGCAGAACGGCAGATGGTGTATTCTTAAAAGGGTCCGGATCAACATGGGGAAAGCTTTAGAAAAAAATCTAATATTAACCGACTTTCCAAAAGGAGGAGGTTCTCATTTCAGCTGTATTTTTTATGTTTATTAGAATTCGGTAATTTATTAACCGATCTGGATTTTTTTGTAAAGTCCATTTTTGGTCCCATATAAACTAAGTGAAAATGTGGTCGAAGGTTTCAGAGATACAGAGATATACTTAGCAAGATTGGAAGTCGGTTGTTGCCGTTTTAATGCTTTTAAATTATTTCCCCGTAACATGTCGCCTCTGTGGTCTAGTGGTCCAACGTTGGCGTTGACCACGTGAGGTCGCGGGTTCGATTCCCAGGTCGGGCAACTTAAAAAAAAGTGTTTTATCAGTTTTCTGATAATCACAACGTTGCCTAGGATTGGAAAGTGCCCGGTTGGCGATAGGCTTGCCACCTATCACATTTGTGGGACCAAGAATCTTCGGCTAATCGTGGGTGCACTTGGGGTACCTCTGCCTATGCCTTCGGGGATACGGGCGTGAAGTTACTTAACATTATTTGTTGAAAAGGAATAGTTTGACGCAATTGTAATAACTTATAGCTGATTTCACCACGTATTATAACTGTTTTTTAGTATTATCGTAGCAGCCGTTTAATACTATATTTCCTGAACGTGCCTGATCGTGTAGTAGCTTGTTGAAAGCTATAGCCAATACATGAACTACGTCGCAGGCAACAGCTAGTAACAATATATGCAAAAACCAACGCTTTTTAGGGTTCCGTATCTAAAAGGTAAAACGGAACCCTATTACTAAGCCTCCGTTGTCTGTCTGTCACCAGGCTGTATCTCATAAACCGTGATAGCTAGAAAGCTGAAATTTTCACAAATTATGTATTTCCGTTACCGCTATAACAACAGGTAACTAAAAATAAAAAAATATTAAAAATTAACCCCATACAATAAACGTGTTTTTTTCGTATTTTTTAAAGATGGTACGGAACCCTTCGTGCGCGAGTCCGACTCGCACTTGGCCGGTTTTTGTATAAACTTCCGTTCCTCGAATCGAACCCGGAACCTCATGTGGTCAATGCCGACACCGGACCACTAGAACACACGCACGCACGACGCACGAAGATTGGAAAGTGGATGCATGACCACTTTCCAATCTTCATGCGTCGTGCGTTCGTGTGTTCTAGTGGTCCGGTGTCGGCATTGACCACATGAGGTTCCGGGTTCGATTCCCGGGTCGGGCAATCAAAAATATGTGTTTCTTAGTTTTCTATGATAAACAACGTTGCACGGGATTGGATAAGTACCCGGTTGGCGATTGGCTAGCCACCTATCACATTGTGGGACCAAGTATTTTCGGGTAATCGTGGGTGCACTGATTATACCTTCAAGATAGGAGTGATCAGATACCTTCTAAGGAAACGCGTTCCATCTTACCATCAGGCGAGATCGTGGTCAACCGCTTCCCTATCGATACTAAAAAATGTGTAAGCGGTTGACCCTACAGGCCATCCCTTTAACTTCCCGCTAAATTAAGGTATTTCAAGCTCAAAATAGTAAAAACTATAAAGATAGATTTTTTCAGTTCAAACATCTATGTTGTTAAAATGATTATATTGATTTTTGAAAAGTTGTATATTTTGGAAACGCTGATTGAATTTGATCTTTCGAATGACATTCAACTCAATTTTTGGGATCTAAAATATTGCTTTAGCTAAATAATCGATAGGTTGGAAAATTTCGTAGCAATGTCAAAAAACATTTTTTTCATTTTTTTTTAGTACTAAAATATTTTAGAATACCAAAAAAAGATTAGTTGAAAAATAAAAAAATTCGAAGTTATGTCGAAAAAACACTTTTTTTTTAATTTTTCGTCAACGATTTCTTCCAAACGGATAAACCAATTTTTATGCAATTTATGCATTAGATGTAGTTTTTTGAGGAATAGAGCTGATTAGTTTTTGTACTCAATCGGTACATTAATCTGGAAGTTATGTTAAAAAAATACTGTTTCATCAAAATTTTTTTGGGGTTTTTTCAAAATTTCTCAAAATCTCCTTAGTCGACTTAGTTCAAATTTTCAGGAAGTCTAAGTTAAGCAGAATCCAATCGAATGCCATCAACCGCGTTTCGATCGGTCCAGCCGTTCAAAAGTTATGAGATGTTTACATACACACATACACACACATACATACATACAGACATACTGACGTCATCGCGAAAATAGTGGGAAAAGATTCCTAGGACTTCAAAACGTGGAGATCCGGTGAAAACTCGATTTTCAAAAATCGGGGCAAATTCAGTAACTTCCTATCTACGTACACTACGGGAAGTTAAAACCTCTGCCTACCTCTTCAGGGATACGGACGTGAAGATACTTTTATAGTGAGTATAGGTTAAAGCGACAGGCCCTTCACAAGCCACACAAATACTTATCTGTGATTAGAGTTGTGTACATATTTACGCACATCCAAAGACAAATATAAATGACGGAATATTTCGTAGCTTCTAGGCGGGAGGTACTCGAGCGATCTGTGCGTTTAGAAACTTAATTAAATCACCACAGAGTGACGCCAGTCAACGACACTCCACTCTATCGTCATATTCGCGTAATTAATTCTTTATAACAATTTGAGTTATAAAGGAACATTTTAATATAAAACATTTTCGGTCTTATTAAGAAACAACTTTGATCGAGGGAGTAAAACGGTAAAACGGCGCTAAAGAGTTCTGGTCTGGTTATATCAGAATTTTTGACTGTGGCAAGGCATCACGTTTTCCTAGAGGCTCGAAAGCATTTTGGCATGAAGAAGTGCTGGACTTCTGACAGTAAAATTATCATCCTACTACCTGATAACACTCGTAGCAAAATTGAGAGAATGTCAGATCTTCAGCCTCTTATGAAAAAGTATCCAGGGCAAGGGAAGCCTGCTGAACCCACAAGTTTAAAAGCCGATACACAAGAGTTGGCAAAATCACCAAGGAGGCCACGACGGAAGCATTAGAAATTTCATGTATGTCTTTCACTCTTTGTGTGTTTTCTGCTTAATTTATTTGTTATATATTCTTAATTTGTTTGTTATGCTTGGTTGGCTATTTTTTGCTTCTTCTATCAACCTTACGCTACTACTTATGCTTATACTCTCAGAATAACCTTTGTCATTTTTGCTTTTAAATATCATAATACGCGTTTCATACTTTGTGCACTTAGTTAGTTGTATTAGTTCTTTTATTCGTAACTCACATTTTTGTCGGTCACATGGTTTTTGTAGTTAACCTTCACATTTTTTAATATACTCAATTGTAAAAAACAAAATATAATAAGGTAAATAAAACAATTTATTATGACGAAATTGTGTCCAACGTAGACTGACATCTGACAACTTCAAAATAAAATAAGTGACATACGTCACACATGACATGAGTTCGACAGTAATAACAGTTTACACATTGTTTATAACGACTTAGACGTGTCATCATACAGCCTTGTTATTCTATGTACTTTCTAATAATGACATAATATTCGTATGTATCATGTATTAAACTTAATGTATGCTTGTGATCATAAATAGGACAATAAGTGCGTCGTAAAAATACTAATTATTTTTATATGTTCTTTTTTCTATTTTTGTTAGTGTATAGTACTATAAAAAACAAATATAGTAGTCTAGCGCAGTATTAATTGCTTAATTTTAGGTATTGCTTTACTTTTTTTTTTTCTATTTAGCGCATGTGATTGCATTATTTGTAAGTCGGTACGTGTGTTAATATATAAATTCTTCTTTTTTTTCCTGCTTGGTTTGTATAGAATTACTTTTAATTACATTTATAATAGTGTTTATAGTTCAGCAGTAGGTATTTTTTGTTTTGTTATTTCGAGTAGCTGACTAATAATGTACCACATTGAATAGCATATATATATAATTTTTGTTTTTATTTTTTAATAGTCTTTTGTTATTAGTTTTAAAAGTTGTTTTAGTTTGTAGGTAATTAGTCTTGTTGCATTTTTATGACACATAATTTGATTGGAAGTGATTTTTTCTCGTGCTCTTCTACTGATGATGATTACCTAAGTGCGGATAGTGATAGTATTAGTAGCCTGTCAGCGCAAAATAAACTCTCGACTGTCTTTTCTAATTATCCTAAAAATTTCAACATTGTGCATATTAATGCACAAAGTGTTCCTGCGCATTATGACGATCTTTTGTTAACCTTTAGTACTGATACATGTGATGCTGTTTTAATCTCAGAATCTTTCCTTAAGCCCTCATTGCCTTCTTCACAATTTTCGATTCCCGGTTTTAATCTCGTCCGCAATGACAGGGTAGGCAAAGGAGGCGGTGGGGTTGCAATGTATATACGTAATGATATAATGTATAAAATTATTTCTCACTCACCCAGTCTCTACAGTGAATCTTCTGAATATATGTTTTTAGAAATTAATTTAAGATATACTAAAATTCTCTTAGCTGTGTTCTATTGTCCATCTATTCATATTGATTATTTTTCTCAACTTGACATCCTCCTAAACGATTTTAGACCCATTTATGACCATATATTGTTACTTGGTGACTTTAACACGTGCCTAATTAAAAACGATGCACGAGCCCAAAAATTAACGTCTCTCCTCCATTCAGTAAACTTGTGCTCCCTTTCTTTATCTGCCACTCATCATTTTCCTAATACAAACCCATCTCTTCTTGATCTTATCATAGTGTCGCATCCAGAATACGTTAGTACCTTTGGACAATTTCCTTCATCGTTCTCATACCACGACCTCATCTTCCTCTCCTACAAAATAACTCCGTCAAAACGTAAAATAAACTATGCTTTTCGTCGGTGTTATAACAATATCAATTTGGAATCTCTAAAAAACGCTTTTAAAAACATCGACTGGACCGCAATTGTCAATGCGTTTGATCTAGATTCGAAGGTTGAGCAGCTCAACTCTATTATTTTGAAAATTTTTGACCTTTATGCACCGGTAAAAAAACTACGTATTAAACATAAACCTGCACCGTGGATTACTGAGGACTTAAAACGTTTAATGGCCAAACGGGATAAAGCAAATCGTCTGTATAAAAAATTTCCTTCAGAGCTTAGTTTGTCTACCTATAAATCTTTGCGCAATCAGTGTAATCGTTTATGCCGTGTTGCCAAACGCCGCTACATTCATGACACAATTACAGCCACTGATTCAAATAAAATTTGGCCGTTCTTAAATTCTCTTGGCATTGGAAAATCTTCTACTTCTCATAATTATAATTCCTTAGATCCAAACTTATTAAATGCCAGCTTCACAGCACTGCCGATTTCGCTGCATGGTCCAGATAAAGCGATTACTCTGTCTGAGATTTCTTCTAGTACTCGTCCGACGTGTCCATTGTTTAATTTCAAACCAGTTAGTGAAACTGAGGTCAAGAAGCACATGCTTTCAATTAGTTCTTCCGCAATAGGAAGCGACCAGCTTAGTTCTAGAATGTTTCATCTTGTTCTTCCTGAAATACTTTCTATCCTTACTCACATTTTTAATTTTTCTTTATCGTCAAGTACTTTTCCATCGCAGTGGAAAAAAGCATTTGTAATCCCTATTCCCAAAGTTCCTAATCCTATATCTACTTCCCATTATCGTCCAATTTCAATTCTACCGTACTTATCCAAAGTGCTCGAGCACATTGTTCACTCTCAACTGGCTGATCATTTGCGAGTAAATAGCCTACTTAACCCGTACCAGTCGGGCTTCCGGCCTGGACACAGCACTGTCACGGCACTGGTAAAGGTAACTGACGATATTCGTTCAGCTATGGATATTAAACAATTAACTATTGTTGTGCTTCTTGACTTCAGTAGCGCTTTTAATTCAGTGGACTTTGAGGTTCTTATCGCTATCCTCAAATCACTAAACATATCTGACGATGCGGCTAACTGGTTTAACAGCTATCTCCGGGGTCGCTCTCAGCGTATTCAAGTGGATGAGTTATCCTCAGATTGGGCTAATCTACTGGCAGGTGTCCCTCAAGGAGGAGTGCTTTCTCCCCTTCTCTTTTCTACTTTTATAAATAAAATTACTGAAGTTATCTCTTCTAGCTTTCATTTATATGCAGACGATTTGCAAATCTATCGTCACTTCAGTGTCATGGATGTAGCCAAGGCTATTGACTCGATAAATTTGGATCTTGAAAGGATTCACGCTTGGGCAAAAGCTTTTGGGCTTACTGTCAATCCATCGAAGTCCAAGGTTTTAATTGTAGGCAGTAGGTATATGTGCAAAATCCTTGGTAACATAAACCTTCCTCAGGTTGTTTATGATAACACAGTTATTCCAATATCAAACTCGGTCAGTTACTTGGGTGTAACAATTTCAAACGATTTATCATGGGATTTGCATATTAACAGCATAAGTAAAAAAGTTCACTTTGCTCTGCACTCTCTAAAACACTTACAAAATTATTTGCCTTTTAAAACAAAGATATTACTAATGCAGAGTCTCATACTTCCTATCATCGATTATGCGGATGTTTGTTTTATTGATGCTACTGAAGAACTGGTGAACAAATTAGAGAGGCTGCAGAATCTCTGTATCAGATTTATTTTTGGTTTACGGAAGTATGACCATGTCTCTAACTTTAGAGCTCAACTTAAATGGCTTCCAATACGGCTGCGTAGGAACACTCATATTCTTTGTCTTCTTTTTAATATTCTGTTTAATCCTAATGCACCAAGCTATCTGCGTGATGGGTTTTCTTTCTTGCATCCACCTGGATCACCTTGTAGATTAAGTGTTACTGCCCTTTTAAAATGTCCCCCACACAGTTCAAAATTTTTATCAAATTCTTTCCATGTTCAAGCTGTCAGGTTATGGAACTCACTACCGCCCAAGATCCGTATAAGTCAATCTCTTCCAATTTTCAAAAAGAGTCTAAGAGAACATTTTCTTGCTGGGTCTACATAGTATTTTTATTTTTTATTTTATTTTTTATTTTTTCTTTCATTTGCATCGATTGTTGTTCACTTTTAAATATTATGTGGATAAATTTAATGTATCAAGACTGTTATATTCATATGTATCTAGTTTTATGATTATTGTACACTATTTTAACTTCTCAATAATTATTGTGTTTACTCTTATTCGGGTCAGCTGGAAGAAATCTCTTTTTTTAGGGATAAGCTCGCCCATTGTACAGTCTGTTTTTAATAATTCTCTATGTACTACTTCTCTTTTAATTGTGTACAATAAAGTATTAAATAAATAAATAAATAAATAAATAAGTTATTCCATCTCGGATGTTCTGTCATTCTGTCTCTGAAAAGCTGCTCAGAGTCTGGTAGGTGGTGTGTTATCACTCCCATGTCTCGGATGAGCATGTAAGCCGTCAGTCCCGGTTATCACTAGAAATAGTCGTTAATCGTTATCAGATCGGTAATATGCGGCAATGAAGATCACCACTTAACTCAACAGATGAATCGTGATGAACCGGAAAGTCCATAGATGTTCGGTTTTCTCTGCCTACCCCGAGACAACAGACGGGTCAACTTTATGACTACTACCTACTAATACAGCTACTACCGGATCGGAAACGCGGCCAAACACTGAGTATGAGATCAGAGATATACAGAGAAGGATCTAACAAACTGGAAGATAGCAAGTTTTAGGGCGATTTTTTTCGAAGTGAACTTAAGCAGGTGGTTCTTATCACCGTTACTGCGTAACCAGGCGAGCAGAGTGCTCAGCCAGACCTTAAATTAAATGGGCTAAAATCCCGCCTTAAGGGGGGGTCTCCTGTAAAACCGAACCTCGGCAATATCTTGAAGATGAGTGGGAGCGTAAGTGACATCAGGGTTTCGACTTGTTGATGACTCTTGTCCGGCGTCTCGAGTGTTGGTGGACCGAAATAGTGGGCCGAGTGCCGTCGGCGGCGACTTTGGCATGTGCCTATAAATTGTGAATTTTAGGCTGTGATGGGATCAATAGGATCAGTTAGGACATCTTAGTGTGAACGCCGAACGGTAAGTCCAATGTTTCTCTAACATCAACGTCTTTGAGTAATAAAGAACACGGGCAAGACTTCATACATTGTTTTTTTTAGTTATTACCTTAAAGTTTAATATATTCCTTTAGATTCTATATCAACTCCTTAACTTATCCGTATTTAATAAATATTTTTTTAACTTGGGGAATAGTAGCTAAATAAAGTTGGAATTTAGGTAAGGTTGCTATCTTGTGTCTAATGTCACATGTATAAGTTTACCGGCTGCCTTACCCTCCAAACCAGAACACGACCGTGACAAGCACTGTCGCTATTGCGGCAGGAATAGGTAAGGCGGTGGTACCAGTCCCCGGGCGTGACGTCGCCTTTTACGACATGCCTGGCAGAACGACAGTTGGTGTATTCTTCAAAGTTGCCCGGAATCAACACGGGGAGTAGCCCGAAACCAACACGGGGAGAAAACATAGAAAAAAAATAAGAGTAGTTAAAAAGGCAGAAAAACATTTGCCGGGACAGCTAATCTTATGATAAAAATTTTTTCGATTTCCTGCCTAACAACAGGAAAAATGCAAATGACAGCCAAACATGTCACTAGTATCGTGACTACTAGGTGGCAGAGACTTCTGCCACGTCTAGTTCGGGTTCGGCACCACCACCTTCCTGTCCTTTCGCGATTTTTTAAACAATATGCTTTATAAATATATTAAATTAATAAAAATAAACATTACACACATTAAATTCATGTGGCATACATGATAATACACACACATGGACAAAGTCTGTTGTCTTAACTTAAAAAGATTTTATTGTTTTGTCTATAGTCGTATTTCGACTACATGGTGATCGCTAGTAATTAAATATCGCAAAAGACTACGCCCGCCGCTAACTTACATACAATGTGGAACATTTTACTCTTTAATGAAGTAGTACAATTCCGCAGTGCACAAAGCAGTGATTGTTAGGAAGACGCTGCACATTATTAAAATTTAAAGCTACTTAAGTTAAGAGGCTTGAAGTACGACACACAAAAAAGTATCTACAATGCTATAGCTCTTTTGAAAAAGTTATATTTACTAACGATGAATTTCACATAAAGAAATATTATCGCCATATGTCTTGTAAATTGGCAAAGTGAACTGAAAGTGGACTTTCTTCCACACATTCATAGTTAACTATTTGTGGCGTCAATCCCCCATCGCCGCATTTACCAACCAAAATCACTAATCTTGACATATCTCGGTATGAATACATTAGTCCCGACCCTTTATGAAGAATGTAACGCCTGCCTTTCTTCCAGGCAGCTCATCTAAGAAAAACGAAGACTAAAAATATCATTAGCGTCGTAATTATTAGTTGTAGAGATCTGCGACGCCTTTATCGGTTTTGAGTCACCACCTTAACTATTCCGATCGCATTAGCCTCAGTGCTTGACATTGTCGCGATTGGCTTCGGAGCGTTTTTTTTATATCATAAGATAGCATACAAGCGGATGACTCTTCTGACGGTAAGATATGACTATCACCTATGGACATCACAGAGAAAAATATTAATAATTCTCCACTGTTGTTCATGGGGCGGGATGGTAATTTGACATGCATAAGCTTACTGGTCTTCCTTTCCAAACCGGAATACGAGTGTGAAAAGTATTGCCGCTGATGCATGAATAAGTAAGGAGTTCGGTGCCGAATCCGGGCGAGACATTGCAGAACTCTACAACCTAGCGGTTACGATAGTAGTGACATATTTATCCCATCGCCTTTTACAATCTGCCTGGCAGAATGGCAAATGGGCTATTCTTAAAACGTAAATAATCAAGTAATCATAAAATTTTTAAAAAATCTTTCGACCCCTTTTTAAAACAAATGTGCGAATAGTGCTTAAAAGTTTACATTGCGGAGGACTGCAGAAACCTAATATTTTTCAACAATATGTTTTGGAAATACATTAAATTAATTAAAATAAACATTACACACCCGACATTCATGTGACATACTTGATAATATACACACATATTTACTATTTTCTTTATCGCAAAAGTCCGTTGTCAAACTTACAACAGATTTTATTATTTACTTTATGGTCGAATTTCGGCCACAGGCGATTGCTAGTAATAATTGCATAGCAGTTTAAAATAAAATTAAACGTACGTGCTGAAAATCCAAATAACGATGCCGTTTCCAGAAACAGAAGCGAGCCAGAGCAGAGCGTATATGCAAGCCAAGCCATAATGCCAGTATTTACTGACAGCGGGGTAGCTTCTCCAATGTTCTTGCACTAAATGTTGATGTTCTTCTGGTATGTTCCATCCAAGCATGTGTTCTTCGGCCTCCTGTGCTATCCTGTTGGAAACAAAATAATTAGCATAAGCAATATTTACTAGTACTAAAACATTTGACTTTTTTCCTTTCTTTAACTTATCCGTATACATATTCTAAAGCTGTCAACATTTATCAAAACTTTTAAGCTAAGTCAGTAGACAGTTCTCTTACAGAGTGAAGTGAACGTCTTTGCATTTACTTGTACCCCTTGTTCACCGATTCTTTGGTGAGATTGGAGACATCAGCTTTACTGATTTTTGCTTATAAGTGACATAAAGCTTACAAGGGAAAAAACAATTTAAGTGTTTTTAAGTGTCACTTTTCCAGAATCTGAACTGATATTTGATTTTTAGGAATCTGTACCTAATAAGGAAAAACGGGACCCTTATGGGATCACTTCGTTGTTCGTCTGTGAAGACCCTTTTTCTTAGCAACATGTAGAGGTATCAAGTTGAAATTTATATTAAATACTCAAGTGTACGGTTTCTCTTATCTGTGACAAAATTAAACTTGTAAGTCAAAAAGATATGACCACTTAATTCGCATATTTTTCGATATTTTGCGATTTCAATAGGAAATTGAAACTAACAGGGTACTTGTTGACATAAAATTATGAAATTTGGCATTCTCTTATAGCATGCAATCTCTAAAATAACAATGGAAAAATACCGAAAACCGTAAATTTCTAGTTAAATTACAAAAAAACGCTATCAAAAGATATGACCTTTTTTCGAAACCCTCTGTATACGAGTCCAACTCGCACTTGGCCGTTTTTTCTAAAAAGAAACAACCCTTATAAAATATTTTATTTGTCCTAGGCACAGAAATCATATATAGGTCCCAGGCATCCAATCAGCAGACTAAATTTGATAAATGACATGACTTTAAAATATATTGGGTGTTTTTTAGGTACATGGGAAGTTTCGATGGTTGCTGTCTATGGTTTAAAAGCTGAGATTGGCAAACTGTGTTGACATTTCTATTCAGTAATTGTTCAGTAAGGTTTGGCATGGGTTTGGCAATTTATCGTGAATTGTTTAACGCCAGAACATCGCTTACAAATTGAGGAAATTTAAAAAAAAATCTGCTCGCGAAGTTCGTAGAGCACTTCGTCCATTTTACGCTCAACTTAATCGGTCTATTGAGCAACCAAAAGCAGTGCAGTTATTGATCGTTTTTACACTAGGCGCAAATACAACCCTCAAATCTTAGCGAATCACCATTATATCCATTAAAATTGACTGCTTAGTGCGGTTTACACGCTATCGGCATCATCGGTACTTAATTCTTTCGAAATGAAAAAGGAGCAGAGGTTGCGGTGAATGGCGAGCGCTATTGAGCAATATAAACAGTTTTCTTTTTATTCAAAAAACTGATCAGCTAAACAGCGATAACTTTGGTTTCAAGACGGTGCAACTTGCCATATAGCGTATTGCAAAATCATTTTGGTGACAACTTTATTTCCAGAAGTTAACTGGTCACCTCGTTCGGATTCGTGTGCGACTTAACGCCTCTCGATTATTTTTGTGGGGCTATGTTAAGGCATTGGTTGATGCCGAGAAACCAGCAACCTTTGAAGAATTGGAAGTCAATATTCAAGCCACCATTGAAGCCATACGACTAGATTTATTGGAAAAAGTAATGAAAACTTGGACCGAATTCCGGAAATCATGTTTAAAAATAAATGCCATGAAAATATCTATCGAACTGTAAAAGTAAAAACATCATTTCAACAATATTTCTGTCTTGTTTTATTACTAAAAAAATAAAAGTTCTCAAGCTCTTAAAAGAACACCTGTACCATACCAAATATATGAAAATGATTGCTACATATATGAAAGAACGGCTTGATCGATTCAGGTGATTTTTAATATATTCGTAATTTGTCAGGATTAGTTAATTTTTTTCCTAGAAAATCAGAAAATAAATCGCACCCATGGGAAGTTAAGGCGAGATGTTTGGTAATAGAAATATATAACCAGATATCCCGTCTATTCCTGACGGAAAATAATAAAGAGAGCGAATATAATGAGAATACGACTAAAAATATAATACAAATAAAATAGGTAGCAGACAAAAAGATCAAAAAAGGGGCAAACGGAACGGAGGCTAACCTGGAGGTATGTGATCACCGCTCAGGTCTTGCACTTGCGTGTTTTTTTGGAGCTCCCTAGACATTTGGAAAAAGTCCTACCAACAATGGGTTCTATAGAAAAGACGTTCCACAGGGGAATAAGTTTCTCGAAAATCGTAGATATACTTTTAGATGTTTAGACATCGAGATGGTAATGACAAAACTTTGTATTTTGTCGTGACGTGGAATGGTGGAATTCAGCACCAGGTATTAATGCAAACATCCATTAAATTAATATCATTCAATGTAGTACTAAATATAGATGCTGCTTCACCCATACATATTAAAGGGTATTAATTACTACCAAATATTGGCTACAGCCAAACTTGCGTGATATTCAATATCCAAAATGCAAGACACGGTTTGCTTTGAAATCGGGTTTAGAAGCGGACGAATCCTAATGATGTCATATAGCCGTTTGAACAATTGAAAGCTTAATTTTCTTGATTTAAGTTCAATAAAGTAAAAACATTTTATTTAGTCTCAGGGTGAGCTTATTTATTCGGTTAGATATTCGAACTTTTGGGGGAAAAAATATAGAAAAACGAAATTTTAATAACAGTTCGGAGTTTAGTAGTGGTGCGTTAACACGTAAAGCTGTTTATCTCACAAATTTAAGGTTCAACACTCAAGGGCCAATTAATAGCCTACTGATGCCAATTAATAGCCTAATAATGACTACTATTGATTTCTTTAAATCCTTGTACTTCTACTACTTCACGATTGCATTACAGTAATTGTGAAACACTACAAGAGTTTACGAAATGAAATTACGAACACAACATCTTAGGAATAAAAAATTGGTGATAGGAAATTCGATACAATGCAGTATTACCATGATGTTGATGACAAAAAATATGAGTTATCTCAATTTTTTTGTGATGCCAAAGCTACTAAAGAAAAAACAAAAAAATAGTTTTATGAGCTTAGAAGAGTTTCAAGTCCAAGTCCAAGTACTCGATGGTGCTTATGAAAGGAAAAATGGTAATAACTTATTCTTACTAAGCTTGGTCTGTACCCAAAATGCTTGGGCCAAGAATATCTTTTGAAAATATAATGAAAACTTCAGAGACAAGAGACTAAAATGTTAAATAACAAACGTACTTACATTTGTAATGGTAAGGCCAATGGCCCGATGCCATCTGTGAAGTTTATCGCCATCTTGTGTAAACACTACAACAAAATGGTAACTTTTCTTCACTGAATATTATGCTGATACATCGGTTGTGCTTGTTTTTTTCTGAATATCTAAATCTATTGACGAAGTGAGTAGTTCGACTGTGTCGCTTCTCACTTGTGACATTAAGATACCGTAGCTACATTTTATACCCTGGTAACTTCGCGTGTCCGTTAATTTGATAATTGAATAATGCAAATAAAGCTTAGTTGAGTAGTGCTTAATTATGTATCGACGAGATCTTTTGTAATTTGATTATGTTTCAGGGCTCCATCAACACGTTATTCTTCGACATTTATGTTCCTTTTTTCAGTACTGAACAAGTTAAAACAGTTTTAGTCTTTTTTATATGTTTGATTCCGGCATTATCTCCGTGTCCCTAACACGGTAGTGAAAACATTGTGTTTAAAAGAGAAATCAAGAAGCCATATAATATTGTGCAATTATTTTGACATAACGTAATTGTGTTATCTTACATTAGCTTGAGCTTCTATATTTCTAATTGACATAGAACATTTAATTATTTGTTACTTACTACTTTTTCAAAAAATTGATTAACTCTTTGAAGAAATTGGCCCCCTTACACTCAGTCACACCGAGTCTGGGACTAGACATAACATTATGAGAAAATTTTAGTTATACGAGTAATACTACTCCTATAACTACATAGTAGATACAAATAGTATGTATACATGGTTACTTTTAAAAGACCGGCCAAATTATTACGAAATTATTACAAAATAATAAAAATATTCGTTTAAAAATATTCCACTAAATTCATGAATTAGATGCATCGACTCTTGTGAATGAAGTCTGTAAAGCTGGCAGTGTGTTATTTTACATTTACCTATTATTACGATAGTAACTATTATGTAATATGTCGCTCTAAGTACATTTTTCCCGATCACTTTTAATTTGGTTGAAGCACCGGGTTGAATATTTTAGTTCATATTTGCGTTTATTATATCTATGCGTTTTGTTTTTTGAAACCATTTTAAAAAACCATGTGAAATAATTTCTTAATCGATACACAAAATAATATTAAAGTCTGATACAGAACCCATTATAATTCTGTATCAACCTGATCCGACATTCCACTGACACTACCTAAACTAAAAATAATTTTTCCCAGTATGAGTTCCGGCTGATGGCCGTTATGTTCCTTATTTATTTATTTACTTTATGTAATAATGAAGAAAACTACTTCACATGGTGTCATTAATACTGCTCAAAGATAATCTAGACTTAAGGATTAGTTTTTTTGCTTTTCAATTTACTGACGGACTGACTGCTAGACAGTCGACTTATTTGTTTTTGAATAATTTATTTTAATGCAATACAATTTGTATAGTAACTATTTATTTCATTACTGCAGAGTGAAATCTCTCTATTACTCAAAGTGCTCACCCAGCTGCCTGGTGTCACCGTTGCAACTCTTCAGGCTATCAGCTGTTTTCATTTACAAAAAACACCGATAAATATAGCTGCTCACAGCAGCGAAGAACTGTTCTTATCAGGCACTGCAGAAATGTCTGTTCTCTGGTAGCTGCTGACTAACTGGTGAACTGACTGAACACATCACTGTAGGAACTATTGTGTGTTCTGTGTGAATGAAAGCTAAGTATTCAAAGCCAATACTTACTCCATGACTCAAAATTAGTACCATTTCACTTATCGGTGAAATAACACATTTGACGTTAAACTTCTATTCTATTATTAATAGCGTCAGTGCTTGTCGTTGTCGTGTTCCGGTTTGGAGGTTAAGGTAGCCGGTAAACTTATGCATGTGGCATTAGACCGTGTTGGCCGTGTTGGTCCCGGCCTCCTTTGAAGAATAGGCCAACTGCCGTTCTGCCAGGCAGGTCGTAGGAGGCGACCGATTGGCTATCGAGTCACTACCATCGTGGCTACTAGGTGGTAGAGTTCTGCATTGTCTCGGCCGGGTCTGGTACCACCGCCTTACCTATTCCTGCCGCAATAACGTCAGTGCTTGTCACTGTCGTGTTCCGGTTTGGAGGGTAAGGTAGCCGGTAAACTTATGCATGTGGTATTAGACCTCGCCACAAGATAGCAATGCACTATTAACATCTTTGGTGTCTATAGACGATGGTTGACTCTTTCCATCAGGAGACCCATCTGCTTGTTTGCTATCTTATGATATAAAAAAAACCCGGTGTTAGATTTCCTTGGTTGGATGGTTATTTGCTTTAAGTGTATATATATTTTATGGTTCAGGTTCAAATCTCGGTAAGCCAAGTAATGGTATTGATTAGTATTTTATCTATAAAAGTTTTAACTATTAAGTAATAGCCTGAAGGTGGTTTTTTGGGAATATCTCTTAACTTGGAAAGCAGGCAAATTGATTTTTTTAGTGTAAGCAAATGAAACGGTAGGAGTACAGTACCAATTTCGCCAACCGATAAATTCATCACCAGATGCACCATCAAAATCTTTGATCTGTATTATTTTTTTATAAGATAGCAAACAAACAGCTAAATTATTCTCGTTTAAATTAGTTACTTCTCCTTTTTTCGAATGCTCTTCATTAAATTGTAAATATGAACAAACTGCACACCTCATTCTTTGGGAGTATAATCTTTGGCAAAACGAACGTAGTCAAATGCTTGATAGTATCCAATGTATATCCGGTGTAATTTATTACTCCGACCGTGTGGGAACACGTGGGAACTTCCGTGCTTTCAAGCGATTTTGTCATACTTACTATTGGAAGCAAAATTAAGTAGGCCATTTTGGTAGGTCCCTAATTTCCAAACTTCCGTGGTGCAATAGCAATCAGGCTTAACCTGATTGTAAAAGTCTCATTTCGCAGCATTTTTATGCTTTTAATATTTTGCTGTCTCCTGCTTAAAAGGGAGGGAAACAGGATGTATTTTCCTACTCCTTGTCCTCCTCCTGTCTGATTAAATTCGTTGCGGGTTAGCTAAGCTTTTCCCCAGGGCACCCTGAGCTCGCAATTCAGTGGTTATCAGGACGGTTGCCGCTGTTGATTCTGGTTTACAGAAGTTACAGTGGTGGGAACGAGAGTTGGGCCAATTGCCCTTAAAAAACAAACAGATGACTCTCCTGATGGAAAGAGATGAAAGAGATAAACCTCGCTTATAAACACCAAAGATGTTAATGCATTATTGCTATCCGTGTAGTTGGATAATAATGCCATATGTATAAATTTAACGACTACCTTCCCCTTCAAACCAAAAAATTACAGTGACCAGCATTGATGCTATTACAGCTGGGATAAGTAAGGTGGTAGCATCAAATGCCGTGTTGGTCCCGGCCTCCTTTGAAGAATAGGCCAACTGCCGTTCTGCCAGGCAGGAAGTAAAAGGCGACCGATTGGCTATCGAGTCACTACCATCGTGGCTACTAGGTGGTAGAGTTCTGCATTGTCTCGCCCGGGTCTGGTACCACCGCCTTACCTACTCCTGCCGCAATAGCGTCTGTGCTTTTCACTGTCGTGTTCCGGTTTGGAGGGTAAGGTAGCCGGTAAACTTATGCATATGGCATTAGACCTCGCCACAAGATAGCAACGCACCATTAACATCTTTGGTGTCTATAGGCGATGGTTGACTCTCCATCAGGAGACCCAACTGCTTGTTTGCTATCGCATGATATAAAAAAAGAAAATGCAGACGTGACGTTGCGGAACTCTTCCACGTAGTAGTCACGATAGTAGTGACATGTGTGACCAACCGTTCTACTTTTAAGAATTAGCTGGTAGAAAAGCAGATGGGCTATTCGTCAATATTTTCCACTAAAAGAAACTTTTGCTAGTTCATTCTTGTTATTCATTTTGTTTAATTGTAAGTGATGAATTAAAAATCTCCCAGTCAACTTCCCGGGAAATGGCCGCAATTTGCATGTTCCATTTCAGAAGTAGATCATAGTGTCAGTAGCTTATAACTGTAACATAAATTGAAGATGGAGGCCGATCCTTAGTTCTGAGGCGTCTGACAATCTCCGCGTCTCGCAGACGTGCTTAGAATCCACTTTCATATTGCGTCTATTTGTCCTAGTAAACATTTGGGAATATTCTACGACATGATAAAGTTTTAAAAGCCTGCTACGAAATACATTTTACGTTACGTTAGAGCTAAATTATGTTACTTATTCGTTGTTGAGTGAATACAAGGTTTTTCGCGTTAAGAGTTCTACTTTGTATAAGTATATAATTTCACTCTAAATCGCTTTTGGGATAGACAGAGAGAGTCAAATTAAAAGTAGAATTAAGGACAATGAATCCAGCCAATCGCAAAAAAAACGCGATTACTGCTGGCTTTATCTATTATAAAGCAGTTCTCAAGCTATCGTTATGATAGCTTGAGAACTGCTGGGATAAGCAGATATTTAATCGTATTTTGTGTAAGAATTTACTACCAAAATCGCAATTTTTTACTTCAGCCAATCGCACAAAAACGCGATTACTGCTCGCTTCTCTATCAAAAAAATTTTTAAACATCTTTTCGTACTATCTTTTAGCAACAAATTACTACTGAAAATGCGATTTAATATCTACTCATCCTAACTGTCCCCGTGCTTTGTATAAAGTTAGCAGTAACCAGGTTTTTTAACGTTTGGCTGGAGCAACAAAATCGTAATTTTGGTAACTAATTCGCAACAAATTAGTTACAAATTCCTACAGGAAATACGATTTACTATCTACACATCTCAGCAGTTCTCTATTATCTATATTTCTATATCCATTTTATTTCGCATTTATAATATATTTATATATGTTACTAGCTGCAGCGTGCAGCCCGCTGCATTATAAAAGTTATTGGCAAATCCCGCGGGACCACTTAATTTTTCCGGGATAAAAGTAGCCTATGTGCTATTCAGGTCACCATCTACCTGTGTGCCAAATTTCATTCAAATCCATTCAGTAGTTTTTGCGTGATTGAGTAACAAACATCCATCCAAACATCCATCCATACATCCAAACTTTCGCATTTATAATATTAATATAGATAAATGCGAAAGTTTGGGTGTTTGCATGGATTTTTGTTACACAATCACGCAAAAGCTACTGAACGGATTTGAATGAAATTTAGCACCCCAGCAGTAGAAGACGACTTGGGATAGCATATAGGCTACTTTTTATCCCGGAAAAATGAGTTGTACCCGCGGGATTCGCCAAACACTTAACTTTTATAACGCAGCGGGCTGTACGCGGCATTTAGTCTTTATATAAATTATAAGGCTAGCAATAATCGTGTTTATTTGCGATTGACGAGCAACTAAATCGCGATTTTCGTAAGTAATAAGTAACAATTTAGCCACAAATTTACGTGCATTTTTCATTCAATTTTGCTTATTTACCCCTGCTACTGGTTTATATACGAGTAGCTCCATCGATTGTGTGGTCAGGGTCACACCATCGACGGGGTGATCGTTCATGCAGTAATAAAGTAGTGGATTGGTCTAATATTTTATGTAAATGGAGGCAAGAAATTAGTTACGTAGGTACGTACGTTACGTAGAATTTGTTATTATTTGGGTGGTATTAACGAACATTTCAATTTTCAAGTGGACAACTGGTAAATCGTTGTGAAACTGAACATTTATTAAAACTAAGTTCACTCTGTCTCCCCATTACAAGGAAACCAGCGTGACATTTAAAACCATTTTACAGCAAAATTACTTTAACTTAAACTTTGTATTCCATGGGTCTATCGCGATTTATGTACCTATCGATAGTGTATGTACCTATCTACATGTACATACAATTTACTGATTGTCGACATCGAATCGGTGCAATGCAATATTTTGAGCTACAAAGCCCTGATAGTTAGTAGTTACTAACTACCTAGGTACCTAAAATCGGTAGAATTTAAAGAATTAAAATAGTGAAATCAGTACAAATGTACCTATTTCAAATAACGTTATTCTTACATTGCCGTAAGGCAACTATTAAATGCCACGTGCATTGAAGGTAATCTTATTATATTCACTAAACTGGAACACTGATAAATATTGCCGCTATAATGGCAGGAAATTTTAAGGCAATCATATCAAAACAGGCGAAATGGTACAAAACAAGTAGCCACAATCATTTTACGACCTGCCTGACAAAGTAAGTATATGTTTTATTTTTATGACTAGATCAGACAAGTACAAGTTGGGGGGTATCACCATAACAAAGCTATAGCTACGCCTGTGATAAAAAATATGTGTAAATATATCTACGGAAAATATCGAAAACCAAGTCCGATTATCAAACTTATTATTTACTAGCTTAATACGATCATACTAGTGTTTGCAATAGGCATGGAAATTATTGATAAATTAGATTAACTGTTATGTTGTTAATGTTAATTAATAGTTAACAGTTATTTATTTATGTTATATTATATCAGTAGCCTATATATATAATAAGTATTGGAAGCAGTTAAAACACGAAGCTACCAAAAAAGTCCTCTAGAATAGTTTTAATAACTTGTAACAGTTATTATTGTCACGGTCTCCCGAAATATTTTATTAACATAATATATATCAAATTATTGGTAATTTTAGTGATGCATAAAAATACTTTTAACAGTATTTGCTAATATAAATAACAGTTGTTAATTGTTAAAAAAATGTAGTACGTAATTTAATATGTTAACCGTTATGATCCATGCCTAGTTAGCAACACAAAAAAACAAACGTCATCGCATCTATAAAAGCCGTTGCATCTGTGTGTGTGTCTCATTTTGACATTAGTGCTCGAGGCACTCACACGTGCCGAATACTCGCAATACTTTGTTCAATTGCATAGTAGTCACAATGGTAGTGACACGTGTAGCCAATCGGTCGCCTTTTACGACCTGCCTGGCAGAACGGCAGTTGATCTTTTTATTTAAAAGGTGGCCCCGACCACCATGACATCCACGATCAGATTAATCAGA
This sequence comes from Apodemia mormo, assembly GCA_036924255.1. Taxonomy (NCBI): domain Eukaryota; kingdom Metazoa; phylum Arthropoda; class Insecta; order Lepidoptera; family Riodinidae; genus Apodemia; species Apodemia mormo. The sequence continues at coordinate 30,659,403 of JAUPFN010000015.1, read as the reverse complement.
TGCTGTCCGAAAAAGGTCTCAAAATTCTTCGCAACCAGCATGTTTGTATGAAAAGAGTAAAGAATATGGAGGAAGTCCAATAAATCTGTAAGGATCGTAAAATATGGCACTTCGTTTTCTCTGCATATTCTGTAGATATCTGGCCTGAGGGTATGTATGTATGTGTCTAATAATTACTTATTTCGAACAGTTGTTTCACAAAAAAATTATGATCTAGTATCGAGTAACCGCTTCTGAATCCTACTTGCTCCTTTGATTGATTTTTGAATTAAAATTTTCTGAAATTATGTCTACCATTATTTTTGATCACGCCATTAACCTATATTATGCCCCTTGCAGTTTCTTCAGAGGTTTTCTTACTCACCGTATATGTATGTAGCGGCTCGCCGTACTGCAGCGGATGGCTGTGACCGCTGTAGCGGTGGAGTGGTCGTGATGGCCGGAAGGTGCCACTAGTGATCGTAGCGGCAGGACGACACGGCCGCTAGCAATAGACTCCTGTAAGTATTATCAGAAGGTCTCACCAGTTTTGCAGGCGATGCAGGACGTCTGGAGACTCGGCAGAGGTTTTGCGGCAGCTGGCTTAATTATACTTTTGGAGAAATGAAACACTAGTTCACGTTTGATGAAAAATTACAAAGTGGTTTATTTGATCTCTTTGCCCTATATTTATACAATATTCAAATCGTCTAACGGTAAAATTAAAAAGAGAAAGCCTACACATTTACAATATTTCAAGTTAAATAATTTGTTGCTAGAACCGAAATTGTGTTTTTAAAACGGCTTGCCTGGCGCCAAAAATCAAGGCGAAATCTTTCATGCGGCGGTCGACGTAAGCGAGCGGTGCGCGCGGGGAGTGCGCTCCACCCAGCGCGCGGGCTCGCGCCGTAGCGCGGCGTCTGATGTCATCAGTCTGCGCTCACGCAGCGGCGGCGTTGGACGCAGACCTATTTCGTTGCGGCCGGACGCTCCTTCTGGATCGTTCGCTTGGTTTAACGGTTGCCGTGTTGCGTTCTTATAGGAACGGCATGGTGATCGGGTCTTCGTCATCTTTAGTCCTTTTCAGGGCTGCACGGTATTAGTGGTCACTTGTTAGTAGGACGTCTCACCGGGTTGGTTCACGAAGAGCCTGGCTGCTGGGCATTTCGTCAATCGTCTCGCCCTGGCTGCTGGTCCTGGCCGATGCATCTGCGGGCTGGTACGGCTGCGCCTCTTCAGTGAATTAAGTGATTAAAGTGCTCTTAAAGTGAAACGGTGTACGCCGCCCCGTTTCTTTGTTCAGTGATAATTAAAGTGCGTGTTGTTGGTGTTTGATCGTGATTCTTCCCGTAGCTAGTTTTCCTCTGTTGTGTTTGTTTCTTCTTGTTGTGAGGTAAGGTAAGGTAACAAGGTTCATGGTTCAAGTTCATGGGTAACTGGTGGTGCGAGGAGGTACGGTATCAGGAGAATCGGAAAGGCGTAAGTATCGTAAGTATGCAAAAAATATAACTTATTTAGCCATCATGGTTAGAGATTAATAAAATAACCATTATGGTTGAAATCTAAGTGTGAGGTTCTATGTGTTATTAACCATCATGGTTAGAAGCTATTGGATGCAATAACTATTATGGTTAGAACGTATGAAAGGGAAGTAAGGAAGGTTAGGGATTTAAATGGACAAAGAGATAATTATCGTGTTTAGGCTTTGAGACGGCTTCCAAAGTCGCTAGAGGGTAACCATCGTAGGTAGAAAGAGATAACCATCGTAGGTAGACGCTTAGCATGACCGACATGGTCATAGAGAGATAACCCACGCGGTTAGAGAGAGATAACCGTCGTGGTTAGACATTTAGGATGACCGACATGGTCATAAAGAGATAACCCACGCGGTTAGAGAGAGATAACCGTCGTGGTTAGACATTTAATGGTGGTAGCTGACGGTAGTGCTGGCTACCGCCAAATGTATTTCGATTTGCACCGTATATTGTAACAGGATAATGAATATAACATAATATTATATACTATAGATAGTTGTCACTTTTTTAATACATGAAAATGGTTTAATCATTGGCTGATCAATGCTGAATTATATATGCCGAGGGCCTACGTCTAGCAGAAACATTTTACATTTATATATTTTTGAAATAAGAATATCTTCGTTCGAGAATCGTTTAATCATGTTTTAGTGAGTTCGCTTCTTGTTCTGTTCGAGTGGAGTTATGAAATCGAAACTAATTATTTTCTACCGAGCTAGAGGCTTGAAATTTTAAACATGCTTTAAACGAGAAAAAATCTACATAAAATGACATGTGGTTAAATTTTGTTTTAATTATTACATACACAGAGATACCACACGAATTTCGTATATATTATAACACTAGCTGACCCGCGCAGCTTCGTCCGCGAGTATATTAGTAAGTCGTCCAAATAGCTTTTAATAAAAATTTCATCCCCTATTTCAGCCCTCAGGGACTGATTTTTGAAAAAAATAGCCTATGTTTGACCCCGGATCTTTAACTATATCCATGCCAAATTTCATGAAAATCGGTCCAGCGGTTTAGCCGTGAAAGCGTAACAGACAGACAGACAGACTTTCACATTTATAATATTAGTATGCATATGGATTAATGGAATTAGTCGAAGAAGCCAACCGGTTACGGTTTTTACATCATTTTTAGAGCTATAAATAACCAAACTATAAAAAACCAAACATATAGCCTGAAAACTGTTTTATTTTTTAACTTGTTACCTTCATTTTTTTGGTAAAGTGAACATGTAAAACAGTATGAATGTATTTTTTTCTTAAGTATAATTAATGATTAAAATTCTTAATAACCTAACTTCGAATAAAAATTTAAGAATTTTCATAAATAACTTTATGTTCAGGAATTTGTTTTATCTAATATAGCTTATATTTTAAATCCTGAAGTAGTGTGATATATGTGATATATGTCTTGGCACATTAGCCACATAAATCGATGTGTATTGTTCCTATAAAGGCATTTAGGCTAATGTCTATGACTATCCAAGACAGTGCCAATACAGAATTTATGAAGGTGTAATAGATGGCACTTTGTGGTTCGTGTAATCTGCGCTGTGTTTCTGTTTCTAACGTAAATTATATATTAACCAAACTAGCTGTTGCCAGCGACTTCGTCCGCGCGGACTTCGTTTACTCCGCACAGCTTCTCCCCCGTAGGCGATAGCGTGATAATATGTAGCCTATATGTTGACCCGACCTGTTAGTAATATTCATACAAAATTTGAAGTAAATCTATGCAGTACTTTTTGAGTTTACCCCGGACATACATACATACAGACAGACAGACAGACAGACAAACAGACAAACAGACAAACGGACAAACGGACAAACAGACGTACAGACAAACAGACAAAAATTCTAAAAACTCTATTTTTGGCTTCGATGTTGATTGTAGATCACGCCCCAAGTATTATTTTAAAAATGTTTAATGTACAGTTTTGACTTTCCTACGATTTTATTATATGTATAGATTAATTACATCAACAAGTTAATAACAGACATTTTTCCTACTCTTGATTTAAGAAATTCATAAGCATCCTATCCTCCTAATTTTTCTGTTACAGAATAGAAAAAAAACAGATGGCTCTACTAGTAGAAAGAGATAACTGAAAAGTGTTTGGTGACTATAAGTTATATTTTTTTGGGAAAAATGATAATATTGCGTTTCTCTCACTGTGGTAGTGTCGTAACGCCACATGCATACGTTAACTGGCTAAGAGGCTCCTTAAGCTCTAAACCGGCAAACTCTGTTGTGGCAGGAATTTATAAGGTGATGGTACTAAATCCAGTCCTAATATTGCAGGACTCTACCACCAATTAGTTACAAAAAGGTATTTGGTCAGTTGGTTTTGTTGGCCAAACTGCCTGGTGGGAGAGCAGATGGTCTAAAAGGGCCTAGACTAACATAACCTAAGGGGGCGTCTATTAATTACGTGAGGGGTTTTTGGGAATTTTTCGACCCCCCCCCCGCCTCCCTTGGTGAGATAAGATTTTCCTCAACTCCCCCCCCCCCCCCCTCCCATAATCTCACGTGAGATTCTTTAAAACTTTTATTTGGACTATAAACGTGTTAGATTATTGAAAAAAAAAACTAGTTCTATTAATTTTATTGAAGACTAGCAAAGACTAGTATTTGTGAATATTAACTTAACTTAAAATTATGATTATGAGATTAAATAATTAATATCAAACACAAATTAAGAAAAGATTAATTCTAATTCAGTCCATGCACTGGTGCACGACCTCGAGAGTGATTAGTGGAACAAACATCGTTTTCTGCGAGAAAAATAATTACGTGATATTTGCGAAAACCCCCCCCCCCCTCCCACCTAAGTGAGATTTGAAAAGATTTAGCTTGATCCCCTCCCCCCCTAGAACACCTCACGTAATTAATGGACGCCTCCTAAAATGTGTCACTGTGATAGAGAATATATTATCTTTATTCACTTTCCGCTAGACAAAAAAAAACAAACTTCATCGCATCTATAAAAGGCGTTGCACCTGTATGGGGAATATAACCCAAAAAAGTAAATTAACGATTAGAAGAGAAATATGAATATTAGGCACATGTGAATGCCTTGAGCACTAATGTCACAACTCACAATAAGTGCGCCCCTTTCGTGCAGTCTTCTCTCACCTCCCGTAGGGGAAGTGGGGAATTGGCTTCGGGACTGGTTGGCCCTTGGCCATAGTTTCATTCGATACGGCTGGCGAATAAAACCATGCCTAATATTTACATTTCTATTCTAATCGTTAACTTACTTTTTAAGTTATAATTTCAGTTAAAAAAAATTGGAAGCAGCCAAAAAAATACTATATGAAGCAAAAAAATTGTACTACTTTTTACGACTATTACCTAGTCAAGCAGCAGCAGCAGCCAAAAAAATATTATATGAAGCAAAAAAATTGTACTACTTTTTATTACATCAGCTGTCGAAATTGCCAGGAAAGTCTTGTCAAAATCGGTGCAGCCGTTTCAGAGATTAGCCGTAACAAACAGACTAACAGACAGATAAACGAAAATTGTAAAAAAAAATTGATTTGGTATATGTACCGTGTATACATCCATATGCATTTAGTAAAAAGCAGTTTTTTTATATCATAAGATAGCAAACAAACAGGTGGGTCTCCTGATGGAAAGAGTCAACCATCGCCTATAGACACCAAAGATGTTACTGGTGCGTTGCTATCTTGTGGCGAGGTCTAATGCCACATGCATAAGTTTACCGGCTACCTTACCCTCCAAACCGGAACGTGACAGTGACAAGCATTAACGCTATTGCGACAGGAATAGGTAAGGCGGTGATACCAAACCCGGGCGAGACAATGCAGAACTCTACCACCTAGTAGCCACGATGGGAGTGACTCGCATAGCCAATCGGTCGCCTTTTACGACCTGTCTGGCAGAACTGCCTGCTACGATTAACAGTATCCAAACTAACATTATAAATGCGAAAATAACTCTGTCTGTCTGTCGCTTCTTCACGCCTTAATCACTGAATCGATTTGAATGAAATTTAGTACAAAGATAGTTTAAGATCCGAAAAAGGACATAGACAGTTTTTATCCCGGAAATCCCACGAGAACGGGAACTATGCGAGTTTATTTTAGAAATTTTTCCACGCGGACGAAGTCGCGGGCACAGCTAGTAGGACATAAAACTTTTGTGTTATAAAGTTAAACAACTTCACGAAGTTACGATCTTATCGAGTTATCTTCGACTAGCATTTATACGCACATACAAATGCCGTACTGTTCTATAAGACTCCGAGGACTTTGTAGCGGCTCGCGTTACCGTCACCACTGTAGCGGTGGTGTGACTGTAGCGGAAGCCGCTAGCAATAGACTCCTGTAAGTATTATCAGAAGGTCTCACCAGTTTTGCAGGCGATGCAGGGCGTCTGGAGACTCGGCAGAGGTTTTGCGGCAGCTGGCTTAATTATACTTTTGGAGAAATGAAACACTAGTTCACGTTTGATGAAAAATTACAAAAGTGGTTTATTTGATCTCTTTGCCCTATATTTATACAATATTCAAATCGTCTAACGGTAAAATTAAAAAGAGAAAGCCTACACATTTACAATATTTCAAGTTAAATAATTTGTTGCTAGAACCGAAATTGTGTTTTTAAAACGGCTTGCCTGGCGCCAAAAATCAAGGCGAAATCTTTCATGCGGCGGTCGACGTAAGCGAGCGGTGCGCGCGGGGAGTGCGCTCCACCCAGCGCGCGGGCTCGCGCCGTAGCGCGGCGTCTGATGTCATCAGTCTGCGCTCACGCAGCGGCGGCGTTGGACGCAGACCTATTTCGTTGCGGCCGGACGCTCCTTCTGGATCGTTCGCTTGGTTTAACGGTTGCCGTGTTGCGTTCTTATAGGAACGGCATGGTGATCGGGTCTTCGTCATCTTTAGTCCTTTTCAGGGCTGCACGGTATTAGTGGTCACTTGTTAGTAGGACGTCTCACCGGGTTGGTTCACGAAGAGCCTGGCTGCTGGGCATTTCGTCAATCGTCTCGCCCTGGCTGCTGGTCCTGGCCGATGCATCTGCGGGCTGGTACGGCTGCGCCTCTTCAGTGAATTAAGTGATTAAAGTGCTCTTAAAGTGAAACGGTGTACGCCGCCCCGTTTCTTTGTTCAGTGATAATTAAAGTGCGTGTTGTTGGTGTTTGATCGTGATTCTTCCCGTAGCTAGTTTTCCTCTGTTGTGTTTGTTTCTTCTTGTTGTGAGGTAAGGTAAGGTAAGGTAACAAGGTTCATGGTTCAAGTTCTTGGGTAAGTGGTGGTGCGAGGAGGTACGGTATCAGGAAAATCGGAAAGGCGTAAGTATCGTAAGTATGCAAAAAATATAACTTATTTAGCCATCATGGTTAGAGATTAATAAAATAACCATTATGGTTGAAATCTAAGTGTGAGGTTCTATGTGTTATTAACCATCATGGTTAGAAGCTATTGGATGCAATAACTATTATGGTTAAAACGTATGAAAGGGGAGTAAGGAAGGTTAGGGATTTAAATTTTAAATGGACAAAGAGATAATTATCACTTATTGATCTAACACCAAAGTAAGCAAATTATTTGCTTGTGTTATGGGTGTTAGTCTCAACGATTCTAATACATAGAAATACATATATAAATACTTTTACATACGTAATAAGCACCCAAACCCGGAAATACAAAAATTTATGCTCATCACACAAATGTTTGTCCCCGTCGGGGATTGAACCGGAGACCTGTTGATTGCGTAGTCAGGGTTGCTAGCCACTCGACCAACGGGACGGTCAAATGCTATGCTAATGCTGTATGTATATTAAAAATAAGCGTTAAAATATGATATTTAACGCTTATATTTTAAATGGAATATACTGTATGTAATCCTTAAGTTTACCGCTGCTGCTTGTGCTAAGTTTTGCTTTAAATCTACTTTATCTTTAAAACTAGCACACGATAGTGAAAAATTTTGATATTATTGCAGCAGGAAAAGGAAAAGCGGTAGTGTAAAACCCGTTCGAAACGTTGCGCAACTCATCGTCTAGTAAACATTAACGCACTACTAAAATATTTGCTATAAAACTGTAAAATAAAGAAAAGAAATCGAGTTACTGATATTAAAATAATGTAGGTCAAATTTAAACGACGAGCCCTTCATTTAAAAAATTCGAGTGTTTTATCAAGGCTCATCAAGATCGTTTAAAACTCGTCAAAATGATAGGGTGAAAGATTCATAACTATTATAACATCGAACGGAGGGTGGCAAACCGAGAAAATCGGTATCCATTTTCAAATTGTTCAGACGTGATTCACAGCCGCGTTTAATTTCTTTTGATCGAATGAAATATTTTGTCTAAATTACGTGTTCGTTTTATGAGAGATTCATACTGTTATTTTTCAAAAAATGAGTGTATAATCGGCTTCACATGTGTCATTTCTAAGAAAGTTTTACCTACTTTAAGACTTTTATTAGTGATAGTATTTCATTGGCTTTTATTTCTCATAAAATTCTAACTTAATTGTCGCATTTTCATAGCATAGTAGCCCGGTTTCTCATGCTTATATATTGAAGAATACAAGAATAAGACTTCCCTTTCAAGTACCAAGATTTAAACTCATTTTTTTTAATTTATAAATATATACATATTGTTCTGACATCTTATACAAGAAGTATTTACCCTTATTTGTGATAAGCATGTTATAGTGATTAAAATAAGTTGAGTGGTGGTATCGTTTCTGTCAAGTCAGCCAAAGCTCTTAACATTATGATACGATAGCTTTTAATTGCCTAACATGTTACATGTATATGTAATGGCACGGCCGCACTTGCGTCTATCGTCACAAAGCTTCGTGCAATGACTAGTGTCATTGCACGAAATGCAGATGTGACCGGCTACTATCGATTATTGTCGTATACATTCCGGGTTGCGTGTGCCCTAACGCGTTAATATCTTTGGGATGATAGCCGCAATTGTGGCCGCAGCATTAGGCATATAATATTAGGCAGCACTCTTTGTCATATCGTGAGTTAGTAAACAAGCTCTCCTGATGGAAAGAGATAACCATCGCGTACCAACGACCGAAGATTTAAAGGTGCGTAGGTATTCGTGTGTCGGGATGTTAAAATGCCACATGCGCAGTGGCGCATTTGCCATAGGCCTAAGTAGATCTGGGCCTAGGACGGCTAGATATTAGAGAAAGCCAAATGGAATAAAATATGTTCCGATATCTTACCTAAAAACAAACCAAAGTAAACAAAATACTGTGTGCGCAAAATTTAAACGCAGTAAAACTAAAACATGTGATTTTTTTATGTCATAAGATAGCAAACAAGCAGATGGGTCTCCTGATGGAAAGAGTCAACCATCGCCTATAGACACCAAAAGTGTTAATGATGCGTTGCTATCTTTTGGCGAGGTCTAATGCCACGTGCATAAGTTTACATTAGCCTCCAAACCGGAACACGACAGTGACAAGCACTGACGCTATTACGGCAGGAATATGTAAGGCGGTGGTAGCAGACCCGGGCGAGACATTGCAGAACTCTACCACCTAGTAAAAGATCTATTTCAGGATCACGGATCTAATTCAGGGACTCGGAAATATAGTTAGAAGGTCTGTATCTCTGAAACAATGATTAGATTTTTCCAAATTAATATAGAACCAAACGATATTTGCTTCGAAAAAATAATTTCTCAAATCGGTAATGAATATCAGAGTTCTGAGGTAACAAACCAGTGGTGTAGCGTGGACTAATATATACGTGGGCAAAGTCGCGTCGGCGAGGCCCCTTTCCGTTCGTTTCTAAAAGCTACCCAAAAACACGTGCCAAGTTTGAAATAAGCGAAAAGCTATCGTGTCTTTATAACGCGTTAACTTAGGATCTAGGATTTGTATTTCAGATACAGAAGAGTGAGGCCAATATTTTTCAGGCTTTTATTTAATTTAATGAATGATTTTAAATCAGGTAGTACGAAGCCCCTTTAGGTGCGAGGCCGTGGGCGAAGTGGGCCTTCGCTACGCTACTAGCTACCTAGCTACGCCACTGTAACAAATATTGAATTGAGAACCTCCTTAGTTAAGAATTAAAAACGCTAGCTCCATACGGGTGACGACATACTCCTGCTGTAGCGGTATTTCTCGGAAACACGTTGCGTATGAGTTCCAGAACCAGATTGTCTACTTTAGACACAAATCTATTTATTAACCTCGGAATTATGGGAAACTTGGTTCAATTTAACCCCAAGAAGAAACAGCTTTGTGAGTTTAGCTGGAATTGAATAACGTTGACGTTATGCGCGTTAATTTCAAATAAAAAATCTGTAAATCGGGTGATCCTGCAGACCATCCCTGAAATTTCCCGCTAAATTGTAGTGTTTTAAGCTTAAAAGAGCCAGTTTTGCTCTTTTAAGCTTAAAATACTTCAATACCTATATATTTTTATAATTTATATTTTTAGAATAATGTTTAGAATTCAAAAACTTAAAGTTTGTTAAAAATGATAATATTTTGATTTTTGAAAAGCGGTATACTTAGTGTAAATTTTAGAAACGATGATCGATTTTTGATCTGTTGAATGCATTATACGCAATTTCGGCTCGCCAACGGCTCTTGACCGGAGTCTCGAGTGTTGGCGGGCCGAAACAATGGGCCGAGTCGCCGCCGGCGGGAACTTTGGCGTGTGCGTGTGAATATATAATAGCAATATATATATATATATATATATATATATATATATATATATATATATAATAAATAGAATAGCAATACGCATGAATTTATTTTGTATGACTTGTAAGCGATGTATAAGTTTCGGGCGAGTATGGTCAAACACTATACTGGCGTATGGCAACACTGGCCTAATTACAGTTTTATAAAGTGTCACTTTGTGTCTAAGTGACATTTTACTTTTGCTGTTTAGGAGATAATAAAGGCAACTTAATACGAAATTCACCTTTGTCCTGACCTTTTCAATGTGAGATTTGAATGTCATTTGTGCGTCTAGTGTGATTCCTAGGTATTTTACTGTGGGTTGCCACGGGATTATTTTGTCTAACATTGAAATTGATTTTAATCGATTATTGGGCTTCAGGGAGCAATTACCTGAAGTCATACTATTACTTTTGTGAAAGAATACTGCGGCACTTTTATCGGGGTTTACCTCTATACGCCTCTTTCTAAACCATTCCCCTAGTGTGATGGCTGCCGCCTGTAATCTCATTGAGGTTATCTTGGGAGTACAGGCTGACGTGTAAAGGGCGGTGTCGTCCGCGTAGAGGGCTAGCTCTACGTCAGGAGTTCTGGGAATGTCGTGGGTGTAGAAACAGAAAAGATGTGGAGAGAGAACGGATCCCTGTGGTACTCCCGCCTTTAACGGTCGGGGGTAAGACAAGGTGCCCTCTACTCGAAATCTAAATTGGCGGTTTGACAAGTAATCGCGTATTATTTGTACGAGTCTGTCCGGAACACCGACCTCATATAACTTGTATATCAGGCCGTCGTGCCAGACTTTATCAAATGCTTTGGCTATGTCAAAGAATAAGGCGCCGATGCCCCGCGGCCTGTACTTAGTCGTGTTATGTAACACGTATTCCGTGAAACGGTATACATGTTCTGGGCATGAGTGTGCAACATGAAATCCGAATTGTTCGTCTATCGGGATGCCTTTCTCCTGTGTGGCTATTTTTAAACGAGCGAGTATTATTCGTTCGTAAATTTTACCAAAAGTGTTTAGTAGGCTAATCGGTCTGTAACTTGATGGTAAGTTATTACGCTTGCCGGGCTTTTGGATTCCTAAGACGGTGGGTTCTTTCCACTCGTCAGGGAATATGCACGCTACTATAGTGCACGCGGAACTAGTTGGCCGCGCCATACGTAATACGTAATACATAAGGCGCGGCCAACTAGTTCCGTGCGCACTATAGTAATGCATTAAAGATGCATAGGAGTAAACCTATTATGTTTTCCGGAAGTAGTTTTATTATTTTGTTTGAGATAGCATCGGGCCCGGGTGCCCTTTTGGCATGTAAATTTTTGACTATTGTTTTTACCTCGTCGTGATCTGTGGAAACGATGGGATCGCCCTCTGGTGGTAGGGAGGACCTACGTGCTACCTCGCTTTCCACCAGATGGATATGGCTACTGTCAGTTGGCTGTTCGGATGGGGTGCATTGGGAAGCGACACTGTCGGCCAGGCAATCGGCTTTGTCGGCATCGAGAAAAGCGGGTGGTAAATTTGGTCTAATTAGGGGTGGCATAATGCTAATCATTTCAATTTTTAGAGCTCTCGCCAACAGCCAGTAGGCCGTATGCGAAGGTGAGATCTCTCCTAGTAGTCTGTCCCACCTTTCCTGGCGATAGGCGACGATTTGTGTCTTTACGTCCCTCTGTAAAGCACGCAGTGATCGCCGATATTCGTCAGTAGGGTATCTGTCGTAGCGCCTCGTAGCGGCGTTCTTACCTCTTATTAGGGCGCGTAGCTCTTCCGGAAGATCCCATCTACCTTGATGGGTATCTAGGATTTCTCGGGTGGAGCTGTCTATTGCAGATTTTATGTGATTCGTTAAAGTGGTGGTGGCAAACTAAGCATCTTCTACCGTAGTGATGGTGTCAGGTATTTAGTTGAGATGCTCAGATTGAGATGACTGAATTATGGTGTTGAATTTTTTCCAGTCTACAATCTTTTTCGTTTGGGGAATTCTACGTTCAGTACCTAGTTTGAATAAAACCGGCCTATGATCTGAGTGCTAAGTGTGAGTTTCTCAAATGCGTTCGAATAACTTTACCATCGCGTTAATCGAATAAACTCTTTACTTAACGAGTATCGAGAAGCTGCGAGTGTGAGTCGCGATTTAGCCAAATCACTCGGTCGGCGTCTACTCATCGTGAATGGCGAACATTTGTTTCGTAATGTTGGTTGTACGTTAGCATCGAATGAATAACCAAACATTTTCAGAAGTACACAATTCTTGAGTGTCTATATCTAAAAAAGTAGTGTTTTAAACTTATACGGATTACTACCAAACAAAATATTATTGTATTTTTTATTCGATTGTGACTGTCTTGAGAATAAATAAATTACATACTCTTTGTTGAAAATCTTGAGATTATTCATAGTGAAAATTAAAAATGAAGACGGGAGCATCAACATTTGGATTAATGGCGTTTATGAAGGAGTAAACATATTTTAGTTGTTTAGCCTTTTAGGTTATATTGTTCTGTGTTGTTCAGCTTAGCTTAGCAAGGATTATAATTCTCTGCATAACCATTTATACATCTAACGTCAACAAAGAAACGTGCGAAAAAGATATTTGTGATGGGCAAAGACAAGTGAAAAAGTTATGATGGAAAAAATACATATAAAACGAGAGAAATCTTTAAACGCATTTAAGATCTTCGTGTCAAAACACAAGTAGAATCAAGCAATTAGCAAGGATTATAGTTCTCTGTATAACCATTTTTACATCTGACGTTAACAAAGAAACGTGTGAAAAAGATATTTGTGATAGGCAAAGATAAGTGAAAAAGTTATGATGGAAAAAATACATATAAAACGTGAGAAATCTTAAAACGCGTTTAAGATCTTCGTCTCAAAACACGAACGAGTTATGGCCAGATGGAATAAATTTCAGGCGTTTTGTACATTTCAGAATGCGTTCAAAAGCAATGGAGTCTCCAGCTGGGACACGCAGTGTGAACAAATACCAACTGGATCAAACCAAACCTAGTATATTTATTAGCTTTTAATTGCAAAAATGTGAAACGCAGTGTTCACAGTGTGTCAAAACACTATGTAATCTGGTGTATGTAGTGACACTGCAGGAGACCTGGCTTCTGCCCCACGACCTGCCTCTCCTTGGTGCCTTGGTGGCATCGATGCAGCGGTCAGCTACACAGCTGTTGATCTAACAACAGGTGTACTTCACGGTAGATCTCATGGCGGTGTGGCACTATTGTGGCAGAGAAATGTGTTTAGTGAAGTTTCAGTGTTAAATTGTGAAAGTGAGCATATAACAACTATAAAAGCAATTACTAGGGACATGCGGAAGATCTTGATTGCATCTGTGTATATGCCTACAGATCAGCCTGATAATTTGTCAATATTTGTTCAGTGCCTGGGTCAATTAAATGCAATCATTGAAGACAGTGACATTGAAACAGTGTATATATTAGGGCAGTGTTTCTTAACCTGTGGTCCATGGACCCCTGAGGGTCTGCGAGTATATTTGAATGAATATATAAATGCCAATGTTTTTTTATCAACAGGGCCCTTGAGACTGTGCTTGGTTTTCTAGGGGTCAGCAGACTAAAAAAGGTTATGAAACGTTGAATTAGGGGATTATAACGCACACCAAGGTGCATCATTTTGCAATGAGTTATTTAATTTTTGTAATAAGGGCAGTGGCTGTGTGGAGACATGTTAAGGATTGGTATAGCTTCAGATACCTACTCATACCTATGTTAGTGAGGCTCAGGGGTGTAAAAGGTGGTTGGATCACTGTGTGGTTAATACATCTGCTTGCAACACTATCTTAAATGTACATGTCCTATACAACATACTAATCTGACCACTATCCGATTTTGATTTAATAAGAAATACAATAGAATTAAGTGACTATCACTACAAAAATAATGTTATATGGGGTATAAAAATTAATGATGAAATTAATAAATATAGTTACTAGTTAATTATGTAATAACAAATTAACATTGACAGGTTTTCCTTTAGAATTATGTGATTGTGCATATAAAATGTGTAACATGTCAAGTCACAGCTTTATAATATATAAATTATTATACCAGAATATTATATCAATATTCTGGTATAATTAGTGTATTACTTATATGCCTGTAATAGATAAGTTATACCAAATATATATAAATATAAATATTTAAGGGACAAATTACACTTACCGTATTAACCCCAAAGTAAGCAAATTATTTGCTTGTGTTATGGGTGTTAGTCAATGGTAAGTACTAATACATAGAAATACATACCTATATCAATACTGGAATATATTTAAAAACACCCAAACCCGGAAATACAAATATTTATGTTTTGCTTGTCCCCGCCGAGGGTCGAATCCGAGCCCCGTCAATTGCGTAGTCAGGGTCGCTATCAACTCGACCAAAGGAGTGGGCAAGATACTACACAATAACGTATTTAGAGTTCTGTTGCGGCTGCCATAGTGTTGCAGTGCCCCTGGCATGTTTGCAGATGCCCATGTTGAGGATTTCTATGCTGTAATGTGGAAGAAACTACGACTAGGTACCATCTCACATTTGCGACAGAGTAACAACAGGATTCTAAAAATTATAAACAGTAGAATGCTCATCCTTTATGGACAGGTTTATGTGTCTGTATGGGTGCTTATTACTGACACACACACCACAGTAAATTATTTTGAAACACATTTTATATGTAAAGTTTTAATATATGTGAATTTTTTTAAATACTATTTACTAACATAGTTTATAAGAAAATATGTTACTAACATTAAAATCTTCAAGTGCTTGAAATAAATGATTTTTAATTAATTTTTTAGACATTTTTTTAAATCTTAAGATAGCAAACAAGCAAATGGGTGCCATGATGGAGAGTCAACCATCGCCTATAAACACCAAAGATGTTAATGGTGCCTTGCTATCTTGTGGCGAGGTCTAATGCCACATGCATAAGTTTACCGGCTACCTTACCCTCCAAACCGGAACATAACAGCGACAAGCACTGACGCTAGTTGCGACAGGAATAGGCAAGGCGGTGGTATCAGACCCAGGCGAGACAATGCAGAACTCTACCACCTAGTAAATTAATTAAACCTCTCTTATTCTTCTCAAAACATACAAAAATCTATCAGTTTTATTACAAAAGGAATAAACGTGCGCTTTCCAATTGCAAAGTTTGTCAATTAATTTTCGTAGAAATCAGAATTCAATGAAAACGCTATTGTGTTAGGAATAGATAAGTCGGTGATACCAGACCCGGGCGAGATAATGCAGAACTCTACCACATAATAGCCCATGATGGTAGTGACTTGTATAGCCAATCGGTCACCTTTTACGACCTGTCTGACAGAAAGGCAGTTGACCTATTTTTTAAAGGAGCCCGAGATCAACACGGGGATTTTTATTTATGCGATAGCCGTCACTGAATTGTTTTTCTGTGAGGTCCAGCACCGCATCAAGTGATGGTCCACTGCTTGCATTGCTCCAACCAGTGCTAGGACATGCAGTGTGAACAAATACTAACTGATAATGGATCAAACCAAACCTAGTATATTTATTAGCTTTAATTGCAAAAACGTGAAACGCAGTGTTCAGTGTGTCAAAACACTATGTAATTTGGTGTATGCAGTGGCACTGTAGGAGACCTGACTTCTGCTCCACGACCTGCCTCTCCTTGGTGGCATTGATGCAGCGTTCAGCTACACAGGGAAATCAGCTGTCGATCTAACAACAGGTGTACATCACGGTAGATCTCACGGCGGTGTGGCACTATTGTGGCAGAGAAATGTGTTTAGTGAAGTTTCAGTGTTAAATTATGAAAGCGAGCGTATAACAATTATAAAAGCAATTACTCTAGGAACATGCGGAAGATCTTTAGAGATCTTTAGACAGGTTTATGTGTTTGCATGGGTGCTCATTACTGGCACGCACACCACAGTAAATTATTTTGAAACACATTTTATATGTAGTTTTAATATATGTGATTTTTTTTAATAATATTTAGTATTTACTAACATAGTTTATAGGAAAATATGTTACTAACATTAAAGGCTTCAAGTGCTTGAAATCAATTATTTTTATTTTTTTTAATACATTTTTTTACATCATAAGATAGCAAACAAGCAAATGTGTGTCGTGATGGAGAGTCAACTATCGCCTACAAACACTAAAGATGTTAATGGTGCTTTGATATTGTAGCGAGGTCTAATGCCACATGCATAAGTTTACCGGGTAACTTACCCTCCAAATCGGAACACGACAGTAACAAGCATTGACGCTATTGTGTCAATAGATAAGGCGGTAGTACAAGACCCGGGCAAGACAATGCAGATCTACCACATAATAGCCCATGATGGTAGTGACTTGTATAGCCAATCGGTCACCTTTTACGACCTGTCTGATAGAACGGCAGTTGACCTTCTTCAAAGGAGCCCGGGATCAACACGGGAATTTTTATTTATGCGATAGCCGTCACTGAATTGTTTCTCTGTGAGGCGCATCAAATGATGGTCGAAAGCTTGCATTGCTCCAACCAGTATAACCTCTGTCTGTGCCACTGCAAACATTGTCTAAGCAAAAAGAGGCACCAACTATGATTTTTGTCAAATTTATAAATTAAATTTTTTACACATTGTAAAATTTTCTTCTTTTTTTTTACGTTCTCACTACGATAAACCCAAGTGATAACTTTACTTCGGCGTAAGCGTACCATTCACCAATGTTAGTGACTCGAAACGTCAAAATTGCATCTCACACTAACCTTCCACTTGAATCCACCAATCACATGCGGTAACGCTCTCGCTATAGAATACAAAATGGCCGTCAATGGCCGTATTCGACAGGGAACAAGTAAACATAAATCTCGCACTTGCATGTTTTGTTTCTCACGTTTACCACTAGGTGGCGCTGTACAAATCCCATACAAATTCCTAGTAAACTCGAAACGCGCTCACGATCGAATGCAAAAAGAAAAAGTTTTGGAATCTGGCGTCCAGATGTTTTCCCATTTAGTACCTACCTATGTATTGTCCAGAGGGTTAATGTTAATATAATTGAAGTTTAAATTTGTGTTTGTTGTGGATTACAGAAGTGAAAGAGAATTCGATAATTATATAAATTTTTAGTAGATTATACAAACAAAGAATAATTAGAACAACATAACTCATAAGTTATTCCAAAATCTTTTTTAACTTCCAAAATATTTACAACGGTGATATTTATATTCCAAAACGTTTAATTAAATTCCAAGTTATATTTAAATTCCAAAAAAAATTTATTGATAACAGGCACTATATATTAATTAATAAACAAAAACTTATTGAAAATAACAACACGCAAGAGAAATGTAGGATAGAATTGTGGTTAGAATATTTTGATAATTTGATCTATTGACAATTGACATTTGTCAAACATACGGTGTGAAATACGCTGCAATAAAGCCAACCAATCACAGCTGGGTATTCGACACTATGATATCTCACAGGCAAGTAATACTTAAGTGTTGTTTATGAAACAGATGGCTTGTCGTGTGCATTGCATAGCAAATTAGCGTTCTTCGCATAGTGTTACTACGTTACTTAGGTAAGGGTTGTTTATGAATACGGGCGTGAGTCTAATTCGTGTAGCACTTCTACGCTGTTTAACGGTAAAGTTATACCTCGTAGCAGTGCTATGTCTAATATATATGGTCGTTGATTGGTTGGGTAAGGTTAGTTCGTCCGTCAGTGAGTTTAGTATTTGTCCGTTTCGGCTTGCATATGTAGAGCCCCAGTTGGTGTGCGAGGCATTTATGTCACCTATAAAGTAAACAGATTCGTTTAGATTAAAAAGTGGCGATATTAGGTGCGCCGAGCTTAAACTTAACAATAAACTTGATAGATGCGACGCTATAAATAATCAAAGCAGCAAATATACTTTTAGCTAAAAAGTTGACAATTCTACTGATGGTAAGAGATGAAGTATCACTATGTCGATGACCAAGCCATACGCTTAAGTACATCAACATAGTCGTAAGTATTATTGGAATTTAAATATCGAATGTCTTAATAGGCACCCGGTGATTATCAGCGTGCCTAAAACATTCTTTTAAAACTATTATTACGAAAACATTCAAATGAAATGGAAGCAGCTAACTATCTGTAAATTTCAACAAACATAACTAAGTTGAAAACAGCCTTCAGCGCGGAATTCCAGTTCTACTTAAACTTATAATGACATTTAGATATTCTTGTCATCGGGGTCGGCGGGTGAGGCGGAAAACTCGAGGGGGATACTTCTCGCGAAAATTATCGAGGAATATTTCTCAATTTCGAACCATTTGACATGTAATTTGGTTGGACTTTGCCTCTGAAATGATTTGAGGGCGTTATTGTCTGACGAATAACGTTATTAGGACCAGCTCTTTTATCCATTTTATTTCTCGGCATTTGTGAGGCGTCGTTAAAGTGAAAATTTAATTTGAAGGTTTTATAGGAATTGTGTTTTCCAAGTCAAATTATTAAAAGATGTCTTAAAACAGTAATTATTTATAGTTTTGTCTCTTTAATCAGAAATTTCTAAGTGCTAGAGTTCTGCAAAGACTAGCCTAGGTTTGATAGCACGCTTTACTTAATCTGGCTGTTTACCTAATACATCTTGAAGTCCTAGTTTGAAGATTTCAAACCTTCAGATCATCTTAGTGACAGATAGTTCGATAAAGGATTAAATCGTCACTGGCGCCGCGACAACGAAATACTCTAACTTGGGCTTAGTATGACGGCCATACTTGTTCCTGTCGCAATTATGATGCAGTTCGCTGTTGTATTTCGGTTCCAGTAACAAAGCAACCTGTATTTTATGCATGTGATATAACATTCCTGTAACTTGCATAACAATGCAACATTAATATCTTTGATATCTGTGAGAGATAGTTATCTCTTTATCAGGAAAACCATTTTATTTGTTATTGATTGATATGATACAAAATATGTTTCCCTACAGTAATAATTTTAAAGATACGTTCCTATATATCATGGGTGATTTCTGATAAGTAAAGGATGACTTTATTTGACTAGTGCAGCACTAAAGGCATCTAGCATTTGCATCGCAACGTTAAAATTCTATTTTTTGAAGTCCACTGTGACTAGATTCGATAGACACGCTAAAGACCATACCTAGTTTAGTCATTTCGTACAAATTTCTGCCATTAACATCAGCTGTCTCTTTAGTAGTCTTCGAGCCTTAACTCTTTATTTACTAGGAACTTCGTAGGAAAGCAAAAAGTATATTCTGCACAGGTAAAAAGTAATTAGCCTAAAAGCCTCAAACTGCATGTTGCAGATTGCCGACATTGAGTTTGAGACCTAATAGTTTTCCTCTCAGTGAGTACGCAATTGGCACAGATGTTTTAGGCTTTAGCTAAGTAGTAAAACACTGGTTTTTAAAGTATTTTATTATTTTACTAAATATTATAATAAATAAATAATATGGCAAAAGACACGATAGCGAGAAGCACCGAATCTATTTCGACAGAAACAGATAAGGCAGTGGTACCAAACCCGGCCGAGACGTTGCAGAACTCTACCAGTTAGCTAGTAATCACGATGTCAGTGACACATATTAGCCGTATCTGGCTTTTACCGAAATGCCTATTAGTAAAGTTATTGGTATATTCTTCAAAAGGAGCCGAAGCAACAAGGGGACTAATTCACTCTTCAGACACTGGGTTAATAGATGGTGTAGAGATCTCAAGAAAAGTGTATGTCCAGATACCTATGTCGATGTTGAGCAAAATCAAAAAACATTATGAATGCACTGGCTTAAACAATATTTTTGAGCTATCTGCTTATTTGCTATTCTGTGAAGTAAATAAAATAAGGTAAGTAATGTATACGCTTTAACAATAAATTATAAACTTCCCGCAGCTACAAAAGATCTACGAGTAAATAAATTTAAAAAATGTGTTAAAACAAGACTTTTTTTTAAATTATCGATAGGGAAGCGCTTGACCACGATCTCGCCTGATGGTAAGCTAACATGCTTCCTAAGATGGAACGCGCTTCCCTAGAATGTACCTGTTCACTCTTCTCTTGAAGATCCCCAGATTGTACTCGTCGGGGAACACATACTCAGGAAGCATGTTCCAGTCCTTTGCGGTACGGTTATAGAATGTTGAGTCGAACCGCTTTGTCTGCGTACGTGGAACGTCCACCATACCTATGATGATACCTAGAATTCATGCGCCCCGACGATCGATAGAAAAACGGCGATGGCGGAATTAGGTCGTGCAATTTCACAGCGTACTCTCCAAAATGTATCCGATAAAAAACTGATAAACTAGCCACTCTGCGTCGATGAGCGGAGCTGTGGAGTTTTTTGCCTACCAGATCATCGTCGTTTATGAGCTTCTTGGTACGCCTCTCTATCGCCTCAAGTGTCTCCAGCTGGTATTTGGCGGATCCATCCCAGAGGTAAGAGCAGTATTCCATGCACGAACGGACTTGTGCTTGAAAAAGGTTGAGCAACTGTCTAGGGCTGAAATACTGTCTCACCTTCGCCTTGGCAACTTGGGCATTAGATTCAATGTACGAACCAAAGTTGAGAGTACGCGTTAAGGTGATACCAAGTAGCTCGAGGTGGTCAGTTATCGGCACGGACACTGAGTAAAAAAGGGTATTTCTAACATCCCAGATTATTCAGAAGACAACAAAGCATAGGATTAATTGCTCCTCATACCAATCTCATATATATATATATATATATATATATATATATTTATATATATATATATATATATATATATATATATATATATATATATATATACATATATATATATATATATATATATATATATATATATATATATATATATATATATATATATATATATATATATATATATATATAATATATATATATATTCTAATTACGTTATATTGTAATTTGTATTTGTAATTGTAATATTGTAATTTGTTATGAAGAAATATAAAAAAGCTAAGCCCGGTGAGTTTCTTCCTCCGTATCTTCTCAGTGTGCGGCCGCATTCCGATCCGAGAGTAATTCTAAATTGTAAAAAAGGCGACTCGTCAAAAGCGCCTGTTAAGGTTTATTTGAATAAAGCATTTTTCGAGTTTGAAAAATGGCAACACAGCATTAATATTTTTAGCGATGGTTTTTTTTTTAAACCTTTTGCTTATTTGCTATCCTGTGATTTAAAGAAAATATTCTCGGGATGCAAGCCCTATTACTTTTTTATATTTAGTTTAATTGCTAAGTATAAGAAACTCGCTTCCCTCGTCTTAATAGAGTATAAAACAGTCTGCAAACTTGAGAGCACTTCTGAAGGCTGGCACGTGTCGCTGCGGGCGTCACATCGTGTCCCCTAATAGTCCCGGGTCACCCCATAATGTAAACTACATTTGCAACGAAGTAGTATGACTCATACATATTAATATTAACATCCAGACAGACAAATTGTTCGAATAAATAATGGATTTACTTTACAGATTTTACAGTAAACTCAAGGAACTCTTGTATTTTAAATTCCCTGTTTTTTACACAATTAGGATATCGAAACTGGTTCTTCATTCTATTAAAATACTACAAAGTTTATAGTCCTGGAAGAAACGGTTTCTTTTCCATTGTATGGGTAACACAAAAAACTACCTATAATAAATTTCAAATGTCATTTTTGGAGTATCAATGCATATTAAAATAAATTGCAATAAAAATGTGTTTTAATAAATAACTATTAATTAAAATATTTGAATTCCATACCTTTTAATTTACAATCCTTACACAGCTAACAGATTATGTTATGTACACAGTTACTACTGCAATTTAATCCTTTGGTGCTACAAAACATAAAAAAAATATATGATTTTTTCACGTCAAAGGATATCTACACGTCACGCTAAATTAAAGGGAGATTTATTGACTACCATTGACAACAAGTTGTTAAAAATAAATTAAATTACCATTATATGGTGTGCAAATATTTAAAAAAAATTATCATTATATAATATTACATTTAAAAGATTCTTTCGATTATTTAGAATTACTACCGGATCGGAACGCGGCCACACACTGAGAAGATCCGGCGGAAGAAACTCAGCGGGCTGGTCTTTTTTCTCTATTTTATGTACTTGTTATAAATGTACAATGATGATTTCATATTACAAAAGTTATTTTTATAATTACAAGTTTCATATTTTGTGCAATTAAATTTTTTATAATTTACAAAATATTCACTATTTACAAAATTTAATTTATTTATTTTATTTAAATACTTTATTGCACAAAAAATAGTACAAAAGGCGTAACTTAATGCTATTAAGCATTTTCTCACAGTTTACCTTTCTTGATGCTGAGAGAAAAAGCTTGGGTAGTGCATAAAAAACTAATTATGAGCTATCAATAAAACAAAATACTAGATTCTAAATTACCATAACTAATCTATTTTTGTGATATACTACAACAAAGGAAGTAAGCTACATAACAACATTAGTGTTAATAATACATATATTCTATCCAATAGTTAAATATAGATTGACTACTTACATAGAAGATAAATATATATACACCGTTATTCAATAATTATTATAGAACTTTACTTATAACATTTACAGATATTAACATAATATAAAATACACACATATACAAATTTTACTAGGTAAATTGAAATTTTTTAAGGACAATTCAACAAACCTATATTTCTATCCATTAATATTTAATTTTATCGGCTAAAAATTCTTTAATATCATAATAAGTTTTATCTAACAGCAAATCAAACAACTTTTTGCGAAATTTATTTATAGGTAATGATTTAAGACTATCAGGAATATGATTGTATATAATAATAGACATACAATACACATTTTTTGTAAAAATATTTAATTTTTGATTAGGCACATATAATTTTTTACTATTCCTAAAATATGAGTTACCAGTGACTTCAGCATTTGTTTTAAATAACTTTTGGTGCTCTTTTACAAATACGCATACCTCTAAAATATACAAACATGGTAAGCGAAGTACCTTAAGAGACTTGAAAAGTGGTTTACAGGAATGTAACTGATTAACACCACATATTGCTCGAATACATTTCTTTTGGGCTCTAAAAATTCGTACCAATTCAACAGAATTTCCCCAAATAGGAATTCCATATTGTAAATTAGAAGAGACATATCCATGATATGCTAATAGGGTAAAAGCGTAAAAGCCTCCGCTTTTACGTTTCCTACTTCTCTTATTTTCCTACTTATCTTATTTCGTCGATACAGTTTTTCATACAAATTTCATCCCCTATTTCAGTTCCTTAGGGGTTCATCCCCTATTTAAGCACCTTATGGGTAGATTTATGAAAAAAATTTAACCTATGATTGAACTTTGACTCCGGATCTTCGTCTATTTCCATACCAAACTGCATGAAAATCGGTCCAGTGGTTTAGCCGTTGTAACAGACTTCACCTATCCCTTAAGAGGTTTAGTGTAATAAAAGAAAATAATAAGAATCTATACTATTTTTTTTTTGTTAAAAATATGTCTGAATTATGTTTAATAAATAATATCAATGGAATTAAAGACGAAAATAAATAAAGAAAACTAATTCTCAATAATATATAAGACCTAACATATAAACATATAAAACCTTAAAAAGGGGGAACGAATATGGAAAAGATAATGACAGGAGGAAAAAAAGATGGAAAAATGGAAAGAAAACGGGGGTTTTGTTTTAAAGTTCTGGACGTTATAAAAGGGATTCTTCGTTTGAGACAATAATATAGATATATCAGGGATATTCCGGAGTGTAAATAATAATATAAATACTCTTAATGTGAGAAAAGGGATTGGTAAAAATTTTATTGATCAAAAAACTGTGAGTATGTAGAATAGAGATTTATTCAGGGATTACGTATGTATTTATGCAACTTCGTATTTGATATGGTAGTCGTTGAGTTTATTTAAATCTAGCAGTATTGGTAGAATGTAGTTTTATTAGAAGGTAAATCTTTTGAATGTTGACTATACAATTTTAATAAACATATTACCGATAAGTATGTGATTAGGTTTACAAGAATGAAGTTGTGCAAAATGTTGTGTAAAGGTGGATCGATCCTTGACTGAGTGAAGAATGTTTGTTGTATGAAGAAAGGAAATTATTTATTTTAAGGAATAGCTGTTGAAAAGATGTTTAATAACATAGGAGAAACGTGGACTTGTTTGCTTTATAGAAATTGTGTGATATTATTATTAGGGAAGTCTATTTTGATTTTAGGAAAATAAAACCATAATTTGTACTGTTATTTAAATGTTTTTTTTCTTTCCATAAAAATGTGAGCAATGGTTGTGGAGCAATTGCTGTCTTACAGTTTTGCAGCAGGGCTGCTAGTCAAGACGCAGTATAAATCGGAATTCTAAACAACACAGGTGATGTAGTTTTCCAATTTAAATTAAATTAAGTTTGTATAACTATACAAGACTACAATTTAAGTTTGTATAACTATACAAGACTAAGTAATGGCTTTACTTTATCAAATTTCAGTGCTTGACGGATAACAGTTTATTAATTAATTAGGAAATGGATTTATGGACTTAATTATATGTATATAGATTTTCATCATCGGTATTTAAAGGAAACCCATTGCCTTTAGACACTATTATGATTATACCTATACCTTGCAAGTGACTAAGATTGCTATGTTTGTTAACTTTCATATAAGTAAAGAAAAGGCTTTATATTATCAAATTTCAGGACATGTTGGCAAGACAGTTTATTATTTAACTAGGAAATAGAAATAAATGACTTAAGTATTTTATATTATACCTTTATCGTCGGCATTGTGAGGAATCCCGTTGTCTCTAGGCACTTATTATTGCATCTATACCTTACAATTGGCTAATATTGCTATGTTTATTTTTCACAGGAATAAGTGATGGCTTTGCATTATCAAATGCCAAAAGTATGTTGGCTAAATAGCTTATTAACTAACAAGGAATAAATTTATGTGCTTTAATTGTTTATACTATACTTTTACCATATGCATTTGAACTATCATTATTGCATCTTTACCTTACAAATGGCCGATATTGCTATGTTTGTTTATTTTTCATAGGAGTAAGATATGGCTTTGCATTACCAAATTCAAAAGCATGTTGGCTAAATAGCTTATTAATTAGGAACAGATTTAAGTGCTTTAACTACTTTATACTATACTTTTCATCATCGTCATTTGAAGGAATTCCATTGTTATTAGATACTAATACTACTGCACCTGAATTAATATTATCAACTAGTTTCAACGTACAACCCGCAACATTATAGAAGCGAATCCCGCTGGACCACTAGATTTTCCCGGGATAATAAATAGCCTATGTGCTAATCCAAGTCATCAACTATCTGTGTGTAATATTTCATTCAAATCCGTTTCGTAGTTTTGCGTGCGTTTTTATCTTTTAAAATCTACTAACTGGTGATAGTTACCACATATCTTTATAGATGAGAACCGGCTAAGGAAGTTCTTAGAATAATTTCCATAGTACAGTTGATCCTGCTTGTTATTTAAACTTTAGGGATCGAGAGCTGATTCCTTTGGAGTCTTCGAGGCCGCGTGGGGGCGACTTCTTAGCTGTCGTCGGAGCTGGATGCAGAGTTACTGTAGGTTTGTTGCAGAGTTGGAGGTATGGCTAATACGATTTTATTTCTGCATTGTTATAATTTTTGGGCAGTTATAATTTTTTTATGAAGGAACAATTAGGTGATAGGATAGGGCGTGTAGATATTAGGTGGAAGAACTGATGCTTTAATATATTATAACCAATAAGCGGGGGCATAAACCTACACAAAATTCACACGAAAACCTACCTTAATATGAATTATTAAAATTATGAAATGTTAATACGAATTATTATATCCTATTATAAAACTAAATATTAACTAATACGTAAATTAATTGCATAGGCCAGTCTTTTAAAATCAAATCTTCATAAAACATTATTTACAATCAAATTTTAAACCGAGTACAAATATTAAACGAGATAATCACAAACTAATACAAATTACTCTCTTCGTGTCTAACAAAGGAATAATTAATATAAACTGAATTGTTGAATTAAATTTTGGAGCGTAAATCTTAAATGACTTTAATAAAGCTTCAGGAAGTTAGAGTGCAAGAGAGGAATGAATGAACTTTAGTCCAAGTGTATTATGTTTATTTAACCATATTTTGTATAAACTATTTATTTAATTTAATTATTTAATTATTTATTTATTTATTTTATTCTTATTTTATATTATTTATATAGGGATTTAGGAGGATAGGAATTATAATATTAAACTTCTTTATCAAATTAATTCTTTTGGATAATTGAAATATTATTGTTTATAGTGACAGTGCATAACAGATCTTTTAGTAAGATAGGAAGTTTACTGAATAAATCTGAAATTAAGGTTAATTACTAATTTTGGATTAGATATTTTTACCTTTTACCTTGGTAAATAGATCATGTCATCTTCATCTCACGGGAATATCGACTTTACGAAGGCAGCAAGTTGTGCTGGGTGTATCTATATAAAGACATACATGTAATGTTGTCATTATGGTCATCTTCTCTTCACCAGTGCAGACACACGGTTCATATGCCCCTCTGTCGTGAGCAAGGTGTTTGGGGCGATAACCCAGATAAACACCCAACTATACCGCCAAGCAAAGTTGATCCATTTCCATATCTAATCATCTCAGACATGAACTATTTTACAGAACTAGAGTTATTTGTCTAAATTGTTTATCTGTATATATTCATGTATTAACCTGGATTCCATGATTGAATCTCTACATCATAAGGATTGTACAAATGAACTTTACTTATGATTATTCGGGTGGCTAGACGTTTCATAATACTGTTCACTTAAAGCAACAATAGATCTAATAAGCGTTGATTTCTAAAAGTTCAGACCTTATTAAATTCTGAAATTTGATTAAATAGAAATTGAAATAAGTGTAATAGAACTCTAATAGTCAGGAGAAGATATAAATAACTTAGTTTCATTGGAAAACGAGTATAAGACGAATTGTTTGGATTCTAAGATGTATTGAGTATTCAATCACAATATTAAAGAGTTCAAAGATCTTACTAAATTTCATCTATAACTTCAAATTCGATTAATAAGTAATATTTCATTGCTTGTGGTGACTATAAATTATTAGGGTTATAGGAGGAAATTTGACTATAATATCTTTAGAACAAAGGTTAATTTCTCGTTCAGTAATAATTTATTTTAATTATTTGGCTTTTTGATTGGACCATACCTTCGTCACAAGGTAGTGTCGGCTTTGCGAAGGCATCAGGGTTGTATGCATGTCGCATGCATTGTGTATATCTATATAAAGACACACATGTAATGTTGTCGTTATGGTTATCTCCTCGTTACCAGTGCGTGGTATTCGGATAAGTCCTACCGCAAACAGTGTATTCAGAGGGTTAACCCAGATAAACACCAACTATCTAACGCCTAGCAAAGTTGAACTATTTACATAACCAGTCAAATCTTCAACCAGGTATGAGCTACATCACAGAGCTGGATATATTAAATTGCTTGTTTTAATGTATTTTTATACATTAACCTGAGTTCATTTGACTTTCGTCATAAGGATTATCTTAATTGATTTTACTTATGAAATTTTTATGATTTGGACTATTTGAAGTTCATTGCGAGCAATGATTACTTTTATATATGTTTATTTATCGCGTACCGGCTTTTAATGTTTCGGTATTGTGGTTGAAGACAACATATTATCTTGTCTTAGTTTTGTCAAGTAATTGTTAAAACAAACTTGCACAAACTTTAATTGTAAACTTGAGAATTATATTTATTATTTGGCTTTTGACTGTGCTCAATACAAATGATGCACCTTTGTCATGCCAATATTTATTATTACTGGCTGTTACTAAAATAACAACAGTATATAATTTTATCAACATTTACTTACTTCAAGTCAATGCTTAATTGTATACTTGAGAAACATATTTATTATTTGGCCTTTTGACTGTGCTCAATACAAATGATGCACCTTTGTCATGCCAATATTTATTTATTATTTTGTTACTGTTTGTTACTAGAATAACAACAGTATATATTTTATCAACATTTACTTACTTTGATCAAGTCAATGCTTAATCGTATACTTGAGAATTATATTCATTGCTTGGCCTTTTGACTGTGCTCAATACAAATGATGCACCTTTGTCATGCCAATATTTATTTATTAATTTGTTACTGTTTGTTACTAAAATAACAACAGGATATACTTTATCAACATTTATGTACTCCAAGTCAATGCTATCTCAAACTTGAGTATTTTATATTATTTTAATTATTTTACTTTGATCAAGTCAATGCTTAATCGTATACTTGAGAATTATATTCATTGTTTGGCCTTTTGACTGTGCTCAATACAAATGATGCACCTTTGTCATGCCAATATTTATTTATTATTTTGTTACTGTTTGTTACTAAAATAACAACAGTATATATTTTTATCTACATTTATTTACTTCAAGTCAATGCTTAACTGTATGCTTGAGAAACATATTTACTATTTGGCCTTTTGACTGTGCTCAATACAAATGATGCACCTTTGTCATGCCAATATTTATTTATTATTTTATTAAACTGTTTGTTACAAAAATAGCAACAGTATATATTTTTATCAACATTTACTTATTTCAAGTCAATGCTTAATTGTATACTTGAGAAATATATTTATTATTTGGCTTTTTGGCTGTGCTCAATGTTAATGAAACACCTTGGTCATGCCTATACTCATCAACTTCCAAACAATGTATTCACATATTTGGACATTAAAATTATATGGCTATCACTTTGTGACCCCACAACAGTAATGCCTATCTGCCATTAACTTGGCTCTTCATAATATATTGATTTTCTCTTTGAGATTAAGGACTTTAGTTCCTTTTAGTTTCAATATATTTCTGGGGAATACGGTAGGAAGGCCTTCAGTCGGCATGGTATTCACACATGTGAGGCGAGGCGGCGCCTCTTACATATCCCACAATAATAAAATTGCGGCACTAAAGTGCTCTACAACTCCCAACCTAAATATTACAATAATTTTGTCCGTATATTCCATACTACCATACTTCTTTCCTTTAGATGAAGTCAATGTAATTATTAATATCATCATATCGCTCTCTTAAGCTATATATTTTATTATGTATTTTATGTATATATTTAATATATTATTCCCTTCCTTAAAGTCAAATATCTTTATTAAGTATTTATGTATTTATGTATTTATGTAATATATTACTCCCTCTCTTATGCCAAATATCTTCAATATATTAAATTTTAGTCCTTTAAATCAATTTATAGTATACATTTCCTGATAAAGTATGGTTGTTTATAAGAGATGAAGTGTACCTTTGAAAAGAATGAATGGGGAAACTATATAACACAAATAGGTCCTCAATTTAACACTAGATGAATCATTTGGCCAGATAATATGATTATAATTCTGTTGACTCCTTTATAAACGAAATATAACAGACAATTTTGTTATATTAAAAATGTGAGTTTAGAGGGTCTTCGGGAGAGTTTGTTACACCGTGAAAGCGTAACAGACAGACACAGACTTTCGCATTTATAATATTAGTATGAATTGCTCGTTTAAATATACTTATCTTATAGGATAACAACGAATAAGTTTGTTTGAAAATAGATTTCTTTTTAATTTATGTAAACACAAATATTTTATTATCACGAAGTATTTAAATATGCTATTGAAAGCCGTGTCTTAAACTGATTGTGTGGCACATTATGTACTCCTTTTTAGAACCAAATCATTAAAAGACAAACAATAATAGTAATAAAGAAACGTAAATGTAAGCTTGTAAATTCACAACTTGTTTAATCTGAGGGAAGTTTTTTAAAATCGCTTTGACGTCATTGTGCTCAAAACGGAAAATGTTCTGGTTTAGCGCCTGCATCGTTCCATCATACTTGTCCCGAGACTCAATTCCGGGATGCATCCCGTTGCTTGCTTCCAAACGAGATAACAAAATCTTTACCCGATCACGTCGCACTTTGCACTATCCAATGCCTGAAACATTCGCAGTTTGGAACGTTTATTATGAGTGTTAAGAGCAATGGATATATAATTGTCTTAATGATCAGATATTAGATTTTAAACATGGTGTGCAAAGTATTACAACGATGCCACGAACGCGTTAGCTTTAAATTCTGGACAGAATATGGGAAAAGCGATGTGTATCGTTTAAGTACTTCTACTTTGGCACTGCACTGTCACGAAAATCACCAGCGTCCATATGCCTAAATTTTCATTTAGATAGCTGCACTTTGCTATCGTATTTTTGAAATACGATGATATAAAATAAATATATACATAGGTACATATATTCACGCCAGATCCCTATGGGGTAGGCAGAGAGAACCGAGTGCCATACATCATGATCCTTGCAGGCCTACATCTCGCTTCCTCCACATCCATTACTCTCTTTATACAAACACGCCGGTAGCGATTAACATAAATAATTATTATTATAAATGTAACATTTCATAATTTTTTCGATGTTTTATGTTTTTACTTATGTGTTTACTTTTAGTATACGATTACGGAAATACAAGATTTTCAGGTGTTCTTAAGGAAGAGTAAACTGCTGCTTTAGGAAAATATATAATACCTAGGTAATGCAGTTTTGCATTTTACCCTAAAATCCACTGAAAAAATAGGGTGACACACCACTGTCAGTAAATCAAACCCATGTCAAGCGAAAGGTAATGTTGTCTTGGCTTAAAACCAAATCCTAATAAAGAATTAATTTATACATGCTGTAACCCAAGTCAGTCGAAATAAATCTGTTGTAACTTTGAGCCAATTCCATTTAACATACACGCACACGCGCTTTCACACATATAAACAAATACACATACACATACGTACGACATGAAAAGGCCGTAGACGCGTAGGTACATACCTTGTGTTGTCCCGGACCCCCTTTGAAGTATAGACTATTTGCCATTCTGCCAGACATTTCATTAAAAGTGAAATATTGGCACATGTCACTGCCATCTCTAACTACTAGATGGTAGAAGAATAGGGCTTCTTTGAAGAATAGGCTAATTGCTGTTACCTTGGCGACCGATTGGTTATAAGAGTCACTACTATCGTGACTACTAGGTGGTAGAGTTCTGCATTGTCTCGCCCGGGTACCACCGCCTTACCTATTCCTGCCGCAATAGGATCAGTGCTTGTCACTTTCGTGTTTCGGTTTGGAGGGTAAGGTAGCTTTTGATGTCTAGAGGTGATTGTTGCCATTTTCTGTCAGGAAAACCATATATTTACAAATTCATGTTGTATGTTACAAAATAAAGTAAAAACCCTCACATCAAGTTACCGCGCGTTAGATACCAATACGTACAATTTTTATATAAATATTTTAATATAAATATAAATACGTCTATTTACCTAGTATAATTACCGCAAAAGAATGAACAAAACGTCTCGGCGTTAAGTGGTTTAACGACTAATCGCTATTTAGGTGAAGTGAAACACCTCCCTTGTATATTTACAATTAAAAGATTACTTACAAGTTTGTGTGTTGGTATTAGTATTGTTCAAATAAACTATTTCATGATAGCGTGCTATGGACTATAAACTATATTTTCCTAGTGCGCTACGTTATAACGTATAGCTGGAAGATTATGATTCGAAGTTACGAACTACACGATTTAACGAGCAATGACCGAAACGTGCTAGACCACTGATTCCCAAAGTGGTCCAGGTGGACCCCTAGGGGAGACTCGACGGGGATCTACTTCGGCGTGACCAAATTCGTAAGCGAAGATTCATGAAAATTTATCTGGTTTTGATAGTGAAGAACCTAAATAATGGCTTGACTTCACCTATCAATGTAGACAGATTTTAATAATATGAAAAAATATCAATTTACCCACTCAATTCACACTTTCTTCTAAAACTGTTAATTCAGGTTGGAACTCAGCTGCAACGCAAATTTCCATAGTTAGATGTAATCTTCATATTTTTTCTTAAGTTTTGAGAGTATGACAGAAATTTAGATTCAGGGGGTCCACCGACACCAGCAAAATTTTGAAAGTGTTCTACGATAAAAAAAGTTTAAGAACCTTTGAGCTAGACCGTAGACGCTAGACGCTATAAGCTCGTAGCATTTTATAACGTCTAACGTCTTTTTATAAATATGTTGTAGCATTTTGTAACGTCTCGCCCGGGAGTGAGAGTTTTTATATCATAAGATAACAAACAAGCAGATGGCTCTCCTGATAGCAAGAGACAACCATCGTCTATAAGCAGCAAAGATGTTAAAGGTGCGTTGCTATCCTTGTGGCGGGATTTTAATGCCGCATGCATAAGTTTACCTTACCCTCCAAACTGGCAAATGACAGTGACAAGCACCGACGCTCCGGCAGGAATAGGTAAGGTGGTGGTACCAGAGCCGGAGTAGACAATGTAGAACTCTATCACCTAATAACCACGATGTAAGTGACTCGCATAGCCGATTGTTCGCGACTTACGAACTGCCTGGAAGAACGGCAGGTGGTCTATTCTTCAAAGGAGGCCCGCACCTTTTGTATTCCTGTTCAACTTTAGTCACTGTCGTGTTGCGGTTCGGAAAGTAAAAGGTAGGCGGTAAGTTTATGCATGTGGCAATACAATCACGCTCCACAGATAGTGACGTGCCGTTAATATTTTTGGTGTCTAAAGCCAATGGAATCTCTTTCCTCAGGAGAGACTTTTTTTTATATTTATACCCCATTGTGTGGGGTATCGTTGGATAGGTTTTTAAAACATAGCATAGGTTTGTGTAAACAAGTTTTCGATTAAGGGACTCGTTTGTAAAATATTAAGCTTTTAAATGCTAATTTTTTAGAGGCAAGTAGGGGACACTTGCCTGTAACAAAAATTAGGCCCGACACGAACTTTACCAATTTTTTATCTCTACTGACTGGCCTATAGGGGCTCGATTCACGTTGTTTGTCTAGAGATACCTAAATAAAGCTTACATACACTTTGTATTTTATTCCATCTATCGTCTGTAATAATTTCATGTAATTCAGTTTAAAATAATTATGTTAAATTATTCGTTAAAAATCTCATTACTTAAGAGCGTAAGATAAAATTAATTTTATCTCGCCTTTGCAGCTTGTTGTGACGTATCTTAATTTGAATTATTCAGTATGTATGTTACGCCTGTTCATCTTTTTAACAATCTCTTTTTAACTTCCTTTTTGAAAAAGTTTTTGTTGGACATCACTTTGAGGTTTTTCAACTAATCTATTTTTAACCTTCTACAATATTTTAGTAGGTACTTAATTAAAAAACTGCGTCGAATGTCGTTTCAAAAACAAAACTGAATCAAGTTTTCAAAAGTTACAGCTTATAAGTCGTTTACTACAAACTTACGTTGTATTTTTAAAATTACTCATAATTTAGACTAATATACCGACTGATACATCATCATCGAGTGAATCGCCTCTTCAATTTAAAAACTACCTCAATATCCGGACAAACGTAGTCGATTCGTTTGTGGATAATCAATGACGAAAATTTTTGAAAAAAAAATGTTATAGCTTACACTTTAGAGGTCATAAAATGAGTTTAATATCATTTCAAAAAGATCCATATCGTCTTTCGTTTAGAAGATATGCAAATGTTCAAAATTTAAAACACTATAATTTTTAACAAAGTTTAGATTTTTGAACTCGTTGAGCTTAAAAGCTCCTTTGAGCTTAAAATACCTCAATATATACCTTTTGTCCCTACTAAAATTAAATATACATAAAATAGATAATTTTCCTATCTGCGCGTCACTGCTACAACTACAACTGCATACGACTTGTTTGTATTTACACAATGATAACGATACGATTTGATAACAATTTCTACTCTAATATCTAATTTCCAGATTGCAAGTCTATCTATCTCTTTCTGTGCAGCACAGACATACTTTATGTAAATAATGAACGTAAATAGTTATGTAAGGCAGGATATATTGTATATTTCGTTTAGTTTGTAAGTTTTTATAATAAATAATGTTTGTTTTCGTGTTTTACTTGCCCTAAGACCTATATACAGCTTTGTTGTATAAAAATAAGAAAGCTGTGGTCTCGATTTCTTCTTCCCGACATCCGACACACCAATAGCACTACGGTTGGTGGGGCATCGAAGAACAACAAGATCTACAGTCCGCTGGCTCCCCCGGCTGTAGTGCACACTTTCAACGTGAAGGAGTAACAAAAATATAGACAGAAACTATCACCATACATACAAACACATACATACAAACTATCATCATAAATAATAGTAGATAGTTTTTACTTACAAAGTACAACTAGATCATAGTAATAAGAGGAAAAATATAGCAATCTTTAACGAGTATAGCCGACATCTCACGCTCTATTTCCCGCTCCCAGTTGTGCTTCGAACAGAAATCGGAATGTCGCGGCGTAATCTTAAAAGGCTCTCTGGGGAATATAGTGAGTATTTTAAAATATCTAACGTATTGGGAAATTTCTTGGACTGTAAATTTTGCAATACAAAGTCAGAAGTATAGACCTTTGAGTGTTATCGGACAAATTTTAGTCTTAATAAAAGGCAGTTTTAAAATAATAAGGTACTATCATCACGTCGGTTCCCTTGCATGATAGGCAGCGTTAATCAAACTTCTATTAGACTTATTCGTTCACAATGATTCACCAGTTTGTTAGTCGAAATTAGTGGTCATCCTCACTGTCGCATTTAACGACTTGAAATAGATTATCGCCTATTTCAAGCGATAGCCGGGACAGACAGCTTCACTTGTGCATCCGAGGCACGGGCCCACACACCTATTAGATTCTGAGCTGCTTCAGAGGTTTGCAGATTTTAGAGAAAGCCTCAATATCATTTGACTCGGGCATTGAACCTGGAACCTTATTCTCTTTAAACTCAACCGTCTCGTTGATCGAGTGGTTAGCGAACTTAATCGATGAGGCTCGAGGTTCCTTCCCGACAGGGTCGAACATTTTGTGTGATGAGCATTGATGTCTGTATTTCTGGGTATAGGTGTTTATAACGTATATTAAAGTATTTATATGTATATGTATTTCTATGTATTAGTATTATTGACTAACACGGTACATCAATATGGAAGTTATATTAAAAAATACTGTTCCGCCAAATATTTTTTTGAGGTTTTTTGAAAATTTCTTAAGATCTCCTGGGCTGATTTGTTTTAAATTTTCAGGAAGTTTAAGTTGAGCGGAATCCAATCGAATGCCATCTTTGCGTTTCGATCGGTTCAACTGTTCAAAAGTTATCAGATGTTTACACACACCTACATACATACAGCCATACTGACGTCATCGTGAAAATAGTTGGAAAAGGTTCCTAGGATCTCAAAACGTGGAGATCTGGTGAAAACTCGCTTTCTCAAAATCGGGGCAAAATCAGTAACTTCCTTATCTACATACGTAGCGGGAAGTTAAAAACACATACATTGAGATAATTCTTAGCACTGAGATTGCTTTTATTTTAATTAAAATACTCTAGAAAGGTTCCTAAGAACTCAATATATGACGACTACTGACGACAATTCGATTTTCGAAGAAATGGAGTGAAATCAGTAACTTTCTTTAGCGGGAAATAAAAAATATTTTGCTATTTAAAAATGCTTGTATTTATCTTTTAAATTTCTCTAAAGCAAATAACTGAGAGTAATTGTTTTGACCGGAAAAATATATCTAAGTATCAAAATATATCCAAAAAATAATGACACATGTACGATCGTATTAAGCTGCGAAACAACGGGTTTTGGTTAGTATCTTCACGCTTACATACCCGAACTGGTAGGCAGAGGTACAACAAGTACACCAACAAGATACTTTATTCCCACAATGTGATAGGTGACAAGCCTATCGGCAACCGGGCACTTATCCAATTCCGGGCTACGTTGTATTTATCAGCAAACTGAAAAAACACATTTTTGAATTGTTCGACCTGGGAATCGAACCTGGGACCTCATGTGGACTGGACTTCTAGATCACACAGACTCGAGTTTTTGTTATACTCTGTATAATCTTTTTTGTCGTTATACATTAATAAGATGACGTTCTGATAAGTAGGTACTTGATAAGTACTTATCATCGGCATATAAACTTCTCTCTTAGGCTCAACGAATCATCAAAGATCGGTCGTGCGTATCAGGTCACGCGCAACATTCGGTTCCATAGTTTTCCATCACAATAATACGGACTAAGAATAGGGAATTGGAATCGTAAAAATGATGTTCTATCAGCTCATAGTGACGTACCAAAATGGGTATTAATGTACGTATTTTGAAAATTTGAAACTTTTGTGAAGAAACCGTGAAAGCATAAAGTGAATATAAATACTTAATTACATTTTAATTTGCTTTCACTTATTACTACTGAAAAGTTCCATTAAAATGTGAAATAGACAGCAAACTATTTATAGTTTGTTGTTAGTAGAATGCAGGCAATATTGACGGAGAGGACTTCAAATGCAATTATGAAGCAGTGTTGTGTCGCTCGGGGACAATCGTAACCGTCTGTTCAGGAACTACTAACTGCAGAAGTAGACACGCCTTTTTATACATATTGTTACGAAATTATAGTTCGACATTGTGTAATAAAATACCACTTATAAAAAAAACGTATTTATTTACCACACAAATATACGATACACCACAATACAACACGTAAATAGGCACTTACTAAAACAAAAACCGTCATTATATTCGAACTAGAACCAAACGACAAAATCAAAATACTTTTCATATGCAATCTAAATCTCGCTATCTCTTTTTACTTTACTATATCGCTGTCATACTGATCGCCCAAATTATCGCTTTGATTGCTTTACTAAAACTGAATTGTTTCCCGCCGACACGTCCTTATAAACAAGATAAGGTTTGAAAATGTTCTCAAAAGTTCTACAAATAAAATTGTAAGCAACTTACTCATAAACAAGTCACATTACACCATAATTTCTACCTATGCCTTATGCGAGAAGCTTTATATGACATCGCTGTTTGTTTAACGGGTACTTATTGTTTACCGATAAAAGCAACTGTTTCTTTCTTTTATTTCTAGATTATTCCAGTATTCTCACTTTTCTCTTTTTCTAGAATATTTGCAACAATATTTATACCATAGTAATACTAATAATCAAAATAACCTTCGCCTACATAGGCCAAAGACCTGTGTGCCTGAAATGTATTGCCACATACATTAGTTTACCGGCTCACCTACCCGTCAAACCAAAAGACAATAATGTGTAATAAGAAATAAGAACTCAACCAAGTAGTCAGTCGTTCACCTTTTATGAATTACCTGGAAGGATGGCAGGTGGTTAATACTTCAGACCAACGTAAATTCTGGCTGTCTTTCATTATTTAATACACATTATTTTTCCCGGGCTCCTTTGAAGAAAAGGCCAACTGCCGTTCTGCCAGGCAGGTCGTAAAAGACAACTGAAAGGCTACACGAGTCACTACCATCGTGTCTACTACGTGGTAGAGTTCTGCATTGTCTGCCCGAGTCTGGTACCACCACCTTACCTATACCTGCCGCTATAGCGTCAGTGTTTATCACTGTCGTGTTCCGGTTTGGAAGGTAAGGTAGCCGGTAAACTTATGCACGTGGCATTAGATCTCGCCACAAGATATCAACGCATCAGTAACATCTTTGGTGTTTGGTGATGGTTTGACCGCCCCGTTGGTCGAGTGGTTAGCGGCCCCTAGGTAGCTCGGGTTCGATCCCCGACGGGGACAAGCATTTGCGTGATGAGCATAAATGTTTGTATTTCCGGGTTTGGGTGTTTATTAAATGTATTCCAGTATTTATATATGTATTTCTATGTATTAGTATCGTTGACTAACATCCATTACACAAGCAAATAATTTGCTTACTTTGGGGTTAGATCAGTAAGTGTAATCTGTCCCGTGAATATTATATTATATATTATATTATTATTATAAAGGCGATAGTTGACTCTTTTTATCAGGAGGCCCATCTGCTTGTTTGCTGTCTTATTATAATATAAAAAAAACTAAATAATTTTGTACATAATAATACACACCACTTGTAAATAAATGTGAGACTATACGACTTATAAAGAAAGAAAGTGATAAACTAGAGGTATTTTAAGTCAAAGCAATCCAGGTAACTTACAAAGCGTCGATTCAAATTTTGCGTTCACATTTAAAAGATTGGTTTTGAGAATAACGATTTTTAATAAATCATTCATGAAAGTTTGATGTCTGCTGTATGCGTTAAAAATATGTTTAAGTATGAAACGCGTGCATATTGGGCACTCGTTTAAATGGCACTTGAGAGAATAGCACCTGAGGTATTCCACATACGGCACCTCTCAATACTTTTCGTAAGAAAGAAAGAAAGAAAGAAAATATTTATTTGCAAGAATATGGGTGTTACGTAGGTGCCATTAGTGGAATAATTTATTATTTTAAGTTTTATTCCCCAAATGGCACCTACGGATCAGTAGGTACTAGTGTTGGGGTGTACTTAGGAAATGAAAATCAAACAAATCGATTCAAATCATATATTTTGCCACATAAATGACAGCTTGTGTTAAAAAAAAAATGGAGTTCATCACAGCACATCAATGCTTAAGTGACTGTACTTATTCACACTAGATGCATATAGTTTGTCTACCTCAATTTATTAGTTAGTTTTTGGTGTAAACACACTCATGCACGTAATATAATACATCACTTTACAACGAAGTTGGTTTAATCAGAGTAATGGGGGTCTAAAATCTCGTTAATTAAAACAAAACAAAACGTTCTCTCATTATAACAAAGTTTTGTGCAGCTTTAGAAGGGATCCACACTTCAGGCTTACATGTTAATTAAATACAGGTAAAAAGGTAAACATATTAAATACTTTGAAACAATTTGAACTGCATTAATAATTAACTGAAGGGGTGAATTTTTTGTGAAGTTTCGACAGCTGGAATGACAGAGCCGACAGAGGTCATCACGGGAGGGATGTGTTGATTTTAATAATGGGGTGTTAACGAGGTCAATGTACGTCTAGGTGAAGTAATAGTTTGAAATAGTTTACCGTGCGCCTGTATTTATATAATAATACCTGAAACGAAACAATGTATCCTTTTTTAGAAAAATGCGACGTCTAAGGAGCATGAAATTTTGCACAATAAAAGTTTATATGGAAAGGAAGTGTAGAAACCTAATATTTTTATGTAATATGCATTAAAACACAAATCAATGAAAATAAACTATACACACATTACTGTGCGTTTGACATATTATTCTCACAAGTATACTATTTTGTTTGATTTTGGTGAAAATCTGTTATCAAGCTTAGAAGATATTTTAACATAGTCTATGATCAAACTTACGGCGATCGCTAGTATATTTACGAATACTCGTATTTACTAACACCAACTGATTTGCCTTTTAAAGCACCATCATCAGATTTGTACTTGTGTAGCCCAGGTTTACATCAAGGGCGGATCCAGGGGGAGAAGAGTCATGGGGGTCATGACCCCCCCCCTCTGAGTAGGGGTGTAGGTATGGTTTTATTAGGATTAGAGCCTATCATGATTCATGACTAAAATTCAAATATGTGACCCCCTTGAACCAAAGACTGGATCGGCCCTTCTATATGTGACCCCCCCCCCCCTTAACCGAAGGCTGAATCCGCTCTTAGTTTACATACACTCACGCAGACACACACGTACAGACATATTGACGTCATCGTGAAAATAGAACATCTTCTTAGGACCTTAAACGTCGAGATTTGTAGAAATTCCAATTTCGAAATACTGTTAATGAGCATTAACAGTAGAGCCTTTTTTTCTATTTTTCTTTGGGATGTCGTTCATTATTCCTATACTTTCCATCTTCCACATTTGTCGAACTCTTTGATCATAAATACCAATGTTTTATATTGTAAGTGTATCAAGCTAAGTTCACGTCTTGAGAATCACGGAATGTTTAAATTATGAACATTGTTTTTAGGTTGTCATACCTAGCAGATTATCATATTGTTTAGGACTAAAATATTGTATGTTCCTTGACCCTTATCATGGAATAATTTATTCAACACAACAGCGTGGAGCAGCTTCCCTTTGATCGGTGCGGAAGTAAAATATAGTAGTGGGGTGTTACCTGCCTTATTTCCCGAGGGTACTATAAACACATACGTACAGTCTTCTACGATTACTACGAAAAGTTCACATTGAGAGGGATAATATGAGGGATGCGACTAAAAAAAAGGCGAATGAAGTCTACGGATAAAATGTTTGCTAGCAAGGGAATAAATAGATTCTTATTAAAATTAATCAGTGAGAGAAGTACCTACTGTAAAATTTCATTTTGTACAATGTTATACACTGTCAAAACTTATTTGCCCTATATTGGTATTGACCAATACCATATTTCAACATTAGTATTGTAAACATAATTCGGCAAATACACTTAACAAAATAAATAAAATGTTTTCAGCCATATACAAAGACGTACTTTTTAAATAACGTACAGTAGTATAGATCAGAAAATATAAAAATATACTTATCAACGTGTAAATTACCGAGAGCAATCAAAAGTAGTAATAAGATTCCTCAAATAAGTTTTTTATC
Organism: Apodemia mormo; assembly: GCA_036924255.1. NCBI lineage: Eukaryota > Metazoa > Arthropoda > Insecta > Lepidoptera > Riodinidae > Apodemia > Apodemia mormo. Next base: position 30,618,490 of record JAUPFN010000015.1, on the reverse strand, counting down.
AAATGGTTTAAAAGAAGGCACATAAATAGACTTATTTTTATGCTTACTTTATTTATGTGTATACCTTTAAAAGTTGTTTTGATTTGTCGATTTATTTTTACGTGCGTCAACAATAGATCCATTTGATTGCTATACCTCCAAAATGTACCGTATGTATTAATTTACTTTTTGAAAATGTAGTAGTGTATACATTGATATAAAAAACTATATCAATGATTGCATACTCTTTGATTTGCTCGTTTTAGCAGATTCGTGCCTTTAACCACAGATTATAAAAAATTGCCTTAAGGATTGTAGCGATAACTAGCGACCCTAATGCCTCAATCGTACTTCCGTCTATCGTCACAAAACTTTGTGCAATGACACGATAAATGCAGACGCGATCTCTACATTCATCGTGTCATTGCACGAAGCTTTGTGACGATAGACGCAAGTGCGGCCCCAGCTACCGCATTTGCGTCTTACGTCATAAGTTTCGTGCAATTACACGATAAGCGCAGATGTGGCCAGCTATTTTCGCCTATCGTCGCAAACATTCGGACTGCATGTGCCTTATCGCGCGGTTGGCAGTACATCAAAAGGTTTTAGCGCGCTAACATATCACGCTGAGTGGTTAGACTACCATTGTTCATTTCAGTCGTTTTTTCGACCAGTTCAGACGTATGCATGATTGTGTAAAGTGGTATGGGAAGATGAAATGGTAAACTGAGCCCATTATATGGGATCCCAAAAATGTGAAGCACAAAATAAACCATTTTAGTAAATAATTGTTAGCACACATGTAGAAGTAAGAATAGTCGTCGTCCATAGTTACAAGTTTGAAAATTATTTCAGCCATGTTGGATTAATGCACGATAGATCATGCAAAATATCGTTGGTACTAACATGACCACAGCTTCTATTATGATAATATTTTAGGGTCAAATCGTACAAACGGCGATAGACACAAGTGCGGCCCCATCATAAGACATGTACCTATGTACCTATAAAGACAAGGTTAATATCAGGTATTCTGTGTTAATGTCGATTTTTTTCTTGTTTACCCTTAGGTACATTATTTTCAACCTACTTGTTTGTTATTTAATTATCTTTCATTTTGACCTAATTAGTCGATTAATGTTTGCTATCACCTTAATTTCGATAGTCATGCTGTTGAGAATAAAGTAGGATAACACATTTTGAGTTTTGACTCAATCCTCAATGACAATTTGGCGATATCATTATCTCCTTTCTCTGCTATTCATAATTTATATCTTTACGGCGTTTCTAAAAAAAGTCAAATAAACTTAACAAATAATTTGTATAATATTTTATAAAATACAAAAATAATATTTCGACACTTCCATTATAAAGTGATATTTATGCGTTGATTACAATGAGTACCTACTGTGATAAGCATACTGTAAAAATGACAAAACCAACTTAAAGTGTTTAAGTTGCTCTCTGATAAAGTCTATTACGGCTGTTACTACGATCTACTGCAATATTACTTCTACCTTGAACAAAACCTAATTTGTTTTGAAAGTCTAAAAATCGGCTCTTTTTAATATACTTATATTATATACGAACGCACTTACCAGTTTCATGCATTAATAAAATTAAAGTAATTTAACTTACATTGTTATTTTTTTGCGTGGAAGTGTACCTACATATAGTGTTTTCTGCGAGGGCCCGTCCTCAAAGATGTTCCTACATTCACAGCGCATGCAACCTAACTAAATTATAGAAATGATAGCTCTCTAGCATGTCTTGCAAGGTATATCTTGATCTTGCGGTCTTGTCAAAACTCCCCGCACTACTTAAATTTGCGATGTATAAGTTCATAGCACACGATAATTAAAAGCAAATGGGTTTGCATACTATAAAAGATAATTATTGCATATAGACACCAAAACACCCCTAATATAAATGAAGCATTACAATTCTTGTGATAAGGATGTTATGGTCCTAGCATAAGTATACTTTTCACTATAAATAGAAACATTATAATGAGAAATATTGTCATTACAGCAATAGGCATAGGTAGTGTTAAGACATTATACTCGGGCAAGAAGTTGCAGCGTTCTGCCATCTATTAACAACGATATAAGCGACACGGTCTGCCTTCGCCTTTTATGAGATACCTGGCTTATTCGAAAGTATTTTCCTCAGAATGAGCCCAGATCATTGTAAGATAAAAAATGTGAGAGAAGAGCCTTAAAGAAATTTTTTTAGAGAAAATAGACATACAGCTCTCCCGGAATAGGCGAATAAAGGCCATTGACTTAACACAACACGACACCGTCGTCACCGGCCTAGACGACGAAGACTTCTTGATCGCCCCGTGCCTAACGCAGGGCGAAATGCCATAACTCCACCCATCCCTACTAGTCCGAACGTCGCACTAAGCCGAGGTCCGGTCTCACAGGGGACAGCCCTTAGCGCGGGCATTTATAGGCCCAATTTTCATTTAAACTCTGGCTGAGCACTCTGCTCGCCCCAAAAGTCCGGTGACGCAGTAACGACCCATAAGGTCAACTGTAATAGCAATTTCAAAAAAAAACCACTGACTTAATTGTGGCGAAAGTTAAAAATTTTGTGACATTGTGGTTTCAAAATCGTAGAGTTCTGTATCTAAAGACCGTCATACAGATTACACGTATCTACTGTCTTACCTCAGGATGTATGAGGATGCGATTCTACAACCTGTCTGATATTAGTGCTTGCTTTTTCGGCTCCTAAGACATCCAATCACATAATATTCTTATGGTGTGACCGTAAGATTGATTGTCGTTGAGCTGAACTGTGTAAGCTTATTTAACGTAAACTTTTTTGAAGTTTAGAAGTCCAAATGCAAACCTTAAGCTTAACCCTTTTTCATTGAAATCGGTTTTGCCTTAACGAAATAACCGGCGATCGGTTTCACGCGCCAGCAAAGTCGTGGTAATAACATCAATCTTTTTAATTATCTATTCAATTCTTAACAGAAACAAACTACTTTATAATATCATTATAACGTGTAATAAATGAAGTTACAGTTTATGTCTTGTAATTAATTATTTATATAGCGCTAATTAGGTTAAGCTTTATAAAAGCTGCATGCTCTACGTACGGCCGCCTACGAAAGTCACAGTCCAAAAACACCATTCGCTAAGTTTCAGTATGACATCGTATCATACGAGAGGACGTTGACTTAAAAAATACAATATTATGCATCTCTTTCTTACGTCATTCTATACTCTTCCTTAAATCGAAATCAAAGCTCGTCGGGATTGAAATTGAATGAAGTTCGTGCATATCAAACTGTTGTGAAGATAGCCTTAAATCCCGATGCGTTCGGAACGTGCAATTTAAATCTTGAATTGTGACAGATAGACTGATCTAATAAATAAAAATATTTAATAGTTTTTAAATATACTTATCTAAAAAAAAGGTAAATAAAATAAGTAGTATATTTTAATAATACAAAGCGCTAAATAATGTCTAGAATATAAATAAAATTGTTATAAGTCGACAGACGGCCCGTAACGACTAAACGTTCCTAAGCAAGTAGTGGAGTAAAAACATCGTGAAGAATGTGCCGAACGTATCTACATATGGCGGACGCTCAGTTTGTGTTTATGTCAATAATAAGAAACTGATTTTTCGTTTGCGCGGGTGAAATTTTATTAATTTTGTGAATTGTTATGTGCTCAGTGAACCTGTGAATTGTGTGTGTTTTAAGTGATAATGTTTTACGTCACTGGACTTAAAAACAGCTTTATATCTTCCGTGGATTTATAAGGGTATGTATTTTGTATGTTTCTGTATTTTTAACTTAGATTAAAAGAAATTTGTGAATGGGACGTACAAGAACAAATAACTAGTTATACATAATTCCAAATACAACGAGAAATAACCTGTAAATTATAGAGTACTATAGATAAACAAGATCAAAGTCTTTTCATTTCATCTTAGGTTATCGCCAGATGATAACACTTAAAAATATTTGCGTATTCATTTTATGAAAATGCAATAATTAATAAGTTATACTAATTATAAACAACGAAAATAGTAGATATATAGTAAAATACGTTTAGTTTTCATTGTAGTGCTTACATAAAAAATCTGTGAATTGTTTATCGAGATCATTCGCATAAAACAAATATTTTTTAATAGTTCCTGCTTGATAAAAATATTTCGTGAGACAACTAATTTTTAAGTAACTTTCGTTATATAAAATTAAACTTATTAAACTAGTTTTTTGTAACTAAAACTAGTTTTAATGTATTCTACTCACTGCTTACAGTAATTAATAATAATCACATAAATATAAATTCCAAACCTTAGTTTAATTTGGTACTTACTATAAATTAAATCAAAAAGTGTAAACAAATGTATGAATGCACTGATAAACCATAACAAATCTAAAAATGCTTATCTTGTAGAAATAAACATTTTATAAATAGGCAGAGTAGCAGCCAGAGTCAGTGTTTATGGTCGAACACATGTGTATCACAATATATTTATTCTATGATTCATGAGGCAATGCTGTACTAGAGCCCATATGTGGCCAGTGATTTATGACATTCTTCTCTTAATTTTATATCTGAAGTTATTAAAATTTAATTTAATTTTGATGTATTAGGTTTTGAAATAGTTTAGACTTAAACCATCAACAGCTTTAAATATTAGCACAAAAAAATATGCATTACTTTACTCCTTGATCAGCATTACTTCACTTTATAGTGTTAATAAATATTTGTATAATTTTGAGCTCATTATCTCTATCTATAATTTTAATATAAAGAGCAATATTTATAGGTAATTTAAATCATATTTAACATTTATTTAGTAAATGTATGAATATTGTTTAATTATAGACTAATAAACGAATTCACTATCTTCTAAATTAAAAATTTAGGCCTTACAATATTTGTAATGCCACATTACAATATTTTTAATCGAATGCAATACAATATTTGCAATACAATATTTGTGATCAGTCTATTAAGTTGATATTAAACAACACAATTTCTTGCTTTGTTGGCCTTTTATAGGCGTTTCTTGAATTTGATATTTAGTTAAGATTATTATGGTAAAGATTGTAGTGGAGAGACCAGCAATAACTAAGGTTTTCTTAGTTAAAAAAATTGTGTTCAAAAATAAATAATAGTAATTTAAATAATTACACCGACTAAAAATGTCTGCCAATTACAGCTATGTCTCTAAAATTACTGAACTGATTTTGATGAAACTTAAACAGTTTACCAATTAAGAATATACCTGATCTAGATCAAAAAGAATTATCTTAATACCACTATTAGTTCTGGAGAAATTTGTAGACAAATATGCAAACATATCATAATTGCATAACTTACGAAATTTAGTATAACTACATGCAGAGACACCTAAATAGATCATCATACTCGAATATTATCCAATTGCAACAATGTTATATATATACATGTCAAATTGATAATCTTTTTTTGCATTTTTCTCAAAAATAAATAAATTAGTTTTATATTTAACCAGAAGAAATATAAAAGTATCCTTAACACAGATACTATTGCAACATCTTTGGTCTGGGTAGATATTGATCATCTTTTCCATTACCTGAAAACAATTTTTGCCTGTTGGATGTTATATCAATAAATTGCAATTATATCAATAAAGTGTTTACCTTGAGTTGGTTTAATCCCCTTACAAATGATAGACTATTGTTCTTACTTCCAAACAACTTCTAAGAAGCAAGCAAAGGCTAAACTTTTACTACTATTGTAACTGTTAAGGGGAGGAATGGGAAATCCCATTTTTAGTGATCCGCAAATACTGTAACAGTGTAGAAAACTCTAAGAAAATATTAATACTATCAGTGGACAAATTACACAAATTGATCTAAACCCAAAGTAAGCATTTATTTGCTTTTGATATGGGTGCTAATCAATGGACATATATAAATACTGAAATATATTTTATTGAACATCCAAACCCAGAAATACAAACATTTATGCTCCTAACATAAGTGCATGTCCCTGTCAGGAATCGAACCTGAGTCCTCTTGATTGTGTAAGTAATGTTACTAACCACTCGGCTCATGGGATGGTCACATTTTTGATATTTTGATAGATTTGATTTCACAGTTGTTGTGTAAGGCAAAAAATGCCTAGATAGGCTATGTTTCTGATCCATTAGTAGCTAAGAAGTTGTTAACTTGTCAAAAGTGCCTATAGATTATAGAAGTATAATTAATTTTGAATTTAAAAATAAATGATATCCTTGAATCACACTGTAGTGGACTTCTAAACATGGTGAGAATGAAAATCTCAAGTTTTGACATGACATTGTGATTTATTAATACATATTATAACTTTATAATTGCTTTTTGTAGTGTTTGTTTGGTTTTTAAAGGGTTTCATTGTTCTGCCTTTTTAATTACTCTTATTTTTTTTCAAGCCAAGCCAAATCAATTCAGCTGATCTCGAGTTTTAGCGAGACTAACGAACAGCAATTGATTTTTATATATATAGATAGATGTTCCCCTCATGTTAGCCTGGGCTCCTTTCAAGAATAGACCAACTATTCCAACTAGCCTGACAGACAACAAAACTGCCAGGCTAGTTGTAAAAGACCATTGGCTATTTGTGTCACTACCATTGTGACTATTTTGGTACCACTGCCTTATCTATTTCTGCAGCAATAGCATCAATGCTTGTCACTGTTCTGATCCAGTTTGGAAGATAAGATAGTCCATAGACTTATGCATGTGGCACTGCCATTCCGCCACATGGATAGTAACACACCATTAACATCTTTGTTGTATATAGACAATGGTTTTTCTTTCCATCAGGAGAGCCCTTTACTTGTTTATTATCTAATGATATAAAAAAAACGATATATTTCTGATTTTCTGAAATAGTATGTAAAGATAAGCTAACCTCATCCTTTTGGTAAATACCTAGAAGAAGATTGTTTAATTTTGTAGCACAACTTTTTTTTTATATTATAAGATAGCAAACAAGGTCTCCTGATGGAAAGAGTCAACTATTGCCTATAGACACCAAAGATGTTATGGTGCGTTGCTATCTTTTGGCGAGCTCTAATGCCACATGCATAAGATTATGACAGTGACAAGCACTGAAGCTATTGCGGCAGGAATAGGTAAGGCGGGTGGTACCTGACCCGGGCGAGACAATGCAGAACTCTACCACCTAGTAGCCACAATGGTAGTGACTCGCATAGCCAATCGGTCGCCTTTTAAGACCTGCCTGGCAGAACGGCAGTTGGTCTATTCTTCAAAAGAGCCCGGAACAAATACGGGGAAACTAACTATATTATTAATTTTTATCAAATGCTTAGTGAGTATTTGAACATTTTAGTTAATAACAAACAGAAATATATTTACAGCTTGGGCACTAAATGGACACTCGGTAACATAAAAATAGAATATTATAAAAACCAAAAGAACAAAACTCATTATGCTCATTCAATTTTGAAAAAAAAAATTAAGTATGAGAAATAATATTAAAATGAGAAAGACTGAACATAAGTAACATAACATACATAATATTATATGCACAGTGGAATATAAATTATTCAATAATACAGAGTAGTATTACAATTGAAATTGTTGCAGAAAAGAGGTGCAAAAGATTTTTCAATCGTAGAGCTTTGCATAATGAGTCATAAAAAATATCTAATCTTATTATGTCAAAGCATGCCTTTAGTTTGGTTTCAATCTTTTTTTTAAGGATTTTGAATTCTTGTTTTTTATATTTCAAATAATTGTGAGTAAAATATTTTTAGTGTGACTTTTTTATTATTTCAATTTATAAAACAAAATTGGGGTTTTCCTTACGTCTGTAAAGCTAGAATGGTCGAATGGGCAGAATCACTCGTTTCTTAGGTCAAAATTAAGTGCTCATTTAGTGCTAATTTAGTGCTGCAAAATCAAATTTTACGCCCAAATAGGATGATCAAAAATTAGAAAACTGCTAGCTTATATGTAAGCTAGCATTGTACTCCCGGTTATAACGCTTCTGGTGTTTAGCAGAATTTCGCGTTAGCATTAATAATTTAGCGCTCATTGAGTGCTGACAATATATATAAAAGAATTGCAAAAAAAAATTTTTTTCCCATTTTAGGAAATATTTTAGAATACTGCTAGCTTATAATTAAGCTAGCATTAAACTCCCGGTTATGACGCTTCTAGTGTTAAGCAGAATTTCGCGTTAGCAATAATAATTTAGCGCTCATTGAGTGCTGACAATATATATAAAAGAAATGCAAAAAAAAATCCGATTTTAGGAAATATTTTAGAATACTGCTAGCTTATAATTAAGCTAGCATTGTACTGCTAGTTATAACGCTCATAGAGCTAAGTAGGACTAAATGCCAGCAGTAATATTTTAGTGCTCATTGAGTGCTTCACATATATGTGAGAGAAATAAAGAGAACAATTTTTTTCGATTTTGAAATCGATTATAGAAAACTGCTAGCTTACAATTAAGCTAGCATTACTCTGCCGGTTATAGGACTTATAGTGCTAAGTGGAACCAAGTGTTAGCAGAACTGATTGAGTGCTAATTAAGTGCTTCAAATATATGCAAGGGAGATCGTGAAAAAAATTTTTTTTCGATTTTGAAATAGATAATAAAAAATTGCTAGCTTATAATTAAGCTAGCATTGGTCTGCTGGTTATAACGCTCATAGTGCTAAGTGGAACCAAGTGTAAGCAGTAATAATTAAGTGCTCATTGAGTGCTTAAAATATATGCAAGAAAAATGAAAAGAAATTTTTTTTTCGATTTTGGAATCGATTAGAGAAAACTGCTAGGATATAATTATTCTAACAGTCTACTGCTGGCTGTTACACTAATAGTGCTAAGCAGAAATAGGTGTTAGCAGCAATATTTTAGTAACTCTTAGCAGTAAATTTTTTTTTGATCAAAGAAAACAGCTAGCTTATAATTAAGCTAGCATTGGTCTGCTGGTTATAACGCTCATAGTGCTATGTGGAACCAAGTGTTAGCAGTAATAATTAAGTGCTCATTAAATGCTTCAAATACATGCAAAAGAAAGAAAGAAAAATTTTTTTTTTTTTATTTTGGAATCGATGATAAAAATCTGCTAGTCTAAAATTAAGGGGACTCCTTGGTCTATCGGCCTAAAATTTAAGCTGGTTTAAAAATTTTATTTCCATCTGAAGGTAATGACTAATACTTTTAAATTTTTATTACACTTACTCTGTTACTTAATAGCTACACGAAAATGTAAATCAAAACGATCAAAAAAATTTTTTTTTTGATTATAGAAAACTGCTAGCTTACAATTAAGCTAGCAATAGTCTACTGGTGATAACGCTCAGAGTGCTTAGTGGAAACAAGTGTTTGCAGTAATAATTAAGTGCTCATTGAGTGCTTCAAATATATGCAAAAGAAATAAAGAGAATTATTTTTTTTTGATTTTCGAATCGATAATTGAAAACTGCTAACATATAATTATTCTAACAGTCTACTGCTAGTTGTTACACTAGAAGTGCTTAGCAGAAATTAGTGTACGCATCAATAATTAAGTGCTCATTGAGTGCTCAAAATATGTGCAAGAGAGATAGAGAGAAAATTTTTAACTTCCCGCTAAAAGTCTCAGATTTTCAAAAATCGAAAAGTTTTTTTTTTTCATCCCGTTTTGCAAAAATCGAGTTTTCATCAGATCTCGACGTTTTAAGGTCATAGGAAGCTTCCCTGACTACCCCCCGCGGTGGTGGTTCGAATGGTTCGAAAGGGCTTGCCCAAATTTAGATTTCCTGAAAATTTGAACCGATTCAGACCGATAGATTTTGAGAAATCGTAAAAAAACTACAAAAAATTTTTTTTCAAAAGTGGTTTTTTTGAAATAACTTTTAAACGGCTCTACCGATCAATTTCAAAAACTAATCAGCTCTTCACGTCAAAAAACCACGTCGATCGCCATCAGTCCGGTCAAAATCGGTTAATTCGTTCGTGAGTTATCGTTGACGAAAGAAAACCGAAAAAAGCGTTTTTTCAGAATTACTCCGAATTTTTCCACTCTGTCGATATAAACTCAAAGATTTTTTATGAAGCTTAGAAAACTGCGTCGAATGCCGTCAACTGCGTGAAAATCGGTTCATTCATTCAAAAGTAATTGCGATTTGAAAATAAAAAATAGTGCTTTATCAAACTCTTATCAAACTTTTGAGCTCGACGAGCTTAAAAGCATACAAAAGCTATTTTTTTGAGCTCGGAGAGCTCAAATAATACACAAATTGTATTTAAGAGCTCGAAGAGCTCTTAAACGTCATAAGTGCAATTTCAAGCGTTTAGGTATAGAATTGGCGGGAAGTTGCAGGGATGGCCTTCAGGGTCAACAGTTTTCCTAATTTTTTTTTTTCGATTTTTGAATCGAGAATAGAAAATTGCTAGCTTTTAATTAAGTTAGCATTATCCTGCAGGTTATAACACTCATAGTGCTAAGTGGAACCAAGAGATAGCAGTAATAATTGAGTGCTCAGTGAGTGCTTCAAATATATGCAAAAGAAATTAAGAGAACATTTTTTTTTTTTTGGAATCGATAATAGAAAAATGGTAGCATATAATTATTCTAACAGTCTACTGCTAGCTTTTACACTAATAGTGCTAAGCAGAAATAGGTGTTAGCAGCAATATATTAGTAACTCTTAGCAGTAATTTTTTTTTTGATTATAGAAAACTGCTAGCTTATAATTAAGCTATCATTGGTCTGCTGGTTATAACGTTCATAGTGCTAAGTGGAACCAAGTGTTAGCAGTAATAATTAAGTGCTCATTGAATGCTTCTAATATATGGAAGAGAAATAAAGAAAAAAAAATTTTTTTTTGATTTTGGAATCGATAAAAATCTGCTAGTCTAAAATTAAGGGGACTCCTTGGTCCAGCGGCCTAAAATTTAAGCTGGTTTAAAAAAATTTCTTCCATTTGAAGGTAATAACTAATACTTTCGAATTTTTCTTACACTTACTCTGTGACTCAATACCTACACGAAAATAAAAATCAAAACAAACAAAAAATTTTTTTTTGATTATAGAAAACTGCTAGCTTACAATTAAGCTAGCATTGTTCTGCTGGTTATAACGCTCATAGTGCTAAGTGGAACCAAGTGTTAGCAGTAATAATTAAGTGCTCATTGAGTGCTTCAAATATATGCAAAAGAAATTGAAAGAGAATTTTTTTGATTTTCGAATCGGTAATAAAAAACTGTTAGAATATAATTATCTTAACAGTCTAATGCTAGCACACTACACTATAGTGCTAAGCAGAAATAGGTATTAGCAGCAATATTTTAGTAACTCCCAGCAGTAATTTTTTTTTGATTATAGAAAACTTCTTGCTTATAATTAAGCTAGCATTGATCTGCTGGTTATAATGCTCATAGTGCTAAGTGAAACCAAGTGTTAGCAGTAATAATTATGTGCTCATTAAGTGCTTCAAATACATGCAAAAGAAAGAAAGAAAAAATATTTTTTTTTGATTTAGGAATCGATGATAAAAATCTGCTAGTCTAAAATTAAGGGGACAGCTCCTTGGTCTAGCGGCCTAAAATTTAAGCTGGTTTAAAAATTTTATTTCCATCTGAAAGTAATGACTAATACTTTTAAATTTTTATTACACTTACTCTGTTACTTAATAGCTACACGAAAATGAAAATCAAAACAATCAAAAAAAAATTTTCTTGATTATAGAAAACTGCTAGCTTACAATTAAGCTAGCATTAGTCTACTGGTGATAACGCTCAGAGTGCTTAGTGGAAATAAGTGTTTGCAGTAATAATTAAGTGCTCATTGAGTGCTTCAAATATATGCAAAAGAAATAAAGAGATTTTTTTTTTTTGATTTTCGAATCGATAATAGAAAACTGCTAACATATAATTATTCTAACAGTCTACTGCTAGTTGTTACACTAGAAGTGCTTAGCAGAAATTAGTGTACGCATCAATAATTAAGTGTTCATTGAGTGCTCAAAATATGTGCAAGAGAGATAGAGAGAAATTTTTTGTTCGATTTTTGAATCGAGAATAGAAAATTGCTAGCTTTTAATTAAGTTAGCATTGTCCTGCAGGTTATAACACTCAGCACTATGAGTGGAACCAAGAGATAGCAGTAATAATTGAGTGCTCAGTGAGTACTACAAATATATGCAAAAGAAATTAGGAGAATTTTTTTTTTTTTTGGAATCGTTAATAGAAAAATGGTAGCATATAATTATTCTAACAGTCTACTGTTAGCTGTTACACTAATAGTGCTAAGCAGAAATAGGTGTTAGCAGCAATATTTTAGTAACTCGCAGCAGTAATTTTTTTTTGATCATAGAAAACTGCTAGCTTATAATTAAGCTAGCATTGGTCTGCTGGTTATAATGCTCATAGTGCTAAGTGGAACCAAGTGTTAGCAGTAATAATTAAGTGCTCATTAAGTGCTTAAAATATATGCAAGAAAAATGGAAAGAAATTTTTTTTTTCGATTTAGGAATCGATTAGAGAAAACTGCTAGCATATATTTATTCTAACAGTCTACTGCTGGCTGTTACACTAATAGTGCTAAGCAGAAATAGGTGTTACCAGCAATATTTTAGTAACTCTTAGGAGTAAATTTTTTTTTATTAAAAAACTGCTAGCTTATAATTAAGCTAGCATTGGTCTGCTGGTTATAACGCTCATAGTGCTAAGTGGAACCAAGTGTTAGCAGTAATAATTAAGTGCTCATTGAGTGCTTCTAATGTATGGAAGAGAAATAAAGAAAAAATTTTTTTTTTTGATTTTGGAATCGATGATAAAAATCTGCTAGTCTAAAATTAAGGGGATTCCTTGGTCCAGCGGCCTTAAATGTAAGCTTAAATAAATAAATAAATAAATATTCACGGGACAAATTACACTTACTGATCTAACCCCAAAGTAAGCAAATATTTGCTTGTGTTATGGGTGTTAGTCAACGATACTAATACATAGATATACATATATAAATACTAGAATATATATAATAAACACCCAAACCCGGAAATACAAACATTTATGCTCATCACACAAATGCTTGTCCCCGTCGGGGATCGAACCCGAGCCCCGTTGATTACGTAGTCAGGTTCTCTAACCACTCGACCAACGGAGCGGTCAAGCTGGTTTAAAAATTTTATTTTCATCTGAAGGTAATGACTAATACTTCCGAATTTTTCTTACACTTACTCTGTGACTTAATAACTACACGAAAATAAAAATCAAAACCAACAAAAAAATTTTTTTTTGATTATAGAAAACTGCTAGCTTACAATTAAGCTAGCATTGTTCTGCTGGTTATAACGCTCATAGTGCTAAGTGGAACCAAGTGTTAGCAGTAATAATTAAGTGCTCATTGAGTGCTTCAAATATATGCAAAAGAAATAAAGATAACTTTTTTTCTTGATTTTAAAATCGATAATAAAAATTGGCTAGTGTTAAATTAAAAGGACCCGGTGGTCTAGCGGCCTAAAATTCAAGCTCGTTTAAAAATTTTATTTCCATCTGAAGGTAATGACTAATACTATCGAATTTTTATAACACTTACTCTGTTACTTAATAACTACACAAAAATGAAAACCAAAACGAACAAAAATTTTTTTTTTTTGATTATAGAAAATTGCTAGCTTATAATTAAGCTAGCATTGGTCTGCTGGTTATAACGCTTATAGTGCTAAGCGGAACCAAGAGATAGCAGTAATAATTAAGTGCTCATTGAGATCTTCAAAAATATGCAAAAGAAATTAAGAGAACATTTTTTTTTGAATCGATAATAGAAAAATGCTAGCATATAATTATTCTAACAGCCTACTGCTAGCTGTTACTCTAATAGTGCTGAGCAGAAATATGTGTAAGCATCAATAATTAAGTGCTCATTGAGTGCTTTAAGTATATACAAGAGAAATATAGATTTTTTTTATTTTGAAATCGATAATAGATAACAGCTAGCTTATAATTAATTTAACAGTCTTTTGCTAGCAGTAACACTTATAGTGCTCAGTAGAAATAGGTGTTATCAGCAATATTTTAGTAATCCTCAGCAGTAATTTTTTTTGATTATAGAAAACTGCTAGCTTATAATCAAGCTAGCATTGTTCTGCTGGTTATACCGCTCATAGTGCTAAGTGGAACCAAGTGTTAGCAGTAATAATTAAGTGCTCATTGAGTGCTTTAAATCCATGCAAGAAAAATAAAGAGAAATTTTTTTTTTCGATTTGGAAATCGATCACAGAAGAATGCTAGTTGATAATTATTTTATTTAGACTAAATTATTTTTGGATTATACTTAGTGTAATCTCCGATCTTACCCACTTATTTTTCTTGTTGTACCGCGTAAGATTAGACTGAATATAATCCGAAAAAACATCTCGTATAATTTGAATTATACTTGGTAGAAATTTGGGTCATACCCTACGCGTGAAGTGCTGTTTCTAATTTGTGAGTTCCAGTCTATCATCATATTGAACATTAATAAAATATAATTATTGAATTATGGTAGTGAGTAACGATTCACAATTTTTGCTATGTAAAAATATTTTCTTGCCGTAATAATTATCCGATATAATGAAATTGATGATTGAACTAAAGTTAGTTATGTATCGAAAATCTTGAAAATCTCGAAAGAATAGTTACTGACTCCTTATTGGTTAGGATTCAAGCACACGCGTATGCGTGCAATTTGAATTTTTAGTTACAATTACAAGGTATGTAAAAATAGTGTACAAGACGTATGTTTTCACGTTTATACTTGTGAAAATAAGATCTACACTATTTATAGTCAGGCTTGAGTTTTATATTGCTCATATTTCGTTTTTTAATATTTATTTTTGTGCTTTACCAATTATTATGGCAGAGTTATCGTGGGTATAATCCAAATTTCTATCGAGTATACTTCAAATTATATACGGGATATTTTTCCGGACTATATCCAGTGTAATCTTACGCGGTGTAGCGGTCGTAGCGGTGATGGCCGGAAGGTGCCACTAGTGATCGTAGCGGCAGGACGGCACGGTCGCTAGCAATAGACTCCTGTAAGTAGTTTTCAGAAGGTCTCACCAGTTTGCAGGCGATGTGGAGTGGCTGGAGGCTCGGCGAAGGTTCCACGGCAGCTGACACGGGTGTACTTTGTGGTTAAATGAAACGCAGAGTTCTTATTTACAGTAGAAATTATTAAGTGTCTTTATTCGTCTGATCGTCCTATATTTATACAAAATTTGAATTGCACAACGGATAAATTGAAAAGAGAAAGCCTGAGAGTTTACAAAATTACAAGTTAAATATAATTGTTGCTAGAACCAAATTTTGTTTTTGAACGGCTTGCCTGTTGCTAAAAAGGTCGATGCTTTTTCCACGGTACAGCCGGTGTTCAATCGAGCGGTGCGCGCGCGGGGGGCGTGCTCCGCCCAGCGCCCGGTCGAGCCCTTAAAACAATAACTTCCCGATTTTTGAAAATCTGAGATTTTTAGCGGGAAGTTAAAAATTTTCTCTCTATCTCTCTTGCACATATTTTGAGCACTCAATGAGCACTTAATTATTGATGCGTACACTAATTTCTGCTAAGCACTTCTAGTGTAACAACTAGCAGTAGACTGTTAGAATAATTATATGTTAGCAGTTTTCGATTATCGATTCGAAAATCAAAAAAAAATTTTCTCTATTTCTTTTGCATATATTTTAAGCACTCAATGAGCACTTAATTATTACTGCTTACACTTGGTTCCACTTAGCACTATGAGCGTTATAACCAGCAGACCAATGCTAGCTTAATTATAAGCTAGCAATTTTTTATTATCGATTTCAAAATCGAAAAAAAAATTTTCTCACGAACTCCCTTGCATATATTTGAAGCACTTAATCAGCACTCAATCAGTACTGCTAACACTTGGTTCCACTTAGCACTATAAGCCCTATAACCGGCAGAGCAATGCTAGCTTAATTGTAAGCTAGCAGTTTTCTATAATCGATTTCAAAATCGAAAAAAAAATTTCTCTTTATTTCTCTCACATATATGTGAAGCACTCAATGAGCACTAAAATATTACTGCTGGCATTTAGTCCTACTTAGCTCTATGAGCGTTATAACTGGCAGTTCAATGCTAGCTTAATTATAAGCTAGCAGTGTTCTAAAATATTTCCTAAAATCGGATTTTTTTTTGCAATTATTTTATATATATTGTCAGCACTCAATGAGCGCTAAATTATTAATGCTAACGCGAAATTCTGCTTAACACCAGAAGCGTCATAACCGGGAGTACAATGCTAGCTTACATATAAGCTAGCAGTCTTCTAATTTTTGATCATCCTATTTGGGCGTAAAATTTGATTTTGCAGCACTAAATTAGCGCTTAAAAAGCACTAAATTTTTAGCAAAAATGTTAGAATAATTATATGCTAGCAGTTTTCTCTAATCGATTCCAAAATCGAAAAAAAAATTTCTTTTCATTTTTCTTGCATATATTTTAAGCACTCAATGAGCACTTAATTATTACTGCTTACACTTGGTTCCACTTAGCACTATGAGCATTATAACCAGCAGACCAATGCTAGCTTAATTATAAGCTAGCAATTTTTTATCATCGATTTCAAAATCGAAAAAAAAATTTTCTCACGATCTCCCTTGCATATATTTGAAGCACTTAATCAGCACTCAATCAGTACTGCTAACACTTGGTTCCACTTAGCACTATAAGTCCTATAACCGGCAGAGCAATGCTAGCTTAATTGTAAGCTAGCAGTTTTCTATAATCGATTTCAAAATCGAAAAAATTTTTTCTCTTTATTTCTCTCACATATATGTGAAGCACTCAATGAGCACTAAAATATTACTGCTGGCATTTAGTCCTACTTAGCTCTATGAGCGTTATAACTAGCAGTACAATGCTAGCTTAATTATAAGCTAGCAGTATTCTAAAATATTTCCTAAAATCGGTTTTTTTTTTGCAATTCTTTTATATATATTGTCAGCACTCAATGAGCGCTAAATTATTATTGCTAACGCGAAATTCTGCTTAACACTAGAAGCGTCATAACCGGGAGTTTAATGCTAGCTTAATTATAAGCTAGCAGTATTCTAAAATATTTCCTAAAATGGGAAAAATTTTTTTTTTTTTGCAATTCTTTTATATATATTGTCAGCACTCAATGAGCGCTAAATTATTAATGCTAACGTGAAATTCTGCTAAACACCAGAAGCGTTATAACCGGGAGTACAATGCTAGCTTACATATAAGCTAGCAGTTTTCTAATTTTTGATCATCCTATTTGGGCGTAAAATTTGATTTTGCAGCACTAAATTAGCACTAAATGAGCACTTAATTTTGACCTAAGAAACGAGTGATTCTGCCCATTCGACCATTCTAGCTTTACAGACGTGTTTTCCTTGTATTAGGATATATGCTTCTGAAAATTTAAAGGGAACCAAAAATTGTAAAATCATAAATAAAGTTAACAATAGGCTTGTGTCCACTAAGAGTGAATTGGAAGTAATGTAGTTTTTAATGATTATTCATGATATGGAGATAACAAAAAAATAAAATATTTGTTATAAAAGGTAAGTATTAATAATATTTTTAAGATATAAATACGATGGAAATACATATGAAGTCACATGATCAGTAAACGCAAATCTGGAAGTGTTACTTCACACTGTGGTAAAATGCATTGTCATGCTGTCTGCACTTTCATAGAAACCACAGAGTATGTAATGTAAATATTACCACGGCTTGATGTCATTAGAACGCCATGACAGTCCAAAGCGTTTTCACGGTAAATTTTAATTTCAATGTTAACATGTGAAATTTTTATTATAAATATATGTTAATTAACAAAAATAAATTGTTTTTGGTTAAGAAGCCATCCATAAATTACGTCACATGAATTTCATGATTTTTTGACTCCTCCCCCGTCCTTGTCACAGCTGGTCACATTTGGTCACACAGACCCCCCAACCTAGTGTGATGTTACATATTTTACAATTTTACATTGGAATAATGATCTCAGTTTTCAAACTTCAGTCAACTAGCCTATTGTGCAATACTAGCCACAAACAAAAAGTTCATAGTTACTTATCAAAAAAATATTTCACTAGTTCACTTGCTTCTTGCAACAATCAGTACTGACAGATTAATATGGAAAATAGGATGGTAACACTGTCACTACTCTGAGTTGCTCGAGCTGTACAACCTCAATGATTACAATTTTAAAAATCTTAAAAACTACATGCGACTTGGGGTTCCTGAGTTCTCTTAATCTGAGCTAAGTAGGCTAACCCCTACACCAGTGGTTGTTTTTCAATATTATGACCCTTATTACCTACGCAATTAAATTAATAAAACAGTTAACTGATGTCAACATTCCAAAAATTGTGTACTTAGTTATAGCAAAATGTCATATAAGATACTTCTAGGTAATATTCTACTGAAATAAATACTATTTTTGTATAACCATTGTCAGATTGATAAAATGCTGTGATGGGGATCACCACTCATGTTCCCAACTGAAAAACTGCTGAATCATGGTGAACCGGAAAGTCTATAGACATTCAGTTAACTCTGCCTAACCTGTAAAGAAATGAGGCGAAATGATACTTATAAATATCATATTTTATTACAGAAAAGAGTTGTAAGGGTAACAAGATAGCAACGCACCATAACATACTTGGTGTGTATAGGCGATGGTTGACTCTTTCCATCAGAAGACCCATCTGCTTGTTTGCTATCTTATGATATAAAAAAAATTACAATCTTATTAGTTCCTTAAGAGAACATGAAAAAAATATAACCCAACTATCATTTTCCAGTAAATATTTGAGAACTTATTGTATGTTCCTAAAAATATTTACTTGTTTAAGAATGCTTATATGCACTCAGTATAAGGAAAGCAAAAATCTTATTGTGCAATTAACTTGTCTCTGTTATGTAGCAGTAACCCTTTTACAGAAAAAAAACCCTAGACCATAAGAGTACTCTAAACAAATTTTAAAAATGTATTGAAGCAAAACTGTATAAAATCTCAGATTATTTATTGTGATTATTTAGATGACAATAATGCCTGAGATCTAATTTTTTTTTTCAGTGTGACATATTTCTTATTACATATACAATTAACAATTGACATATATCTTATTATCTTATTTAAATATATGCTATATTACAAGTCATCTATTATTTTGACTGCAATCCAAAGTTTCCATCAGTACAGTACATCAACTTTACAGTCATAGAAAAGTGTTTTACATCTAGAGGGATGGGTTAGGGGGTTTTACCACTCAAACTTAAAAATATTTTAGTTAAGTAAACCTTTACAGGCGCTCTTGAAAAATTGTCATTTTTTATAATTACTACCGGATCAGAATGTGGCCACACTGAGAAGATCCCGCAGAAGAAACTCAGCCGGCTTGTCTTCTTTTTATTTATATACTATGCGTTCCAACTAAGAATAGGATCGCGCTTGTTATCAACTTCATGCCACAAGTGTGAAATTAGTAATGTCAGCAAAAAAATATTTGTTCAAAAAATATTGCTGATTTATTGAAGAACAGATAACCTTAGAATAACATTATTTTCATCAATAAAAAACAGTAAAAAGTATAATTTGTGCAGAATAAGCTAAAAAGTATTAAAATATAATATTCATCAATAAAAAAACAGTTAAATATATCAGTCTAGGCGTTCATTTATGTATATGTAACATGGGACACACTAAAAGTTTTGCACTTCTAGCTAATCGGAACTATTTGAATTTCGAATGTTATATTTTTAAAACGTTGCTACCTTCTTAGTAACAAAAAAAACAATTGGCGGGAAATGATTTGTCAACTGTTTTTTTATCACACATCAAAGTTCTACGTACGCAACGAAAATGGAATTAAGTCGAAAAGATTTTAGAGCGATGATTTTTTATGATTTTAAAAGTTCTCTTTCTCCGCAAGACTGTGCCGCTCGTCTTCAAAATGCTTTTGGGAGAGAAGCACCGTGTTTGAGCACCGTGAAGCGATGGTTTGCTGAATTTGAGAGAGGTCGAGTTTCTTTACATGACGAATTTCGTGAAGGGCAGCCTTCAACTGCCGTCAACGAAAACGTGGCTACTGTTAAGCGGTTAATTGAAGAAAACCCCCGGATTACTTATGAGACAATTTGAGGACTATTGGGGATTGGTATGAGTTAAATTCAGAAAATTTTACACAAAGAATTGAAAGTTTGGAAACTTTGTTGTTTGTAGGTACATATTATTAATTTTTACCAGACTGCGCTAGAAAGTCAGAAGTCAAAAGTTGTGTCAAAATCACCAAGGTGGCAAATTCAGGTTGGAGTAAAATAAATAATAGAATTTATTTATTTTATTTAAAATAATTCTCCATAGATAATCCGAATCAACTTATTTCACCAGTACCTCACATTTTTATTTTATTTATTGATTAAACATATTTTTTCACAAATTACCCCCGGAAAATCATTCCGGGAACGCGTCCTAACTCGTTATCTGCTGACAACAACACTTAAATTCATATTTAATTATTTTTTTTAAATAATTTAAAAGTTACCTAGTTGATATTACAATAAAATGATATTTAAATGTCTCTTAGTTATTACATTCTTATTTTTTTCGAAAATTTAACTGAGTCTGTCCGACAGTTTATGCGTCATTCCGGAAACGCATATAATTTTTCAAAATATCTATTTTCCGAAAAATGCAACTGCTTGTGCTACTAGGTATTTTTATAAAGCACTCGAGTGTCAATAGATGCCTCACGTTTTTTTTATTTACATTTGAAGATTTTAAGTGCCGAGCATAGTTTTGTTTGTAATTTTCGCACCGTACATCAATTCAGCGTCATTTCGGGGACGTTAATAATTGTAAAAAACAAAAGAAATTGATTTTTGATGTAGTATTTTTTACAGATTATTGTGACCACTTTCTTCATTGAAGTCAACAAAATTTCCTTTCTTTGACTATTGTCGATTTTTTACTCAATTTTAGTTGAAAACGTCATTTCGGGAACGGCCATTCCGGGAACGTTCCGGACAAGACGTGCGTTCCGGGAATGACGTTTCTTTTTTTTTGTATATTTTTATATTATAAGATAGCAAACAAGCAGATGGGTCTCCTGATGGAAAGAGTCGATCATCGCCTATAGACACCAAAGATGTTAATGGTGCGTTGCTATCTCGTGGCGAGGTCTAATGCCACATGCATAAGTTTACTGGCTACCTTACCCTCCAAACCGGAACACGACAGCGACAAGCACTGACACTATTGCAGCAGGAATAGGTAAGGCGGTGGTACCAGACCCGGGCGAGACAATGCAGAACTCTACCACCTAGTAGCCACGATGGTAGTGACTCGATAGCCAATCGGTCGCCTTTTACGACCTGCCTGGCAGAACGGCAGTTGGCCTATTCTTCAAAGGAGGCCGGGACCAACACGGCGAAATTTCGTGGATACTTAATAAAAAATGCGTGTTCTGTTAATAAATTCGAAAAAAATGTTGTATTAATGAAGTTATTGTAAGTAATTGATGCTACAAGGATGTTTCATGTATAGACTTTGGAAATTTTCAAGATTTTATGCATTATCGTCATTTCGGGAATGCTATTTTCTACAAAAAAAAAATTTGTCTAACTGTAAATTTTCAGCGTTGCCCGTTTAAGTATTAATTGAAATTTAGTAAATCAATAATACAAATTGGTTTTCAGAACGAAAATAGAAAAAAAAATTACAAAATTTACGAGCTGGAATTTACCGCCTTGGTGATTTTGACTCATTTGTTTGGCACAATGTAGCCTTATTAACAACTTGATGGATTTATGCTCGAAAGGTGTCATCATCTGTTAATTTTTGCCTGACTGCACTTTCTTATTTTGGTAACTTTTATTTTGATTTTTAGTTTTAGAATTTGATTGTTTGTTTGTTTGACATACTTGTACAATTTTTAATTAACAAATTAGCAAAAAGCAAAGCTTTGTAAGGTATCGCAAAGTTATAGGTAATATCTAGTAACATTGTTAGGAAAGTATTTTTATGAAAATTACATCTTTTAATGTATGGACTTTATTTATAATTATCCAACCTAAATAATCCAGCGTATTTTCACCCAAATATTATATTCGCTTCAAAGGCGTCATCAGGCTTTAGTCTAGGCGGGCGCAGGAAAATAAAACCAAAATAAAAAAATATGTTTCTAAGACAACATTTTTTGGTAGGTACTTACAAAAAAAATTCTTTAAAATTTTCTTGATTTATTAAAAACACGATTTTTGTAATTATCAAAGTTATCTAATATCTACACAAAACAAATATAAAGGTTATCAACATATATAACCATATCTGGCTGTCTTTTCAAGTTTGGATTCCGAGTACCTACCTATAATATGTAGCAACTCAAGATCCATTGTTATTAGACACTTTTATTATTTCAAACTAGCTGTGCCCGCGATTTCGTCCGCGTAGATTTAAAAAAAAAGTAGCCTAAGTTACTCCTTATTACATCAGCTATTTACCAGTG
Organism: Apodemia mormo; assembly: GCA_036924255.1. Lineage (NCBI taxonomy): Eukaryota > Metazoa > Arthropoda > Insecta > Lepidoptera > Riodinidae > Apodemia > Apodemia mormo. Next base: position 30,595,992 of record JAUPFN010000015.1, on the reverse strand, counting down.
AAAGTCCCGTCAAAACCCGTGCAGCCGTTCCAGAGATTAGGCGGAACAAACAGACAGACAGACAAAAATCGTGAAAAGTGTTATTTTGGTATGTTTACCGTGTATACATCCATATGCATTTAGCTAAAACCGGTTATTTTATTATTACAGACACTCCAATTTTATTTATTTATATAGATAATAAAAGTGTATAATAACAATGTAATTTCACCAATTGCCGACGACGGAAAAAAATTATAACTCAAGATCCACCACTTCGCTCTTAAAGTCTAATATCGATAGAAATCAATTTTTATTTATGGTGACTTTCTTGTAAAAGAATTTTCAAGGAAAAATGGGTATTAACAATAAAAGTTGATTTTATAAAAAAATTGTGCTAAAACAAGTTCCTGGTTTCACATCGATTTCGAAATCAAAATCCAAATTTTTTTTTATTTAAATAAACCTACAAAATTTTTAAAAATCAATATTGTACTTAACGCAGGCATGAAGAATTGGCGAGAGAAACCTCTCAGAGAAATCCTCGGGGTTCGATTCTAGAGTCCGGCAAATGAATTAAAGAGGACTTAAGTAATCTTCGGCTAATCGTGGACGCACATGTTGTACCTCTGCCTACCTCTTCGGGGATACGGGCGTGAATATACCTTTTTTAGCTTTTTACCCTCGGGCTAAGATTGGAAATTGATCTCAATACAATATCAATCAATTAATACACTTTTATTTTTTCACAATAATCATATTATAATACAAGTATATTAATATATTAATATTGTATTAAAATGGAGTTTCACCAAGTGCCGACAGTGAAAAGTGTAGAATAAATTGATCTTATAGTACTTTTCTGAAGTGTTTAACAGAATTTACCTACAGCTTTATGTCATAAGAGATTCTTCCCATATGACTTGGTGCAGTGGAAGTAACTAAAGTACACGATTCTTGCAATATCGACATCAGTTAGGTAACTGCGTTGATGGTAACTGTCTTATTTTTTTAACTGCATAAGCTACTGAATCTGTCGTGTCCTTGTCCCCCATTGAGTTTTCGATAGATCGACGTTTTGAGTTCCGATGATTATATCAGTATGTATGTATGTATGTACTTATGTGATTAAACCGCAGTTATCGTTGACTAAAAAATAAAAAATGTGTTTTTTTCGCCATTACTTTTACTTTTCGCAATATAGTATTGGACTTTTTTTTAAATTCCAACTTTGATTCTCATATCCATTATTATTAGGAACTAAAAGTGGTCTTTACAAAATAAGTATTGATATTTTTTTTAGTTTAGTTACTTTAATGATACTTGGTCCTTATCTAAAAAATCCCATCTTCACCCAATTTAACTTATTAAAATTACTAGTTGACGCGCGCAGCTTCGCCCGCGAGTAGATTAACATGTCGATATAGTTTTTCATACAAACTTCATCCCCTATTTCAGCCCCTTAGTAATGATTTTTTGAAAAAAAAATAGCCTGTGTTTGACCCCGGATCTTCAACTATTTCCATACCAAATTACATGAAAATCGGTCCAGCGGCTTAGCCGTGAAAGCGTAACAGACAGACTTTCTCATTTATAATATTAGTATGGATTGGAACCTACATATATTATATACCTATATTAGTATTTTTTACAAACACTTCGCATTCAGTGTTAGCAGCTAGTACAATACACAATGCATACAAAGTTGTGGATATTATCTGCTTGTATTAAATATACAGAATAACAAAGGTCAGAGGCTAGGTCACAGGTTCAAAACTTGTCGTGTCAAAAGTTTTCTTTATTAAGTTTTTCAGGTTTCTTCTAGCACGAGATAAGTGCTAAAACACGTACATGTGAATATTGTACAATAACATAAATGAGTTTATTTTCTGTGTTGGAAAATGGTTCCACAAGGATATTATAATTGGCAGCTCGTTAAGACTTAAGAGCAAGCGGAGACTTAATCATTACGACTGTGACAGTACACAACGTTTCTGAATAATGCGATAATCCGCCACTTAACCTATCATGTACTTCATATTTGCTGCTATAACATCCGTATTTGACACTGTAATGTAGCTGGTAAGGAGTCTGGATACCACGGATTAAATGAATACGCCTTTCAAAACAATTTCTTAGTTTGGCAGCGTAGCTTGCAGTTGCTTGTAAAGACAGGAATATACTACTTACTTACCAATGAAATAAAATAATTTCGAGGGTAATTTTAAAACCTTGTCATCTCATTCGTTAAGATAAACAGTACTAACAACATGTTTTGTTTCTATTTTTTCACAATATGACCTAGAAATGTATGAAAATTTTGACAGCAATAGGAGCGTTTGTTCATATGCGTGGCGTGTCTATTAGTATTCATGTGGTCTGTGGTGGATATACTTGCTTATAAGATAGTGTCGCATCAAAAAAATATTTTGCCTTTATATAGATTAGATACTCATATGACAGATACTACCAGAACCATATATAATTCCAATCCTATAAAAAGAAACCTATTCTTTTGCGATAGGTAACTAAAATGAAAAAATATTGCTGTAGTTGATGTCAAGGACGCGTTTTCCAGGAGTTAAGGGCATTTTTCAGTACGATGCGTTCCGGAAACATGACGTATACCTGTGTCGTTTCCCGCCCTAACGACCCGATACCTTAATGGTTGATGTTTCAAGCGCCAATTTGACTTGCTCGTAAAATAGTGTGTTTATGAAAATAAAATGTGTATACCTTTACATATCATAGGGTAATAAGTAAGCAGATGGTTTTCCTCATGGAAAGAGACAAACATCGCCCAAAATTGTTACTTTTGGGCGAAGTTTGGCGTTGCCACTTGCCATCCGTTTGGCAGTTTCAAATGCCACATACTTGTATTTCCGGCTTCTCATCAAACCGGATCAAGTCAGTGGCCAACATTGACGCTATGCGACAGAAATAGGTAAGTAGGTAATATGAAAATCCACCCAAAAGGTTACGATGATCGATTATTGATTATATGTGTATACCTTACTGATTTTAATGTATGACTATGCATAACTTGTCATCGGTTTAATTTTTTGTTAAACAGATATTGTTTCACTGTAGGGATGCTTCATTTTGAATAACCACCTCTTTTTATTGTATTTTTTTTGGTGGAGATTTATTACCTGCCCTCTGATGCTAGCATAAGTTTTTATTGTATTTTTCTAATTTTCTTTACTAAAGTCTTGAAATATTCTAGGACAGTGATATTTAGTAAAATGTTGTTGTTCTAGGACATATCCTTCGAAACTTAGACAATAAACATAGCAGACTGTAAGGATGCCATTGCTTACTAATTTCTTAATCTTTGTTAAATTAAAGACCGAACTTTGCTAGACTTGAATATTAATAAGTATATAAATCTGGTTTGAACTTGAAGACACAGCTGTGACGTTAGCAAATTCTGATGTTAACGGGAGGCCTTTAAACACTTGATAGAATATCTAAATGCCATGATACCTTTTTCAACCGACGCAAAAACGGAGGTTATCAGTTTTACATGTATGTAGGTGTGTATGTAATATCTATATATATATAAGTACCTGGATAACCGAGCTTTGTTCGATATTTTTATATAAAAACGACGTTTTCTAAAAAATCGTCCTCGAAACCCCTAAACCCCAGTATTTAGGGGGTTTCGGGGACGATTTTGTTGTTAAAATTAAAATTAAATTTGACAAAAAAAAACGGGTAAATTTAGCACAATTAAAGTTTATATTGCGGAGGACTCCAGAAACCTAATATTTTTTAATAATACGCGTTAGAAATACTGAATACATTAAATTAATAAAAATAAACTATACACACGCTACATTCATGTGACATGCATGATAATATACACACATGTATATGTATAACTACTATTTTTTTACAGCTAAGATATGTTGTCAAATTTAAGAGATTTATTGTTTAGTCTAAGGTCGAATTTCGACCACAGGAAAATCGCCAGTTATTGGAGTTGGATAATATTTGTGTATGATGATCTGTTTAGGCTTGGACACCTAAATAAATCATCATACACAAATATTAGCAGCACTAAATTTCGTAAGTATATGTTTGTTTTTCCACGAATTTCTCGGAAACTAAAATCATATTGAGATAATTCTTTCGATTTAAATTAGGTACATTTCTACTTATGGAACTGTCCAAATTTTGTTAAAATCGGTTTAACTAGTTTTTGAGGTATGAGAACAGTTGATAGATACTTAAAGTCGGTTCAAATGTTTAAATTAATTTTACTATTATACTCGTATTATGTGATAATAAACATCATAATAATCCGTATAGTCGGAATGTAATGCCATAAGCATAAATTTCTTGGTAACATTACCCTTCAAACCGACGACCGATCTGACGGCGACAAATACTGACGTTATTGCGGCGTTCATGTACAATCCCGGACAAAATAATTCAAAACTCTGCAATCCACCTAAGTATGTAACCGGTAGAAAGAAATGTTTTAGACAGTTCAAGGTATCTTAAAAAGAAAATACATATACATATACATATACATATACATATACATATACATATACATATACATATACATATACATATACATATACATATACATATACATATACATATACATATACATATACATATACATATACATAGTGGTCCGGTGTCGGAGTTGACCACAGAGGTCCCGGGTTCGATTCCTGGGTCGGGCAATTCAGAAATGTGTTTTTTCAGTTTTCTGATAAAAACAACATTGCCCGGGATTGGAAAGTGCCCGGATGGCGATAGGCTTGCCACCTATCACATTGTGGGACCAAGTATCTTCGGCTAATCGTGGGTGCACTTGTTGTACTTCTGCCTACCCTTTCGGGGATACGGGCGTGAAGATACTTTTTTTTATACATATACATATATATACCTCACGGAGTAAGCAGAGAGAATTGAGTAGCATACATTACGAATCACGATCCAGACAAATTTTCCTTGTTTCCTCAACATTTATCTCCTCTTCATGTAAACACGCAGGTTTTGGAGACCAACTATCGGGCTATAGGACTGTTAGCATTACTGTTATTATTATAATGCAATGGTTACATCTTATCGTCGGAAGATCTATATGCTTGTTTACCATCCTATGCCATGTGTTGCTATGCATATTCTCCATATAAAATAAATGTTAATGTGCATGTCGGGCCTCTTGCAATGTAGGGTTCTGAGTTGTTGCCCATCACAATAATGCGGACTAAGAAGAAGGCTTTTATAGGTTCATAGTATGAACATTTAAGCTATTTAACGTCAATGACAAATATATATGTGCATCACAGGTTCACCGCCTATAAGTACAGTAAAGTAAAGTTTATAAGTTGGTCGACTATTACTCAAAAACTTGTAAAGCCTTCTAAGCCGTAATAGTTTTCTTTTTAATGAAGTTAAAAGGTAAACTATCACGGCTATATTCACTACTAACTATTATATATTTACTACTATTTACCATGATTTTTTCACCTCCAAAACCAACCGTTTAGCCTGAAGAAAGCCTTGATTCTAAAAAAAAATTAGCACTTAAAAGCTTATTATTTTACAAACGAGCCCCTTAACCATAAACTTGTCACAAACCTACAATATTTTTTAAAATATCCATGTGATACTCCACACAATGGGTAGGTGAGAAAAAAATGACATCTCCACTTTACATGTACAGAACATATTTTTCAAGATTTTATGTTTAACCAATGTTTTGACGTGACTAATATGTGTATTCGTGCCAAATTAGTTTTCTAGTAATAAGAATCTCTGAGCTATCGGGTACCTCAACACCGTTGATAATCAGAATAATAATTATTTTTGTCATATTGTCATGTATTTAGTATAGAAAATTTTTAGAAATACTAAAAATACGTAACTAAATATTATTTGTTTGTATATCAAAATTAGGCATTTGTTGATGTCATAGTATGTAGTTTTGCTGTAATGAAATCGTCGCGCTTACTTTCCCCACAAACTGCACTTAGAGGCCAGTCCCTGACCGTGGAAACTTAAAATTGAACACACACTTCCATACATTTCACTAATCATGTACATCGACCCCACGCCATACAAAAGCCTAGAAATTATGTATTCATTGCGTGATTTCTTCTGCGACATACGTAATGACACTTACAAAAAGCAGTTATGAATTAAATAGTCTATTACTACACGTAGAACGCGTTTACTAAGGCTCGACCTTTACTTTTGTTAAATCAATGAAAATAGAAACATTTATTTTCATTGATTTAACAAAAGTAAAGGTCGAGCCTTAGTAAACGCGTTCTACGTGTAGTAATAGACTATTTAATTCATAACTGATATGATTTATTTTTTTTGATGAACATGATTTTGACTAAACGTACGTAAATTAAGTGTCGATTAAAGTCGACCAAAAATATCCTTCATTATTTCTTAAAATTAATCAAATCGGAACCGATCTTCTCAAAGGGACATAGTAATTTACGTATCTATATACATATATTCAGTAACATAAAAGTACACAGTCTTACAAAAAAACTTATTTGTGGTTAAATTTAAGTTTTTATTTAATGTGAGTGAAGCCATAGGTGGCCCCGCTCTTATTCAAATTGTTAACAAGCACGCAATCATTTGGGTTTGGGTTTGATTACCCACAGGGTCAGGCATTTGTGTAATGAGCATAGGACTTATATTTCTGGGTTTGGGTGTTTATTAAACATGTTTGAGCGTTTATAGGTATATATGTATTTCTACGTATTCATATCGTTGAGTAACACCCATATCATTAGCAAATAAAATGCTTACTTTGGGGCTAGGTTAATTTGTATACCGATATTATTTTTATTATTCTGATATAAAGTTTATTTGTAATTAAAAAATCCATCCAAGCGGCACCTATGCTTATAAGTATTTCATACACACAACGGTTCCTAGTTACTTCGGAACCGTAACAAGATTACCATTATAATTATAACATACTTTAAAACTAATTATGGAGCTTCTATTTTAAAGTCGAGAAATAAATTCGAATGTCGTAAATATCTCGTGCTTTTTCACTTACACATCCCTCCTATACATTTCACTGTGAGAGATAAGGTATGGAGGGTCAGCGGATCGGTCAGATATATATCTTGAATGTAAGACTCACGTGGGGCAACGGTCATTTAGGTTAAATGCTGATATCTCCAATCTCCATATATGCAACAATGTGTTTTTTTTAAGAAATTAAAAGGCCTTTCTTTTATTGTTTGCATAGATATACATTTTTTAAAAATCCTTGCGAATTTATCTTTTGAAAATATGAATCTGAAAATGTAAAACGCAACGAAAAATCACGTTTTTTTGTGAACTAACTAAAAGTTTACGGTTTTCGGAATTTCGGAAGTCATGTGCTGTAAGACATCGCTTCTTGCCAAATTTCAAAATTCTAGGTCAACAAAATATATATAAACTAATAACCTATAGATTTTGAAATCGCAAAAAGTCGCAAAATATGCGACATACGGCCAGTTTCTAAACGCAAATCAATTTTAACGAATAATTAATATGTCTTTAATATAAATTTTACAAGCAAATGATCTGTTAAAGACAGATTAATTGCTTGTTAAAATTAATTTGCGTTTCAGAAACCTGCCGATAAATGGTCATATGTTTTAATTGCGTTGAGTTACGAGTTTGATTTTTGCACAGCTGAGAGGGACCGTAGGTATTTGATATGAATTTCAACTTGATACCTCAACGCGTTCCCGAGAAAAAGGGTCTTGACAGACGGATAACTAAGTGATCCTATATAGGTATCTTTTCTTTTTCATATATGGAACCCTAAAACAACCAAAAATTGTGATAATTTTAAGTAGTGAAGACTAGAAAATGTGTAATAACCCTCTTATGGGCCACGAGACTACCCTATACCTACTCTAAAATACGTTATTTTCCTTATAAAAAAGTTTGCAACTTCAGGTTAATTTGAAAATCATTTTATTTTTGTAGCGGTTACGTGGTAAGAGAACCATGTCCTTATTTGACAAACTTTTACTATAAAAAGTATTATGGAATACAATTGCCATTAAAGTGAATCGCAATTGGAATGAGTTCGTCGTTGTCGTGTAGCGGAGAGTATGGAAATATAACATCCTCGACGTAGCTATGTGTCAATTTCGCACTCAATTTTGTAAATGCAACAGCTCGTATCTCCGTGAAGTTTGTTATTAAAGTATGTACGTAAGGAAATGTTATTTGTGTTTATTGTAGCATCTGCTTTGAATTCAGATAACGGTTTGGTTATTTGTAGTACATATTTGTCTTATTGGATCAGTGGTACCCACCTCAGTTTAGACGCTTGAGTATAATCTTTCAATAAAAAATAGAACTTAACTATTATATTATCGATACCTGTAAAAAATGTTATATTTTTTGTACTTAGGTTTTTTCGATATATATAATGGCTAATAAGAATTTGAGGAATAGACCATCTATTATTTTGCCAGGCAGTTCGTAAAAAGAGGCTAGACAAGAAAGAGAGACAATTGGCTATAGGTGTCAAGACTATTGGGTGGTAGAGTTCTGCGATGTCTCGCACGGGTATTTGGTACCACGTCTCATCTATTCTTGCCGCAATAGCGTCAATTCTTAACATTATCGTGTTCCGGTTTGAAAAATAAGACAAACGGTAAATTAACATCTTTGATGTCTATAGGCGATGGTCTGTCTTTCCATCAAGGAAAGTCATCTGCTAGTTTGCTACTTAATGATTGGGGCCATCCATAAATTACGTCACACGTTAAGGGGTAGGGAGGGGGTCGACGAAGTGTGACAATGTGTGACAAGGGGTAGGGAGGGGTCCCAAACATTGTGACATCACATTTTTTCAAAATTAAATCTTTTATATCTTATATCTTAGTACAGTATTACAACACTCAATTTAAAGTACAAACCTACAAATATGATATAAAAATAGTTGCAACTGTCTACATGATTATGACGTTTAATTTGCTTTGTTAGCAAGATTTTGTTAAAAAGAGAACTAAACATTTACGTTAACTTAACCAAAATTCTAATTTTATCAAGCTATTATTCTCCAAGCTTATCTATATACATATAATAAAATCGTAGGAAAGTCAAAACTGTACATTAAATATTTTTTTAAAAGAATACTTGGGGCGTGATCTACAATCGATATAGAAGCCAAAAATATAGTTTTTAGAATTTTTGTCTGTTTATTTAGAATTTTTGTATGTCCGGGGTAAACTCAAAAAGAACTGCATGGATTTACTTCAAATTTTGCATGAATATTACTGACAGGTCGGGTCAACATATATATATTATCACGCTATCACCTACGGGGGAGGAGCCGTGTAAACGAGCCGGAGAGTAAACGAAGTCCGCGCGGACGAAGTCGCAGGCAACAGCTAGTCTATATATAAAAATCAATTGCTGTTCATTAGTCTCGCTAAAACTCGAGAACGGCTGAACCGATTTGGCTAATTTTGGTTTTGAATTACTTGTTGAAGTCCAGGGAAGGTTTAAAAGGTGAGAAAATATAGAATAAAAATAAGAGTAGTTAAAAAGGCAGAACAATGTTTGCCGAATCAGCTAGTATTAGTATAGATATAGGTAAAACTTCGCTGCGCCTGACAAATTCCATATTATAGTGATATTTCTAAGGTTTTGGGAAACAATATCACACATGGAACTTGTTAGGCGCAATTATGATAACCGAGTCTAGTTGACGCCCGTGGCCTCGCCAGCGTACAGAAAACCATAAATTTTGTAAACATACAGCTTTAATATTTCGTTTTTTTTATTATGAGTACCCGCATGGCGCTTGCACAAGAGAAATGTATTTTCATTAATATTGTACTTGATTATTTGTAAGATATTTGTTACTCCTAGCAGAGTGTGTATCCTGGACCGGATTGGGCTTACTGGGCTACAGTCCGGAAGCCACACAACAGAAATTACAAAAATACATCAAAATTTTGATGCACAGTGGTGAGCAACTCTCTTTCGTGCCCTGTTACCTAAAAACTAACAATCCAGCCCTCTGTTTATTATTCTATTGGACTATGATCGAGTGATTAGTACTTAGTACGTGTACGCCCAACGACGCAGATCTTGACGAGATTCAAGTTCGATTCCCAAAAGGGACATGTTTACATGTGGTGAAGTGTTAAACAAACACCCAAACACATACATTCAGGATCCTTAAACCAACTTCGTAATGGACGCAGTCTTTTGAAATTGTCTCAATAAAACTGAAAATTTATCTCATTGACAGAGAATGGAATAAAAGAAATAAGCAAGAGTGTGTCGATTCCAAAGTATTTGTATAAAGATTTGTTATTTAAGTTAAAAATCATGAATCCAATAAAAAATATTATTTTACGGTAACAAACACTTAGTTATTACCGTAGCTTAACGTTTGTCAAGAAGTTGTTCCATTTTCACAGTGGAAATAGGTCACAATCCCTTAACCTAATTAACGTTGAACTATTTTTTCAATAATTCCACACGCACGGCTATGAAATTAATGGGATATTTTATCTGTATCTCCCACTATAGTTTTCTGGCGTAGGTCAGGGTCCACTTATTCAAACAGCCTTGATATGATTTGTTAATTATCGCATGCGGCGTTCTATTCGCGTGACGAATGTTTTTGGTTATTTTAAGACAATAGTATATACAAGTTGGTTTGTTGTTGTTCCGGGCAGTTTAAGAAAACCACTCGTGGAAAGTAAACGAAAGCCAGTTGTATATTCATTACTTTGACTAGGTTATACAATTCTGTTACTGAGAACGGTACCTGGCTTATATTTGATACCACCTCACCACACACTTCAATTACCTACACTGGTTCTTTTCAGACTTCAATTCCGATGTACTAGTATGCATGTAAGATAGGGTTATTTGAAATTTTAACGTGTTTTTTGTGCAATAATAAATTGGATGTTTGTATGGATAGATGTTTGTTACTCAATCACGCAGAAACACTGAACGGATTTGGACAAAATTTGGCGCACAGGTAATTAATGACTTGGAACAGCACATATGCTACTTTTTATCCCGAAAAATTAGATATTCCCGCGCGATTAATCAAAAATGTTTATTACGCAGCGGTCTGCACGCTGCAGCTAGTTTAATTATAAATAGTAAAATTATTTTTATTTAGTGAATATTTTGATTGGAATGGGGGTAGGAAGGAGAAAAGTTGGAGTGATAGATATTTCGCAGATTAATAAGAGTTAATGCTTAAACTCTTCTAGAGTGAACTGCATTTGGGTTTACGAAGTGAAACGTGCTTTATTTTGTTTCAGTGCCTTTGCAGAAGCCACATTTAAGATTCCTCGGAAAGTTGCAAATTAATTACCCACCTTAATTTCGTCTTTTAATTACGGATTTCTGCAAATTAACGCCTAATGCCCAGTTCCTACAGCAGTAAAACAACTCGTTTTATTACGAGTAGTAATATTTTCTAGGAGGTATAAGCTTAAACTGTTCCTATAAATATCAATATACTAAATGTCGGAACAAATTGTAGAATGCCTAGTTGCATTTTTGTTGCTAAGGGTTACTGCTTTGAATGACGGATCTTTGGTTATAATAACCTTAAATAAATCTATAATATTTCTACGTATAACATAAAATTACCAAATAACCCAAACAATCAGGTCACAAATTCATGGAGTTCTCGTCGGGCTATTATGAAGATTTTCTGAATATTTCATCAAAGTCACTACACTCATATTGTAATCCTTAATAAACATACTCGTACATACCCATATATATTTTTATACATACATACTATACTCAGTAAGGGACTTGGCTCGAAGTAAACAGAAAAATTTGAGTGCCATACATCTCAATCAAGACGGACTTGCCTTGTTTCCTCCACATTCATAACTCTCTTCATGTAGACACCCCGATTTTGGAGATTCTTCGGTCATAACCGACCAGTTTAATCATGGTACGTCAGTCTTGTTCTTTTCTGGTACCTACATCTATCCACATTCGCATTTTACCTATGTCTGATTTGTTAATCGTTTATCTGCTTATTAATAATATATCATAATATATCATTCTTTAAACGTTTCCGATTCAATGGATCGTTTTTACACCCGATAGTGTTAAAAGCTAGTCTCAACCTCTCTTTTACTTCGATATTAGGTAAGAAAGCAATCAGTGAGTGTTAAACCACAAATTTTCCGTAAGTCAGTCTTGTTCTTTTCTGGTACCTACATCTATCCACATTCGCATTTTACCTATGTCTCATGTGTTAATCGTTTATCTGCTTATTAATAATATATCATAATATATCATTCTTTAAACGTTTCCGATTCAATGGATCGTTTTTACACCCGATAGTGTTGAAAGCTAGTCTCAACCTCTCTTTTACTTCGATATTAGGTAAGAAAGCAATCAGTGAGTGTTAAACCACAAATTTTCCGTAACTTTCTGATTTCGGCCGAGTTAATTCTGACTTCTTTTAAATGTACCCAGTTCTCGCTTCTATACAATACCGCTGGATTAAGCATAGATTTAATCGGGGCAAGACAGGTACCCCAATATAAGTTAGTGCTTTGAAGTATATTCTGTGACGGTCCCCGTTTCACACTGTTCTCCGCGCACAATCTGCTTTCTATATTAACGATGTACCTTCCATTACAGCTTGTAGCACATCCAAGATATATACAAAACTCATCCATTTTTTCTAACACTACTTCATCCAGGTTTATATAGTATACGAGTAGACAGATCAGCACTCAGACCCAGAATACTATAACACGAAGGTATCAAAAGAATATATAAATGCTCATCGCTTGATTTTTGGGACTGAATCCAAACCTTGTCTTGATTGTCTTGTCGAATGGTCTATTAACCACTTAAAGCGGTTAAAATTATATCTTTTTTTAACTTCTGCATGATCTGGGTCAATTTCATAAAGATTGTCTTTCCAGGATTAAAAAATCCTTTAGTTAATATTTTTTTGAATAGCTATGAGCAGCATCGAATAACATAAAAAGCTCAATTTCCCGTGCAATATAAACCCTTAAAATTGTGGAAAATATCTCAAGAATTTTTCGTTAGTATGCAACGACTATTTGAACTAATTTTATAAATTAATCTGCTAACCTCAGTGGCGTTTAGCTCGTTTTCCTCCGTAATCGTGGCATAAAAATCTTAAGGATCAATTTGTTCTCAAGGCAATTTACTTTATAGTGACTTAATGTAAATTGTACGTAGCTACAATCTTATAAAATACTTACCAAATAATATAATGTTACATGCATAATTTAAACGAAGCAAGACTGCGAATGGGAAGGGTTGTCCTTCCCATTTTCTGTATCTCTGGAACCCTGCTTCAGATCTTCACTAAAAAATGGGACCATACGGCAAGTATATCCCCCTAAACAAAAATGCTTGTTTAGGAGGATATACTTTTTTTGTGGACCGATTGATGAGACCGTGTGACCGATTGAGATGAGGACCGATTTTTCTAAATCGGTTCATAAATGAACTATTTTTGACAAACGACAAACTGGCAAAAGAGCTATTTGAATATCCATCTAAGGTACTGGCTCTCTAGAATGGGCTGAGTTGGCGGGAATATCCACTTGTTATATCTTTTGCGCATAATGGCCCGTAGTGTGGCTAAGTGCGGCATAGGCCTCTTTTATAGATAAATATAATATAGACAGATATTTTATAGATAAATATAATATCTCTACTTCCCTGCTTTGAGTTCCACTTATACGTGGTTGCAACTACCATGGCTTGAAGCTCACATGGCAGCTGCTCCACTAGTACTGTTACCGCCTCGAAATACACCATGCTGTTTCCATAAATTGCTTTCATAGCCATGACGCGCTGCAGTTTTCGTCGCAACGCTTTATTTCGAGCAGTGAAAGCATCATTTCAAAGCGGAACTCCGTATATTACCATCGACATTACGACTCCAGATTAAGGCCCGCGTTTGAAAAATAGACCAACCGCCGTTTTATCAGGCAGATTGTAAAAGACGACCGATTAGTTATAAATATCACTACCATCGGCTCTTCTAAGTGGTAGGTCCCGCAAGGTCTCACCCGGGTATAAGGTACCACTGCCTTACCTACATAGTTTTGCTTGTCATGTCAATTGTCTTTGTCATGCTTGTCATTGTCGGGTTTTCATTTGGGGTGTAAGGTAGCCGGGAGACTTATGTATAAGTATGGCAATGCTACATTGCCATACCGCCACACGGATAGCAACGCACCATTAACATTTTTAGTGTATATGGGCGATGGTTTCTCTTTCCACCAGGAGAGCCATTTGCTTGCTTGGTACCTAAGGATATAAAAAGAACTATATTATGTTAAGCACTTGATATACCTGAGAATTGAGTTAGTATAACGTTATAAACTTCGTTTGCTGGTTTTAAATAAATCTGGTAATTATTATTTGTATTATGTCCTCAAATGTATACGGGTTAAGGGAACCCTATTTAGAGTAAAATGAAATTTATCTGCATTCCTTATTGTCACGTTTTATCGTACAGGAGGGAAAAACCCCTGGGTTGAACAGCTGGACATTAGCCCTTCCCTCAAAACAACGTTTTTACATTGATGGGGCATTTATCTCTCGCTCGCCTCCAATGACCAGTATTTTAATCGCAAAACAACAAACTTAGTAAACGTTTGACTGGTCTTATGATGAATGTTCTCTCAACAGATGGCCAGCAAACCTCATTGGAATAGATATAAAGATATAAGAGATATTGTTACCGATATAACATGTCAACAATTAAGTTTTTAACGAAAAAAAAGAACTTTTTCGTGTACCGTTGCAGTGCCACTGAAAAGAAAACAATAAAAAAAATGTAAGAAATGGAACAAACTCACCGTAGCGCAGTGTATCGCGTAGAACATGCTAGGTGGACAATATTCATGTTATTATTTCCAGGTAATCTTTATTGCAAAACCTAAACAACACCCCTAATCTCCAAATTCCGAGAATCGGTTGTTTGTCAAATGCGCCGCTGCTGTGTACATTGTGTACACAGTGGCACAGTTGTCTACTCTCGTTTAACACAGTTCTACACCACAAAAGTAGCAAGCACGAAAGCATGCAATATACACACTTAACGCACGATCACTTTGCAACCGAAGAATCTTCAGAAGACACGAACGCTACTACCAAAAAATACTGAAGATTAACAGAAGTCAATGTTACGTACAAGTAATATTCTAGCAACGCACACATAGATACCTTTTACGGACAAACAAACTGTCCCGAACCATTCCGAGATATCGTGTCTGTAATATGACTAATTTGCATATTAGTCACGGCAAAAAGTGATAACATAAAATCTTGAGAAATATTTTTTAAGGTAGAGCTCCTCCACATGTAAAGTAGTACATATTATTATTTTTTTTCGTGTACTCCACAGTATATGGAATCGTTGGAAATGTATTTAAAAAATAATGTAGGTTTGTAAAAACAACTTTTAGATTAAGGGACTCGTTTGTAAAATATTAAGCTTTAAAGTGCTTTAAAGTGTTAAAGTTAATTAATAATTATAATATTGATAATAATTAATTAATTAATATATATTAAATATGATATTTTTTTAATTATGTAGATATTTCTGAAGAGCAAAGGTAAAAACGGCGAGAAATTCGGTCTTTAATATTTCCGGATAAAAGCATGACCGTCCGTTTAAAGCTTTTATTGGTGGTTTGTCCTTGATAAGAAGCGTAAGCGTCAAGGCCAGATTTTAACTCAAGCGTCTCGTAATTATAACGATTATGGGGTGAGATAAGGCAGCCTTGTTTGTCACCGGAAATCACATGGCGGGTCAAATCACATTTCACCTAAAACGAACGAACACCAAAAAACGCAAGATTCTAAAATTTGTTATTATTTATCCAAGAACCGTACTATATGCGACGCATTAGGTATGTAGTTACTTAAATAATTAATGTATCTCGTAAACTATTGTCAATTCCACTATGAAAATTCTGTACTAAAACTAATATAAGTTCGATTTCATTGTGTGATAAAAATATCTATTTAAATAAATAAAATAAGAGTGTCTGTTTGTAATATTAGAATAACCGCTTCTTGCTAAATGCAAATGTATGTATAATACCATATGCCAAAAAATCTTTTTTTTTTAATTTTTGTCTGTCCGTCTGTTCCGGATAATCTATGAAATGGCTAGACCGATTTTGACGGGACTTTTACTGGCAGATAGCTGATTTAATAAGGAGTAACATAGGCTGCTTCTATTTTAGAAAATTTTCTACGCAGAAGATGTCGCGGGCACAGCTAGTTTTATATAAGGTCAGTTGATGTTGCTCGAGTTCAAATTTGAAATCTCAACTTTCAGTTTTGTTCAAAAATATTTGGAACGCAAACATTTTTATATCATATCAAACCAGAAGGTGGTTCTCCTTTTGGGAAGTGATAACCATAGTACATTTTTTATGTCATAATATAGCAAACAAGCAGATGGCTCTCCTGGTGGAAAAAGAAACCATCGCCTATAGATCCCACAGATGTTAATGGTGCGTTGCTATCAGTGTGGTGGGATGGCAATGCCATATGTATATGTAAGTCAACCGGCTATCTCACTCTCCGAACCGGAACACGACAATTACAAGCATTGGCGCTATTGCGGCAGAAATAGGTAAATTCAAATTTAATTCAAATTCAAACATTTTTTATTTCGTAGGTAAAACTTACACTGGAAATGCGGTTAGGCAGTGGTATCAAATACCGATACGTTGTGGGACTCACCACCTAGTAGTCGCGTTGGTAGTGAGTGTAGTGACACGTATAGTCGCGTTTTACGACCTGCCTGGCAAAACGGCTGTAGGTATATTCTTCAAAATAGGCCAAAAAATTTTATTTACCTATATTGGTTCGAGTCCTTGCTGAAAAATAGACTATAAATCTTTCTGCCAGTTAATTCGAAGAAGGCAGTCGATTGGCCAATTGTGTCACTATCGTTAGTACTCTAGGTGGTGTAGAGTTCTGTTACGTCTCGCCTAATTTTGGTGTTATCGCTTAAACTGTTTCCGTCATTATGGAAACTCAATAACAATTCTTTTACATAGATAATACTAAATCATAATTTTCGTTAAGGTCAAGGTTATGATCTATTTGATTAACACTTGAACAATTTGAAACACTTTTGTTAAGACAGAAACAAGGGGATAACCTTAACAGTATATTTCGTAAAATACGTTTGTATAAAGATTTCGAGGTAGGTGGTACTAGAGCAAGATCCCAGAGCCGCCAGACGTCACGTATTTTCTGATGGATGAAATGTGGACGATAGAGTAGTGTTAGTATGTACTATGATCGTATGCCTACCTGCTAGCTTGGTCAAACGGCCAATTTTCAGGTATCAGGTAATCAAAGTACATAAAAACATTACTTCACGTAAATTCTCCTGGCTGATTTTCATATATGTTTTCGAGTGTATAGTTAAAAATAAATTGTCAATACTCCCAGACACTTTCCGTCGGCCATATTGCTTGACAGACGCTTTAAGGGTCTCAAAATAATTAGTTAACTTCACGTAAATTCTGACGCTCCATTTTTATATATGTTCATCCGACAGGAATTTTAAAACCTTTGACAAGAAGACAGACCGATCCAAGGGGCCAATCATCCCCTAAACTAAATTTTAATATCTGTGAGTGGGAGCGCGAGAGCATTATCTACGCGCATGAGACTGAGTGAGACCGACTGCGCTGTTAAGTAGAGATGAGATGTATTTACGGGAACAGGTTTCTATACTAGGTTTCAACTAAGAAGTCTCCAAACTAAGCATTCAGTCATAGAATATATGAGTATCGAATATTTAGAAGTACTGTAAGCGTACGCGTCCCCGATTACACATACGACTTAGTAATGTCAAAGAGGCAAAAGCGTATCGAGTATTTAAAAGTATCACGCGTACGCGTCCGTGAATACGTATACAATGTACTAATCCTTTGAGATTTGGGACAAGTACACTGCGAAGGGCGACTGCTAAATATGCCAGCATTAAGGTCATATTATAATACATACATTAAAAATTCCAAAAAGCTGTCAGTCATAAGCCTGTGAACGTATTAAGGGAATATTTCAATTTTTTTTACATTTTCTTACACTAAGCTATTCAGTATTCAATCAATTCTCCTAAAGTCGTATATTTGACCGTCTTGTTGGTCGGGTGGTTAGCGAACCAGACTACGCAATCATCGAGGCCCGGGTTCGAATCCCGTTGGTATTTTTGATGTGGTTGTTCATTAAATAAATTATTGTATTAATTACCTTTGTTGTCTATTGTATATCAGTCTATCTGTAGGCTCGGTGTTGCCATTGACTATATAAAGTCCCTGGTTGGTTTCCCGGATCAGGCAATCCAAAAATATTTTTTATCAATTTTCTGATAAAAACGAATTGCCTGGGATTGGATTAGTGCTCGTTTGGCAACAGGATTGCCACATATCACATAGTCACAGCTGCACTCAACAGACACGGCAGCACAGAACAATATTACTCAAGGGAGCACGGCAGATTACTGAATA